>CM064510.1:16464388-16642062 GCA_032716605.1 Paralithodes platypus | reverse complement strand
ATATTAACCAACCTTATAAGAAAGAATGTGAGCAATAGGGATTATCTAATTGTTTTGTATGTTACGTAAAGGTATGAGTAGAGCGAGCAAATTGTGAAATAGCTAGGCCGCATATCTCTATATATATACATATATATATATATATATATATATTCTGACATACGGAGCCCTGTATGTTAATTTAAGAGTTAGAATTAGAGTTGCAGGAGTCCCACTACCCAAACGGTGAAGCAGACTAGCGAGCGAACCATGCGAGTGGGGAAACTGGCTCGCACCCATACCTGCAAACTACCCTTCACACCTGCGTGCGTCATAGGGGACCCTGCAACCGATGCTATGACGTATGATCGACGCCAGGAGCTGTGAGTGGACCACGCACCTGTTATGCGACTCGAGGAGCTATGATTGGAGCACGCATCAACCCCCGCCTCCTGATTCGTTCCTACACCATCATTGTTTGGTATATAAGACCCGAGTTGTGGGCATTCAAATCAGTCTCATTTGGAGTTGGGGAAGGTGAACTTGCAGCTGGAGGAAGACGGGGTGAAGTATTATAATGGGATTGTGACTGTCAGTCAGATTATATAAATGTGTGTTAAGTGTGTTCGGTGTAAACACTTATGTTATGTTGGTTAGTGAGATATGTGATTGGGAATTAACGTGAACACTACTATTATGTGTTTAACTATTTGATTGGGAATAAACGTGAACACTACTATTATGTGTTTAACCCGTACAGCCCCAGCGACGCGCCTGACGCGTCGGCGATGTATGTAACGCACAGCCCCAGAGACGCGCCTGGCGCGTCACCCTAATTGCGCCGACCGTAACCTCAGGTGTAGCCACTCAAGAGGGCTCAGATTTGTATGGGAACTGTGTACGTATCCCACGCAACCGTGCCGATGGTTTAAAACTCTCAAAGTCCACGTACGTGCGCGCGAGCGCGCAATAACCTGTTTTTTTGGGATAATTGCCTTCAATTTTTTACTCTTGTAAAATCCGTTTTCGGGGTCTCTGTAGGACCATTTTTTAAGCTTTTTGAGCGGTTTTTCGTGGTTTTTCCTTCATTCCTAACCCATTCGCTATTGTTTCTGGAATAAAACCATTTTTTGAAAACCGGCCGGGTTCTGGTGCGCAAACATTACAAAACTAGCCGGGGCTCCACGGGTTAACTATTTAATTGGGAATTAACGTTAACGCTATTATTATGTACTTAACTATTTTAGTTGACTAACTTGTGGACTAAAGCAACTCTTTAAGTAATTGGGTTATGATGAAAGTAATACTATTGTTTTATATTAATACTTAAGAGTTCTTTCATTTGAATTAAGCTTACATTGCTTAACGGTGCTTAGTACGGTGATGCTATTGTCTCGTATTAGTAATATCGCCTTAGACTAACATGGCTGTGTTAATATTACTTCTAGTGATTTCCTAAGCTGAAGAAAATTCTTTTGCTTCAAAATATTATATTTTGCTTTTCATATTATTTGAGTGAGACCTGAATCGAATCTATGAAAACGATCCTGTAACTTTATTTACTCATAATCAAACCTCAATGTTACGTGGTTAAGAAATAAATTTAACTAATTATTAAATATATATCTAACTTTTTATGTGACTTTGATATTACTCCTGATGATAATAATAATATAATACTATTAACGTAAGACAAGAACCAAGAATAATTACATTAAATATAAATAAAAGGACATAAGAAAACTATCTATTCATTTCAAAGAGGGTAAGAGACAGAAATATTCTTACTTTAATATTTATCTTTCAAGCCTTTTTATAAAATTAATAGTCCTTCTTTAGCTATAACTTATTCGGTTCATAACCATAGCCTACTAAGCTTCGGTTAAATAATAATTCTTTATAAATACTACATGACTTTAATTAGTTTCAGTATTTTTCATAAGTAAAGAGTATCAGTCAATAAAGGATACCAAGTCCTAAGATCCAAAAGGAAAGGAAGCAACAAAAGGAAATTATTTTATTAGATTTTACTTTTGTTTTGCCTTCAGCTGACTGATACCTTAATATATATCTCTGTGCTATCTAGATTCATCAAGTTAACCACTTGAGGATCAAGATACGTAACAGAAGAGTGGCGACCTTGCCAAGGATTCGTTTCATACAGTTTCACTCGGTTTCATTAACGATTCACTACTTAAAAATCAATTATTAATCATGCCTCAACTAATTAATGACGAAGATGCTCGAGTTTTCATAGAATCAGAACCCACAGCTCCTGATATTGACTGTCTGTCAAAATCCGAACTGAAAGTGCTTGCCTCACATCTCCAATTAACTGTCTCAAACATGTCTAAAGTAGACGTGGCTCAGACCATAAAAACCCACCTGTTCCCTGTAGAATGCGGGGAGGGAGACGGAGCAGTTGGTGGGATCTCGAGTAAACCCAGCCAACTTGATGAACAATTGCCACCTGGTTATACCGTTGATCAATTATTCGAACTAGAACAAACCAGAGCAAAGACCAAACAAGCCAGACTAAATATAGAACTAGCCAGAATAAATGCCGAACAAGCCAGAGCAACGACCGAACAATATGAATATCAATATCGTACGGCTCAACTAAATGTCAATACAAATGCTCCCGTAATTGCTCCCCCCCTGGGATTGACTATGACTAGTGTCATTCCACCTTTCACTGAGGATAATGTGCAGGATTTCTTTGTTTTGTTTGAGGAAGTTGCTGGAGGTATGAAGTGGACAAGAGATCAATGGCCTTTTATGTTACAAACTGTTTTGACAGGGCAGGCTCGAGCCACGTATTTGTCAGAAGTAGCAGAAGTTAGGCAGGATTATGACAATCTCAAAGAAGCTATCCTTAAAACCTATCAATTGTAGCCTGAGGCTTACAGGCAATCTTTCCGAAAAAACCAGAAGAAAGTAGAAGAAACCCATAAGGTATTTGCCAGGACCATGACTAAAACTTTCAATCATTGGGTCAAGAGTAAGAAAGTCACAAGCTACAACGATCTGAAGGAGTTGGTCCTGTTAGAAAATTTCCTATGGAAAATTGATTCTTCTGTATCCTATCATTTAAAGGGGAAAAATGTAGATTGTCTTGCCGACGCCGCTGACATGGCTGACACATACGTGCTCAACAACAAATTTCGTGGAAAGAAGCCCTACGATAATTCTAGTTCTAATTTTAGTATCCCAATCACAAATCTGACCGACCCAGTCACAAGCCTATAACGTCTTCCCCAGCTAGCCAAAATAGAAATGTTCCCCCAACTAAAAATGCGACTCAGGGCAATGGTAACAGAGGTGGGCCCTAAACTAATAGTAATGCTCAAAGAGGGAACGTTCCCGTATCCCCTAAAGTATGTTCTTTTTGTGGCAAGAGAGGCCACCTAGCCTACCAGTGCTGGGCCAAGGAGAGAACCGAGAGATCGGGGCAGACAGTTGCCGCCGTATCTCAAACTCCATATGTGCCTGTAATGCAGGACTCCCGACAGAAGGAGTACCTAGCACCAAAAGTTCCTTTAATGCAGGACTCTCGACAGAAGGAGTACCTAGCAGCTAACGTAAATCATCTAGACAGGGGTGTAGTAGCATGTGTGGTGCAACCCACTAGGGTTAAGCCAATAATAATTTCACCATCAGTGCAGGACAGTTACCGTCCCTTTATTTCATCTGGCAACGTGAGATTAAATGGTTGCATGCATGAGGTAAAAATTCTGAGAGACACAGGTTCTACTAGCACCCTCATGGTGAATCCTTACACTGAGTGCCCACCTGGCGAACCAGTTGTAATGAGAGGTGCTGGAGGCCAGTTTTATGCATACTTGGTAAAAGGCGAAATTGAATGTGAGTTACTACAGGGTGAGGCCACCATAGCTTTGTGTAGGTCCCAAGATATCCCTGTGCCTGGGGTAACACTCCTTTTGGGGAATGATGTAGCAGGTGAGAAGGTCCGACCAGACCCCATTTTGTCACTTTCCCCTGTTAACGAGCCACTAACCGGTGAGCTCGACAAGGAGTTGCCAACTGTTTTCCCTGTGTGTGCTGTCACACGTTCAATGTCTCGAGTAGCAGTTTCCTCAGACAGAAATGTACCGAATGTAATAGTTGATGAAAGGGATGATGAGAGTGTGAATGATGCTCCAACTGTGCCTGATGATGTGACTGAGGTGGATTTATCTGACCCCTTTATGGCTCATCTTGACCCTAACGATGACCATGAAACCCCTCCAAATTGTCCTAGTGGCCTGGTAGAGCTACAGAGAGATGATCGTGAATGCAAGGAGTTAGCTGCCAGGTCCGTGAGTGAAGAGGAATGTGAGAAGGAGGGTGGTGAATGTTTCTACCTCAAAGGAGGAGTATTGTGGCGAAGATGGAGACCGCCACACAGACCAATCGATGACGGGGCTTGGGACGTCCATCCAGTAGTAGTCCCCAAACCTTGTCGTAGAGATATAATGGAAATGGCACATTGTATACCATTGGCAGGACACCTAGGTGTGAGAAAAACTCTAGACAGAATCAGAGCCCACTTTTACTGGCCAGGAATGCGTGCAGATGTAGTGGAGTGTTGTAGAGTGTGTCACACTTGCCAGATGACAGGAAAACCCAATCAGAAGGTGCCTGTACATCCTCTGGTGCCCTTGCCCGTTTTCGAGAATCCTTTTACTCGGGTGGTAGTGGACATTGTAGGCCCATTGCCTAAGACTTCCCAAGGTAACCTTTATTTATTAACTATCATGGACATGGCAACTCGCTACCCAGAGGCTATACCCTTAAGGACTACCTCTGCTCCAACTGTCATCAAGGAACTGCTCAAATTCTTCACCAGAATGGGTTTCCCCCATGAGGTGCAAAGTGATCAAGGAACTAATTTTACCTCTAACATTTTCCAGCATTCCTGAAGGAGTTGGGTATCGAGCATGTTAAGTCTAGCACCTACCACCCAGAGAGTCAAGGGGTTCTCGAACGATATCATCAGACATTAAAGGGAATGTTACGTAAGTATTGTACAGAGACCGGAGTTGAGTGGGATAAAGGGGTACCTTTTCTTTTATTTGCTACTCGTGAGGTTCCAACTGAATCCCTGGGTTTTTCCCCTAATGAGCTAGTTTTCGGTCACCAGGTAAGAGGTCCTTTGCAACTATTGCAGGATAGCCTAGTTGGCCAGGAGGGGAACCAAAACCTCCTTAAGTATGTTTCAGATTTCAAAACCCGGCTGAGATCCTCATGTGAGTTTGCCGCTCAAAACTTGACAGTGGCTAAAAGCTCCATGAAGAAATGGTACGACAGAAAAGCCCGTGAGAGGGAGTTTAAGCCCGGTGATGAGGTTTTGGTCCTGCTCCCCATTTTTGGCCAACCTTTATCTACCAAGTTCAGGCCATATAAGATCATTCGGAGGGTGAGCATTACCGATTATCTAGTAACTACCCCAGACAGGAGAAAGCCCACGCAAGTATTCCATATAAATATGTTGATACCCTACCATAGGTCCCCTGATTCCTCTCCTCCAGATTCTCCCACTGTGGCAGTGAATGTCAGGACCTGTGGGCAGCCTGGTGCGGACAAAGTCTTCAGTTCTCTTACTGATCCGCAACAGACTGTTCCAGAGCCTGAAGGTATCCATGCAGACTTTGACTTGTCATGTAGCCTATCCAACTTTCAGTATAATTCAGTGGCTTTGAGGGAATTACCATCTAAACTATGTCATCTTCCCTCTGATCAAGCGAACCAACTAATCTCTGTTTTATCTCAGTCTCCCAATGTGTTCCGTGATACTCCAGGGCTCACTTCTTTGGCCGTGGACGACATCGACGTAGGGGATGCAACTCCCATTAAACTATCCCCCTACCGTGTCTCGCCACAACGCAGGAGTATACTGCAGGTTGAGCTTGACTTAATGTTTTCAAACCAACTGATCACTAGGGCCTTACGCCAGTGGAGTAGTCCGGTCATACTTGTGCCAAAGCCAGACGGGAGCCATAGGTTTTGTAGGGTCTATAGGCAAGTCAATGCTGTCACAAAGAACGATACCTACCCACTGCCACGGATCAAAGATTGCATTTCCCAGGTTGGCCTCATGCAGCAGTAAGTATAATTTAATGAGAGGATTTTGGCAATTAGCTCTCCCTTGTAGCGAGGTAAATATCATGCTTTTGTAGTGCGCTTTCAAGCCTTCAGCTGTGAGATGCCTTGCAGTTCGAATAACGCTCCAGCTACGTTCCGGCTATGTTCTGATGTGGTACCTGGAGACGTTGCCTACTTTGGGTGATATCCTTATTATATCCTCATTATAATCTTGCTGTTGCCAATCTGGTGGTGAATCTATTTATGCATTATGTTTAATATTATGTACTATACTCCTTAAACTCTTTTCTAGGGGGGAGGTCTGACATACGGAGCCCTGTATGTTAATTTAAGAGTTAGAATTAGAGTTGAAGGAGTCGCACTACCCAAACGGTGAAGCAGACTAGCGAGCGAACCATGCGAGTGGGGAAACTGGCTCGCCCCATACCTGCAAACTACCCTTCACACCTGCGTGCTTCATAGGGACCCTGCAACCGATGCTATGACGTATGATCGACGCCAGGAGCTGTGAGTGGACCACGCACCTGTTATGCGACTCGAGGAGCTATGATTGGAGCAGGATCAACCCCGCCTCCTGATTCGTTCCTACACCATCATTGTTTGGTATATAAGACCCGAGTTGTGGGCATTCAAATCAGTCTCATTTGGAGTTGGGGAAGGTGAACTTGCAGCTGGAGGAAACGGGGTGAAGTATTATAATGGGATTGTGACTGTCAGTCAGATTATATAAATGTGTGTTAAGTGTGTTCGGTGTAAACACTTATGTTATGTTGGTTAGTGAGATATGTGATTGGGAATTAACGTGAACACTACTATTATGTGTTTAACTATTTGATTGGGAATTAACGTGAACACTACTATTATGTGTTTAACTATTTAATTGGGAATTAACGTTAACGCTATTATTATGTACTTAACTATTTTAGTTAACTAACTTGTGGACTAAAGCAACTCTTTAAGTAATTGGGTTATGATGAAAGTAATACTATTGTTTTATATTAATACTTAAGAGTTCTTTCATTTGAATTAAGCTTACATTGCTTAACGGTGCTTAGTACGGTGATGCTATTGTCTCGTATTAGTAATATCGCCTTAGACTAACATGGCTGTGTTAATATTACTTCTAGTGATTTCCTAAGCTGAAGAAAATTCTTTTGCTTCAAAATATTATATTTTGCTTTTCATATTATTAGAGTGAGACCTGAATCGAATCTATGAAACGATCCTGTAACTTTATTTACTCATAATCAAACCTCAATGTTACGTGGTTAAGAAATAAATTTAACTAATTATTAAATACATATCTAACTTTTTATGTGACTTTGATATTACTCCTGATGATACTAATAATATAATACTATTAACGTAAGACAAGAACCAAGAATAATTACATTAAATATAAATAAAAGGACATAAGAAAACTATCTATTCATTTCAAAGAGGGTAAGAGACAGAAATATTCTTACTTTAATATTTATCTTTCAAGACTTTTTATAAAATTAATAGTCCTTCTTTAGCTATAACTTATTCGGTTCATAAACATAGCCTACTAAGCTTCGGTTAAATAATAATTCTTTATAAATACTACATGACTTTAATTAGTTTCAGTATTTTTCATAAGTAAAGAGTATCAGTCAATAAAGGATACCAAGTCCTAAGATCCAAAAAGGAAGGAAGCAACAACAGGAAATTATTTTATTAGATTTTACTTTTGTTTTGCCTTCAGCTGACTGATACCTTAATATATATCTCTGTGCTATCTAGATTCATCAAGTTAACCACTTGAGGATCAAGATACGTAACAATATATATACTGTGTACTGTATAATTATTATGTCAGTGGTAGGCACATTTCCATGATATCTTCTATTGTAAGTAAAGAGTAGGACAAGAGCCAAAACAGTATATATATACATGTTGAGAACTATATATTTGCAAATTTTCGGACGTATTAAACATCCATGTATATATTTCAGTATATATATATATATATATATATATATATATATATATATATATATATTATCCTTTAGAAAATCAGGAATGTGTGAGGTAAGATATAATGGGTTTACCGGAGAAAGGTCAGATGAATGGGTGAAAAGGTTGGTACAGTCACGCTAATAAGTCAAGTCTCGGCACCAAGTATGTTTTGATCAATAATTGGTATCAGTAATATCTAAGCTTCATTTCTTCTTATCGAGTGAAATATACAAACATGTTCCTACACTTACCTACCCTATTCAACATCTGACAGACATTAATAAAGCACAGAGAAAGCCAAACGTAATGACAGGTGGGACATGACTTATTAGCGCGACCGTACATAAGAGCCAGCACAAGTTGGGAACAGTGGCTAAATTATACCCTGCTTCTTTTCAACTGACGGTAAATTGCAAAGTTCCCATCAAGATTTCTCAGTTATTTTGAAGATTATGTACTGAAATATGGTGCTAATTATTAAAATTTGGTCATAATATGATTGAGAGACATAGTCGATTCATATTTGTCCATTAAGTATCGAGAATTTAACTTCGAAGGGATTCAATTTACCATCAAGTGAAATGAAACAGAGTTAGGGCAAGAATACATAAGAGAGAGAGAGAGAGAGAGAGAGTCAAAGGGTTGGTACTAGAAGCTATACTCTACAGGATATTGAGAGAGAGAGAGAGAGAGAGAGAGAGAGAGAAGGGTTGACTACATAATTATACTGCCTGTGAGAGAGAGAGAGAGAGAGAGAAGGGTTGACTACATAATTATACTGCCTGTGAGAGAGAGAGAGGAGGGTTGACTAACTATATACTGTGAGAGAGAGAGAGAGAGAGAAGGGTTGACTACATAATTATACTGCCTGTGAGAGAGAGAGAGAGAGAGAGAGAGAGAGGAGGGTTGACTACATAATTATACTGCCTGTGAGAGAGAGAGAGAGAGAGAGAGAGAGAGAGAGAGAGAGAGAGAGAGAGAGAGAGAGAGAGAGAGAGAGAGAAGGGTTGACTACATAATTATACTGCCTGAGAGAGAGAGAGAGAGAGGAGGGTTAACTATATAATTATACTGTCTGTGAGAGAGAGAGAGAGGAGGGTTTTGGGCGTCTTCTCAACGATGCGGTGAAGGATTTTCGGAGAAGAAATCGACTCAGCACAGGACAACCAGGAAGGAGGATCAAAGACAGCGAGGACGGCAACCTGCGAAGGAATTAAATGCTAATCTGTCAAGAACCGCGAATTTGGATACAGCTCCACCAACACGACCCAAATTCAAAACCGCCAGGGATAACGACCAAGGACCGATGTCAGCCATGAATGTAAATGTAGACCCGACCAGAACCAAAAATTTGATTAAAGAACGTTCTGCGAGTTCTAAAACCGCAACTTTAAAGGTTTTCTATGCAAAAGCTCGTAGCATACACAATAAATGTTCAGATTTAGAGGAACTAGTGTTTACTGAAAATTATGATGTGATTGGTATAACAGAATCTTGGCTCAATACAGTAGATAGAGACTTTTTAGCAGAGTATTCACTTCCCGGTTATGTAATGATTGAGAAAAGACGAATAAATAAAAATGGAGGTGGCGTTTTATTTTATATCAAAGAAAGTCTTAACCCGACCCTCTTGTCAAAACCTCAAATTGTGAACGTCGACACATCTTTTGTGCTAATAAAGAATGATAAAGGTACAAAAATAATACTTGCATTAATATACAGACCTCCAGCTCAATCAGTGCAAACTGACCTAGAAATTTATGAACAGATTGCAGATGTAAGTAACTCACAAGATACCGTATTTTTTGGCGACTTTAATTTACCTGTGACCAAGTGGGGCGATACTCTTACTTCCACCTCGGACATGACTTGTATACGAACTTGCAAGAGAGTTCGCTTTATCAATTTGTTCGAACACCGACCCGTGGTAATAACGTTCTTGACATTGTACTTGCAAAAAAAGAAGAATTAATAGAGAATTTGAATGTTGGTGATGAATTCAGTAACAGCGACCATCGTACGATAACTTTCACTTTAAAGTTTACTAGTAACGAACCAAATAGTAGCATCGAAAAAGTCCCTAATTTCAAGAAAGCAAACTTTCATAAACTTAGAGCTATGTTTAAAGAAACTGACTGGAGCTTTTTAATTAACAATAACGACATAAATACATCTTGGAAGTTATTCGAAACCACTTACCTAAAAGCAGTGCAAGACTGCATACCATCGAAAATACGGCGTCCAGGCCATAATATAAGCCCAAATGGTGGAATAAGATATTTCAAACTGCCTGCTTGCTAAAAAATTTGCTAATGATAGATTAAAATCCTCACAAAATGACGAAGAACGGGTGGTGAAATTTGTAGAGCTATGACGCAAAGCCAAAAAGTTAATTAAGCAAAGTAAAAAGACCCTAGAGTTACATATTGCGAATCAAAGTAAAACAAACCCCAAGAATTCTATAGTTATATCAGAAAGAAAAATGTAGTTACTTCAACTGTTGGACCGTTAGTCGATGAAAATGGAGAATACACCAAAGACGAAGTACAAATGAGTAATGCCTTCAATACCTTCTTTGCATCAGTTTTTACAACAGAAGACCTCAGTGATATCCCTACACCATCGCCGATTCAGATTGATAATTCAGATGTTCTAAGCAATATCACCGTTACAGAGAGAGAAGTATTGAATTGTTTAGATAAACTCAAGGTAAATAAAACGCCTGGACCTGATACAATCTCGCCTAGAGTTCTAAAGGAAGCTAAGGATGAGCTCTCCAAACCACTGACATTACTATTCAATAAATCCTTGCAGTCTGGAACTATGCCTGATCAGTGGAAGATAGCCAACGTAACACCGATATTCAAAAAAGGCAGCAAATCCCTACCCAGTAACTATCGTCCAATTAGCTGAAGCTCAGTTGTATGTAAAATGCTAGAAACGGTCATAAGAGACAGACTCGTAAATCACTTAGAGGAAAATAACATACTTAAAGATACTCAACGCGGCTTTCGTAAAAAACGTTCCTGTTTAACAAACCTCTTAGACTTCTTCCACGATATCCTCAACCTCTACGATGAGAGTAAAGCTGTAGATATTATATACCTTGATTTTCAAAAGGCCTTTGACAAAGTTCCCCACAAACGTTTACTGCTAAAACTAAAAGCGCATGGAATACAAGACGGTGTGTTGAAATGGATAGAAAATTGGCTCAGCGACAGAAAGCAAAGAGTAGTCATAAACGGTAAGGCATCTAAATGGACCAATGTAAGTTGCTTGTCCTCCAAAACACTGAGGATCAAGTGTCCAAACAGTGGTTTAGAGTGGGTAAGGGAACATTGGAAAGGGAACTACTGCCCTGCCACTAACTTGGCAGGACTAGGAAGTTAGTAGGGGACATATGGGTTAGTAACTGAGGGGAGGATAAAGTTATTCATTTACAAACGCAGTCAGTCGCGGGTTTGATGCGAGATATTTGTCTAGGCGGAATTTAAATGAATCAACGGTGCTGCAGTCTATAACGTCTCGGGGAAGCCCATTCCACAAGTTGACAACTCGATTGAAGAAGAAATTCTTAGATTCGTGCGAGTTAAAAGATTTACCAATAATTTGCAACCGTTTCCCCGCGTGTAATTAGATTGGTCGATAGTGAAGTACTTACTACAGTTCATATTGTCGATGCTTTGATGATTTTGAACACTTGAATTAAGTCGCCTCTTAATCTGCGCTGGGTTAAAGGAAATAGATTTAATTCTCTAAGACGCTCTTCGTATGGTTTGTTCTTTAGGCTAGGTATCATTTTGGTAACTCTACGTTGAACTCGTTCTAGCTTGTTTATATCTTTTTGGTAATAGGGCACCAGGATTGAACGCAGTATTCCAGAAGAGGGCGGACTAAGGAATTGTAAAGGGTTAGGATAACTTCTTTGGATTTATGCTCAAATGACCTGCCTATAAAGCCAATTATTTTGTTTGCCTTTTTAACAACTTCTGAACATTGTTGACTCGGTTTTAGGTTACTCGATATTGTTACTCCCAGATCAGTTTCTCTGTTTACATTCTTAAAGAGTGCCATTCATCGAATAGTTTGCTTCTCATTTAGGTATCCGACATGTATACTTTACATTTATCCGCATTGAAACTCATTTGCCAAATTTGGGCCCAACATGACAATTTATCTAGATTGTGTTGCATATCGTCAACTTGTTCTTTTGAGAGTACGCTATTTGCAATTTTTGTATCGTCAGCAAATTTTGAGATTGTGCAGGTGAGACCCTCATCTATGTCGTTGATGTAAATTAGAGAGAATTGGTCCTAGTACCGATCCCTGGGGTACCCCGCTACTTACTTGGTCCATTTAGATGCCTTACCGTTTATGACTACCCTTTGCTTTCTGTTGCGGAGCCAATTTTCTATCCATTTCAACACACCGTCTTGTATTCCATGCGCTTTTAGTTTTAGCAGTAAACGTTTGTGGGGAACTTTGTCAAAGGCCTTTTGAAAATCAAGGTATATAATATCTACAGCTTTACTCTCATCGTAGAGGTTGAGGATATCGTGGAAGAAGTCTAGAGGTTTGTTAAACAGGAACGTTTTTTACGAAAGCCGTGTTGAGTATCTTTAAGTATGTTATTTTCCTCCAATTGATTTACGAGTCTGTCTCGTATGACCTTTTTCTAGCATTTTACATACAACTGAGGTTAAGCTAATTGGACGATAGTTACTGGGTAGGGATTTGCTGCCTTTTTTGAATATCGGTGTTACGTTGGCTAGCTTCCACTGATCAGGCATAGTTCCAGACTGCAAGGATTTATTGAATAGTAATGTCAGTGGTTTGGAGAGCTCATTCTTAGCTTCCTTTAGAACTCTAGGCGAGATTGTATCAGGTCCTGGCGTTTTATTATCTAAACAATTCAATACTTCTCTCTCTGTAACGGTGATATTGCTTAGAACATCTGAATTATCAATCTGAATCGGCGATGGTGTAGGGATATCACTGAGGTCTTCTGTTGTAAAAACTGATGCAAAGAAGGTATTGAGGGCATTACTCATTTGTACTTCGTCTTTGGTGTATTCTCCATTTTCATCGACTAACGGTCCAACAGTTGAGTAACTACTTTTTTCTTTCTGATATAACTATAGAATTCTTTCGGGTTTGTTTTACTTTGATTCGCAATATGTAACTCTAAGGTCTTTTTACTTTGCTTAATTAACTTTGGCTTTGCGGTCGTAGCTCTACAAAATTTCACCCGTTCTTCGTCATTTTGTGAGGATTTTAATCTATCATTAGCACATTTTTTAGCAAGCAGGCAGTTGAAAATATCTTTATTCCACCATTGGGCTTATTATTATGGCCTGGACGCCGTATTTTCGATGGTATGCAGTCTTGCACTGCTTTTAGGTAAGTGGTTTCGAATAACTTCCAAGATGTATTTATGTCGTTATTGTTAATTAAAAAGCTCCAGTCAGTTTCTTTAAACATAGCTCTAAGTTATGGAAGTTTGCTTTCTTGAAATTAGGGACTTTTTCGATGCTACTATTTGGTTCGTTACTAGTAAACTTTAAAGTGAGAGAGAGAGAGAGAGAGAGAGAGAGAGAGAGAGAGAGAGAGAGAAGGGTTGACTACATAATTATACTGCCTGTGAGAGAGAGAGAGGGGGGGGGGGGAATCAAACGGCCTATACTAAAGGCTATACAGGATATTGAGAGAGACAGGAGGGCTAACTACATATACTGCCTGTGGAGAGGTGGAAGGATAGTTACATAGAGGTATATAGATACACAGACTGCACAGACCTAGCAGCCCCTACTAGGAAGTCTGGCTTTAATTATAACAAAATGTGCTTATAAGTGGAATCTAAGGCTAGCAAAGCAAAAGGCTCGAGAGAGAGAGAGAGAGAGAGAGAGAGAGAGAGAGAGAGAGAGAGAGAGAAAGAGAGAGAGGCAATGGTAGGTAGGTAGGTAGGTAGAGTTTAGTTCTGTGATGGAATGATGGCATGAGAGTCCATTGCGAAGGGAAGAAAGGAAAGACAAAGGCCAAGAAATAGTTCGTGGAGAGAGAACTCTATAAATGGATAGGAAGAATAGAACATAGAATAGAAAGAAGCATAGATAACTATAGTCTATTTGTACAATCGGACGGTAAATTGAATTCCTTAGCAACTGATATCTTGATACTTAATGGACAAATATGAAACTATTATGTATCTGCGTCATATAAATACCAAGTTATCATATTTAACAACACTCTTCGCTACACAATCTTCATAACAACCGAGTAATCAAGATAAGGACATGACAATTTACCGTTAACTGAAAATATACAGAATATACTGTAGATTAGTCCTCCAACCTTTCTCTGCTCTGGTTGTTCCTATCCAGAGTGAGGTTTTGCATCCTCTACCAAACCTTAGCTGTCTCTGTCTGTCTATGTTACTGTCCTACCTTTCCTTCTCGGGGCAGGGGCTAGGTATCCTCTTCCCCTTGTATAATTCTCCTACTCGACGAGACAGAGACGCGGGCGAGGGAACGTGAAAGTGGTCCCGGACCCTGAGAACAGGAACTTTATATGTTGTTTCTGTTCGGGCTCTGTCTCGTGTCGGTCACCCCGAGCAATGGGGTTTGTGCCTGAATATATTCATACATACATACATACATACTGTACACATACACATATACATACATACATACTGTACACATACACATATACATACTGTTACGACCTGGCACTCGGGTACACAAGGGCTCTCAATCAGGACTCTAATACGGCTCGCTGCCACAACGGAAACACACGATCCCAACCCCTGAGTACTGCCAGCCGAACAAAAAACACCAATACCCTCCAGAGTTCAATCTGCTATAACGGGGTATACAAGAACTCGGTACTAGTGTTCAACAACAGACTAATAAAGAGACAGGAATTCTCTAGTCTGGTCAACAATCAAACAAAGAAGTAAGAAACAACAACACCAAAGAATAGTGTTGGCCGAAGCCGAAGTAATCCACCCTTGACTAAGAACTTAAGAAGTCCTCCACCCTCTACTTCGGATCGGCACTATTACGTTACGTTAATTAATAGTCCTTAAGCATCGAGCAAGGAATCTTCTGAAAAAAGTTAGATGCTTCTCGGATGCTCGTAAGAAGTACGTATCGGATTTTGAACAGTAATTCAATAAGAAAAACACTGGCAATTAAATACTATTACAGGTTTAAATTGGCATAAGAATAATTAAAAGAATATGCAATAGTAAATGGCAAACATTAAAAAGAAGTACTCCGCAAATGCAACGGCAATAGCCTACTCGGATTGTGCTCGTGGGCCACTAATCACTAAAGTAGCCAAGCTTCCAACACATGAAATCAATAGTGCATAAACAATATCATACATAAGGAAAGCTTCAATACTATTCTGTATCTACTAATCGAGTAAAGTCTAGCTGGGGTACTGTGGGCAAAAGGTAGCAGTGACTGAGCAAAAACGGCTCGTAGCCTAGCGAAGTCCTCACAACTGTTTAAAGTATTACGTTAACACTAACAAGTGCACTTTGAGAAATCCAGATCCCTTGTATCTGGTTTTCTCCCGGCTCCTTGACAAAGTAAAAACAAGCTGTTAATAAAATACAGGGTGGTTAGGCTCTTGCCCTCACGCACTGTAAATTATTAACTCAACACAGTCAGCCGCGAAGACAACCTAGGCTTCACTGAACCGAAACGAGTATGCAGGTTTATCGCTTAACCACTGCATCAAACAACAACTCGTAACACAGAAAAGCCTTACCCCCAGTCTAGCATTACCTAGACTAGCAGAAACCAGGAATAATAATAATAACACACAGGGAAATGCATAGACAAGTGCAACAAACATAAATCAATCCTATTCTAAGTTAACCCTTCCAAAATAGGCTATCTAATAGGCATGTATCTCATGAGAACTCAAGCGATAATACGTTGGCTGACTAGCTCTGCACCAACGGGACCATGGAAGTTAAAAAGGGTAGGGAAAAGAGGAGATAAGAATGTAAGGTAGTAGAGAAAGTTCACATCAGTCAGAAGAATATATAGTTTTAGCAAGGGAAATGAGAAGTCGCTCTGCCTACTGAGTTCTGATCAAAAAATGGCTAGACTTCCCTTTTTATACTCGGCCCTCTAGTGAGCCCAACGTGAACTACTAAGGACCGCCCACTGACAATCATTACGTAATTTCTCTCTCTCCTCTGGGATAGACAAAGGCTTTCCTAGCACTGAGGGGAGGGGGGAGGGGGGGGGGAGTGCTAGTGAGTTAGGCCCACCTCCCGCATGGCGCACCCACTGACCCCCAACTGTGGCTGCCGCTTCTCCCATCATTACAAATAAGTTTTACACACAATACTTATAACTAATGATATAAAATAGAACTCGTTGACTCAGATGAAAACAAAATACATATTCATATTACTTATAGTACAACGGCTCACATGAACTAAGTTAGGAAACTCTACATAGACTACAGCCAAAGTTCCTGCCCTGACGATCCTAGCGAGAGTGGGGCATGGACTAGGCGTTCTGTACAGCATGCTCACACTGGACATGCGTCACACCTCCCCCAAGATTTTACTTGCTCAACCCTGAGCTAAAATCTGACAAACACAGAACCCCATCAAGCCCCTCACACCCAGCGACCCAGCGACCGCATGGCACTAAAACAAAGCTGAGTTTATCCCCAAAACGCATCTTATTATTAACCAAAAATTCACATTTTATAACTCCTCCCAACAATAGCAAAAAGACACAATATCATGCTCCCAGAGCGAGCTTACAGCAGCTCAGCCGTTTGATAGTTTGTGGACTACTCAAACTCTATAGGCTATGACAAACTTATACGATTACCTATATCAAAAGAAAGAGTTTTTATATGATTTTTATATTTTAATATGTTTTTCCCGGCTGCACTATAAGGGCAGCCTATTTTCCTCCACTCAAACCCACACACCTGTGATAGCCTACGACTGATCATCCACCCTTGATAAACAATCCGCGATCACATTGTCACATCCAGCAATATGACGGATGTCCAGGTTATACTCCTGCAACATCAAAGACCACCTGGTCAGTCTCATATTGTGATTGTGAAATTGATTCAGGAATCTCAAAGGGTGATGATCAGTGTAGATAACCACGACTGGGCCATAGGCTGGAACATACACCTCGAAGTGCCTGAGCGACAGCACAATCGCCAGTAATTCCTTTTCTATTGTAGAATAGTTCTTTTGTGCAGCATTGAACTTCTTAGAAAAGAAACTTACTGGGTGTTCCACACCTTCATTGTCTGTCTGTAGCAAGACGGCACCAGCCCCTACACCACTAGCATCTGTTGCCAGCTGAAAAGGCCTGTTAAAGTCTGGGGCCCTGAGTATCGGGTGAGTACATAGCAAATGTTTCACCAAAGTGAAAGCCTTTTCACACTCAGGTGCCCACAAAAACTTTTTGTCTTTAGATAACAAATCTGTGAGAGGTGCCAACACCGTTGAGTAACCTTTTATGAAGCGTCTGTAGTAGCCTATCATACCCAAGAATCTCATAATCTGCTTCTTGGTTGTTGTTGGGTGCGGAAATTTATTGATAGCCTGTACCTTGTTCTGAGGAGGGCACACCTGTCCCCTTCCCACTACAAACCCAAGGTACTGCACAGTGGCTTTTACGAAGTCACACTTTGCCAAATTTACTACCAGACCTGCTTCACTAAGTTTCCGGAACAAGGTCTCAAGGTGCTCACAATGGCTCTCAAAGTCGTCATCATAAATGATTACATCGTCCAAATATACGGTGCAATTTGGAATGTCCTTTACAATTTCATTCATCAGGTTCTGAAACGTTGCTGGTGCATTCTTAAGCCCGTAAGGCATAACATTGCACCGGTAGGTACTCCCGTCCACAACAAAACCACATACCTCTTTAGCACGCTCGGACAAAGGTACTTGCCAGTAACCTTTTACTAAATCTACTTTAGACAAAAACGAGCATTACCAATTTTGTCAACACTATCATCAACCCGAGGAAGAGGATATGGGTTAGTTGGAGTCAAACCGTTTAACCTACGGAAATCAATACAAAAGCGTACCTTGCCATCTGGCTTAGGCTGCAGTGTTACAGGGGAAGTCCACTTAACTGTGCCTTTCTCTATCAACCCTCTACCGAGCATATACTCCAACTCATCCCTCAGAGCTGGTAGTTTTATGGGGGGCACACGGTACGGGATTGACTTAAAGGGTAGATGGTCCCCCACGTCAACATCATGCATAGCCTGAGTAGTGAGGCCTGGGTGTTCAGCAAATACAGTGGGGTATGAACCGAACAACTGACGGATAGCATCAAACTGCGGCTCAGGCAAATGAGCTATAGCCTCGTCAGCCCTTAGGCTCGAGTTCCCCGCCCACTGATCCGCTGAAACATGTTGATCCCAGCTATCCTCCTCTGAAGCTTGACTGTCCCCCTCTCCTTCTCCACCACGGCCGCAACAAGCCAACACAGGGACAGTGAGAGGCTCAGAGGGGCGCCTCACATACTCTTTAATAAGGTTCACGTGACATAACTGGTTCTTTTTCCTCCTGTCTGGAGTGGCAACAAGGTAATCTAAGTCTGAAATTTTTTCTACAATTTTATAAGGTCCAGTGTACTTCGCAGAGAGGGGGTTACCAACCAAAGGCAACAAAATTAATACCTCTTGTCCTACAGTGAACTTCCGGAGCCTCACTTTGCGATCATACCTGTCCTTCATCAAAGCTTGTGATTCTGTCAAATTTCTACCTGCCATCTCCAGACTCTTAAGCATGCGCTCACGGCTTTCAAGCACATACTTTAATAATGGACAAGGCTGCACAGTCCCCTCCCAAATTTCTTTCAGCATGTTAAGGGGGCCCCTGACACGGTGTCCAAAAATCAGCTCGTTTGGACTAAATCCCAGGCTCTCACCAGGTACCTCCCGAGCAGCAAACAGCACATAAGGCAATCCAAGATCCCAATCCATACCGTTGTCAGCACAATAACACCTGAGCATGCTTTTAAGTGTAGCATGCCACCGCTCAAGCACCCCTTGACTCTCAGGGTGATACGCTGACGATACTACTGCTCGTATCCCATGCTGTTTGCATTGTTTGCTTGAACATGTTGGAGGTGAAATTAGATCCCTGATCAGACTGAATCTCCTCCGGGTACCCGTACCTTGAGAAGTACCACAACAAGTTACTGACTACCGTCTTAGCCATTCCATTTTTCATAGGGTATGCATCGGGGTATCTAGTGGCAACATCCATTATGGTTAACAAAAATTTATTTCCCGCCTTAGTGGGAGGGAGTGGACCAACCATGTCAACAATAATTTTACTAAAGGGTGGCCCAATCACAGGAATAGGGTGTAACGGAGCCTTAGGAATAACTTGGTTCGGTTTCCCGACACGATGACAAATATCACAGGAGTTTATCCATGACTGCACATGAGACTTCATCCCCGGCCACCAAAACAATTTCCCCAAAGCCGCCACCGTTTTTCTCACCCCTAGATGTCCTGCCAGTGGTGTGTCATGCGCCAACCTCAGTAGGCTATCCCTGCACTCCCGTGGCACCACCAACTGGTCCACTACTCCGGACCCCTTTTGCCAACTACGTTTAGGGTCTTGAAAACGCCTATAAAAGATGCCTTCTAAATAAAAAAAATCTCCTGGCTGTGCATCGCCGTCCTCGTCGAGCTCTACAGCTCCATTAGCACACGTTTGGAGCTCAGGGTCCTCTAGTTGCAACCGACTTATCTGAGGGTGCCAAGCGATCTAACTGCTCCCGGAGCAATGCATGACCTTCCCCGATACTGGGCTGCTCCCTCTGTCTCTCTCGATGTACATAACGTTGCTGTCGTGGAGACTCGTCATGCCCAGCCTCGTCACTCTCGATGACAGGCCCAGGGGCTACTCCAGAATTAAGTAATGGTGCTAATACTGAATCACCCAGGAGAGCCGCCGAGTCAAAACTCTTAAAACCAACTCCAGCTTTAGCCTCCTCCTGTTGATCGTTCCTCCGCTGGTCTGAAGGCGGAGGACTAGGCTGTGACACTTTAGCTGCCCGAGCTCGGGTGACAACACACGCCATGGGTTGTGTCTGGCACCGCTCGACCCACTCTTGCTCTTCCCTACTCACGTCGGCCGGCCTCTCGGCAACGACTAAGGGTAGAACCTCGGAAGCGGGCATTGCAAAGTCGTTGCCGAGAAGAAGGTCGACGCCCTCCACTGGCAGTTTCTCCACAATCCCGACATCCAATTCACGTGCCACACCATCCACCTCCAACTCCAACCGCACCAGCGGGTATGACCGAGTTGCATTAATACCCTGCACCACTACCACCCGAGCCGCGTTTATAGGGTAGCCAGTCAAGTTTTTCATCAGAGTCTGGGAAGCACCTGTATCACGCAAGACCTCTACTCCCCGCCCACATCACGCAACCCCGCCCTCTATGGTCGCAAAAAACATCCTGAGCAGGGTTCGAGCCTCCCAGGTGCTTCTGCATTGGCTGTGCCTCAGCCTCTGACGAACTGCCCCAGGCAAACTCAGATGACTTCGGAGACACACCAATGTTGCAGGCCAAAGACACAGCTGCTGTAGGTGGTTTGCTAGGACAGACTCTTGCAAAGTGCCCCTTTTTATGACAATGATAACACTCCACCTCCCCTTTGGGCTTCCCTTGGTACTGGGAAGGGCCCGGCCCCTTCTTAAATGGGACGGTGCTAGTCTTGTGGTCAGTCTTGGTATCATGGCTCTTGTACTTGTTTGCATAAGGTATATCACTAACTCGGGGGGGTGGGGCGTCACGCCCCTTGTTACCTGCCTCACTACGCTGGGCAGACCCGCACCCACGAATTAGTGATAGCCGGAGGTCAGCCATCTCAGCTGCCTCCTGTAGAGTTTTTGGGTTCTTTTCTTTAATAGTTAAAGTCATTTCTGCACCAGTACACTTATAAAACTGCTCGAGCAGAAACAGCTCAGTCAACTGTTCGGCCGTCTCAGCTTTCTCAGAACGTGTCCAGTTTTTAAGTGCATCTTTTAAGTCCCGGGCATGTTCAAGAAAGGTCACCTCCCTAGTCTTTGTAACACCCCGAAACTTCAATCGATATGTTTCCGGTTGCAACTCGTATGCCCGTAGGACAGCTCTCTTCAATTCTGGGTAGTCAATGCAAGACTCTAAAGGCAGTGCATCATAAGCCTTCAGACCCTTACCCGTAAGTCTTGAGGAGACTAGAGCTGCCCACTTCTCTTCAGGCCAATTATGCTCCCTACATTTCTTCTCAAAACGATTAAAAAATTCTGTGACTTCAGTTTCACTAAATACCGGCACCAATTTGACTAATTGGGCCAAGGACTGTTCTCTTACTTGGCCCTCACGGCCCATCCAAGTCCCTGTCGACTCTGCACGAGACTTATCTAAATCTAATTTAGCACAATATTTCTCCGAGTCGTACTTAAGCTCAGCCTCATGCCTCCTAACCTCAATCTCATGCCTCCTCGTCTCATCCTCCTGCCTCCTGGTCTCATTTTCATGCCTCCTGGTCTCATCCTCCTGCTTCCTAGCCTCAATCTTAGCAAGCTCAAGTCTAAATACCATATCTGGAGACAGACAGGAAGAGGGAGCTGCCACTACTGAAGGAGGGGGGGCAAAAACTGGGGAACCACCATGTGCACCACCCGAGGGCACTCCAATCTGCCAATTCTCATCCCTCTGTGGGAGAGTGCTAACCTCCGGTAACTGAGTGGACGGCACTGTGGGAGTCGAGTGAGAGGGGATCTGGGGAGGAACCCCCCCAAACGCCCTCTCCTCCGAAACCCCATGTCGCCCACGCAACACCCAGGAAATCAGCTCCCCCTTGGACATCCCTACTACATTGGAAATTCCCAAAACCTTGGCTATCAGGTGCAAGCCACAAACATCCACCCCAGTCAGCCTCTCCTCCGTCACGTGGTACCGCTTACTCACAAAAACTCTAGCATCCTCCTCACTGGTTACTAACGGCACACCTTCAAATGGCATCTCTCGCTCATCGTCAGTGCTAATGCACGACATACTGAAGTCCACAAAAAAATTCTCGAGACAAAAGTGTTTAACTTCCTATGCAAGCACTAATTACTAAATTAACTGGAGTCTCTTAAATGCTTTACTAATTGCCATACAAAAACAAATATTCTTCAATATGCACGCTAAAATACAAACAAACAAATGTTGTACAACTCTGCAAAAATTTATACTGTTCACAAAATCCTAAGCAAGGTCGCCATTTGTTACGACCTGGCACTCGGGTACACAAGGGCTCTCAATCAGGACTCTAATACGGCTCGCTGCCACAACGGAAACACACGATCCCAACCCCTGAGTACTGCCAGCCGAACAAAAAACACCAATACCCTCCAGAGTTCAATCTGCTATAACGGGGTATACAAGAACTCGGTACTAGTGTTCAACAACAGACTAATAAAGAGACAGGAATTCTCTAGTCTGGTCAACAATCAAACAAAGAAGTAAGAAACAACAACACCAAAGAATAGTGTTGGCCGAAGCCGAAGTAATCCACCCTTGACTAAGAACTTAAGAAGTCCTCCACCCTCTACTTCGGATCGGCACTATTACGTTACGTTAATTAATAGTCCTTAAGCATCGAGCAAGGAATCTTCTGAAAAAAGTTAGATGCTTCTCGGATGCTCGTAAGAAGTACGTATCGGATTTTGAACAGTAATTCAATAAGAAAAACACTGGCAAATAAATACTATTACAGGTTTAAATTGGCATAAGAATAATTAAAAGAATATGCAATAGTAAATGGCAAACATTAAAAAGAAGTACTCCGCAAATGCAACGGCAATAGCCTACTCGGATTGTGCTCGTGGGCCACTAATCACTAAAGTAGCCAAGCTTGCAACACATGAAATCAATAGTGCATAAACAATATCATACATAAGGAAAGCTTCAATACTATTCTGTATCTACTAATCGAGTAAAGTCTAGCTGGGGTACTGTGGGCAAAAGGTAGCAGTGACTGAGCAAAAACGGCTCGTAGCCTAGCGAAGTCCTCACAACTGTTTAAAGTATTACGTTAACACTAACAAGTGCACTTTGAGAAATCCAGATCCCTTGTATCTGGTTTTCTCCTGGCTCCTTGACAAAGTAAAAACAAGCTGTTAATAAAATACAGGGTGGTTAGGCTCTTGCCCTCACGCACTGTAAATTATTAACTCAACACAGTCAGCCGCGAAGACAACCTAGGCTTCACTGAACCGAAACGAGTATGCAGGTTTATCGCTTAACCACTGCATCAAACAACAACTCGTAACACAGAAAAGCCTTACCCCAGTCTAGCATTACCTAGACTAGCAGAAACCAGGAATAATAATAATAACACACAGGGAAATGCATAGACAAGTGCAACAAACATAAATCAATCCTATTCTAAGTTAACCCTTCCAAAATAGGCTATCTAATAGGCATGTATCTCATGAGAACTCAAGCGATAATACGTTGGCTGACTAGCTCTGCACCAACGGGACCATGGAAGTTAAAAAGGGTAGGGAAAAGAGGAGATAAGAATGTAAGGTAGTAGAGAAAGTTCACATCAGTCAGAAGAATATATATAGTTAGCAAGGGAAATGAGAAGTCGCTCTGCCTACTGAGTTCTGATCAAAAAATGGCTAGACTTCCCTTTTTATACTCGGCCCTCTAGTGAGCCCAACGTGAACTACTAAGGACCGCCCACTGACAATCATTACGTAATTTCTCTCTCTCCTCTGGGATAGACAAAGGCTTTCCTAGCACTGAGGGGAGGGGGGAGGGGGGGGGGGAGTGCTAGTGAGTTAGGCCCACCTCCCGCATGGCGCACCCACTGACCCCCAACTGTGGCTGCCGCTTCTCCCATCATTACAAATAAGTTTTACACACAATACTTATAACTAATGATATAAAATAGAACTCGTTGACTCAGATGAAAACAAAATACATATTCATATTACTTATAGTACAACGGCTCACATGAACTAAGTTAGGAAACTCTACATAGACTACAGCCAAAGTTCCTGCCCTGACGATCCTAGCGAGAGTGGGGCATGACTAGGCGTTCTGTACAGCATGCTCACACTGGACATGCGTCACAATACATGCATACATACATACATACATACATACATACATACATATATATATATATACTATTGGGAGTCACCAAGGCAATGCGAGATTATTTTATAGCATCTGACTCTTACTCCTGATGCTGACAGATGTTTTGTATTGTATCTGTTTTCATCTCCAATGAAACACACACTTCATATTAAACTTTGATAATAGATTGCTCTGTTAAAATTAGTGCAAATTTAGTCTTTAAGAGTATGTTTTAGCTTTAGTTATGCACATGATTTTAATACACACACACACACACACACACACACACACACACACACACACACACACACACACACACACACACACACACACACACACACACACCTTAAAAAGAAGGGCTAAAAAATAAATAAATAAATAAATAAACAAATTCCACTTAAATAATATAATCCACTCAACTATTCGAGCGCTTCCATTAGCTTGCTTGACATTTAGTTTTGTTTAGTTTTTAATCCGAAAAATTGGTGAATTGAAACAATGGACCCGAAATACGAATGGTCCGGCGCTAATTTTCTGTCGTTCAACCTCGATAAGATATATTTTCGCTGATCAAGATATATCGGGGGTCTTGGCACAGAGAGAGATTTACATAGATTTACATAGATACACTGGCCACACAGACCTTACGATCCAAACGAGGTGGTCAGGACTTAATTCTAGTAGAGATGTCATATCCGATAGAAAAGGAAAGTTGAAGGAAAGGATAGAACAGAAGAAGGCTCTCTCCCCACCCTGCGTTCCCTCCGGCAATTGCCGTACATGAAAAAGTTGGAAGTGATTAACCTTGCTGGGCTTCGAAATCCCCAGAAGGAATTTTACAGGAAAGATTGGAAAAAAGAAAGAACAAAATTATGCAACCCTTCGCCTTGGTAGCATGTACATTTTAGGGTTAATTGGAATCAACCAACCCATCACCCTTAGTAGTATGTACATTTTTAATGATGATTTTTATAATTATTATTCTTTATTTGTTTATATACTTTATTTTTTCTTACGATCTCTTCAGCTGAACAAATAATGACAGTGAAAATTACTGCCTACTCCATACAAATTTTTCTGTGGTATAAGTCTAGATTTTTCTTAAATGTATCTATAGAGGAGCTGTCTGTTACTTTATTTGGGAGCTTGTTCCACTCATCAATTACACTGTGAGTGAAGACATTTGTTGCATCTAGATTCGCTCTCCTACCTAATAATTTTAAGTTGTTTCCTCTTGTAGATGTGTCTTCAGCTTTTTTGAATAACTTATCTAGGTTAATGTTACTGAATCTTTTTAGAATTGTAAAACACTATCAATTGGCCTCTCATCCTTCGGTTCTTAAGTGAAAAAAGATCAAGTTCTGTCAGTCTTTCATCACATGATTTATTTCTCGATGAAGGGATTAGTTTAGTGGCTCGCCTTTGCACAGAGAGAGAGAGAGAGAGAGAGAGAGAGAGAGAGAGAGAGAGAGAGTGTGTGGGGGGAGAGGGAGTGGGTGAGAGTAAGAGAGAGAGAGAGAAGGAATGAGTGTAAGAGAGAGAGAGTGTGTGTTTGTGCGTGTGTGTGTGTGTGTGTGGGAGAGAGAGATAAATAGAGAAAGTAAGAGAGGTTAATGACCTACTTAACACGTCAAAACAAAGCTTGATTATACTCCTTCAATATTCTCTAAATATAGACTTTGAACTGCACCATTGTTTTTGCACATTGATGGTTAATGATGGGATATTTGGTATAGGTAGTGTATATATAAACAATGTGGATTAATTCTTCTCTCTCTCTCTCTCTCTCTCTCTCTCTCTCTCTCTCTCTCTCTCTCTCTCGATCCATTGGCACCATCATGATTTTTATTGAACCATTATTGTGGATTTTTCAATTTCAGTCTCTCTCTCTCTCTCTCTCTGGATCCATTGGCACCATCATAATTGTTATTGAAGCATTATTGTGGAGTTTCCAATTTAAGCCACTCCCGAAATCCGCTCCAAATATTTCACATTTTGAGAGAAAAAAAATGCTCATATACCCTTAACTATGGGTCCAAATTCAATTTACCTTATAACAATAGACTCCCCATGGCGTCAGGATTCCAAATATATGCGTGATTTTATTGTACTTATCAGTTTGCCATAATCAAAACTAATTTTCCGAAAATCTTTACCAAAATGTTGACCCTCGTCGAATCATTTTGGAATTTGACACTGTTAGGGATATTTTTGGATTCCTCACGCTGTTGCGTTTCCAACGGTATATTGCATTAAACATTATGAAAAAACAATGTGTGCCCCTGGCAGCTGTTCAAAGGTTAGGTTTTACCCTTACCATAATTTTGATACAGTAACAGTAAATCACCCATGGACTAGGAATTAATGTTTGGAATACGCCCAAATATACTGTCTATCCCAATGTACCTTGGCTATAGTCCCATTCCCCTATTAGTTAATGTCCAGAGAAATAGCCTCTACCTGGTCTCAACTAATAGCTGGTTATTTACATAGATGGTCAGGAATTATTCAGAGAGAGAGAGAGAGAGAGAGAGAGAGAGAGAGAGAGAGAGAGAGAGAGAGAGAGAGAGAGAGAGAGAGAGAGAGAGAGAGAGAGAGAGAGAGAGAGAGAGAAAATCAGAGGCGGACTGAGTGTAGAAGATGGAACATTTATTTTTATTTTTTAAAGAGACAATGAACGGAGGAAGGAAAAACACAGATAAAACAAAAAGGTCCATGTGCCTAAAGGCATCCTCCATTCATAAAATGTTTGTAACAACTGGATTTAAACATTTGTAGATTGTAAGTTCGTGGAAAGCAATTCGAGGGAAGTGAATTCCAAAGAGTAGTAGCTCTGGGGATAAATTAATTCTGATAAGCAGAAGTTCTGCATTGTGGAGGAGAAAGTGTAAATTCATGGGCGCTCTCAGCTGCCCTAGTTCTACGGGGAAAGATGTGGAGAGGCGGCACAATTGAAGCAAGTTCCTCGGAACAATTGCTGTGAAAATATCTGTAGAATAATGCAAGGGATGCAACGTTTCTTCGTATGGATAATGTAGGAAGGTCCTGTGTGATTGTAGGGTTATTGATTAATCTAATAGCTTTATTTTGAATTTTGTCCAACTGCCTCAATGCAACCACTCCACTTCCACCCCACAGAGGTGAACAGTAATACATCTGAGAACGCACATGACTTTTATATATCACGGCCAACTGTTCGTCAGTGAAGAATTCTCGAACTCTGTACAGGAGTCCCAGTTTTTTAGAGGCATTCTTAGCAATGCTTCTAACATAATGTGTCCAGCTCAAGTTAGTAGTTAATGTTACACCGAGAATGTCAATACTAGGGGAAGTAGGAGTATTTACATCATTAAAAAATATATGGGAGTCAGTGAGATTCTGTCGGTTAGAAAATTGAATGTACTTGGTTTTCTGTGCATTAAAAGATACTAGATTCTTTTGTCCCCATTCATTCATTCTAGAAAGGTCCTGGTTCAGAGAAATTGCAGTGTTTATTTTTGAATTTATAAGATCGGGTTGGGTGAAAGAATTGGTAAATGTGAAGGAACTGTGGAGTGTTGAGTCATCTGCATAGGAATGTATTGGATTATGAGTGGTAGATATGAGATCATTGATATGAATGAGGAACAGAGTTGGGGCCAAAACTGATCCCTGGGGAACACCAGCATTTATTGAGTGAAATTGAGAATAAAGGCCATCTACCATTACACGTATTTTTCTGTTATGAAGATAAGAAGAAATTAGTGGAACTAATGATGCAAGGCCGTAGTGTGACATCTTCGACAATAAGGATTGATGCCAGGCTCTATCAAATGCCTTTGATATATCCAGTGCTATTGTATGTGTTTCACCATGTTGGTCTGTAGCTTGGTTGATTTGATGCGTAAGAAGGCAAAGAATGTCTGCAGTTGATCGACATCGTCTAAAACCATATTGCCTATCACTGACATACACACATATACACACACGCACACACACACACAGCCCCATACACTCACACACACACGCACACACACACACACACACACACACATACACACACACACACACACACACACACACACACACACACACACACACACACACACACACACACACACACACACACACACACACACACACACACACACACTACAGCCCAGCGAAACAAAAAGCCGAAACCAAGAGATATAAAATTCCCCAATCAAGAAGTAGTAAAGTGATTGATGTGAGGTATGCATATAAATGAGTCCAAGCGAATGAGGAGGTGAGGGAGAATGGAGAAATACAGAATACGGGAAGAGAGGAGGAGGGTAATAAATCAGTGGAAGGAAGGAAGGAGAGGAGAGGGATAAAGAGGGGAATGGATAAGTGAAAGGAAAGAGGTAATAAATATAGGAGAAAGAGAGAGCAGAACAAATTATGGGACACTGGATTGTAAATAATAATGTGAAGAATATTATGTGAATGAGAAAAGGCATGCGAAAGAGAGAGAGAGAGAGAGAGAGAGAGAGAGAGAGAGAGAGAGAGAGAGAGAGAGAGAGATGTCTGTTTCAGTTCCTTGAGAGACCAACAGAGGGCTGTTCTTGGGTAGCATGATATATTAAGGGAGCCCACCTCGCTTTTTGTCTCTTTCTCTCCTTCTCTCTTTGGCTTGTATCCATTCGGCCCCATTCAGCCTACTGTTTTAGGACGTTTACCCCCATCCAGGTGTCAATATTTTCCTGGCGAGCGGGAGCGAGACAGCATATATATTTGTTGTTTTGACAGCAAGTTAAATTCGTACATTTTTCGATAGAAATATGTCTCCGGCGAAGCCGGATTTCTCCATACAATGCTGGCTCGCTATCGTTCGCCAGAAAGAAATCGACATCTGGATGTGGATAAACGTCTTAAAACTGTTGGTTGAATTGGGCCGAATGGATACAAGCCAGGGAAAGAGAGAAAAGGGGAGAAATATAAAAAACAGCTGGTGACCCCCCTTAACCCCTTCTGTATCGGAGTCGACGTCTTTTTAACTATATTCTGACGACTATTAGACGATTCTACCCAGTTTACAAAGGGCCTCCAGCAATTAACAAGCTTCGAACTATCTCACTTAACCCCTTTTACAACCACAGATCATTCTTTAACTGCACAAAATCGTCTAAATATAGCTAGAATTAAATACAAAAAAGACGTCGCCGGTACAGAAGGGGTTAATGAACAAATCCATATATCGACTGGTATAGTAAGGAAGAACATAAGATTAAGGGGGTCACCTGATTTGTTTTATCTTTCTCTCCTTTTCTCTCTTTCTCTGGCTTGTATCCATTCGGCCCCATTCAGCCAACTGTTTTAAGACGTTTATCCCCCTCCAGGTGTCGATTTTTTCATGGCGAGCGATAGCGAGCCAGCATTGTATTGAGAAATCCGGCTTCGCCAGAGAAATTTTTCTCTCAAAAAATGTGCAAATTTACCTTGCTGTAAAACAAAAATATATATATGGTGGCTCGCTACCGCTCGCCAGGAAAATATTGACACCTGGATGGAAGTAAACGTCTTTAAACAGTAAGCTGAATGGAGCCGAATGGATACAAGCCAAAGCAAGAGGGAGAGAAAAAGTAAACAGCGAGGTGGGCTCCCTTAAGGAAGAACATATAAACCAACAAAGACACGAGACGAGCTGAACATGTCAAGGGAATACGAGATTTAGAAGAGGCAATAAATATGTAAGTAGGAGAGAGTGGCTTTGACTGAGTCTTATATATATATATATTATAATAGTTTATAGATTAAGGGAGGTACGATTAGGTTTTTTTTTTTTTTTTTTTTATATATATATATATATATATATATATATATATATATATATATATATATATATATATATATATATTATATACCGTATACTGTATATATATATATATATATATATATATGTATATAGTTTCCTTGCTAGACCTCCATCAAGCTTTAAATAAATGTATACATTTTTCGGTAGAAAAATGTATCGGCCGAAGGCTGGCTCCTCATAAATTACAGGTTCACTATCGTTCGCCAGGCAAAAATCGACACCTAAACGGCACAAAATGTCTTAACATTGACAACTAAATGGGGTGAAAGGTGTTAAAATCGCCAAACTAATGGGCCGAACCTCTTATAATCTCAAAACTAGTGGGGCTAAACATTAAGGAGAAGAAGGTCCATAAAAACGGTCTACTTCCCTTTAAGGGTTATTTTTCAGGTTCCCCTTCTTCCACACATCAGACCTTCATACATAATTTTAATAGTTGCGTGTATCCGCATCTGTGCTTCACGAAATTACTTGATTACGTGGTAAAAGAGTAATTTAGACGTTCATTTAAAGGCTGCGTGTGTGTGTGTGTGTGTATGTGTGTGTGTGTTTGTGTGTGTGTGTGTTTTAGCTTGTTTTTGTTGTTGTTGTTGTTCCCTAAGCTGCCTGGCCGAACAGCCCCGAGTCCCTGAGGAAGGCCATGGCCACGATCAGGCTTTCCCACAGAGCTCTCATTGAGTGTAGATTGTGTTGTTGGCGTAAGTGGTTGTGTGAAATGCAGTATTCTATGATGTGTTTAATGGTATGGGGTGCTGTGTTACATCCCGGGCAGGCGTCGACAACGGAGTCATCCAGTCTCTTCTGATAGCTCAGGAGAGCTGGATGGTGTCCGCATCTCAGCCTGGCCAGGTGGACTCTGTCCTCGCGAGGAAGGGAGGATTCGGAAGGATGGATTTCTGGAGGTCGTGCATGCAGCTGCGTGTTGTCTGTGAGTGAGTGGATGGATCGGCGAGAGATATGAGTATGGATGTGCTTCTGGAAGTTGGTTCGGGGTGGGCAGGGAGGGAGAGAGGACAATAATTGTGTGTGATACCGTGTGCTGGGTGTTGTTTTGATATTTCTTGGTGTCTGTGGGTGTGTTGCCATGTAGTTTAGTGGGTGGTCTTGGTTCGTGGAGGCTGCTGCCAGGAATTGAGTGCCTCTCATGTCCAGATGGTCTTTGACTTTGAGGATTTTGGTTTCTTGATGTAGGTGATCTGTGGGTGCAGTAGCTGTGCAGCCTGTAATGATTTTCAGGGCTTTGTTTTGAATAGTCTGTAAGGTCTTATGATGTGTTTCAGCTAGGTTAGAAGCCCAGGCTGGGCTTGCGTATTCCATCACTGATCTTATGTATTGTTTATATACTGTGGTGGTAGTTTCTTTGTTGTGTCCAAATTTTGTGTGAGCAAGTGACCCGAGGGCGTTAAGTCTGGGTGTCAGTTTCTTTTTAATGTTTGTGGTGTGCTGTTTGAATGTCATATGAGTATCATATGTTACTCCTAGGATTTTGGGTGTGCTTGTATGTGTTAGGGGTGTGTTGTTTATGGTGAGTTGAGGGATGTATTAGTGTTCTCCTGTCCAGCTTGTGAGCAGGGTTGCGGTGGATTTGGTTGGGGCTAGATTAAGTCTGTTTGTAGTGCACCAGCCATGTAGTGTGTTGAGATAGGGTTGAAGGAGATCTGTTGCTCTTTTTGGGTCATGGTGTGTGCATGTGAATGTTATGTCATCTGCATAGGAGGCTAAGTTTATTTGGGGCGTATTGGGTGTAGTTATATCGTGCATGTACAGATTGAAGAGTGCGGGCGATAGGACGGATCCTTGTGGGACTCCGTTTGGAAAGCTTCTGATTTTAGATGACTGACCGGCAAAAGATACGTGTGCACATCTGCCTGCTAGGAAGTTGGCCAGCCACCTTTTTGTGTTGTTGTGCATGTTTGTGTTGTAGATTTTGTTTGTTAGGTTGTGGCGGGGGATGGCATCGAAGGCTTTACTAATGTCGAGTGTGGCTAATAGTGATCTGTGTGGTGGTCTAGCTGAGTTGATGCCGTCAAAAGCTCTTTGTGTAAGGTCTGTGAGAAGAGTGTTTGTGGAGTGCAGTGGCCTAAAGCCATGTTGTGTTGGAGCTAGGGGTAGGTCAGGTGTAATTAGTTGTAATACTAGGCGTTCCATGACTTTGGAGGGGGAGCAAAGGAGTGTGATGGGGCGGTGTGAGGAGGGTAGCGTTGGGTCTTTGTTGGGTTTGGGGAATGTGATGATGATACCATGCTTCCAAATGTCTGGTATTGTGTTGTGTGAATAGCTTTAGTTTGATATGTTAGTGAGTGCTTGTATGCCTTGTGGTCCCAGGTGTCTGAGGTGTATGTTGCTTATGTTGTCTAGGCCACAGGCGGGTGAGTGCTTGAGATTGTTGATGATATGCTTTGTCTGGTGATTGGTGAAGGGTGTATAGTCAGGGTCTGTGGGGAATTGTTTCTTACGTCGGATGACACGTCGGTCGTCTTTGTGAGGTTTTAGGTGGCTGACATGTGAGAAGTGATTGGTGAGAGTGTTTGCTTGTTGTTTACATGAAGGAGTAGAGTCTGTTGTTGTGATTGCAGCATGTGATTGTGTTGTGTTGCTGTTGGAAAGTGATGCTGTTTAGTGTTTTGTAGAGTTTTTTGGGGTTTGTTTTGTGATCCAGTGTTTGTAGGAAGTTATTCCAATTTAGTTTTTGTTGTTCTTGTATTTTGTTGTTAGTTTGGGTGTTGAGTGCTTGAATTTGTTGTGTGATGTCTTGTGTGTGGGGTGCTGGGGAGTGTTTCAGTATGTCGCGTTGTCTGATTAGGTTTTGAATTTCTGGTGTGAAGTTGGGGTTGTGTCTTTTTCTGTTACCTCTTGGAATGTGTTTCTTGTCAGCGTTTTGGATAGTTTTATTGAGTATGTGTACATCATTGTTGATGTTTGTGATGGGTGTACTGTTTAGAGTTGTTGTTGTTGTTGTTCTTGTTGTTGTTCCCTAAGCTTCCTGGCCGAACAGCCCCGAGTCCCTGAGGAAGGCTGATTTAGCTTGTAGGTCACGGTAGTATAGTATAGTCTCTCTATTTCTCTCTGTTATATATATATATATATATATATATATATTCTTTAATACATACGAGGTTGAAAGAAATGGCAATTTCTGCGTTGGAAATTTTATTATTAAAAGTTTCCAGGTCTTTGATGAGTTTTCGCTGGGTGGCAGGAAGTAGATGAAGGAAATGAGCAAAATTCTTGGTGGTACAGGGTTACATTAATGTACATGAAGATACAGGATATACGACGCGTTTCACTGGACAACCAGCATTATCAAGTAAGGATGGAATGATATAAAAGGTAAACAGGAAGGGTATATATAGAGGGTGGAGGATCAGAGGAGGCGAAAATCAGGGGGCAAAAGTCTGCTATTGGTGGAGGGGTATTCTAGGAGAGAGAAAGGGAGAACCGCTTCATGCATGCGCACTGGATGCGGGATGGTGGTCAGTTGGTTGGGTCGAAGCTGATTGGCTGCGTGTCGAGGGGCGTGGCCTAAGTTGAGTGGCGCCTGCGGAAGACGAAGCTGAAGGAGGTAGCGCGGGGGGCTGCGTCAAGGGCACCGGGGGGCGAGGGGGGGTGTTTGGTCCTGTAGGAAAGTGCCTTTTGGCAGAAGGAAGGATCTGAAGGTCCAGAGTTTGGTTGTTGATGTTGGGATGTAAGGCTTGGATATATAGAGCTTCGAGTATAGGTAATCTCCTTGGGTCACTTTCTTTATCGAGTATGGTGGTGTGTATCTCTAACTCGTTGCGTGTGAGGTGAGGGTTGTTAGGGGTGAGATAGTGGTCTTTGATGGCTCCAGCCTGAAGGTGAAGAGTTAACCGACGTGAAAGACGAGTCTGCGTCATACCAATATAGGAATGAGGTCCACAGTCCTCATAATTACAGGTATGTTGGTAAATGACATGATCGTCAGTCATCGGGCTCTTTATCTTGGTGGAGGCTGGTTTGTTGCGGAGAACGAGGTTGGAGGTCTTGGGGGATTTGTAATAAATTATTAATTTGATTTTGTTTTCCGGGTTGGTTGGGTGGACATGCTTGGAGATTATTTCTTTTAAGACGGCTTCGTCATTTTTGTGTTCAGAGGACATGTAATTGCGGTAGAAGATCTTAATTTCATTGGGGTGGTCAATGTTGGGAAGGCTTTGGGTGTACCATTTTTCAAGATGGTGGTTGATGGTGCTGGAGATGTCGGAGTTGGAGTATCTGTTATTTACTAAAACTTGGGATAGTCTTTCTAGTTCCTGGTGGGTGTCGGCCCAGGTAAAGCAGTGCGTGAGGGCTCTCCTAGCATAGGCGGAGATGGAGGATAGAAGATAACGGCCGGGGCATTCACTATCGCCGTTGAGGCATTGTCCTGTGTTAGTTGGTTTAATGTAGACGGTGGTTTTGAACCCATGGTCGTTCAGAGCTACGAGGATGTCGAGGAAGGGGAGTTGTCCATTGTTAGATTTTTCAAAGGTGAAGTTAAGTCCGGAGGAGGTCATGAAGCGACGCTCGAGTTCCTGTAGTTCGTGGAGGTCCTTGATTTACACGAAGATGTCATCCACGTATCTACAGTAGACGACGGGTCGTTGGGCAGCTAGGAGCTCTTCCTCGATGGTACCCATGAAAAAGTTTGCAAAAAGAACTCCTAGGGGGCTGCCCATCGCCACACCGTCAATCTGCTTGTACATGTTGCCCCGGGGGCAAAGGAATGGGGCCTCCTTGGTACATAGCTCCAGTAGTGTTTTCAGGGCCTTCTCCGGGATGTCCAGTGTTGGTGTATCAGGGCAATGAGAAATTGCCCTGACTTAACTTCACCTTTGAAAAATCTAACAATGGACAACTCCCCTTCCTCGACATCCTCGTAGCTCTGAACGACCATGGGTTCAAAACCACCGTCTACATTAAACCAACTAACACAGGACAATGCCTCAACGGCGATAGTGAATGCCCCGGCCGTTATCTTCTATCCTCCATCTCCGCCTATGTTAGGAGAGCCCTCACGCACTGCTCTACCTGGGCCGACACCCACCAGGAACTAGAAAGACTATCCCAATTTTAGTAAATAACGGATACTCCAACTCCGACATCTCCAGCATCATCAACCACCATCTTGAAAAATGGTACACCCAAAGCCCTCCCAACATTGACCCCCCCAATGAAATTAAGATCATCTACCGCAATTACATGTCCTCTGAACACAAAAATGACGAGGCCGTCTTAAAAGAAATAATCTCCAAGCATGTCTACCCAACCAACCCGGAAAACAAAATCAAATTAATAATTTATTACAAATCCCCCAAGACCTCCAACCTCGTTCTCCGCAACAAACCAGCCTCCACCAAGATAAAGAGCCCGATGACCGACGATCATGTCATTTACCAACATACCTGTAATTATGAGGACTGTGGACCTCATTCCTATATTGGTATGACGCAGACTCGTCTTTCACGTCGGTTAACTCTTCACCTTCAGGCTGGAGCCATCAAAGACCACTATCTCACCCCTAACCACCCTCACCTCACACGCAACGAGTTAGAGAAACACACCACCATACTCGATAAAGAAAGTGACCCAAGGAGATTACCTATACTCGAAGCTCTATATATCCAAGCCTTACATCCCAACATCAACAACCAAACTCTGGACCTTCAGATCCTTCCTTCTGCCAAAAGGCACTTTCCTACAGGCCCTAACACCCCCCCTCGCCCCCCGGTTCCCTTGACGCAGCCCCCCGCGCTACCTCCTTCAGCTTCGTCTTCCGCAGGGGCCTCTCAACTTAGGCCACGCCCCTCGACATGCAGCCAATCAGCTTCGACCCCACCAACCGACCACCATCCCGCATCCAGTGCGCATGCGTGAAGCGGTTCTCCCTTTCTCTCTCCTAGAATACCCCTCCACCAATAGCAGACTTTTGCCTCCTGATTTTCGCCTCCTCTGATCCTCCACCCTTTATATATACCCTTCCTGTTTACCTTTTATATCATTCCATCCTTACTTGATAATGCTGGTTGTCCAGTGAAACGCGTCGTATATCCTGTATCTTCATGTACATTAATGTAACCCTGTACCACCATGAATTTTGCTCATCTCCTTCATCTACTTCCTGCCACCCAGCGAAAACTCATCAGAGACCTGGAAACTTTGAATAATAACATTTCCAACGCAGAAATTGCCATTTCTTTCAACCTCGTATGTATTAAAGAAAATTTATTACCTGGCTTTACTAACATATATATATATACTGTCTATATACTGTATATTTGTCCATTGCGTATAGAAGAATTAGCTGTTAAGGGATTCAATTGATCGTCAGCTGAAAAGAAACAGAGTACTGCATTAAAGCGGAGGCTGGCCGTTTGTTTCGTAAAATTAATTCATGTATTGATATATTGTGTTAGTTTCCTCCCTAGACCCCCGTCAAGCTTAGAAAAACACCCTCCTAGACCCCCCATCAAGATAAATTTGTAATTTTTCGGTAGAATTTTTTTGCGGCCGAAGGCTGGTTCTTCTTAAAATTGCAGGCTCGCTATCGCTCGCCAGGAAATATTCGACACCTAAATGGCACGGAAGGTCTTAAAATTGACAACGAAATGAGGCGAAAGGTGTTAAAATCGCCAAACTAATGGGCCAAATGTTTTATAATCTCAAAACTATTGGGGCATAATAATAGGGAGAAGGGGGTCCAGAAAAACGGTCTGCCTCCCCTTAATTTGTGAAGGTCAAAACTCCGTATGTCCTCAATCGTGGCCAAATTTAAAAGCCATTGCATTTAATCCATTCTGTACCGGCGACGTCCTCTTAACTATAGTTTGGCTACCATTAGACGATTTTATTCGGTTTAAAAAGGGCCTCCAGCAATTAAAAAGGTTCGAACTATCTCGCTTAAGGGGAGATGGTTCACCTTTTGGGCGATTTTTGCATGTATTCGTTAGTTTTCTAATTTCCTCCCTAGACCTCCATCAAATAAAAAAAAAAAAAATCCATTAGATCCCCCTTCTAGATTAATTTGTACATTTTTCGGTAGAACATTTTCAAGGCCGAAGGCCGGTTCTTCCAATATTACAAGCTCACTATCGTTCGCCAGGGAAAAAATCGACACCTAAATACCAGGAAAGGTCTAAATATTGACGAAGAAATGAGGCGATAGGTCTTAAAATCGACTAACTAATGGGGCAAACATCTTAACATCTGAAAATTAATGGGGCTAAACATGAGGGAGAAAATGGTCCAGAAAACCGGCCCATCCCCGCTTAACCCTTTTTACTACCTCAGATACTTCTTAAACTGCACAAAATCGTCTAAATATAGTCAGAATAATATTAAAAAGACGCTGCCGGTACAGAAGTGGTTAAGGGTTTCTGATCTCCCTTCTTCCTCATGTTTAGCCCCATTATTTTTTAGATTTTAAGATGTTCGTTCCATTAGTTTGGCGATTTTAACACCTTTCGCCTCATTTCGTTTTCAATTTTAGGACCTTACATGCCATTTAGGTGACGATATTTTCCTGGCGAGCGATAGCGAGCCTGTTATTTTTAGTGGAATCGGCCTTCGGCTGGGACATTTGTCTACCAATTTGTTTTTTAAATTTACCTTGAAAGGGAGTCTAGGTGGTGCTTTTCTAAGTTTAATGGAGGTCTAGCGAGGAAACTAAAACACAAATTAATACATGAATTAATAGACTAAAAAAAAAAAAAAAAAAAAAAAAAAACTAGTCCCTTAAATATAGCCAGCATTGTACTTAACTTGTAAATGTCAAACCGTACGTCTATTTCTGGGGTCTAATAAGATATCACCAGTGGCCAATGTTTAAGGAAAATTATAGAGGTAACTTGAATAGCACATACCATCAGAGGTACAGTATGTAATCATGCTGACAGGTCGCGTCAAGAATGTCAACTTGAGTATTATCTTAGGTGTGTGTGTGTGTGTGTGTGTGTGTGTGTGTGCAGCCAATTACTATCCTTCCTCAATATATTAAGACCTTTCGTGCTATTTAGGTGTCGATATTTTTCCTGGCGAACGATAGCGAGCCTGTTATATTGTTTTTCCTAATCTTACTATTCTCTCTCATTTCTCCCTAATTCGGCCCGTGCAGTGTCCGGTCTCGGCCCCCCCACCAGCAGCTTTCCACAACGGGGGCCGAGGTCTATGGGCCGGTAATGCTGCCACGTGACCAGGGGCCGGAATCGTACCCCCATCCCACACACACACGCAGCATACACATACACACACGCAGCATACACATACCATACGCAGCACACACACACACACACACACACACTCTCTCTCTCTCTCTCTCACTCTCACACACACACACACACATACACACACACACAGGAGACCCAAATCGTGAGGTCGACGCCGAAATTGTATTAATATTGGACCTTCTCTAAATGTATAAATGTATACTGATTTAGCTGGGTATTTTGTGTGTGTGTGTGTGTGTGTGTGTGTGTGTGTGTGTGTGTGTGTGTGTGTACACATTTACCTGTGCGCTAATAAGTGTGTATATTCAAGTTTTGTTCTGTCTTTGTCCAGGCAGGTAAAACTCTAGTTGTACCTTTGCATATTATATTTCCTGTTTTTGTTCCTTCATGGTCTTAATGATATATCAGGAAGCCATCCCGTGACAATTAAACCGTATTACGTTCCCTTCTGGCTATCTACTACAAGATTTTTCAATTATGGAGTTACCTTAAGGGGAGGCTGGTCAATTGTTGGGTCTATTAATTCATTTATTCATATATTTTTTTAGTTTCCTCCCTAGACCTCCATCAAGCTTAGAAAAACACTCTCTAGACCCCCCTTCAAGATAATTTTTTACATTTTTAGGTAGAACAATTTCCCGGCGGCCGGAGGCCGGTTCCTCTTAAAATTGCAGGCTCGCTATCGCTCGCCAGGAAAAATATTGACGCATAAATGGCACGAAGGGTCTTAAAATTGACAACGAAATGGGGCGAGAGGTGTTAAAATCGCCAAGCTAATGGGCCGAACGTCTTATTATCTCAAAACTAGTGGGGCTAAACATTAGGGAGAAGGGGGTCCAGAAAAACAGTCTTCCTCCCCTTAAATATTCAAACGGTGGGGGGGGGGTGAATTTTCAAGAACCCCTTCTCCCTCACGTCTAGCTCCATTAGTCCTGAGATATTAAGACATTCGCCCCATTTTAGTTTTGTGGTTTTAAGACTGTGCGTGCCATTTAGGTGTCGATCTTTTCCTGGCGATAATAATAATAGGCCTACTTATACACACATTAATATAAATGGTTGGGAAATGTAGCTTTAACCTTCTCCGATATATGACGCGATTTTGAGCCTATTGGGGATACTTTCAAGCTCAGGGGTATTTAGAAACCTTTAGTTTAGTTACTTCAACCTCTGCAGTTGTCTTTGAGTTAGCTGTGGGCAGAGAACTAAGTTTGGAGAGGTAATTATAAGAGTGAGAGAACTCTATTTCTTATTGCTAATCTGGCAACCTCTGCGTCATAAATGCGTGAAAGGGTTAAGGGGAGACTGGCCGTTTGTTTGGTCTATTAATTAATTTATTCATACACTTTTTTAGTTTCCTCCCTAGACCTCCATCAATCTTAGAAAAACACCCACAAGACCACCCTTCAAGATAAATTTGTAAATGTTTCGGTAGAAAAATGTCCCGACCGAAGGCCGATTTCTCTTAAAATTGCAGGCTCGCTATCGATCGCCAGCCTAAATGGCAAGAAAGGTCTTAAAATTGACAACGAAATTGGGCGAAAGGTGTTAAAATTACCAAACTAATGGGCCGAACATCTTATAATCTCAAAACTAGTAGGGCTAAACATTAGGGAGAAGGGGGTCCATAAAAACGGTATTCCTCCCCTTAAAGTGTATGGTTGAGGTTTAGGTTGTTGACCTCGTTTGTATTGGCTTATTGACCCGGGGGTAACCTTTATTAGGGCCAGTGGTATTTATTCTTACTCTCTCTGTCTGTCTGTGTCTATCACTCTCTCTCTCTCTCTCTCTCTCTCTCTCTCTCTCTCTCTCTCTCTCTCTCTCTCTCTCTCTCTCTCTCTCTCTCTCTCTCTCTCACTATTGATTGCGAGAGTGTTGTTGTTGTTGTTGTTGTTGTTGTTGTTGTTGTTGTTGCAGGAGGTACAGAGTATTGAGCCACCAGTCCCTTCAACGGTGTGTCAAGACGATAATTATATAATGCAAGACAAGAATGAATGGATGTTGTGTTGAGAGAGAGAGAGAGAGTGAGAGACAGACAGACAGACCGAAAGAGGTTAATTTAGGAGTAATCGTCCTTCGATCGGGACATTTTTTTCTACCGAAAAATTCACAATTTTATCTTGAAAGGGGTCTAGATTTTTTTGTTTACTGGTTGATGGAGGTCTTGGAAGGAAGATAACAAAATGATACAAAGATATATACGAAAGAGAGAGAGGGAGTGTGTGTGCGTGTATATGAACAAATTACAAAGGAAATCAAGCAATGACAGGTCTGGTGACCCTTCTAGGCTGCTTGTCCTCCAAAACACTGAGGATCAATTGTCCAAACAGTGGTTTGGAGGGGGTAAGGGAACATTGGAAAGGGAACTACTGCCCTGGAACTAATGTCCGTGGCAGGATTAGGAAGTTAGTAGGGGACAGAGGGGTTAGTAACTGAGAGTGGGATCAAATAAATTTATTCATTTACAAATGCAGTCAGTCGCGGGTTTGATGCAAAATATTTGTCTAGGCGAAGTTTAAATGAATCAACGGTGCTGCAGTCTATAACGTCTCGGAGAAGCCCATTCCACAAGTTGACAACTCGATTGAAGAAGAAATTCTTAGCTTCGTGTGAGTTAAATGATTAACCAATAATTTTGCAACCGTTTCCCCGCGTTTAATTAGATTGGTCGATAGTGAAGTACTTACTACAGTTCATATTGTCGATGCCTTTGTTGATTTTGAACACTTGAATTAAGTCGCCTCTTAACCCTTAATTGGCGGCGCGCAACTTATGTCGTGTGAAATAAATTTGGACTAACTGTCGGTTCACAACTTATGTCGTGCGCCATTTTCAGCATGTAATGTTGCTGAGAGAGAGAGCTGAACGGTGTGAGGAGCCTAGCAACCTTATGACCGCCCCGCACGACCACCGTGGACCAACTGAGGTGACTCCCTCCCTTCCCTCCCCTTTCTCACTCGCTACACAGGGAATGATGTAGGGAAAGTACCTAATTACATGGTTTTTGCACTCGTGTTGCACGATCGTTGCAAGAGAACCAGCGGTCGTACAAGGATGGTTCGGGTTTCATTGGAAAGCTCTGTTTATGCCCTTTCAGGGATAGATACTTGTTTTACGCTCTGGGTCTTATTTAGGCATGAACATTATCACGTAAACAACCCTACTTAGGGTAAAAACACCCCGCTGGGCGCTACGGTCCGCTAGACCGCCTAGCCCGCTAATAAGGTGTTAATCTGCGCTGGGTTAAAGGAAATAGATTTAATTCTCTAAGATGCTCCTCGTATGGTTTGTTCTTTAGGCTAGGTATCATTTTGGTAACTCTACGTTTAGTTGAACTCGTTCTAGCTTGTCTATATTTTTTGGTAATAAGGGCATGTACGTGTGTGTATGTGCGTGTGTGCATGTACGTGTGTGTTTGTGTGTGCATGTATGTGTGTGTTTGTGTGTGCATGTACGTGTGTGTGTTTGTGTGTGTGCATGTATGTGTGTGTGTTTGTGTGTGTGCATGTACGTGTGTGTGTGTTTGTGTGTACATTATGTATGTGTGTGTCTGTCTTGCAGAGAAAGGGTGCTAAGTGCATGTCATCAATAATGCAGCGTACTGTTCCACACACTGGTACTATTCTCTCTCTCTCTCTCTCTCTCTCTCTCTCTCTCTCTCTCTCTCTCTCTCTCTCTCTCTCTCTCTCTTTATAGTAGCAGGAGTTGCAAAGGGGTAGGGGGGGGGGGGGGGTAAGATTGTTATGGACACGTTAAATACCTTTTTCATACCCATACATTATTAGAGTGTACATTAACCCCTTGAGAATCATGATGCTTTTCACAGTTTATTCCCGCTATTATTAGACGATTTTATACAGCTTAGGAGGGATCTGTTGGAATGATAAGGGCAACAGCTGCGTTAACCACTTCTGTACCGGCGACGTCTTTTTAGTTCTATTCTAGCCATATTTAGACGATATTCTTCATTTAAATAAGGGCCTCCAGCAAGTAACAGGCTTTGAACTATCTCACTTAACCCTTATTGCTACCACAGATCCTTTTCAAACTGCAAATAATCGCCTAAATATAATCGTCTAAATATAATCGCCTAAATATAATCGCCTAAATATAGCTGGAATAGAATTGAAATACGTTCACCGGTAAAGAAGGGGTTAATTAATTCTCTGACTTCCATATACCCTTACTAATATCAGTAAAATCGTCTAATAATTGTCAGTAAACAGAACAGAAATGCGTTAGTGGATCTTTTAAGGGGGTAGTGATTATTTGTTTTGGTCTATTTTGTTATTCATTCATATATGTTTAGTTTCCTCGCTAGACCTCCATCAAGCTTAACATTACATACTGTACCCTAAACCCCCCTTCCAGATAAATGTGTACATTTTTTGGTAGAAAAATATCCGGTTCCTCTTAGAATTATAAGCTGGCTATCGCTCGCCAGGAAGCAATCGACATCTAAATGGCAGGAAAGGTCTTTAAATTTACAACAAAATGGGGCGAAAGGTGTTAAGATCGCCAAACTAATGGGCCGATCGTCTTAAAATCTCAAAACTAATGGGGCTAAGCACGAGGGAGAAGGGGGTCTAATAATAATACTCATCTCCCCTTAAGGGTAAAGTAAACATAAAATTACGCTGTGCTACAGGGGGGGGGGGAGATAGAGGGTTGAAATATACAGTACATAGTGAACTCACATACCATAACTTTGAACTATGGACTATAAATACTGTACGTGTTAAGGGGTGAGCGTATTTATTTGTTCATGTATGTGTAGATTTTCATATTTTAAAGTTTCCTCCTTAGGCCTCCATCAAGCTTTAAAAAAAAATACCGCTCCTTCAAGATAAAGACCGAAGGTAGGTTCCTCTTAAATTACAGGCTTGCTACCGCTCGCCAGGAAACAATCGACACCTAATTGACACGAAAAGTCTTAATATTGAACAAGAAATGGAGCGAAAAGGTCTTAAAATCGCCAAAATAATGGGCCGAACATCATAAAATCTGAACACTAATGGGGCTAAACATGAGGGAGAAGAAGGACCAGAAAAACGACCCATCTCCCCTTATAGTTAATGAGAGTGGGATAGGATGAGGGGTTGGTTGGAGGCATAGGCCATTCTTTATAAGTAGTTCAGAAATATTGAACTCTAACCTCTATGATCCTCGAGATAGTTAGATAGTTAGATAGTGTTACGACCGGCACTACGAAATAAACAAGGGCGCTTAATAATGGACTAGATGATAGGCTATATCTGGTACGCTAATTCCAAACCCTCGAACTATTACGCCGGTGAACAAAACACTTAAACCCTCCAGAGTTAATCTACTGGATAACGGGGTATCAATTAACTGGGTTTTAGTGCACTTCTACAAAGGCTTTCCGGTGACGGCAAAGCCTACTCACAACAGGAGTACTTTACGTTAATAAAATGCTCTTAAGTAATAACAATGCTTGAATAAACTATAACAAGATTTAATAAAGGAGTATATGCTTACGTTAACTTTAGTGTGAGTCTGTACTCACCACTAAACTCTTCACTGGACACTGGAAGTCTAGTCCTACAGCAATCAGATAAAGAATCTTCTGAAAAGGTCTGATGCTCTAAGATGCTCGTCAATATAGAACAGAAATAATGCAGGGGCAGGACACCAAAGCGTGTATCTTAAATACACCAATAAGTAGGATACATATATATATATATATAAAACAAGGGAGTGCAACAACTCTGTGACAGCACTAATAATAACCACTCAAAAACAGTACTTCCTTAGCCAACGTAACAGCCAAACTGGGTTGTGCACTATGCATCAACCTAGGCTAAAATAAGGCGTGAATAATTCCTAAAGCATACACAATTAAAGTTAATATACACAATGCTGTCTTTCTCACTAATAAAGTCTAGCAGTGGCATAAAAGGTATCAGGAAACTAGGCAGAGCGCAAGCATGCTCGTAGCCTACTGTCTCCCCTTGAACAGATTTCCCTAATGTTACGTTAAGTGACTTGGAGGCTCTCTTGGTAAGTCCAGATCTCGAGTATCTGGTCTTACCCTGGCACTCCACAAAGGTCAACAAAATGAGGTAGCAAGCATATAAGTGAGAGTAGGCAAAAGCCCTTCACTTGTATACTGCTACACTCACAAAGGAAAAATATGCACAAGGGTTACAGGCTACCTAGCTTCGTCGAAGTCGTACAGGCTCTGACTTGCCACATTATATAACTCAGACAACGACCAAAGATACCCTCCACTGTCTAGCATTAAATAGTACGAAAGGACAGCTCACTAATTAGAAGCACCCCAATACTATGCTACCATGTGACTATGACTCTAATAATCCCTAAAGCTAGTGCAAAACATATATGTGAGAACTGGTGCTGGTAATACGACTGGCCGACTATGGAAGTCGTATGCGAGAACCAGAAGGGATAAGTAATTGAATAAAGAGAAGAAGTATTGGAAAAGAAGAAGTTCAGAGAGAGAAACAGTAGTACAGGGGGTTAAATTGGGGACAGATTGCAAGGGACATGTAGGACCAAGCACGCTATGCCAAGCTCTGCAGGAGACACGCGGGCAGGAGCCCCCCAGCACTAACAAAGACAGCGGCACCCAATCACAGATGACTACGTCATGAGGAGCAGGCGTCATATGACGCGCCAGGCCCGCCGGCCAATCACAAGCGTGGGAAACTCCGCCCGAGCGAGGAAGGCACACGTACATACACACGCACATAATACCACCTTGTTGCTCGCTCTCTTTCTCCTTACAACTTCACACAACTTATCTTATACTCTATCAATGATATAAAATACTTCAAAGTGTCACAGACAAGAATAAAGACCACCACTGATCTGTCTGTGACAACATGAACACTATGAAAGAAAGAACATCGTTCTACGATTATTATAGCCCATTTCACTGTCCTGGCGAGCGCTAGCGAGTTACGAGTTCATTCTGGCAAGCTGGCCAGCGTAACACCCCGCCCAAGATGTGGGACGTTTCAGCCTCAGGTGAACTCCACATCTGACCAGACAGAATGCCCACCAACCCCGCATCACCTAGCTACTCTCCCAAGTTGTGAAAACAAGGCACGATCACAAACATAAAACACTTCATTATGAAAAAAAAATCTACACAATACTTCCCCAAAATAATAGCATAATAATAATTATATAACGTTCAACGAGCAAGCTTCACCAAGCCTAGCCTACTAAGACAACAACTCAGAGTGCATTAGATTCTTGCTGTGATATACTGCACTTATATACTATCAAAAAGAAAGAGTTTTTATGTGAGGTGTTTATATTTTTTTAATAGTGTTTTTGGCGGCGTTGCACTACAGGGGAAAGCCTAATTTTTCTCCACTCCACCAAACACACCTGTGGTGATCTACCCTGGGTCCTCCACCCTGGACAAACAGTCAGCTATCACATTATCACAACCGGCAATATGGCGAATGTCCAGATTATACTCCTGCAACATTAAAGACCATCTAATTAGCCTCATATTCCGGTTGTGGAACTGATTCAAAACTTCAAAGGGTGGTGGTCAGTGTAAATCACCACGACTGGGTCAAAAGCGGCAACATACACCTCAAAGTGCCTGAGCGCCAGCACAATGGCCAGAAGCTCCTTCTCTACTACTAAATAGTTCTTTTGTGCTGAGTTGAACTTTTTAGAAAAGAAGCTTACTGGGTGTTCCACACCTTCTGTGTCTGTCTGCAACAAGACGGCACCAGCCCCTACGCCGCTAGCATCTGTCGCTAGCTGAAAAGGTCTTGAGAAGTCGGGGGACCTGAGTATGGGGTGAGTGCACAACAGATGCTTCACCAGTGAGAAGGCCTTCTCACACTCAGGTGCCCACCCAAACTTTTTCGACTTTGCCAGTAGGTCCGTCAGAGGAGCCAACACAGAGGAGAATCCGCGGATGAATCTGCGGTAATACCCAATCATGCCCAAGAACCTCATGATCTGTCTTTTGGTGGTTGGCCTGGGGAACTGGTTAATAGCCTGTATCTTGGTAAGGGGGGGGGGGGGGGGGGGGGCACACCGGGCCTAACCCTACCACAAACCCCAGATACTGCACAGTTGCCCGAACAAAATCTCATTTGCCCAGATTGACCACCAAATGAGCCTCACTCAGCTTCCTGAACAGTGCCCCGATGTGCTCGCAATGGCTTTCAAAGTCATCATCGTAGATTATCACATCATCTAACACATCAGTTAATCTCCGCCACTAACTCATTCATCAGGCATTGGAAAGTTGCAGGTGCATTCTTCAGCCCATACGGCATAACGTTGCAACGGTAAGTGTTCCCATCCACCAAAAATCCGCACACCTGCTTCGCCCGCTCATACAACGGCACTTGCCAGTAACCCTTGACAAGATCCACCTTGGTGAGGTAACGTGCACACCCGATCTTGTCAACACTGTCATCTACGCGGGGAAGAGGGTAGGCATTGGTGGGGGTTAAGCCGTTCAACCGCCTGAAGTCAATGCAAAACCTGACCTTGCCGTCTGGTTTAGGCTGCAGAGTGACGGGAGATGTCCACCTAACCGCCCCTTTTTCAATCAGCCCCCTCTCCAACATGTAGCCTAACTCCGCTCGGAGAGCCGGAAGTTTAATGGGAGGTACACGATAGGGCACTGATTTAAAGGGTGGGTGGTCTCCAACGTCCACATCATGCACCGCATGAGTTGTGAGGCCTGGGTGCTCGGCAAACACAGTGGGGTATAAACTAAACAGGTGCTGGATCGCTGCACGCTGTTGCTCAGGCAGGTGCTCAAGCGCTTCCACAGCCACCTGGTTCGTGTTCCCCGCCCACTGATCCGCCAAGACATGACAATCCCAACTCTCCTCCACCTGTGCCTCACTGCCCCCCTCTCCTTCTCCACCTTGGCCGCTGAAGACCAACACAAGGACAGTAGGCTGCTCAGGTGGGCACCTCACGAACTCTTTTAACAGGTTCACATGACAGAGCTGATTTTTCTTCCGCCTATCCGGAGTAGCCACAAGGTAATCTAGGTCAGACAACTTCCGCACGATCTTGTAAGGACCGACAAACTTGGCCGACAGGGGATGGCCTACTAAGGGCAATAAGACCAAAACCTCCTGTCCTACCACAAACTCCCGGAGCTTTGCTTTGATGTCATACCGATCCTTCATCAAGGCCTGATTATCTACCAAATTTCTCCCGCCAACTCCAGGCTTTTCAGCATCCTGTCTCTACTCTCGAGGACATATATACTTAATTAGAGAACATGGCGGCACAAAAAGATCTCAGATCTCTCTCTCCATGCTCAGAGGACCTCTAACCTGATGCCCGAAAACTAACTTATTGGGGCTAAAACCAAGGCTCTCCCCAGGTACCTCTCGTGCCGCAAACAAAACGTATGGTAACCCTAGGTCCAAATCCTTGCCGTTCTCCAAACAGTACCACCGCAACATGCTTTTCAAAGTGGAATGCCATCTTTCAAACACCCCTTGACTCTCTGGGTGATAAGCTGAAGAGACAACCGTATTGATCCCATGCTGCTGCATGGTCTGTTTAAAGAGTGTGGACGTGAAATTCGACCCTTGGTCCGACTGAATTTCCTGCGGGTACCCGTATCTCGAGCAATACAACAGCAAGTTTCGCACAACAGTTTTAGACTTGCCATTTCTCATAGGGTATGCATCAGGGTAGCGAGTGGAGACGTCCATGAGGGTTAGCAAAAACCTGTTACCTGCACTAGTGGGAGGCAGAGGGCCTACCATGTCGATGATAACCTTGCTGAAGGGACGACCAATAGCAGGCACTGGGTGCAACGGAGCCTTAGGTATGCTCTGATTCGGCTTTCCCACCCTCTGGCAGGTACCACACATCGCCACCCAGGCCGAAACTTGGGCTTTAATACCTGGCCCCCAGAACAACCTAGATAACGAGGCCAAAGTTTTTCTCACACCCAAGTGACCTGCCAATTGAACATTGTGCGCCAACCGCAACAGGCTATCATGACACTTCTCAGGGACCACCAACTGGTCAACCACTCTTGCCCCACCATCCCAACTACGTCTGGGATCCAAAAAACGGCGGTACAGGATTCCCCCAACATGAAAAAAATCTCCCGGCTTTGCATCCCCGTCCTCGTCGAGTTCAATAGCCCCGTTCCCACAACTCTCAAGCCCAGGATGATCTTCTACTTGTAACCGACATATATCCGAGGGTGCCAACCTATCTAAATACTCCTACAGCAACTTGTGGCCACCTCCAATACTGGGCTGCTCAAGCCTTGCCTGCTTCGCCTGGGAACGTTTCTGTCGCGGAGTGCTAACACGCTCTACCATGTCACTAGGGGGGACAGGTTCTGGGGCCACTCCGGACCTCATAATGGGTGCAAGTACCGAGTCACCAAGGAGTTTCGCTGGATCCAAACTCTCAACCCGACCAGCCTTGACTTTCTCCTTCCGACCCTTCCTCCGCTGGTCTAAAACTTGGGTACTAGGCTGTGACACCTGAGCGGACTGAGACCTGGTGACAGCACACGCCATCTGCAGCATCTGGCACCTCTCGAGCCACTCTTGCCCGTCCCTACTCGTGTCGGCCGCCCTCTCGGCAACGACTAAGGGTAGAACCTCGGAAGTGGGCACCGCAAAGTCGTTGCCGAGAAGGAGGTCGACCACCTCAACTGGCAATTTCTCCACCACACCCACATCCAACTCCCGTGTCACACCGTCCACCTCAAGCTCCACTCTAACCAGCGGGTAAGACCGCGTAGCATTGATGCCTTGAACCACCACAACCCGAGCCGCGTTAATAGGCTTGCCAGTGAAATTCTTAACAAGTGTCTGGGAAGCACCCGTATCACGCAGCAACTCAAGCCTATGCTTCACACCAGCCCACCTCACAGTGCCGTGCCCCCTATGACCACAAAAAACATCTCGGACGGGTGACGAGCCCTCCTGCTGCTTCTGTACCGGCGATGACTTCGCAACCGACTGTTTACCCTGGGCAAATGCGGAAGACCTCAAAGACACGCCGATGTTGCTCACTAGTGACACCACTGCTGTAGGCGGTGCGCTCGGACATGAGCGCGCAATATGCCCCTTCTTATGACACTTGAAACATTCCACTTCACTCTTGGACGTCCCCTGAGGTTGGTAAGGGCCCTGGCCTTTCTTTAACGGGAAGGGTTTCGACTTGGGATCATAATTGGCAACAGTACTCTTAAATGGATGATTAGTTATGTCATTAATTCGAGGGGGTGGAGTGGTACACCCCTTGTTACCTGCCTCAGCTCTCTGTGCAGACCCGCACCCACGAATCAATGACAACCTGAGGTCAGCCAGCTCAGCCGCCTCCTGCAGAGTTTTCGGTCGCTTTTCTTTCAGGTTAAGAGTCGTCACTGCCAGTACAATTATACAATTGTTCTAACAACACTAATTGCTTTACTGCATCAAAAGTAGTTGCCTTCTCCGACCTCAACCAATTTTCAAATGCATCTGACAGCTCTCTAGCGTGTTCCTGGAAAGTACTCTCCTTTCTTTTTGGAACCGCCCTAAACTTCAGCCTATAGGTCTCTGGCTGTAGCTCATACACCCTCAGGACAGCCTCTTTTAACAACTCATAATTCACACAGGAATCTAGGGGTAAAGCATCGTACGCCTTGAGTGCTTTCCCCGTCAATCGTGAAGAAACAACAGCTGCCCACTTCTCCTCGGGCCATTGGTGCTCCCAGCACTTTTTCTCAAAACGGAGAAAGAATTCTGTAACTCCTAACTCATCAAACACTGGAACCAACTTTAGTAGATGCGACAGGGACTGGTCATGGGCTCGACCCCCCTGGACGACCCGGTTCCTCTTCACCTCTACACGAGTTATCTCTAGGTCAATATCGGCACAATACCTTGCAGACTCAAACTTGAGCTCAGCCTCTCGCTGCTTGAGCTCAGCCTCATACCTATACTTGAGCTCAGACTCATGCTTCCGCTGCTCGAGCTCTGCCTGTCGTTCCTGCTGCTTGAGCTCGGCCTGTCGCTCCTGCTGCTTAAGTTTGGCGAGCTCGAGCTGAAACAACATCTCGGAAGTCAAACCCTGAGGAGGGGATGCTACTACCAGGGACCCACCCCATGAGTCACTTAGAGGCATACCCAACCGCCAGCGGGCATCGGCCTGCGGGAACGTACTCGGCTCCGGAACCCGAGGGGGCGCCACGATAGGAGTTGAGTGGAATGGGGGCTGGGACGAAGGTGCCCCAGCTCTCGCTCCACCCGAACCCCCATGCACCCCACCCAGCACACAGGTAACCAGCTCACTTCTCGACAAACCGCTAGTACCAGAAAACCCTAAGACCGTGGCTATACACTGCAGTCCGTACCGGTCCAGCCCCGACACCCGGTCCGCCGACACAGGCTCCTCCAAAAAAATCCGAGCATCCTCCTCATTGTTCACCACCCGAACTCCGTTTGACAACTCCACCTTCTCCACCTCCTCGCCTATCTCTCGCACTGTGCCCTCACTATGCTCAGACCCATCCAGTGACATGATGGAGTCAACAACAAAAATTCTCAAGTCAAGACAAAAATAGCCAAACTCTCGAGTAGCTTTATTCACCAAAAATATTCGAAGATGTTCTTGAGTACAATACTAGGTCACCAATAAACTCCAACAAGTTCTATATATCCTCAAAACAATGTCCACTGCCAACAATGCGAGAAATAAATTCAACTCCAAATGGCAATAAGATTTCTCCAAAAAAAAAATGCAATATTCAGTTCACTATATACTGGTCTAAGGTCGCCATTTGTTACGACCGGCACTACGAAATAAACCAGGGCACTTAATAATGGACTAGATGATAGGCTATATCTGCAACAACGGTACGGTACGCTAATTCCAAACCCTCGAACTATTACGCCGGTGAACAAAACACTTAAACCCTCCAGAGTTAATCTACTGGATAACGGGGTATCAATTAACTGGGTTTTAGTGCACTTCTACAAAGGCTTTCCAGTGACGGCAAAACCTACTCACAATAGGAGTACTTTACGTTAATAAAATGCTCTTAAGTAATAACAATGCTTGAATAAACTATAACAAGATTTATTAAAGGAGTATATGCTTATGTTAACTTTAGTGTGAGTCTGTACTCACCACTAAACTCTTCAATGTTCTATGAAAACACTGGAAGTCTAGTCCTACAGCAATCAGATAAAGAATCTTCTGAAAACGTCTGATGCTCTAAGATGCTCGTCAATATAGAACAGAAATAATGCAGGGGCAGGACACCAAAGCGTGTATCTTAAATACACCGAGTAGGATACATATATATATATAACAAGGGAGTGCAACATCTCTGTGACAGCACTAATAATAGCCACTCAAAAGCAGTACTTCCTTAGCCAACGTAACAGCCAAACTGGGTTGTGCACTATGCATCAACCTAGGCTAAAATAAGGTGTTAATAATTCCTAAAGCATACACAATGAAAGTTAATATACACAATGCTGTCTTTCTCACTAATAAAGTCTAGCAGTGGCATAACAGGTATCAGGAAACTAGGCAGAGCGCAAGCATGCTCGTAGCCTACTGTCTCCCCTTGAACAGATTTCCCTTATGTTCCATAAGTGACTTGGAGGCTCTCTTGGTAAGTCCAGATCTCAAGTATCTGGTCTTACCCTGGTGCTCCACAAAGGTCAACAAAATGAGGTAGCAAGCATACAAGTGAGAGTAAGCAAAAGCCCTTCACTTGTATACTGCTTCACTCGCAAAGGAAAAATATGCACAAGGGTTTCAGGCTACCTAGCTTCGTCGAAGTCGTACAGGCTCTGACTTGCCACATACATAACTCAGACAACGACCAAAGATACCCTCCACTGTCTAGCATTAAATAGTAGGAAAGAACAGCTCACTAATTAGAAGCACCCATATACTATGCTACCATGTGACTATGACTCTAATAATCCCTAAAGCGAGTGCAAAACATATATGTTAGAACTGGTGCTGGTAATACGACTGGCCGACTATGGCAGTCGTATGCGACAACCAAAAGGGATAAGTAATTGAATAAAGAGAAGAAGTATTGGAAAAGAAGAAGTTCAGAGAGAGAAACAGTAGTACAGGGGGTTAAACTGGGGACAGATTGCAAGGGACATGTAGGACCAAGCACGCTATGCCAAGCTCTGCAGGAGACACGCGGGCAGGAGCCCCCCAGCACTAACAAAGACAGTGGCACCCAATTACAGACGACTACGTCATGAGGAGCAGGCGTCATATGACGCGCCAGGCCCGCCGGCCAATCACAAGCGTGGGAAACTCCGCCCGAGCGAGGAAGGCACACGTACATACACACGCATATAATACCACCTTGCTGCTCTCTCTTTCTCCTTACAACTTCACACAACATATCTTATACTCTATCAATGATATAAAATACTTCCAAGTGTCACAGACAAGAATAAAGACCACCACTGATCTGTCTGTGACAACATGAACACTATGAAAGAAAGAACATCGTTCTACGATTATTATAGCCCAATTCACTGCCCTGACAAGCGCTAGCGAGTTACGAGTACATTCTGGCAAGCTGGCCAGCGTAACAATAGATACTTTATTGACTACAGCAAAATATATAATACAAAAATAACATGTTCACAAAGGAATTTGGTCCAACATAATATATAAATATTAAAAGCACAGTTATCAATTAAAATACCGAAAAATACTAAATCCAGGTATTTCACAAACAATGAAACAATCGACATCTCCCGGTTTTTAGTGATATCTGCCACGTCTCATATCCCAGAGAGAGATTTACATAGATACAATGGTCACACATGTCTTACGATCCCTGCGAAGTGGCCAGGACTTATACTATATACAGTATATATATATATATATATATATATATATATATATATATATATATATATATATATATATACATATATATATTGTGTGTGTGTGTTTGTGTCTGCGCGCGCGCGACAACATCCCCTCAGAATAACCCAAGTGCAGCGGCAAAAACTGCATAAATATACAGCATTCCGTGAAAACTAGCGCCTTCCCGAAAGTTGGTGCGCTAAACAAGACTCCGGAGACTTCGCTAACAATGGCATTTTTTCAAAGCTTCTGAATATTTAAAAGGTTGGAGGAAGGATATGGGATGGAGGAGAAGGAAAGGATGACAATTAACTCCTTGCGACATATATGACGCGATCGCGTCATATGAATGAATCCACCAAAAAGTCATATGACGCGATCGTGTCATATGGACTTATCTCTATACCTCTCCAATAAGTTTATGATGCGATTTTGCGTCATATGAGCTCAGTAAGTCCGATAAGTTACCATACGATAAAACCGTTGGTGGCAACCTCAGCCTCCTGCGATAATTCTAACGGCCGCAGTGTTGTTGTGAGTGTAGTGCGAGGCAGTGGCAATGATCCTGGGGACCTCCTCGAACTTACTGGAACATAATATGTCTGAGGGAGTTAATACAAGGAAAGACAGATATTTTTAGGAGTTTGGATGGGAAAGGAAAAAGTGAAAATTAAGGGAAGGGGATGACAATAACGGGAATGCGATTGTAAGTGGGATTGGGGATGGGAGGGAATAGTAAGAGAGGGGTAGATTGAGGAGTCGTGGAATGGGAAGGGGGAGAGGGAAGAGTGGAATGAAGGAAGTGGGACAAGAAGGGGTATGCGTTGGGGAATGGGTTGGGTATGGGAGGGAATAATTAGAGTGGGATGGAATGAGACGTTGGATGGAGGCATAGTCCATTCCTATATAGGTAGGCCAAAAATCTTGATCACTAACCTCTATTTCTAACAAATGACGATAGTAATCAAGCTAATATTTCTACCATTTGGGAAGACTCAGCCAGGGAACAGGTGTGGACATTTACAGCCCATTTGTTCCAGACCGTTTTGAGCTACAGAGGTTAGGGATCACGATTTTAATGGACTAAAGTAGGAGTGGGATGAAGGGGTGCAGGGCACAAGTAGAGGACTTTGACCAGCATCTTATGTACCATTATATATATATATATATATATATATATATATATATATATATATATATATATATATATATATATATATATATATATATATATATATATATATATTACTTTCTTTTTGTTCTTTCTTTTGTTACTGTCATTGACCCTTTCTGTACCGGGGACGTATTATATAATTTGTTTTATTTCAGCTACATTTAGACGATTTTATAAAGGTTATAGAAAGGATATATGTTAGCTAAAAGGATTAATTGAGATACTCTGTAGCCTTTTGATGAGTAGAAGCTCTTCCTAAGCTGAATAAGATCGTCATATAATTTTCAGAATATAATTAAAGAACGTCACCGGTACTGAATGGGTTAAAAGGATAGTTTACTTATTTAATCCTACCTTTTACATTGGTACGTCTCCTTGTTTTCTAATTTCATCCTTCTCTCTCTCTCTCTCTCTCTCTCTCTCTCTCTCTCTCTCTCTCTCTCTCCAATTTTCCTCCCTCCATGTCTTGTGCCTCGTAAGTTTTTCCATTTTCTCGCCTCTCGCCGACAACACGGAAACTAATTTTCTTTCATCCTCTCTCTCTCTCTCTCTCTCTCTCTCTCTCTCTCTCTCTCTCTTCTGCTTTACCTTCCACTTTGTAGCAAATCCCATGTTATAATTAAGTTCAGACTGCCTAGTAGGGGCAGTAAGGTCTGTGCATTCTGTGTAACTGTGTAACTGTTGTTCTTTTTCTCCTCATCTTCTTGGAACACTCTAAGCACACACACACACACACACACACACGCACACACACACACACACACACACACATACACCACACACACACACACACACACACACACACACACACACACACACACACACACACACACACACACACTCCAACCAATAAGAGCAAGAACTGACAGATATAAAAATAGTCCTATCCCAACCATTGTTAATATTATTAATAATGTGTAATAACGGCCTGTCACACCATATATACGCGCCCACCTTTAATAATATATGCATAAGTGTGTGTGCGTGTGTGTATTAGAATATAATTATGTATGTATTTGCTTGAGTTTGTTTATGTATATGTGTATATATGTATCTATGTATGTGCAGTATATGTGTATGTATGTGTGCGTATATGTGTATGTATGTATGCGTTATTTATGTATATATATGTGTATAATGTATACTGTTTGTGGTTCGAGCCCGGCTGAGAGTATCAGGTAGGATAAGAGAAGAGCATATATGCATGTAATGTGCATATATTTATGTATATGTATGTCTGTGTGTATGCGCTGTCAATGGTTCGAGCCCGGTTGAGAATATAAGGTATATAATATATATATGTACTGTACATGTATTTATATTTATATGGTCATATGCACATATGTATGTAAATATACGTACATATGAGCGAGAACATATTGCTCACTAGCGCAACTTCTGATTATAAATCTATGCATAAGCATTATCTATTATTAAGTGTTCGCGTATCTTCATCCATGTATTTCCACCCTTAACCCGGGAGCTGCGGGGAGACTCTTAAGAGTTCCCCCGGCGCACTGCGGGAAGACTCTTAAGAGTCAGAGAAAATAAAAATCAACTTTTGACATCGAAAAAAAAAAAAATATATATTTTTTTTTTAATTTTTTTGGCCCTGGGCCATGCAAAATCTCAGTCCTCTACCCTCCTTCCCCACTTTCCTCCTCTCCTTCAGTTATCACCTATTTCTCCTGTTTTTCCCTTATTCTGAGGTATTTCTTCGTGCTAACATTAGAAATCCGATTGGAGGGTGTGGTCATCACTGATAGCAAGCGAGTGCAAGAGAGAGAGAGAGAGTATCGGACTGCGTCAGTGGCCTTGGGGAAATTGGCGGGAAAGCAGATTGCCTCACCCATACATTATACAACTCGCGGGCTATATCTCCGATTTTGACCATCCAAACGCTGTTTTCACTCGTTTTATTGTTTCAGGTTAATACCTTTATAATCAACCCATAATAGGCGCATTAAATATTAATGCTATTAATGGCACAATGAATATTTTAGTGACGGAAACACCTCAAATACGTCAGCACAGGGGGACGTTTCCAATTACCCCCATGCGCACTTCAGAGGTTAACAATAGAACGCCCAGCTCTTCCATATTTCGCCTTCTGTCACACACACACACACACACACACACACACACACACACACACACACACACACACTACCGAGGATTAACCTCCCATTGTAGTACCTGCACCCTCTTTACCTGACCTTACCAAAACAGTTTCTGTATGTATGTATGTTTGTGTGCATACGTGAGCGTTTGTGTATACGGACATGTGCACACTTACTGCATGTTCTTATGTTCCTATATATGTATGTATATGTATGTGCGCACGTACGTGTATATACGTATGTTCTGTATATGAGTAAGTAAATAAGTGTGTATATGTACTGTATATCACTTACTCTCATGGTTATTTTATGATAATTTGTATTCTGCACATGCATCATTATTGTATTTATTTATTTTGTTTGTAAACTAAGCTTACCATCCTCATATCTGTACATCTCATGTTCATCCACTAAATTGTAAAATGTGTATTTTCAGCTCATGAGGCTGCCATTCTTTAATAAACCGTTTATTATTATTATTATTATTATTACCTCCCTGAGTACATGAACGAAGGTCTTTGCAATTGAAAATCATAATTGCATAGCTACTGAATACAAGAACCTTACTTAATTTCTTTCTAAAGAACTATGAGGATGTATACACTGGGAATGAAAAGAGTAATTAAAATGTCCATAACACTATACCCATTTTTTAAAAGGTACAATGGTGGTAAATCACCATCACTACCGGTATACCCAATAATTGTATATATCTTTTTCATACCCTTTTTATACACTAGATACTTTACAGTGTAAGGGTATGGCAGAGAGGGTGAGCAGGGCTAAGATGTGTTTTTTTATTCCCCCCTTATGAGGTAGTTTGCTTACAGTAAATTAATATATAATAATAGTATATATGTAATATTAATATAATAATAGTAATATAATATATTATTTAATGAATATGATAATAGGATAAGGGTATATATAGTGTCCATAGTAATTTTCTCATATAAAGGTACAGTATATTGAGGATATTATTCCCACCTCATACCAAATAGATAGGGAAATCACTACTAATATACCCAATTAATTGATATACCTTTTGATACCCTTTATGTATCCTAGATTTGTATAGAGCATAACCATATCCTCAACTTCCTTTCCTCCTTAGCTATATATAAAATGTACAGTTGCCCACGTAAGTTCTCTTCCTCGTCGTGATCTTACATATGAAAGTATAATAGTAAGAATGAATTGCGAGTGTGGTTTATATTAATTATTTGTTGACTAATCAGATGAGTTAACCCTTGCAATAGAAATTACGCTCATAATTCAATCGTGCGCATTATATTCCCATGTAAAGATCACGGAGAGGAACAGAACTTATGTGGCCAGCTATACATATCAGCACCAACTTTCTCGGACTTCTTCGTGTCAAAAATGATCATATATACAGACAATAAATAGCCTATTAATTATGTGTGGAAGGAAGTTGCAACATTAAAATAAATAACACACATGATCCCTTGGACGCCTCTGATGTGAAGGTATATACTTCTCCGTAATGTTGCACAAGCTCCAGCATACATACATACATACATACATGCATACATAAATACATACATACATACACATCCTAAGAAAGAAAGTGTACGGTCACATATGAACATTCGTGGACCCCCTATGTACTTGTGTGTGCAATTATGACTATCTGGGTTGAGTTTTGGATAGAACTTGCATTCCAATAAATAGTGTATTATAGTTTTGTAGATGATGTTTAGAACATTATGTGCATTAGTTTTCAGAGCTATACTGCCATAATTAAGAATAGGTGAAGTCCAGGAACTTTTATGAGTGACTGTACGTGATAAAGACGTTCAGCTCATCGAGCAAATAGATCATTATTAATCGGTTTAGTATTTCATCTAATGCATTTGATTTTTGTTTTTGTTTTTTCTTCAAATAGATCACTTTAGCAGCAATTACACACCGAATAATATATATTATGTACAATGTAGGGTTACTATAATCAGTGCCGTCATACGTGTAAACAGCCCCATCTCGTACGAATAAAACAAATCCCTTTTAGTCGTGAGAAAAGTTGTGTTCTAGTGACCGTGGGGTGATGAGGGGTAGTGATGGTAGGTGGTAGTAGGGGTAGTAGTGGTAGTGGTGGTGGTGGTGGTAGTAGGTAGTGGAGGTGGTAGTGGTAGGGGTAGTAGGGGTAGTAGTGGTAGTGGTAGTGGTAGTATTGGTGGTAGGTAGTGGTAATAGCTGGTGGTAGTAGGTGGTAGTAGTAGTAGTGGTAGTAGGTGGTATTAGTGGTAGTAGGTGGTGGTAGTAGTGGTATTGGTAGTAGATGGTAGTAGGTAGTGGTAGTCAACCAATCAATCAATCAGTCTTTATTTCATAATATACATACATTTCATAATATATATTTCATAATATACATACATTTCATAATATATATTTCATAATATACATACATTTCATAATATATATTTCATAATATACATACATTTCATAATATATATTTCATAATATACATACATTTCATAATATATATTTCATAATATACATACATTTACAAATATTACATATGGAGGGGAGTCAGTCAGAATAGAGTAATATTGTAAAAATGTGGTATCATTATTTACCAATCGACTATAAAAATAATACAAATAATAAAAATAATACCCGATGTAGCCTATATCCGGCGGGTATTATATCAAGCTCATTGGTACATCTCGGGCACACATTTATATTGTTATACTATAAAACAGCAGAAGTGTAAGTATTTACAAGTTACAGTCAAATATCATTATGCTATCACATGAACTTAGGCAAGTAGGCTATCCCACTTACACGCACATTGTAATATTTTACATGTATAACCATGGTATTGCGCATGGATATATTATAATATGTTAGCCCATATCAAACAATTACAAACCTTTCTACCTGTTATAATAGTAGTGGTGGTAGGTGGTAGTAATGGTAGTAGGTGGTGGTAGTGGTAGTAGTAGTAATGGTAGTAGGTAGTGGTAGTAATAGTGGTATTAGTGGTGGTAGGTAGTGGTAGTGGTGGTAGGGGTAGTAACAAATGGGTGTTTGGCAGGTGATTCGGTTTGTCTTGGAATTCCCTATTCTTCACCTTCCTCTTCCTTCCTTTCATTCTCTTGTGACGTCTACCAGCGTGGGCAGAATCGCCTCTCGTTAACCACTAGCGCTCGCCAGGGACATCGAAATGGGCTACAGTTATCCGAGAATGTTGTTCTTTCTTTCCTTATGCTCGCATTGTCACAGACAGTCCAGTGGTGGGCTTTGTTTTCGTCTGTGACAACGGGAAGTATTTTATATCATTAGTAGAATATAAGATGCATGGTGTAAAGTTAAGGAGAAAGAGCGATAGAGGCAGCGTGGTGGTAGTATGTGCGTGTGTATGTATGTTGCTGCCTCCCTCGCTTGGAGGAGTTTTCCCGCCCGCGCGCCGGCTTTCCAGCGCCCTTGATTGGCTGGCGGTTCCTGGCGCGTCCCAGGGGCCTGCTGCCTTGTGACGTATCAGCCCGTGATTGGCCGACCATCGCACCTTTGTGGGCTCCTGTGTGACTTGCATCCTGCATGTGGGTCCACAGGAGCTGTTCTCCTCAGGACAGGCTTGGCGCGCATGCTTCTAACATCCCTTTGCATACTCTCTCCCGATCACCCCCTTTACCACTGTCTCTCTCTCTGACCTTCTTCTTTTCTATTGCTTCTCACCTTTATTCAATTACTTGTCCCCTTGGGTTCTGCATACGGTTTCCATAGCCGGCCCATTGTATTGTATGCGCCGTCCTCTGAGATATTTACATGTACTTAGAATAGGTTTTGATTTCTTAGTTAGTAGAGGTTGGGAACTTAGTGTGTCTCCATTATTGATTTAGTGTTTCTGCTCTTTAATTTAATGCTAGACTGGGATATGGTAACTGTAGTCGTTGTCCCCGATGTGTGTATGGTTTGCTTATACCTACACGACTTCGACCGGTCCTGTGGTAGCCTGTGTTGTCTTTTCGCTTGCGTCCTTTACGAGTGCAACGTTGTGTTGACTGAGGGTTTTAGCCTGTTCCAGTTCCACACTTTGTTGCCTCTTTTCTTGTCTTTAGAGGGTCGCCAGGATAGAACCAGATACTTGTGATCTGGATCTCTCAAGAGGCACCCTAGTCAATTAACGTAACTTAAAGGATGCAGTCTTAAGGACATCGCAAGGCTACGAGCCTGTCTTGCTCAACCACAGTTCCTTACCTAGAGTATTCCAGCTAGACATTATTAATCGAGTAGACACTTATTAGTATTTAATATAAGCTCTTTGATATGTACGCATTATTATTCACAGCATTTATTAATCTAGGTTGTTGTTGAGTTGCACAACCATAGCAGACTGTTTCGTTGATGAGGAAGTACTTATTTTAGTGTCGAGCATTGCTACCGTTGCGCATTTATAGTATTCCCGTGTCAGTTAACATTATATGTCCTATATTTTAGTGTATTCAGTCTACACGTGTGGTGTCCTGCCTCCTGCCTTTATATAATTTAAGATACGAGCATCTTATGAGCATCAGACTTTCTTCAGAAGTTTCCAGGTCTATGCTGTAGGACTACATTGCACTTTCTTTCAGATAGGAGTGAAGAGTTTATTGTTATTTAGAGTAACTATATTGAAGCATCTTTTTATTGTATTAAATCTTGCAGTGATTTAATTGATCTTTCCATAGATTCCTTTTTATGCATTTTAACGTAACTTGCATCTTGTTTGTTATCAGGCTATACCAGTGTGGGTTAGCCTGAAGTAGAGTACATTTATGCCCAGTTAAGGATACCCCGTTATTGCAGATTAACTCTGGAGGGTATAGGTGTTTTTGTTCGCCGGCATATAAGTTTGAGGGTTTGGATCTAGCGTACCGTTGTTGCATAGTGCCCTATTTCTAGTCCAATCATTAAGTGCCCTTGTTTTATTCGTAGCCCCGGCCGTAACAAATGGCGACCTTGCCTAGGTATCTTATCTTAGTCGTCATACCAAATGAACTAAGAAATAATTGCAGGATTTTTGGACATTTGTTTTTTGAGGAATATTTTGGACACGTTGGATTTTTTGTTGGCAACGTAGTATAGCACTTGAGTTGTCTTCAAGCATTTTTTGAGTGAATAGTGCTACATGAGAGTTTAGGTACTTTTTTTTGTTTTTATAAACGTTGAGAATTTTCGGTGGACACTATGTCGAACGACGGATCAGTGCACAGTGAGGACACAGTATGGGAAGCAGGCTCTGAGGTGCAGAAGCTGGGTTTGTTAGAAGGCATTAGAGAAGTAACTAGTGAGGAGGATGCAAGTGAGTTTCTGGAGATGCCTATTACTGTTGACCGGGTATCGGTCAACAGTATCGGTCAACAGGATTGATCGGTATGGTCTCCAGTGTTTGGCCACGGTCATGGGGCATGTTGGCACTAGCAGCATGACGAGAAGTGACCTGGTGGCCTGTGTGCTCGGTGGGGTGCGTGGGGCTTCGGGTGGAGCGGGAGCTGGGACACGTTCGGCCCAGCCCCCATTCCACTCGACTCCTATCATGGCGCCCCCTCGGACTCCGGAGCCGGGTACGTTTCCGCAGGCCGATAGTCACTGGCAGCGTGGTTTGCCCCTGGGTGGGTGTCCAATTGTTGCATCTCCTCCTCCTCAAGGTTTAACTCCAGATATGATCTTCCAGCTTGAGATGGCTAAGATGGCTAAGCAGCAGGAATACCAGATAGAGATGGCTAAGATTCAGCAGCAGCAGCGGGAAACTGAGCTTAAGATTCAGCAGCAGCAGCGGGAGGCAGAGCTCAGGATTCAGGCTGAGGAGAGAAAGACCATGTACTGTGCAGACATAGAGCTTGAGAAGTCTCGGGTGGAGTCGACAGGGCAGCGTCTCGGTTCTGGGAATCGAGGTCTTGATCAGTCTTTATCGCACCTTCTTAAGTTAGTCCCTGCATTTGACGAGTCGGGTGTCACCGAGTTTTTCCTACGTTTTGAGAAGAAGTGCCGGGAGCACCAATGGCCCGAGGTTAAGTGGGCAGGCCTTGTTTCTTCTAGGTTGGTTGGCAAAGGACTCAAGGCATATGATGCGTTGCCCTTGGAATCTTGCATCAATTATAAGGTACTGAAGGAAGCTGTTCTGCGGGCGTACGAGTTACAACCAGAGATATATCGGTTGAAGTTCCGGGGTGTTACGAAGGGTCGTGAGTGCACTTTTCTAGAACATGCCCGGGAACTGTCTGATGCATTGAGAAATTGGCTGAGGTCAAAGAAGGTGACGACGTTCGAGGAGCTTGAGCAGTTAGTCCTTCTAGAGCAATTTTTTAAATGCACAGGCGGCGACCTGACTTTGAACCTCAAAGAGAAACAACCTAAATCTCTACAAAAGGCAGCTGAGAAGGCTGACCTGAGAATGTCGCTGATTCGTGGGTGCGGGTCTGCACAACGGACCGATGCAGTTAACAAGGGGCGCAACACTCCACCCCCCCCCCCCCCCCCCGAGTCAGTGATGCAACATTTAATAACGAAAGTAAGAGCAATGATACCAATTTTGATCACAAACCTAAAACCGTCCCGTTTAAGAAAGGTCAGGGCCCTTCCCCCCCTCAGGGGAAGTCCAAGGGTGAAGTAGAGTGTTTTAAGTGTCATAACAAGGGGCATTTTGCACGTTCGTGCCCTAGTAACCAACCTACAGCAGTCGTGTCTTTGGCTAGTAACATTGGGGTGCCTCTGAGGTCTTCTGCATTTACCCGGGGTGATATGTCAGATGTGGGGGCATAGCCAGTGAAGGAGTGCCCGGAAGGCTCAAAACCTGTCCGCGATGCTTTTTGCGACCATAGAGGGCATGGCTGCGTGAGTTGGGCTGGTTGCAAGCAGGGGTTGGAGTTGTTGTGTGATACAGGTGCATCCCAGACTCTGATGAAAAACTTTACAGGCAAACCTATAAACGCAGCACGGGTAGTTGTGGTGCAGGGTATTAATGCTACAAGGTCATACCCGTTGGTTCGAGTGGAGCTGGAGGTTGATGGTGTGACACGAGAGATAGATGTTGGAATCGTAGAGAAACTGCCAGTAGAGGGCGTCGACCTTCTTCTCCGCAACGACTTTGCGGTACCTGCTTCTGAGGTTCCACCCTTAGTTGGTGCCGAGAGGGCGGCTGACGTGAGTAGGGAGGGGCAGGAGTTGGTCGAGAGGTGTCAATCACAGCAGATGGCGTGTGTTGTCACCCGATCTCGTGCATCTAAGGTGTCACAGCCTATTCCTCGGTCTCTAGACCAGCGGAGGAACGGTCGGAAGGAGAAAGCTAAAGTTGTGAGTTTTGTGAGTTTTGATCCAGCGGCTCTTCTTGGCGACTCGGTACTTGACCCAGAGGTGAGCTCCAAAGTGGCCCCAGAACCTGTCACCCCTAGTGACATGGTTGGGCGTGATGGCACTCCGCGACAGAGTAGTTCCCAGGTGGTGGAGAGTTGTGGGAACGGGGCTATTGAAGACAAGGACGGGGAAACATGTCATGTGAACCTGTTAAAGGAGTTTGTGAGGCAACCACCTGAGCAGCCTACTGTCCCTGTGTTGGTCTGCAGCGGCGAAGGTGGAGAAGGAGAGGGGGGCAGTGGAGCACAGGTGGAGGAGAGTTGGGATTGTTATGTCTCGGCGGAGTAGTGGGCGGGGGACACGAGTCTGGTGGCTGTGGAAGCGCTAGAGCACCTGCCTGAGCAGCAGTGTGCAGCGCTCCAGCACCTGCTCGGTTCATACCTCACTGGTCGTGCCGAGCACCCAGGCCTCACAACTCAGGCGGTGCACAAGGTTCCGCTGGCAGGTCACTTGAGTGTGAATAGACCGTTGGCCTCGTTGTTTCAGTGGTTCAAGGTGGGCGACGAGGCTTTGGCATGTGTGTCAGGTCAGGGTCGACCCATGGCTGCCAAGGGTGGTGGTCAGAATGAGGACATTGAGCAGATTGGTGAGGTTGGCTGTGGAGTGGATGCTCCCGGTCGTCGCATAGCCTCCCAATGCTGCTCTAGTAAGATGCAACAGCCCTACCATAGACTGACTGTATCTGGCCATGTCGCTGAAGGCGGTGATGCTGCGCAGGCAGATGTAGTCGCAAGGAATGCGGGGGTGCGCATGTACGGTATCAGCGGGGAAGCCTTAGCAATTATGAACTATGGGAGTGACTGCACAGGTGGTACTGATTGTCCCTCTCATGACCTGGCTGTTGTAGGGACGAAGGTGGAGAAGGAGGGAGACTATAGTTTAGAAGCTGCGGTCTCGGCTGGGTTGTGGGAGGGCACTAAGCATGTTGTTCTTCGAGATAAGTTGCAACCTCTTGTTCCTGAGTGCCAAGAGAAAAGTTGTTTACTAGGCTGTGGCAGTACATCCGCATGTTTGTTGCTTCTCCAGGCCTGATGTATGGGGTAGAATCCGACATGGAGGCTGGAGACAGTGCAAGGCTCAAGTTAATTCCCTACCGTATAATTGTTTACTAGGCTGTGGCAGTACATCCGCATGTTTGTTGCTTCTCCAGGCCTGATGTATGGGGTAGAATCTGACATGGAGGCTGGAGACAGTGCAAGGCTCAAGTTAATTCCCTACCGTATAAATCCTGCTCGACAGCCTGTTGTGAAAGCAGAGCTATACTACATATGGAAAAAGGGTCTGAGGGATAAGTGATATCGTGAGTGGTCGTTGCCAGTGAGTTTGCAACCTGAGTTGAGTGGCAAGATCTGTGTGTATATTGATTGCCAGAGTGTGGGTGCATTATCCCTGACAGACGCCTATCCATTACCTAGAGTTGACGACACCATAGACCGCATCGGGGTTGCCTCATTTATCACGAAGGTAGAACTAGTGAAAGGTTATTGGCAGGTCCCGTTGCCGGAGAGAGCGAAGAGAAGTGCCAGTCTTGTGATGAACTGGGCAGTTTATCAGTGCCAGGTATTGTTTTGCTGCCGGAACACAAGTTGGATGTGTGGCATGTTAAGGGCACTGATAATGTTTTGGCTGATTGTTTGTCACGGGAGGGTATGTTTGCAGGAGAACCCTCGCCGTTCAGTCAGTGTGTGTTGAGAGTGGAGAAAAACCAGACTTGCCCCTGTAGAGCAGCCGTAAAAAACAATATTAAAATTAAATACAAAAAATCACATAAAAACTGTTTCTTTTTTATAGTTAATTGTAAGTTGCCAATGGTATAGCTAAAATCCTAAGTTGAACCTGTCTTTCACTTAGTAGGCTGGGCTCTGTGAAGCTCGCTCAGGGAGCATAGCAGGCTAAATTATACTATTATGTTTGGGAGGGGATGTAAGATTTTCTTTATGTTAATATGTTCTTGTATGTAAGAATTGAGCTTTGCATTTCATTTCTGGTGGAGTGGCTATGTGTGACGGGTCTTGTCGGCATTCTGCCTTGTCAGATATGGTGCTCGCCTAATGTTGAGCGTCCTATTTCTTGGGTGGGGTGTGACGTCTACCAGCGTGGGCAGAATCGCCTCTCGTTAGCCACTAGCGCTCGCCAGGGACATCGAAATGGGCTACAGTTATCCGAGAATGTTGTTCTTTCTTTCCTTGTGCTCGCATTGTCACAGAGAGTCCAGTGGTGGTCTTTGTTTTCGTCTGTGACAACGGGAAGTATTTTATATCATTAGTAGAATATAAGATGCATGGTGTATAGTTAAGGAGAAAGAGCGATAGAGGCAGCGTGGTGGTAGTATGTGCGTGTGTATGTATGTTACTGCCTCCCTCGCTCGGAGGAGTTTTCCCGCCCGCGTGCGGGCTTTCCCGCTCCCTTGATTGGCTGGCGGTTCCTGGCACGTCCCAAGGGCCTGCTGCCTTGTGACGTATCGGCCCGTGATTGGCCGACCATCGCGCCTTTGTGGGCTCCTGTGTGACTTGCCTCCTGCATGTGGGTCCACAGGAGCTGTTCTCCTCAGGACAGGCTTGGCGCGCATGCTTCTAACATCCCTTTGCATACTCTCTCCCGATCACCCCCTTTACTACTGTCTCTCTCTCTGACCTTCTTCTTTTCCATTGCTTCTCACCTTTATTCAATTACTTGTCCCCTTGGGTTCTGCAAATGGTTTCCATAGCCGGCCCATTGTATTGTATACGCCGTCCTCTGAGATATTTACATGTACTTAGAATAGGTTTTGAGGGTTCTTAGTTACTAGAGGTTGGGAACTTAGTGTGTCTCCATTATTGATTTAGTGTTTCTGCTCTTTTATTTAATGCTAGACTGGGATAAGGTAACTGTAGTCGTTGTCCCCGATGTGTGTATGGTTTGCTTATACCTACACGACTTCGACCGGTCCTGTGGTACCCTGTGTTGTCTTTTCGCTTGCGTCCTTTACGAGTGCAACTTTGTGTTGACTGAGGGTTTTAGCCTGTTCCAGTTCCACACTTTGTTGCCTCTTTTCTTGTCTTTAGAGGGTCGCCAGGATAGAACCAGATACTTGCGATCTGGATCTCTCAAGAGGCACCCTAGTCAATTAACGTAACTTAAAGGACATCAAGTTTTAAGGACATGCAGTCTTAAGGACATCGCTAGGCTACGAGCCTGTCTTGCTCAACCACAGTTCCTTACCTAGAGTATTCCAGCTAGACATTATTAATCGAGTAGACACTTATTAGTATTTAATATAAGCTCTTTGATATGTACGCATTATTATTCACAGCATTTATTAATCTAGGTTGTTGTTGAGTTGCACAACCATAGCAGACTGTTTCGTTGATGAGGAAGTACTTATTTTAGTGTCGAGCATTGCTACCGTTGCGCATTTATATTATTCCCGTGTCAGTTAACATTATATGTCCTATATTTTAGTGTATTCAGTCTACACGTGTGGTGTCCTGCCTCCTGCCTTTATATAATTTAAGATACGAGCATCTTATGAGCATCAGACTTTCTTCAGAAGTTTCCAGGTCTATGCTGGAGGACTACATTTCACATTCTTTCAGGTAGGAGTGAAGAGTTTATTGTTATTTAGAGTAATTATATTGAAGCATCTTTTTATTGTATTAAATCTTGCAGTGATTTAATTGATCTTTCCATAGATTCCTTTTTATGCATTTTAACGTAACTTGCATCTTGTTTGTTATCAGGCTATACCAGTGTGGGTTAGCCTGAAGTAGAGTACATTTATGCCCAGTTAAGGATACCCCGTTATCGCAGATTAACTCTGGAGTGTATAGGTGTTTTTGTTCGCCGGCATAAAAGTTCGAGGGCTTGGATCTAGCGTACCGTTGTTGCATAGTGCCCTATTACTAGTCCAATCATTAAGTGCCCTTGTTTTATTCGTAGCCCCGGTCGTAACACTCTCTCTCTCTCGTCTTACATGTCCCCTTATTATCTTCTTATTCTATCATTCTTCCCTCTCTATACCCTCCTTCCATCTCCACCTGCTTATTCTATCATTCTTCCCTCTCTATACCCTCCTTTCATCTCCGCCTGCTTATTCTATTATTCATTTTAATCTTCTCTGTTCCTCTTCTACCTTCCTTCCCATTTCTTCTGATTTTGACTTTCCTTCTGTTTACCTCTTCTATAATTCTTCATTGTATTATGTTATTTGTCGCGAGCCGTGGCATAGTCACGTAGATCGTCGGCTGCTGTTCAAAGGGTCGGCGGATCGAGCCCACACTGTCAAAATGTTATTGGTAGATGTCAAGCCCGGGCAACTTGACCTAACGATTCGTGACAAACGCCTAATGTTTATGGCCACCCCTTCTCGGGGATTACGTGGTCTGGCAAAGCCAAAATATATATATAAATAAATAAATAATTAAATAGAATAATGTTAATTGCCTGTTCAACCTTCTGCTCTCCTCCTACTGTCCTATATTTCCTTCCTTCCTTTTTCAATCTGTCTTTTCCTTCTAATTGTTTTCCTTTTCAACAATGTTTTTCTTTCCTCCTGCTTTCCCTTTGTACAATCTCTTATATATGTTTTCCTTTCTATTGTCCTTCCTTCTTTGTCGACCTTCTTCCGGCCACCCAGTTATTACTCCAGCTCCTCCCCTGTAATCCCCACTCGATACCGCCCGTAAATCGCCACCTCTCGGGATTTACATGAAAGCGTAAATCTTCTTCGCTGGAGTTGGTAAATTGTAAGCTACCAGCAAACACTGCCCTATTATTTATACCTTCGAGCTTTTATTTTACTTTTGTTTTTGTTTTTGTTTTTTTGTATATATACCTTTCTTTTGGCTGTATATCAACAGTGGTTTCTTGTAATGTACCGTTGATCACATACATTCTGTTCCTCTCCGTGACATTATGCATGAAAACCATGGTAGCGATCAATTGGAGTTAGTGGCGCAGGATTGAAAACTTTGCTCCATTAATTCTGGGATTATCTTTTATCTTCTTTTAATTATTGATTCCTCCTTCTTGGAGATTGTGGTGTGTGGGTGTGTGAGAGAGAGAGAGAGAGAGAGAGTGTGTGTGTGTGTGTGTGTGTGTGTGTGTGTGTGAGAGAGAGAGGGAGAGAGTGTGTGTGTGTTTTTGTAAAGTGTATGAATTTTACTTTCTTGATATGGATACCGTACAGATTGTAGTTCAATTTGTTTTCATGGTACATATGTGTATGAATAGATGTACGTATGTGCTCCTACATCGGCACAAGGCTCTCAGTAAGTTGGAGATCTTGCAATGGCTCGAAATTTATGGCAAATCTATGGCATTATGCACTGGAATAATTCACACTACATTCCACCAGCTTAATAGGCTGGATATATTATGAGTGCCATTGTATTTTTTGTATTTCAGGGATATTCAATACATTACTCTTGTATTGGACACATTAAAAAAGGATTTGTGTACTGTAAGTGATCATGAACATACCCTTGCTTTTTCCATGATGCTCGTTCTGTTTGAGTTGTACCCTTAGCTCACGTAATGCAGTCGTTTCCAGTTTCCTGTTACTTGTTGTGTGTGCGTGCGTCTGTGTGTGTGTGTGTGTTCTCTCTCTCTCTCTCTCTCTCTCTCGAAATATGAAGAATAATACAACACATAAATACACTAATACAGTAAAAATAATACAATAGCATATCGCTGGTACATTCTCCCCCATACTACGAGCCAGACCCTGCAATAAGGACAGCCTTGGCATTCAGACTTGGCTTGGTGTGAAGGTTATTGAATGGTTCCTGAGTCTAGTCTTGGTGGGAAGGAGCAAGGAAAGAGAGAGAGAGAGAGTGAGAGTGAGTGATAGTGAGAGAAAGAGAGGGGGGGAGGGAGAAAGATATGAAAGCGAGTGTAAATCCTAGATATATATACAATATGCTATGACACCATGAGAGAGAGAGAGAGAGAGTTACAAGGAGTTACAAGGAATATTTTTTATCTCTCGTACCTTGTGGTATATTCTGTGGAGATACTCGAAGTGGAAGGATAGAGACTGTTTAGTGCACTGGACTCTTTACAGAGTGTGCAAAATACTATCAATTTTCTTCTTGAACTGCTCTACTGGAGAACTTTTTACAACTTCGGAGGGAAGGTTTCTCCAGGTAGAACAGATCGTATATGTGAATTGTTTTCTCCACAAATGCTAGTGCTGAACCTTTTCAATTCTAATTTCCAGCCATGGTTGCGTGTTGTATTCATATTGAGCCTAAGCATGTTGCTATAATCCACATTGTCAAACCCATTAAATATTTGTTACGATCGGGTCTCGTATAAATCAGTGGCTCTTATACATTGGACTAGACTGACATAAATGCAACAACGGAAACGCTAGATCCAACTCCTGATATATAATCCCGTCGAACAAAGAACACATATACCCTCCAGAGCTATATCTGCGATAGCGGGGTATCTTAACTCTCAGTACCTATGTGCTTCTACTATAGGCTGATGTTCTCTGAAACAGCCTATTACCTATAACATATGGTTGCTTAGTTATGGTACACAAGGAAAAGATAGTTAACTTAATTAAATCACAAGAGTGATCTAATGCAAACAAGAAGAAGGTTTACTTAACATTACTTTAATCAATAATATCTGTCACTCCTTTATGAAAGAAAGTGTTGTAAAGTCCTCAAGCACCGAACAAGGAATCTTCTGAATAATGTCGGATGCTACTAAGAAGAACGTATCGGAAATGGAACCACAAAATAGCAGGAGGCAGGACAATGCACGTGTAGGCTAAATACACAAAAAGGCTGGACCTATAATGTTATTGGTGTTACGAACTGGCACTCGGGTACACAAGGGCTCTCAATCAGGACTCGAATACGGCTCGCTGCCACAACGGAAACACACGATCCCAACCCCTGAGTACTGCCAGCCGAACAAAAAACACCAATACCCTCCAGAGTTCAATCTGCTATAACGGGGTATACAAGAACTCGGTACTAGTGTTCAACAACAGACTAATAAAGAGACAGGAATTATCTAGTCTGGTCAACAATCAAACAATGAAGTAAGAAACAACAACACAAAAGAATAGTGTTGGCCGAAGCCGAAGTAATCCACCCTTTACTATGAACTTAAGAAGTCCACCACCCTCTACTTCGGATCGGCACTATTACGTTACGTTAATTAATAGTCCTTAAGCATCGAGCAAGGAATCTTCTGAAAAAAGTTAGATGCTTCTCGGATGCTCGTAAGAAGTAGGTATCGGATTTTGAACAGTAATTCAATAAGCAAAAACACTGGCAATTAAATACTATTAAAGGCTTAAATTGGCATAAGAATAATTAAAAAAATATGCAATAGTAAATGGCAAACATTAAAAGGAAGTACTCCGCAAATGCAACGGCAATAGCCTACTCGGATTGTGCTCGTGGGCCACTAATCACTAAAGTAGCCAAGCTTGCAACACATGAAATAAATAGTGCATAAACAATATCATACATAAGGAAAGCTTCAATACTATTCTGTATCTACTAATCGAGTAAAGTCTAGCTGGGGTACTGTGGGCAAAAGGTAGCAGTCACTGAGCAAAAACGGCTTGTAGCCTAGCGAAGTCCTCACGACTGTTTAAAGTATTACGTTAAAACTAACAAGTGCACTTTGAGAAATCCAGATCCCTTGTATCTGGTTTTCTCCCGGCTCCTTGACAAAGTAAAAACAAACTGTTAATAAAATACAGGGTGGTTAGGCTCTTGCCCTCACGCACTGCAAATTATAAACTCAACACAGTCAGCCGCGAAGACAACCTAGGCTTCACTGAACCGAAACGAGTATGCAGGTTTATCGCTTAACCACTGCATCAAACAACAACTCGTAACACAGAAAAGCCTTACCCCAGTCTAGCATTACCTAGACCAGCAGAAAACAGGAATAATAATAATAACACACAGGGAAATGCATATACAAGTGCAACAAACATAAATCAATCCTATTCTAAGTCAACCCCTCCAAAATAGGCTATCTAATAGGCAAGTATCTCGTGAGAACTCAAGCGATAATACGTTGGCTGACTAGCTCTGCACCAACGGGACCATGGAAGTTAAACAGGGCAGGGAAAAGAGGAAATAAGAATGTAAGGTAGTAGAGAAAGTTCCCATCAGTCAGAAGAATATAAATAGTTAGCAAGGGAAATGAGAAGTCGCTCTGCCTAATGAGTTCTGATGAAAAAATGGCTAGACTTCCCTTTTATACCCAGCCCTCTATTGAGCCCAACGTGAACTACTAAGGACCGCCCACTGACAACCATTACGTAATTTCTCTCTCTCCTCTGGGATACACAAAGGCTCCCCCTAGCACTGAGGGAGGGAGGAGTGCTAGTGAGTTAGGCCTACCTCCTGCCTGGCGTACCCACTGACACCTAACTGTGGCTGTTTCTCTTACCATCATTACAAATAAGTTTTACACACAATACTTATAACTAATGATATAACATAGAACTCGTTGACTCAGATGAAAACAAAATACATATTCATAATACTTATAGTACAACGGCTCACACGAACTAAGTTAGGAAACTCTACATAGACTACAGCCAAAGTTCCTGCCCTGACGATCCTAGCGAGAATGGGGCATGACTAGGCATTCTGTACAGCATGCTCACACGTGGACATGCGTCACACCTCCCCCAAGATTTTACTCGCTCAACCCTGAGCTAAAATCTGACAAACACAGAACCCCATCAAGCCCCCCACACCCAGCGACCGCATGGCACTAAAACAAAGCTGAGTTTATCACCAAAACACATATTATTATAAAAAAAAAAACATTCACATTTTATAACTCCTCCCAACAATAGCAAAAAGTCACAATATCATGCTCCCAGAGCGAGCTTACAGCAGCTCAGCCGTTTGATAGTTCGTGGACTACTCAAACTCTATAGGCTATGACAAACTTATACGATTACCTATATCAAAAGAAAGAGTTTTTATATGATTTTTATATTTTAATATGTTTTTCCCGGCTGCACTATAAGGGCAGCCTATTTTCCTCCACTCAAACCCACACACCTGTGATAGCCTACGACTGATCATCCACTCTTGATAAACAATCCGCGATCACATTGTCACATCCAGCAATATGACGGATGTCCAGGTTATACTCCTGCAACATCAAAGACCACCTGGTCAGTCTCATATTGCGATTGTGAAATTGATTCAGGAATCTCAAAGGGTGATGATCAGTGTAGATAACCATGACTGGGCCATAGGCTGGAACATACACCTCGAAGTGCCTGAGCGACAGCACAATCGCCAGTAATTCCTTTTCTATTGTAGATTAGTTCTTTTGTGCAGCATTGAACTTCTTAGCAAAGAAACTTACTGGGTGTTCCACACCTTCATTGTCTGTCTGTAGCAAGACGGCACCAGCCCCTACACCACTAGCATCTGTTGCCAGCTGAAAAGGCCTGTTAAAGTCTGGGGCCCTGAGTATCGGGTGAGTACATAGCAAATGTTTCACCAAAGTGAAAGCCTTTTCACACTCAGGTGCCCACAAAAACTTTTTGTCTTTAGATAACAAATCTGTGAGAGGTGCCAACACCGTTGAGTAACCTTTTATGAAGCGTCTGTAGTAGCCTATCATACCCAAGAATCTCATAACCTGCTTCTTGGTTGTTGGGTGCGGAAATTTATTGATAGCCTGTACCTTGTTCTGAGGAGGGCACACCTGTCCCCTACCCACTACAAACCCAAGGTTCTGCACAGTGGCTTTTACGAAGTCACACTTTGCCAAATTTACTACCAGACCTGCTTCACTAAGTTTCCGGAACAAGGTCTCAAGGTGCTCACAATGGCTCTCAAAGTCGTCATCATAAATGATTACATCGTCCAAATATACGGTGCAATTTGGAATGTCCTTTACAATTTCATTCATCAGGTTCTGAAACGTTGCTGGTGCATTCTTAAGTCCGTAAGGCATAACATTGCACCGGTAGGTACTCCCGTCCACAACAAAACCACATACCTCTTTAGCACGCTCGGACAAAGGTACTTGCCAGTAACCTTTTACTAAATCTACTTTAGACAAAAAACGAGCATTACCAATTTTGTCAACACTATCATCAACCCGAGGAAGAGGATATGGGTTAGTTGGAGTCAAACCGTTTAACCTACGGAAATCAATACAAAAGCGTACCTTGCCATCTGGCTTAGGCTGCAGTGTTACGGGGGAAGTCCACTTAACTGTGCCTTTCTCTATCAACCCTCTACCGAGCATATACTCCAACTCATCCCTCAGAGCTGGTAGTTTTATGGGGGGCACATGGTACGGGATTGACTTAAAGGGTAAGTGGTCCCCCACGTCAACATCATGCATAGCCTGAGTAGTGAGACCTGGGTGTTCAGCAAATACAGTGGGGTATGAACCGAACAACTGACGGATAGCATCAAACTGCGGCTCAGGCAAATGAGCTATAGCCTCGTCAGCCCTTAGGCTCGAGTTCCCCACCCACTGATCCGCTGAAACATGTTGATCCCAGCTATCCTCCTCTGAAGCTTGACTGTCCCCCTCTCCTTCTCCACCACGGCCGCAACAAGCCAACACAGGGACAGTGAGAGGCTCAGAGGGGCGCCTCACATACTCTTTAATAAGGTTCACGTGACATAACTGGTTCTTTTTCCTCCTGTCTGGAGTGGCAACAAGGTAATTTAAGTCTGAAATTTTTTCTACAATTGTATAAGGTCCAGTGTACTTCGCAGAGAGGGGGTTACCAACCAAAGGCAACAAAATTAATACCTCTTGTCCTACAGTGAACTTCCGGAGCCTCACTTTGCGATCATACCTGTCCTTCATCAAAGCTTGTGATTCTGTCAAATTTCTACCTGCCATCTCCAGACTCTTAAGCATGCGCTCACGGCTTTCAAGCACATACTTTAATAATGGACAAGGCTGCACAGTCCCCTCCCAAATTTCTTTCAGCATGTTAAGGGGGCCCCTGACACGGTGTCCAAAAATCAGCTCGTTTGGACTAAATCCCAGGCTCTCACCAGGTACCTCCCGAGCAGCAAACGGCACATAAGGCAATCCAAGATCCCAATCCATACCGTTGTCAGCACAATAACACCTGAGCATGCTTTTAAGTGTAGCATGCCACCGCTCAAGCACCCCTTGACTCTCAGGGTGATACACTGACAATACTACTGCTCGTATCCCATGCTGTTGCATTGTTTGCTTGAACATGTTGGAGGTGAAATTAGATCCCTGATCAGACTGAATCTCCTCCGGGTACCCGTACCTTGAGAAGTACCACAACAAGTTACTGACTACCGTCTTAGCCATTCCATTTTTCATAGGGTATGCATCGGGGTATCTAGTGGCAACATCCATTATGGTTAACAAAAATTTATTTCCAGCCTTAGTGGGAGGGAGTGGACCAACCATGTCAACAATAATTTTACTAAAGGGTGGCCCAATCACAGGAATAGGGTGTAACGGAGCCTTAGGAATAACTTGGTTCGGTTTCCTGACACGTTAACAAATATCACATGAGTTTATCCATGACTGCACATGAGACTTCATCCCCGGCCACCAAAACAATTTCCCCAAAGCCGCCACCGTTTTCTTGGCACCCAAATGTCCTGATAATGGAGAATCATGAGCCAACCTAAGCAAACTTTCCCTGCAGCCCTCTGGCACGACCAGCTGGTCAACTGTACCTGATCCGCCCTCCCAGTTCCTTTTAGGATCTTGATATCGGTGGTATAAAATTCCATTAAAGAAAAAAAAATCCCCTGCCTTTGCATCCCTATCTTCTTCTAACTCCACAGCCCCATTGATACACTGCAAAACCTCTAGATCCTCTAATTGCAACTTTCGAATGTCTGTGGGAGCCAACATGTCTAACTGCTTGGTCAACAACTCATGCCCTCCCCCAACATCCAACTTAGACATCCGGTTTTCTCGCTGCAGGTAACGGTGCTGTCTCCGAGTCTCTGCCTCCTCCACTACTTTATCAACTGTGTTAGGCACTGGAGTTACAACAGACTCGGTCAAAGGTCCTGCTATTGGGTCTTTTGGGAGGGCCACTTGTTCTAAACTCTTCAAACTTTTCCCAGCCTTCCGCTTCTCCTTAATTCCCTTCCTCCGCTGTTCTGTGGCCTGGGAAATAGGCTGTGATACCTTAAATGCTTGGGAACGAGTTACCACACATGCCATCTGTTGGTGTTGACAACTCACTACCCACTCTTGTTCCTCCCTACTCACGTCGGCCGGCCTCTCTGCAACGACTAAGGGTGGAGCGTCTAAAGTAGGCACCGCCAAGTCGTTGCTGAGAAGAAGGTGGACGCCCTCCACTGGCAATTTCTCAACGATCCCAACATCTAAGTCCTTAATCACACCATCAACTTCCAGCTCCACACGAACCAACGGGTATGACCTGGTCGCATTAATACCCTGAACAACAACCACCCGTGCCGCATTAATTGGTCGCCCCGTGAAATTCTTCAAAAGTGTCTGTGAAGCTCCAGTATCACGCAAAACTTCCACCTTATGCTGGCAACCCGCCCAATTTACCCTACCGGTCCCTCTATGGGCGCAAAAGACATCACGGACAGGGGACGAGCCTTCCTGAGTCTTATACATAGCCTGTGACCCTGCCGCTGGCAAACTACCCTGGGTAAATCCAGACGACATTTCAGCCACACCTATGCTGCGCACCAAAGACACGGCTGCAGTTGGCAGCTTACTAGGACAAGATTTTGCATAATGCCCCTTCTTTCTACAATGAAAACATTCCACTTCCCCTATCGGTCTCTTCTGATAAGGGGCGGAGTTCTGACCCTTCTGTAATGGGACGGCTGTAGTCTTTGGTTCAGTCCTGGTATCTTGGCTTTTAAACTGAGGTTTATATCTATAGTGATTGTCCTGAGCTCGAGGGTTTGGAGTATCGCGCCCCTTGGGAACTGCATCAACACGCTTTACAGATTCACATCCCCTGATTAGCGACAACCTGAGGTCAGCCATCTCAGCTGCCTCTTGAAGAGTTCTTGGGTTCTTTTCTTTAATAGTTAAAGTCATTTCTGCACCAGTACACTTATAAAACTGCTCGAGCAGAAACAGCTCAGTCAACTGTTCTGCTGTCTCAGCTTTCTCAGAACGTGTCCAGTTTTTAAGTACATCTTTTAAGTCCCGGGCATGTTCAAGAAAGGTCGCCTCCCTAGTCTTTGTAACACCCCGAAACTTCAATCGATATGTTTCCGGTTGCAACTCGTATGCCCGTAGGACAGCTCTCTTCAATTCTGGGTAGTCAATACAAGACTCTAAAGGCAGTGCATCATAAGCCTTCAGACCCTTACCCGTAAGTCTTGAGGAGACTAGAGCTGCCCACTTCTCTTCAGGCCAATTATGCTCCCTACACTTCTTCTCAAAACGATTAAAAAATTCTGTGACTTCAGTTTCACTAAATACCGGCACCAATTTGACTAATTGGGCCAAGGACTGTTCTCTTACTTGGCCCTCACGGCCCATCCGAGTCCCTGTTGACTCTGCACGAGTCTTATCTAAATCTAATTTAGCACAATATTTCTCCGAGTCGTACCTAAGCTCAGCCTCATGCCTCCTAACCTCAATCTCATACCTCCTGGTCTCATCCTCCTGCCTCCTGGTCTCATCCTCCTGCTTCCTGGTCTCATCCTCCTGCTTCCTAGCCTCAATCTTAGCAAGCTCAAGTCTAAATACCATATCTGGAGACAGGCAGGAAGAGGGAGCTGCCACTACTGAAGGAGGGGGGGCAAAAACTGGGGAACCACCACGTGCACCACCCGAGGGCACTCCAATCTGCCAATTCTCTTCTCTCTGTGGGAGAGTGCTAACCTCCGGTAACTGAGTGGACAGCACTGTGGGAGTTGAGTGAGAGGGGATCTGGGGAGGAACCCCCCCAAACGCCCTCTCCTCCGAAACCCCATGTCGCCCACGCAACACCCAGGAAATCAGCTCCCCCTTGGACATCCCTGCTACATTGGAAATGCCCAAAACCTTGGCTATTAGGTGCAAGCCACAAACATCCACCCAAGTCAGCCTCTCCTCCGTCACGTGGTACGGCTTACCCACAAAAACTCTAGCATCCTCCTCACTGGTTACTAATGGCACACCTTCAAATGACATCTCTCGCTCATCGTCAGTGCTAATGCACGACATACTGAAGTCCACAACAAAATTCTCGAGACAAAAGTGTTAAACTTCCTATGCAAGCACTAATTACTAAATTAACTGGAGTCTCTTAAATGCTTTACTAATTGCCATACAAAAAAAGTATTCTTCAATATGCACGCTAAAATACAAACAAACAAATGTTGTACAACTCTGCAAAAATGTATACTGTTCACAAAATGCTAAGCAAGGTCGCCATTTGTTACGAACTGGCACTCGGGTACACAAGGGCTCTCAATCAGGACTCGAATACGGCTCGCTGCCACAACGGAAACACACGATCCCAACCCCTGAGTACTGCCAGCCGAACAAAAAAAACACCAATACCCTCCAGAGTTCAATCTGCTATAACGGGGTATACAAGAACTCGGTACTAGTGTTCAACAACAGACTAATAAAGAGACAGGAATTATCTAGTCTGGTCAACAATCAAACAATGAAGTAAGAAACGACAACACAAAAGAATAGTGTTGGCCGAAGCCGAAGTAATCCACCCTTGACTATGAACTTAAGAAGTCCACCACCCTCTACTTCGGATCGGCACTATTACGTTACGTTAATTAATAGTCCTTAAGCATCGAGCAAGGAATCTTCTGAAAAAAGTTAGATGCTTCTCGGATGCTCGTAAGAAGTACGTATCGGATTTTGAACAGTAATTCAATAAGCAAAAACACTGGCAATTAAATACTATTAAAGGATTAAATTGGCATAAGAATAATTAAAAGAATATGCAATAGTAAATGGCAAACATTAAAAGGAAGTACTCCGCAAATGCAACGGCAATAGCCTACTCGGATTGTGCTCGTGGGCCACTAATCACTAAAGTAGCCAAGCTTGCAACACATGAAATAAATAGTGCATAAACAATATCATACATAAGGAAAGCTTCAATACTATTCTGTATCTACTAATCGAGTAAAGTCTAGCTGGGGTACTGTTGTCAAAAGGTGACTGAGCAAAAACGGCTTGTAGCCTAGCGAAGTCCTCACGACTGTTTAAAGTATTACGTTAAAACTAACAAGTGCACTTTGAGAAATCCAGATCCCTTGTATCTGGTTTTCTCCCGGCTCCTTGACAAAGTAAAAACAAACTGTTAATAAAATACAGGGTGGTTAGGCTCTTGCCCTCACGCACTGTAAATTATAAACTCAACACAGTCAGCCGCGAAGACAAACTAGGCTTCACTGAACCGAAACGAGTATGCAGGTTTATCGCTTAACCACTGCATCAAACAACAACTCGTAACACAGAAAAGCCTTACCTAGACCAGCAGAAAACAGGAATAATAATAATAACACACAGTGAAATGCATATACAAGTGCAACAAACATAAATCAATCCTATTCTAAGTCAACCCTTCCAAAATAGGCTATCTAATAGGCAAGTATCTCGTGAGAACTCAAGCGATAATACGTTGGCTGACTAGCTCTGCACCAACGGGACCATGGAAGTTAAACAGGGCAGGGAAAAGAGGAAATAAGAATGTAAGGTAGTAGAGAAAGTTCCCATCAGTCAGAAGAATATAAATAGTTAGCAAGGGAAATGAGAAGTCGCTCTGCCTAATGAGTTCTGATGAAAAAATGGCTAGACTTCCCTTTTATACCCAGCCCTCTATTGAGCCCAACGTGAACTACTAAGGACCGCCCACTGACAACCATTACGTAATTTCTCTCTCTCCTCTGGGATACACAAAGGCTCCCCCTAGCACTGAGGGAGGGAGGAGTGCTAGTGAGTTAGGCCTACCTCCTGCCTGGCGTACCCACTGACACCTAACTGTGGCTGTTTCTCTTCCCATCATTACAAATAAGTTTTACACACAATACTTATAACTAATGATATAAAATAGAACTCGTTGACTCAGATGAAACAAAAATACATATTCATAATACTTATAGTACAACGGCTCACACGAACTAAGTTAGGAAACTCTACATAGACTACAGCCAAAGTTCCTGCCCTGACGATCCTAGCGAGAGTGGGGCATGACTAGGCGTTCTGTACAGCATGCTCACACGTGGACATGCGTCACATTGGACACAAGAATATTATAAGCGGTGCAACAGTAATAATGCTCGCCACGAAAAAGTAGTACTCCTATTAACAAAACTGGTCTATGCTGGTTGTGTCTCTACAGCAACCTAGACCTCATAATGCTTGTGTAGAAATAATGGGTATGCATACAAGAGTATATGATCTAATCCAGCTAATGTCTACCCGGGTTAATAAAGTCTAGCTGGGATGCGCAAAGGTACAGAATTCTGGTGGAGCAAGGCAGCTCCTAGCCTAGTGTGGACCTTGGGTCTGTGCGGCCTGATTACGTTAATATGAAGGGGTGCTCTCTTGAGGATTCTCGATCACAAGTATCGAGTATCCTCCTGGCGACCCTCAAAAGTAAAAGCAAATAGAGTTAGAACAGTGTTGGGTGGATTAGGCAAGCAGCCCTCACTCACTACACAGTCTAAACTCCAAGGTACACAGACAAAAGATCCACCCAGGTAACCCACAGAATCCGTAGTGTCGTGCAGCTCAAAAGTAGCCTACACACAGTGAAAACACCAACAGCAAGGTACCTGATCCCTAGTCTAGCATTATTTAACCCTGTAGAATCATTAGTGATTGATGGAGACAGTCCGAGCAATACAATCTCCCAAAAAGACAATGACTATCTTCAACCTTAGCCTAGTACATAAGAAATGTGAGATCCAGCATATAATACAGTCTGGCCACCAATTCAAGGTGTGGATGCAGGGAACCAGAGGGGGATTGATATTAATAAAAGGTGAGGAAGTAGTGGAAATGATAGAGGCAGTAGGAGAGAAAGATTCTAAGACAAGAGTGTGGAACAGTTCATGGGAGATGCTTAGAGTATGCTGTCTGGGAAGGATCTGACCAGGATATTTCCAGGGACCGCATGACTGGAGTCCCAGTTCGCAGGAGTGGCACGAGGGCGCGCGACAGTCGCCCAGTAAGCAGCCGCCTAGTAGGCCGTGTTAGGCAGGAGGCAACGAATCCCGCGAGGCGTATGTAAGGGGGCCAGCCACGCGCCACACTCACCACCAAGTCACACCACCTGGTCTCTCTCTCTCTCTCCCGCTCGCCGTCCCATCATTCAACTACTTAACACAATACTTTCAATTGACTAAATAAAATAGAAAGGATTGTGACAGACGAAAACAAAGAACAGTTCTGAACTGTCTGCAACACAAGCTTTCTCGAGAAGGAAAGTACATAATGATAGGTAGACTGTAGCTACATTCTCTGCCCTGGCGAGTCCTAGCGAGTAAGCCATGCGGTTCTGGGGGAAGTGGTGAGCGTCACACCCCACCCAAGATTTTTAAGAGGCTCCAACTATGAGCTCTAAATCTGACACGCAGAACCCATACAAAATTCGCCACTCCTAGTCACCCAGCGACAATGAAATGTAAAGCACAGTTCTCTTCAAAATAACACATTATAAAAATGAACAACCCCTCCCAACACAATAGATTAAATTACATAGTTATGCTCATAAGAGCGAGCTTCACTAGCCCAGCCTTCTGATAGGAGTACAACTCAGAATTTCTGCTATAACATAATTTAAAAAAATTTAACTATCAAAGAAAGAGTTTTTATAGGATTTTTATATTTTTAATATGTTTATGGCGGCTGCAGTACAGGGGCAGCCTAGTTTTTTCTTCTATACCAACACAGCAACTCCTACTTTACGACCCAATACGCTGGGCTACCCACGCGAGCCAACAAGCACCAGACGTAAACATACTAATCAAACCAAAGTAGGAGGCTACCCTTGTGATGATCTACCCCGGGTCTTCCACCCTCGATAAGCAATCTGCAATCACATTCTCAGAACCGGCAATATGGCATATGTCTAGGTTGTATTCCTGCAACATTAATGACCACCTGGTCAGCCTCATATTCCGGTGATGGAATTTATTCAGGAACTTGAGGGGGTGATGGTCGGTGTAGATTACCACAACTGGTCCATAGGCTGGAAGATACACCTCAAAGTGCCTGAGCACTAGCACAATCGCCAGCAGTTTCTTCTCAACTACTGAATAGTTCTTCTGCGCCGAGTTGAACTTTTTTGAGAAGAAACTGACTGGGTGCTCCAGCCCATCTTCGTCTGATTGCATCAGAACGGCACCAGCCCCCACACCACTGGCATCAGTTGCCAGCTGGAATGGTCGGCTAAAGTCCGGGGCCCTGAGGATTGGGTGAGTACACAACAGGTGTTTTACTAGCAAAAAAGCCCTCTCACAGTCAGGCGCCCACTTAAACTTTCTATCTTTGGCCAATAGGTCCGTCAGAGGAGCCAGCACAGTAGAATAGCCCTTTATAAAGCGGCGGTAGTAACCAATCATGCCCATAAAACCTCATGATCTGCTTCTTGGTGGACAGCCTGGGGAAGTGGTTAATAGCCAATATCTTGTTCTGTGGGGGGCACACCTGGCCCAAACCCACCATGAACCCCAGATACTGCACGGTAGCCCTCACAAAATCACACTTTCCCAGGTTGACCACCAAGTTTGCCTCGCTTAATTTCTTAAATAGGGATTCTACATGTTCCCAGTGGCTCTTGAAATCGTCATCGTAGATAATGACGTCGTCCAGGTACACGGTACAGTTCGGAATGTCAGCCACTAACTCGTTCATCAAGCTTTGGAAGGTCGCTGGTGCGTTCTTTAGACCGTACGGCATGACATTACAACGATATGTAGCACCATCCACCACAAAACCACACACCTCTTTCGCCCGTTCAGACAAACTCTCCTGCCAGTAACCTTTTACCAGGTCCACCTTGGTCAAGAACTTGGCCCTGCCAATCTTGTCTACACAGTCATCGACCCGGGGAAGAGGATATGGGTTGGTGGAAGTCAAGCCGTTTAGCCTGCGGTAATCAACACAGAAGCGCACCTTGCCATTCGGCTTAGGTTGCAGCGTTACGGGAGATGTCCACTTTACCGCCCCCTTCTCGATCAGTCCCTGTTGCAACATATACTCCAACTCCGCCCGGAGGGCCGGAAGTTTAATAGGGGCCACCCTATAGGGCACTGATTGAAGGGTGGGTGGTCTCCGACGTCAACGTCGGGCACCTCATGAGTAGTGAGGCCTGGGTGTTCCGTAAATACAGTAGGGTATAAACAGAATAGGCGCTCGACAGCCACATGCTGTTGCTCAGGTAGGTGTTGCGAAGCCTCATGAGCCGCCTGTCTCGTGTTTCCTGCCCACTGATCTGCAGAAACATGATAATCCCAGTTGTCATCCACCTGCGCATGACTGTCCTGTTCTCCTTCTCCACCTTGACTGCTGAAAGTCAGCACGGGGACAGTGAGAGGCTCAGGTGGGCGCCTCACATACTCCTTCATCAGGTTGACATGACATAACTGATTCCTCTTACGGCTGTCTGGAGTGGCCACCAGGTAATCTAAGTCCGAGAGCTTCTCTGCTACCCTATAAGGACCAGCGTACTTTGCGGCTAAGGGGTGACCTACAAGAGGGAGTAGTATCAACACCTCCTGACCCACGTGAAATTCCCTGAGTTTCACCTTGTGGTCGTACCTGTTCTTCATGAGGGCCTGAGAGCCTACCAGATTGCGGCCAGCCAACTCCAGACTACGCAACATTCGTTCTCTACTCTCAAGTTCGACAGCACCGTCACTACACTTTAGAACCTCCGGGTCTTCTAGCTGCAATTTGCGAATATCTGAGGGAGCTAGCCTGTCTAAGTGTTTGCGAAACAACTCATGCCCTCCCCCAACATCGAACTTTGCATCCCGTTGCTCTCTCCGTGTATACCGTTGCTGCCTCTGAGTCTCTTTAAGCCCTGCCTCTACACTCTCAGTGACAGGTGGTGGTGCTTCTCCAGACTCTAATAACGGTGCTAATACTGAGTCCCCGAGAAGCGCTGCTGGTACTAGACTCTCCACCGTATCAGCTTTCAGCACCTTCTCGTGACCGTTCCTCCGCTTATTTGAAGACTGTTGGTTAGGCTGTGACTCCCTGGATGCGAGAGATCTGGTTGCAACACACGCCATTGGTTGCACCTGACACTTCTCAACCCACTCCTGTTCCTCCCTACTCACGTCGGCCGGCTCCTCGGCAACGACTAAGGGTGAAACCTTAGAAGCAGGCACCGCAAAGTCATTGCCGAGAAGGAGGTCGACGCCCCCAACAGGCAATTTCTCCACGATTCCCACATCCAGTTCGCGAGTCACACCGTCATCTTCAAGCTCCATTCTAACAAGCGGGTATGACCTAGTTGCATTAACTCCCTGCACCACAACTACCCACGCCGCGTTTATGGGTCTACCAGTGAAATTCTTCAAGAGTGTCTGAGAGGCACCGGTGTCACGCAAAAGCTGTACCCCGTGCTTCTTGCCCCCCCACTTCACGCAGCCATGCCCTCTATGGTCGCAAAAGGCATCGCGGACAGGGTTCGAGCCTTCCGGATCCTTCTTCACTGGCGGTGCTCCATCCTCTGATCTTATGCCTCCAGCAAACACAGAAGACTTCTGGAACACCCCAATGCTGCGAGCCAATGACACAGCCGCCGTGGGAGGTCTGCTCGGACAAGCTTTTTCCATGTGCCCCTCTTCGTGACAGTGATAACACTCAAATTTCCCCTTGGACTTATACTGAGGTGTAAAAGTCCCCTGACCCTTCTTAAACGGAGCGGTGCTAGGTTTGTGATCAGTCTTGGTGTCATTGCTTTTAAATTTATGTGTGTCCATATTCCGGGGAGGGGGAGGGTAACGCTCCTTAACGCCTACATCGTTTCTCTGTGCAGAGCCGCACCCCTGAATTAGTGACAACCGACGATCAGCCATCTCTGCTGCTTCTACGAGAGTTCTTGGGTTCTTCTCTTTAAGGTTTAAAGTCAAGTCGCCACCCGTACACTTATAAAACTGCTCTAGAAGCATCAACTGTTTCATCTCATCAAACGTAGTTGTCTTCTCTGATCTGAGCCAGTTTCCCATAGCGTCGGACAGGTCCCGGGCGTGCTCCAAGAAGGTACTGTCTCGCCCCTTAGTCACACCCCGGAACTTTAACCTATATGTCTCGGGTTGTAGCTCATATGCCCGCAGGACAGCCTCCTTGAGCTCCTCATAAACAACGCAGGACTCCAAAGGCAGTGCATCGTAAGCCTTGAGCCCCTTACCTATGAGTCTAGAGGACACAAGGGCCGCCCACTTAACTTCAGGCCACTGATGCTCCCGGCACTTCTTCTCAAATCTATTGAAAAACTCTGTGACACCAAACTCGTCAAATACAGGGACCAGTTTGAGAAGGTGCGACAGAGACTGATCATGCGCACGGTTTCCAGTACTGAGTCGCTGTCCCGTCGTCTCAACACGAGACTTCTCTAAATCCATGTCGGCACAGTATCTTGTAGATTCTAGTTCAGTCCTAATCTCAGCTTCCCTCGTCTGTTGCTGCATCCTAGCCAGCTCTTTTCTCTCTTCTATCTTAGCTAGCTCATTTCTCTCTTCTATCTTAGCTAGCTCTTTTTTCTCTTCTATCTTAGCTAGCTCTTTTCTCTCTTCTATCTTAGCTAGCTCTTTTCTTTCTTCCATCTCAGCTAGCTCGAGCTGAAAGAGCATCTCCGGGGCCAAACCTTGAGGAGGAGGAGATGCAATGATGTTAGAAATACCCGGTGATCCCCCCAGGGGCAAACCACCCTGCCAGTCACTACCCACCTGCGGAAGCGTGCTCAGGGTCGGTACTCCAATAGGAGGATTGGGAGTCGAGTGAAGGGGAGGCTCGGCCAAAGGGCTCTGAGCACTCACCCTACCTCGTACGCCAGTCACCCCCCCCACCACACACGTCATCAGGTCATCCTTGGTAATGCCACTAGTACATACATGACCGATAGCTGCGGCTAAGCACTGGAGACCGTACCGATTTTTACCCACCAACCAGGTCGGAAGTAACAGGCCATTGTAAAAAATTCCTTGCATCCTCCTCACTGTTCACCAAAGTTAACCCTTTATTAGCGGGGTCGGACTTAAGTCCGGTACGAGATAATTGGACTAAATGGCGGGGTCGGACTTAAGTCTGTGGGTGTATTCCCACCCTAATTTAGGTGGAAAGCGGAACCTGGTGGTCAGGCGGTATACTACAAGGGCCCACCCACATATCCCCACTGCGTGACCGTGACTCAGTGACCCTCAAGCAGCCATAATGGAAGGTCAGGATTTGCCCGTGTTCGATTCGGTGGCCGCCATCCCTAGTGCGTCGCGCCACCCTACTAACCACGCCCGGCTTACCACCCAGGAACTAGATATCATGCTGAACTCTTCAGAACTTTCTAATAAGCTGTTGGATGAAAACCGTCGAATGTCTGGGTGAGAGTTTTGGTAGTGTGGATGACTCGGAAGACGAAAATAACCCGATCATAGGCTTTCATCCCAAGCATAATTTGCGTGGGGTTGATGTTGAGGTTGATGTTGGACAGACCGTTGACCATATTGAAGACGTTCCTGACGAAGAATATACTGGTGTGGGTGTTGGTAAGTACAATGTATATTTTATAATTGCTTGAAAGTTTGATTGCAAGCATTTTATCACCTTACGAGCGGGTGGTGGAGTATATTTCCCTGTGCCGCCCAGCGGGTTTTTTTTTTTACCCTAAATGGGGTTGTTTAGTGCTCTTTTTCATGCATAAACAAGACCCAGAGCGTAATACAAGTATGTATCCCTGAAAGGGCGTAAATTGAGCTTTCCAATGACACACGAACCATCCTTCTACGATCATTGGTTGTCTTTCAACGATCGTGCAACACGAGTGCAAAACCCTAAACTACGGTAATTTCCTTATATAATTCCCTGTAGTAGGTCCACGGCGGCTGTGACGAGCGGTCAGGAGGTACATTATGCTCTAATCACCGCTCCGCTCTCTCTCAGAGCACATTACGTCCTCAAAATTGCACTCTACAAGAAATGTCCTTTGCATTTTATAGCGTATTATTTGCAGGCGTTCGGTAAATTTCTCACGATAACCAGGGTATACGGTACATTTCTCACGATAATATAAGCAACAACGAAGCTTGGCGAAGATTGTGGTCTACAATATACCTTTTTATAATTGCATGTGACCTTGTAATTGCTTGAAAGTTTGATTGCAAGCATTTTATAGCGTATTATTTGCAGGCGTTCAGTACATTTCTTACGGTAATACAAACAACGAAAGATTGAATATTTGTGCTTGGCATTATATGATTGTGGGGAACAGATGTAGGCCTACCGTATATATTATTTTATCATAATATATGATACATATGTAACATTGTTATATTATCACGACACTCTCTCTCTCTCTCTGTCTCACTCTTTGTTTCTACACCTTTGTACTCCTTGGTACTCTCTTTCTCTGATGTAGGCCAGGGCACGCCCCTAACTAATCTTCTCTTCCCTCCCAGGGAAAAATCACACCTAGCAGATGTTCTTGACCTCTCTCTCTCTGTCTGTCTCTCTACCTATATATTATAATTGCATGTGACATTGAAATTGCTTGAGAGTTTGATTGCAAGCATTCTATAGCGTATTATTTGCAGGCGTTCGGTAAATTTCTCACGATAACCAGGGTATACGGTAAATTTTTCACGATAATATAAGCAACAACGAAGCTTGGCGAAGATTGTGGTCTACAATATACCTTTTTATAATTGCATGTGACATTGAAATTGCTTGAGAGTTTGATTGCAAGCATTTTATAGCGTATTATTTGCAGGCGTTCAGTAAATTTCTTACGGTAATACAAACAACGAAAAATTTAATATTTGTGCTTGGCATTATATGATTGTGGGGAACAGATGTAGGCCTACCGTATATATTATTTTGTCATATATATGATACATATGTAACATTGTTATATTATCACAACACTCTCTCTCTGTCTGTCTAATCCTCTCTGGGTCTACCTATATATACTTGTATAATTGCATGTGACATTGAAAGTGCTTGAGAGTTTGATTGCAAGCATTTGATAGCATATCATTTGCAGGCGTTCAGTAAATTTGATAAATATATCAAAATAAGTCCTGTGGGACTATGAAATAGCTATTATTGGACAAGGAAAATATTTTGTTCATCCCTCCACTGGAACATCAACAACAATGTCAACAACGTATCGCAGTCGGCAGTGTGCAGTACTGCCAATACGTATAGCGACTTCCGCTAGATCTAGAGACCTTTACTTCGATCTAGCAACAATGACTTACACTAGCGTTTTGTTTTGAAATTTCAGAACAATTTCGAAGTGATATTATATGGATTTTGCCAATTCATATTTCTAGTGGTATTTATCATGTCTTACATCTAACAATATATGCTAGCGGATTTAACTTCAATTGGTAACCCTCCCGCTCCATTCGGCTCGAAGAAAATCGATAATGGTGGCACTTTAGTAAACAGGTGATAAACATAACCGCATGGGTATCGGTTTGGTGTATCGGTATTATGGTAAGTTGGCTACCTACTATTGTTTATACGATATAGTAAGTAATGATCAGTAAATTATTATATATATATATAAAACAAAAACAAAATTCCTGCAAAGCAAGCGAAAACAGAGAGAGAGAGAGAGAGAGAGAGAGAGACAATGCAGAAACTGAACTGAAGAAAGATGTGAAAAAGATATAATAATACAGACATTTTTACAAGCAAATAAAGAAAGGGATTATAGAAAATAATAATGAGAATTACATATACGGATGAGGAAGAGAGAGAGAGAGAAAGAGAGAGAATACAGAAACTGAACTGAAGAAAGAGAGTGAAACAAATATAATAATACAGAAATATTACAAGCAAATAAATGAAATAGACGGATTAGTTAGAGAAAATAATAATGAGAAATACATATACGGATGAGGAAGAGGGAAAGCGAGTGAGCCAGAGAGAGAGAGAGAGAGACAGGAGGCGTGAGAGAGATTAGAGAAAATAGAGAGATTGCAAGCATTTTATAGCGTATTATTTGCAGGTGATCAGTAAATTTCTTACGGTAATACAAACAACGAAAGATTGAATATTTGTGCTTGGCATTATATGATTGTGGGGAACATATGTAGGCCTACCGTATATATTATTTTTTTCATATATACGATACATATGTAAAACATTGTTATTATCACGACACTCTCTCTCTCTCTCTCTTGTCTCTTCCTCTCTGGGTCTACCTATACATATATAATTGCATGTGACCTTCAAATTGTTTTGAAATTTTGATTGCAAGCATTTTTTAGCGTATTATTTGCAGGCGTTCAGTAAATTTCTTACGGTAAGGTAGGCAAAAGGCAGTTATGAGATGAGGTAGGGAAAAGGCAGAACTGCCTATAGCGAGTGTATGAATGGGATTGAGGTAGACAAAAGGCAGAACTGCCTATAGCGAGTGTATGAATGTGATTGAGGTAGACAAAAGGCAGAACTGTCTATAGCGAATGTATGAATGTATGTATGAATGAATGACATGGATGTATGAGGTGGACCAAGAACCAGATGGATGGATGAGATTCGAAACTTTGATAGACGTATATATCACGGTATACGGTTAGAAGTAATTCCTTACAATGTACCGTACATCGTGATATATACGCCTATCAAATGATTGCCATCAATATACGGTATATATATATATATATATATATATATATATATATATATATATATATACACCGTGATATATACGCCTATCAAATGATTGCAACCAATATACACCAATATACAGTATATATATATATATATATATATATATATATATATATATATATATATATTATATATATATATATATATATATATATATATATATATATATATATATATATATATATATATATATATATATATATATATATATTTATATATATACCGTATATTGATTGCAATCATTTGATAGGCGTATATATCACGATGTACGGTACATTGTAAGGAATTACTTCTACCGTATACCGTGATATATACGTCTATCAAAAGTTTTCGAATTTCATCCATCCATCTGGTTCTTGGTCCACCTCATACATCCATGTCATTCATTCATACATACATTCATACACTCGCTATAGGCAGTTCTGCCTTTTGTCTACCTCAATCACATTCATACACTCGCTATAGGCAGTTCTGCCTTTTGTCTACCTCAATCCCATTCATACACTCGCTATAGGCAGTTCTGCCTTTTCCCTACCTCAATCACATAACTGCCTTTTGCCTACCTCAATCACATGTGGATAACACCTCCTGGGAACACCACAAACAAAAAATGAGTCTTCAACACTACCCCATAGGGTGATTTTGGAAATGTGTTGTGAAATAATATTATATATAAAACAAAAACAAAAACCTGCAAAGCAAGCGAGAGAGAGAGAGAGAGAGAGAGAGAGAGAGAGAGAGAGAGAGAGAGAGAGAGAGAGAGAGAGAGAGAGAGAGAGAATGCAGAAACTGAACTGAAGAATGAGTGAAAAAGATATAATACAGAAATATTACAAGCAAATAAATGAAATAGAGGGATTAGTTAGAGAAAATAATAATGAGAATTACATATACGGATGAGAAGAGAAAGAGAGAGAATACAGAAACTGAACTGAAGAAAGAGTGAAAAAGATATAATAATACAGAAATATTACAAGCAAATAAATGAAATAGAGGGATTAGTTAGAGAAAATGATAATGAGAATTACATATACGGATGAGAAGAGAAAGAGAGAATACAGAAACTGAACTGAAGAAAGAGTGAACAAGATATAATAATACAGAAATATTACAAGCAAATAAATGAAATAGAGGGATTAGTTAGAGAAAAATAATAATGAGAATTACATATACGGATGGAGGAAGAGAGAAAGGGGAGCGCGAGAGAGGGAAAGCGAGCGAGCCAGAGAGAGAGGAGAGACAGACAGACAGGAGTGAGAGAGAGAAAGAAAGAGAGAGAGAGAGAGAGAGAGAGAGATAATACAGAGAATACAGAAATAAGGAGAAATAAGAGAAAAATAAGACCGATTACCGAAGGAATAGTAGACGCGCGAGAGGCCGAAGTCAGGCCAAAGCGAACGCATCCGAACGCGCCCGGGAAATAGACCAAAAAGTACCTCCTCTTCCTCACCTCTTCCCACCCTCCACACTCATTCATAACATCCATTCATAGACTTATATGGGGAGACGAAGAGTTGCTCTTTCCAAAAATGATCGTTTCGTTCGCATTGGAGCCAGAGTAACAGCGCTAGGGCGAGTGAAATTGAGCGAATATTTCGGGATTATGCCCGCTGAGCGGTACAGTGTAAAATACCTTACCACCCGCTAAATAATGGTTAAGCCCTTCAAGATACGGTGACACAGTTTTCCATATGACTTTGGGATATCATTTGACTACTATATTCAGCTTAGGAAGGACTTTTTGAAGTCAGAGTGTTAAGTGAGATTTACTATATCCCTTCTATTCCTAGAGAGCCGTGATAATGTATAATAGTAGGCGATTTAACTCAGCTTAATACGACTTACATAAATTAATGAGTATACCAATTACCTCAACCCTTTGACTCCCTGGTTCTTCCTATGATGAAGGTATTTAAATGTAGTAATATCACAAGCGAGAGATCATACAGATACAGTAAGTACATACGCAGACTATACAAACTCTGCCGTTGTCTATATGCTACTACTTGCTGAGAAGAGAGAGGAGAGAGAGAGAGATGGGAGAGAGAGACAGACAGAGAGGGGGGAGGGGTATCAATAACCAGTGAGGGATAGATTGATGGAGATAGCTGCAGGGTGGAGGAGGGGAAGAACTCTGAGATTGCATTCTGGGAGAGTGAGAGAGATTGGAGGTCAAGATTAAAGATGGAAGGAAGAGAGAGAGTACGGTCGCGCTAATAAGTCATGCCCCAGCTGTCATTACGTTTGGCTCACTCTGTGCTGTATTAATGTCTGTCAGATATTGAATAGGGTGGGTAAGTGTAGGAACATGTTTGCATATTTCACTCGATTTGAAAAAATGAAGTTTAGATATTGCTGATACCAATTATTGATCAAAACGTACTTGGTGCCGAGACATCACTTATTAACACGATTGTACATAGATTTACATACTGTATATGCATTTGCCACACAGATCTTACGTTCCATGCGAGGTGGCCAGGCTTTAATCATAGTAGATATAGCAATCCTAAGAGTAAGAGAAAGTTGAAGGAAAAGATAGCAGAGATGAAGGCTCTCTCCGCACCCTTCGACAGTTTGACCTAGTTAGAAGTGAATAACCTTGGAGGGCTTGGAAATCGTGTGAAGGAATTTACAGAATAGTTAGAAATGGAAAGGTAATATCATGCATACCTTCTGTCTCCTCTCTTTTTGTCTTCTCTCCCTCTCTCTCTCTCTCTCCTCTTATCATCTCCCCTCCTGTTTCACTACACTCTATCTCTTCTCTCTCCCCCCTTTAAGTATCATCCTCTCCTCTCATCTTTTATCTCTTATTACAACCATCTCTCCTACTCAACCTCTCCTCTCCTCCCCCTCATCTCTCTCCTCTCCTCTCACTTCCTCTTCTCTCCTCTCCTCTCCTCCTCTCCTCTCCTCTCCTCTCCTCCTCTCCTCTCTCTCTTCCTCACACATAACCATTAACCCGACCTTACACGGCAGGATCGGTGTGGTGGAGGAACTTATGGGCTATGCTGGGCTTGTTTTTCCTCATCTCTTCTCATATCTCCTCCCATCTTCTCTCTACTCTCCTCATCTCTACGATTCCTTGTTATCTATCCTTTTAGCTTCTTATCCTTCCCTTGTATTCTCCTATTCTCGGTCTTCTCCTCTCATTTTCTCTCTCCTCTTATAATCTTCTCTACTCTCACCTTCTCTCTCCTCTGATCTACTCTCCTCTCCTCTCCTCTCCTCTCCTCTCTTCCCTCACACATAACCATTAAGGGGAGACTGACCGTTTGTTTGGTCTATTAATTAGTTTATTCATATATTATTTTAGTTTCTTCCCTAGACCTCCATCAAGCTTAGAAAAACACCCCCTAGACCCCCTTTCAAGATAAATTTGTCCATTTTTCGGTAGAAAAATGTCCCGGCCGAAGGCCGATTCCTCTTAAAGTTGCAGGCTCGTTTTCGGTCGCCAGGAAATAATCAACACCTAAATGGCACGAATGGTCTTAAAACTGACAACGAAATGGGGCGAAAGGTGTTAAAATCGCCAAACTAATGGGCCGAACGTCTTATTATCTCAAAACATTAGGGAGAAGGGGGTCCAGAAAAACGGTCTGCCTCCCCTTAACCCTGACCTTACACGGCAGGATCGGTGTGGTGGTGGAAGAACTTGTGGGCCTATGCTGGTCTTGATTGTCTCCCTAGTCCCAGGCTTTTGGTTTTCTGTTAAGCTCGGTTGACACATACACGAATTAACGTCACGTCCGTTCCCGACCAAGAAAATAGGCAGGACGGCATCAATCTGGAGGCCCCATGTTCCGTTTTCCAACGTTCCAACTGTTCCAACGGTTTTTTGCCGCCGTTCTCGTTATATTCGTCGTCTAGACGCCGCCAGGCTGCGCCTAGACGACGATTGCTCCCGTGTGTGTCCCCTGGGTGTCCCCGACATAAAAACAAATCTGGCAGTTGCCCCGACCCATACGGACCGTCTTATGCATGCATAAAAAGGACACCGCCCAGGCACGGCGAATTAAGGGTCGGTGACGGACGGAACGTTAATTCGTGCATGTGTGAACCGAGCTTTAAGGGGGATTAGTCGTCTTTACTGGACCCCCTTCTCCCTCATGTTATCCCTATTAGCGGTGAGATCTTAAGATGTTTGCCCCATTACATTGGCAATTTTATGACCTTTCGCCTCATTTATTTTACAATAATAAGACTTTTCGTGTGATTAGGTGTCAATGTTTTCCTAGCGAGCCTGAAATTAAGGAGTGACCGGCCTTTGGCCACGACATTTTTCTGCCCAAAAAATGTACAGATTTATCTAGAAGGGGGATCTTGGAGATGTATTTGCTTTGTTTAATTTAAATCTAGGAAGGAAACTAAAAATATAATATATAAGTGAAATACAAAAAGTTACCCTTCTTCATTAATAGCTTCTTCTTCTTCTTCTTCTTCTTCTTCTTCTTCTCTCTCTCTCTCTCTCTCTCTCTCTCTCTCTCTCGCTCTCTCTCTCTTTTTGTATCGTCTTCTGTCTAATTCCTTTTTCACTTCCCTTTCCCTTTCTACTTTACTTAGCAATTCCTCTGTCTAGCTCTCCTTTCTTCCTATTTTACTAACTTTTCAGTTTTTAATTTACCTTTTTTTTTTGGGGGGGGGGGATCCTTCCTTTTTCCACTTTTGCCCACTTTCATATCTTAGCATTTCTCTTTTTTTCTTCCTAATTTTCTCCCTTTCCCTTGTATCTGCTTAGCATGTTTCTTCTTTCTCTCATTTTCTTCCTCCTTTCCCCAATTACCATTATATAACTTGGCATATAATTGACTTGGCTCTCATTTACTTCCTCTCGTTAATTGTTCATGTTTTTTACTTAGCATTTTTTTTCACTTTTTGCTCTCCTTTTCTTCCTTCTTTCTTAATGTTTCATGCATTTTTACTTAGCATTCTTCTCATCTTGCTCTCCCTTTCTTCCTCTTTTCCTCCTTTTCATGTTTTACTTAGCATTCTTCTCTTCTTGCTCTCCTTTTATTCCTCTTTCCCTCTTTTCTTAATTTGTCATGTTGTTTACTTAGCATTTTTCTCTTCTTGCTCTCCTATTCTTCCTATTTCCCTTACTTTACCATTTTCTTTACTTAGCATTCGTCTCTTCTTGCTCTCCTTTTCTTCCTCTTTTTCCCACTTTCATCATCTTAAAATTTCTTCTCTTGCCCTCCCTGTCTTCCTTTCTCCTGGCATTAATTAGTAAGAATATTAAATGTATGTATGCAAATTAAATTCCATCATTCTATAAATGCTTCTGTTACAAAACTATTTAATTAGCTCTTAAAATTAGAATATCTCACTCTCTCTCTCACACACACACACACACATACTCTACTCTCGCTCTCTCTATCTATCTATCTCTATCTCTCTCTCTCTCTCTCACTCACTCACTCACTTACTCACACACACACTCTCTCTCTCTCACTCACTCACACACACACACACCTGGTCCTGGTGATCCTGGTGATGAGTTGAGGACGTCTAGTCGTCCCTCGGTCATGCTGATGCATCACCGCCAGTAGTAGTCATCCACCGTTCATCCCCGACCCCAGTGGAAGACACGGGGGCAAGGGGACCATTAGATGGACTGTCCCAGGTAGACAGATCGGTAATAAAATTACCGTCTGCCCTCATCAGGGCAAGCTGATCAGGGATGCTGTTACTCAGTGCCCTGATGTTGTAGTGGGGCATTTATGGCTGGTCAGGGACACTCTTGAGGAACCTGCCCAGCACCCTCTTGAACTGGTCAGCCAAGGAGCACTCTGCATCATGCACATCACCGTTGATTCATTTAAACTCCGCCTAGACAAATATCTCGCATCAAACCCGCGACTGACTGCGTTTGTAAATGAATAACTTTATTTTATCCCCCCCCCTCAGTTACTAACCCATCTGTCCTCTACTAACTTCCTAATCCTGCCACGGACATTAGTTCCAGGGCAGTAATTCCCTTTCCAATGTTCCCTTACCCACTCTAAACCACTGTTTGGACACTTGATCCTCAGTGTTTTGGAGGACAAGCAACCTAGAAGGGTCACTAGATATGTTGTTGCTTGATTTCCTTTGTACTCCATTGTACATATCTTGGCAGGGCGTTAAAGAGTGTTGGGCCCCAGTATGATATTGAGGTCATTCTCTGAGTCACCACTCTGGCCAAGGCTCTATTATTGATGTTTCCCAATTCACAGAGCTTGCCTCGCCTCTTGCTGATTTTCTCACTTATTTTCGACTCATTGTTTAAGTTTGGGACATGGCCATTCAGCATTTTCCAAACGTAGATTATGATGTCCCACTTGCGCCGTCACGCTAACGAGTACAATTCAAGTGCTTTAAGTCTTCCCCAGTAGTCGAGATGTTGCACGGAGGAGATCTTGTTGGTAAACGTACGTTGAACGCATTCGAGTGCTTGTCGTTCTCCAACCCTCCACGGGTCCCAGAGTTGGCAGCATTACTCGAGGATTGGCATTATTAGAGATCTGTATAATATCATCATTGATTTTTCTTCCCTTGTGGCAAACGTTCGTAGAATCCAACCCATTTGATTGCGAGCAGAACGGACTATGTCTTGGATGTGTTTGGTAAATGTTGCATCACTACTTATTGTTACCCCTAGATCTTTAATATTGGCCACTGCATTGATACTGTTTCCATCATAGGTCGAGTACACAGTATTTTCGTTTAGTTTGATATTAGGTCCATATCTAATGAGGTCAAATTGGCAGCTATTAAAGAACATGTTATTATTTTCCGCCCAGTGGTACAGAACATTCAGATCCTGCTGGAGTGATGCTTAATTGTTCTCATCCTTCACTTTTCCAGACACCCGTGTATCGTCGGCAAAATATGAAACTCAAGCCATCTAAACCTCATCAACTGTTAGGAACAATATTGGTCCAAGAACAGAACCTTGGGGAACTCCACTTGTCACGTTTGATTCTGCAGACACACAGCCACCAACTGCTACAGACTGGACTCTATATCTGAGGAAGGTACTTATCCAACGTCCAACACGTCCACTGATCCCAAGTTTCCGAATCTTATGGAGAAGGACGTTATGGTCGATTTTATCAAAGGCCTTCTCGAAGTCAAGATACACCACATCCAGGTTGGCTCCATCCTCCAGTGTTTGCAGGATATAGTCATGGTGCTCCAGCAATTGAGACAAACAGGACCTCCCTCCTCTGAAGCCATGTTGTCCACTGTTCATCTTCTTGTTGTTTTCTAAGAAAAACACTATATGCTTACTGATAGCTTTCTCAAATATCTTGATAATGTGAAAAGTCAGTGCAATCGGTCGGTAGTTTTTGGGTAGGGATCTTGGTCCTCCTCTGTAGATTGGGGTAATCTTTGCAGTCCTCAATAACATTGGGATAGTTCCCTCTCTCATAGATGCATTCCACAGCATGTATAGTGGGACTGAAAACTCAGAAGTGCACTCTTTCAGGAGGATTGCTGGAAATTGATAGGGTCCAGCCACAGAGTTTGCTTTTAGCTTACCTATTTCTTCAGCAATATCACTTGGTTGGAAGTAGATGTCCTCCAGTGGAGGTGGCTGCCTAATAGAACTGAAGAAAAGATCTGGGTCATTGATTCAGTGCATCTCTTTTGGCTGACTAAATACTTTTTCGTATTGACCTCTCAGTGTCTCGCAGATCTGTTGTGGATTGCTGATGACTTCTCCATCTGTAGCGACGAGAGGACCAATACCTGCTTTCACTGTGGCTCGTTTCTTAACATACTTGAAGAAATAGATCTACTTATAATTAGTTTGAATGGCTTCAACAGCAGATTTCTCATCTTTGGCTCTTTCGTTCCTGTGGGATTCCCTCAGCTGTTCCTCCAGTCGTTTCACCTTGTTCTGCATGCTTCTTCTTTCATGATCATTGTTATATGTTTTTATTCTGGAGTTTAGTTTGCTCCTTTTCCTCATGATTGTTTTCTCTCATGTGGAATGGTTGCTTTGTAGCAGGCCTTCCGGAGAAGAGTATACTTTTTGTCAATCTCGAGGGTAGTTGAGATGATTGTGTTGTACTTTCATCAACTGAAGTACTTTCAATCTCAGTCTGCCAATGAACTTCACCCAGCTCAGACTTAATACTGGACCAGTCAACTTTGTTGTTGAAGAAATTCAGGTATCCAAAATTGATTTCTTACTTTGCAGTTGGTTCCATGACTTGAGAGGACTTAATTCTTCTAATGTTGGAGGTGTTCTTAATCAGGTTGTGGTCAGAAAGGATTGTCTGCTCTACTACCACCTCATGGACAAGTTCATCATTGTTTGTAAATACGAAGTCTAAAACATTTTCACCTCTTGTTGGTGAATCGATGACCTGGTTAAGGCAGCACTGCTCAGCAAAGTTAAAAAGTAGCTCTGTCTGGACTCTGTCTTGTCCAGTCCCACCGTGCATTATTCTCATTTCTGGCCAGAACACATGTGGTAAATTAAAATCTCCATCCACAACTACTTCTGGCATCATTGGGTTTAGGAGGTTTTCAAGTATATCATTTAATTTTGTTATGATGGGCCTGAAGTGTTGTGACTCACAAGCAGGTGGCCGGTAGAGGTTTACAAGGACCAGGTTCAAGGATGTAATGTGAAGGGCTAGTAGCTCCACGAAGGATTTTGACTCTCCCAGGAGCACTTTAGTAAGAGAGGCAAACTCCTCCAACACAAAAGTTATAACACCTCCTTTTTTTCTATCTAGTCGGTCAACTCTGAATGGTAGAAGCTTTTCCATTTGGACTTCTGAGTCTCCAATTGTGTCATTTAGGTGAGACTCAGTGACACAAACTGCTAGTTCAGTATCTTTAGTTGCAAGTTCAGACAGCATCTGCACTTTCTGGCTGAACTTTCTTGGAAGCAACCCCTCTGTTTGCCACAATGAGGGTTAATATTGCTCCCCAAGTGACCCTACTTCATCATGCAAAGGCCTGGCTTGATGTGCCATGTTGTGGTAAGGCACTGTTGGTGATCCTTGCAGTGGTGACCAACCCATGTGTATATGCATCATTTTGGCATATGGAGCATCTGAGTTTGTAGTTGCTGGATATCTTTCTGTATGACATATTGTTATTGTTGTTGTTATTGTTGTTGTTATAGTTGTGGCCTTCATTGCGCCCCTGGGAGAGTGGGCCGCCATTATCGTGGCCAGTAGTAGATTGGGTCCTCCAGAATGAGGTGTCTGGAGGCTGAGGTGGAACAATAGCTTCTGTACCATTTATTTCACTGTTTGCACGATAAGTGTCCTTACTAGTACCAGTATTATTCTTTGGAGTAAGAGTTTGTGAAAGATTGGTACCTTTTAGGTGGTTGAATTTACAATAATTATTATGACACTCACCAGTAGAGACAGCCTTTCTTCATAGCAATGGAACACTTTTTGCCTAAGCTGCATCCCTTAGCTTTATTTGGTCCATGGTTCAGGTAGCCCCAACAAACTTTTGGATGTTCATAAGTGCATTATTTTCCATGACGACCAGTACGGCATCCTAGGAAAACGTTGCGCTGGTAGAAGCGGCATATTGGTGCTGATCTTTCTTCCAATATCTCCTCTACTGCCTCTTTCCTACTGTCATCTAAGGATAGAGAATTTTGGCTCTGTGGTGGTTCCTTCTTGGGAGATTTGCTTGTAGATGGAGATTCACCCAGAAGAGATTTCCTTTCCGGGTCAGAACTCTTTGGAGGCGGAGCATTGTCTCGTTCCAGCAGTCCAGTGACCCATGCATGTTGCTCATAATTTTTATCATCTCCTAATTTATCTTTAACAAAACCCTCACAAATATACTGACTTCTTGAGTTGAAGTAGCGGACCAAGCATTATACTGGAAGATGTGAGCAGGCTGTGTGGACATAGCTGCTACACTTTTCACACTTTATGCACTCTATGATACAGTCTTAGTGCAGGTTTTACATTTAACACCAGCTGGGGGTAGAACTGTTCTGGGAAAATATAACCGAAACTACCACTAATTTTCCCATGGTTTTTTCATTTTGGTTTTAGGTAGTTTTCGTCATTATATAGTAGTTCAAATTAGTTAAAATCCCCGGAAAATGTTATGGGAAGGTTGTAGTTACTGGGTGTACCACTACCGACATACAACATAAATCATCTATAAATACTTTTAATAAAATAAATACTTATAAATCTATAATACTAGATTAGGTTAGGTTAGGTTGTTTGGTTAGGGTAATGTGTTTTTGTTTCCAAAGGCAGTCAAAATAGACAGGAACATGATGGTGAGCATCCGCGTAGTGTAAACAAGACAGGCGGTACTCCCGGTAACTACATTCTTGCCAATGTTATTTCTCCCATTATCCAACGCTCTTAACCTAACAAGAGCGCATGGGGGTAATTAGACGCCTCACCCTGTGTGCATGTATTTGAGGTGTTTCCGTCACTAAAATATTCATTGTACCATAAATAGCATTAATACTTATCCATACGTGCCTATTATGGGTTGATTATCAAGGTATTAACCTGAAACAACAATAAAACGAGTGAAAACAGCGTTTGGATGGTCAAAATCGGAGATACAGGCCTCGAGTTGTATAATGTATGGGTGAGGCAAGCTGCTTTCCCGCCAATTTCCCCCAAGGCCACTGAGACACAGTCGATCGATACTCTCTCTCTCTCTCTTGCACTCACTTGCTATCAGTGATGACAACGCCCTGCTTGCAACTCGCTAATGTTAGCATGAAAATATACCTCAGAATAAGGGAATAACAGGGAAAATAGGTGATAACTGAAGGAGAGGAGGAAAGTGGGGAAGGAGGGGAGGTAGAGGACTGAGATTTTGCATGGCCCAGGGGCCAAAAAAAAATAAAAAAATAAAAAAATTATTTATTTATTTATTTTTTTTTCGATGTCAAAAGTTGATTTTTTCTTTCTCTGACTTTTAACCCGTACAGCCCCAGCGACGCGTCTGACGCGTCGGCGATGTATGTAACGCACAGCCCCAGAGACGCACCTGGCGAGTCGCCCTAATTGCGCCGACCGTAACCTCAGGTGTAGCCACTCAAGAGGGCTCAGATTTGTATGGGAACTGTGTACGTATCCCACGCAACCGTGCCGATGGTTGAAAACTCTCAAAGTCCACGTGCGTGCGCGTGAGCGCGCAATAACCTGGTTTTTTGGGATAATTGCCTTCAATTTTTTACTCTTGTAAAATACGTTTTCTGGGGCTCTGTAGGACCATTTTTTAAGCTTTTTGAGCGATTTTTCATGGTTTTTCCTTCATTCCTAACCCATTCGCTATTGTTTCTGGAATAAAACAATTTTTAAAAAACCGGCCGGGTTCTGGTGAACAAACATTACAAAACTAGCCGGGGCTGGACGGGTTAAGAGTCTTCCCGTAGTCCGCCGGGGGAACTCTTAACCCGGCAAGCGCGATAGGCCTCACGGAAGGCTTCCTATAGGGAACGCGATAGGCCTCACGGAAGCAAGACCATAAAAAAAGCCTTCCATAAAAAAAAAGGGCCTATCAAAACAAAGGAATTTGTCTCTAGGTGAGATAATTCCCCTCCAGTACTCATCCATGTAAATCTCACCCACCCCCCTCCCCTCCTTCCCCACCTTATTCCCCCCTCCCTCCCCTCCTCAATTATCACCTATTTTTCCACTTATTATCATCATTTATCGGTTATTTTTCTCTCCCGCGATAATGTAGCACAAGTGGGTTGCAGAAAAGATCGTTATGCAACACCCAGACACCGGCCCACACCGCCCCGCTCGTCTCAGTTACCTCACAGACAGCGAGAGAGGAGGGTTGCCTGTGGCTCTCTCTCGCCTGAGATTATGACCAGGTGGCCAATATCTTCGTTTTTTCACCACCCAAATGCTTTTCCCACTTATTTTAGCACTCTTGAAGGTTCATATATACATCATATATGTAAAATAAAAGCATACCGAAAACAAATAATGCTCTATATTGTAAATATAACGAATTCTGTCAGAATCCAAGGCTAGAAATGCACAAATAACTACCCTAGCCCCTAGGTCTATTTAGCGCTTGTCAGGTTAAGAGTCTCCCCGCAGTTCCCGGGTTAAAACACTCAGATGTAAGCCATTTTCAGAGTAAATATATATATATATATATTTGTTTGTTTGCCTTTGGATACAGGATGGGTTGACCCCCTCCCCCCCCCCCCCATGACTTATTAAAATCAGCATCTGTTTTTACAGTAAGGGTTTAATAAGAGTTTCAATGACAACAATAGGGAGAGTTTTTGTGTTTACAGTACTTTATATAGTGCACATTAAATGTAACTCCGGAGGCTGATACACATTTTAATATGATATTTGCAACATCCTTATTCTATAATAGCCTTCAAATATTGAGAAATAATTAGTGGTCGTTTCGGTAATAAGTACCCTGTTCTGCTATTCATTGTTTTCCAAATTATTGTTACAAACGTCACACACCTAAGTACTATTTACACGTATGCACTTAAATAATGAGGTAACTGGTAAAGGTGTATAGTGGCATTAATTTCTATCAAAATTGTTATCTAGTGTTGTTTCTAAACAATTTACCTCCTTATTTTTCACTTGCATTACAATATATGTCACAATTAAACACACTTTATTCACTATAATATGACGATTAAACAAGTGTTGGTAATTACTGTTAAGGAGTATGGTGGATTCGTCCAATAGAGGGCATTGTCCGGGCGAGAGGGCAAAATGTTGTGAGTATTCTTATCACTTATTTATCATTAACAACTCTTTCCATTATCTTCCTGTCGGCCTCACACTGTACTGGGAACACTTATACACAACGAGTGTCACTTGCAATAGCGTAACCTCTATATTTTCAGAAGAATTAGCACAAATATAAGAACGGTAAGTAGTGTTTATGCTCGTATCCGCGCAGGCTCTCACACACACACACACACACACTCTCTCTCTCTCTCTCTCCCCAGCCACCCCAGTTAATAACAAAATCATTCTCCCATTCTCTCCCTTCATTGACCGGATTATTGTAAAGAGGAAATATCAAGTGCTCTCTCTCTCTCTCCCTTGCCACCCCAGTTAATAATATAGTCATTCTCCCAATTTCTCCCTTCATTGTCCGGATTATCATGCAGAAGAATTAAGTGATCCCCCTTAACCTGTTCAACACCAGTGACATCCCTTTCATTTATTTTTTTTGTCTATGTGATTGAGGGAGGCAAAAGGCAGAACTGCCTGTAGCGAGTGCCTCCCCCATAGTTGAAAGAGTGACAGGGTCAAAATCAAGGGACGTTCGAGCCAAAATGCCTGGACACACGGAGTTTGAAGCAATTTAAGTCATAGGAAGAGGGAAAGACTGATTCTGGGAGAGAGTTCCAGGACTCAGCTGTTGAGTAGAAGAAAGACTGAGAGAAACGTTTCACTCTCGAGTTGGAGAGCTGTGCAGAGCAGGGGTGGGAATGAGTTGCAAGACGGGTACCACGTGCCCTACGTAAAGGAGGTGGTATACACTGGGAAAGCTCTGAGGAACACTGATTATTATAGTAGCGATAGAATAGCGAGAGAGATGCAACATTGCGGTGGAGAGAGAGAGATTGCAGAGAGTTGGTGAGTGGATGGGAGTTAATGATACGAAAGTCCTTCCTTTCAACTTTGTCTAGGAGAGCGGTGTGAGAGGAACCTCCCCACACATGTGAACAATACTCAATACAAGGACGCACTATGCCCCTGTACAGAGCAAGAAGCTGTGCAGGGGAAAAGAACCCCCTAAGGCGGTTGAGCACACCCATCTTCTGGGAGGCTGCTTTAGCAAGACTGGAAATATGGTCCTTCCAACTGAGAGCAGAAGAAAAAGAGACACAAAGAATATTGAGAGAAGATGTAGGATTGATTTTTGTATTGTTGAAGAATAAGGATATAGTCCACTGGGAGTTCCTTACGGGTAGATAGATGGATACATTGGGTTTTGGAAGCATTAGAGGTAACAAGGTTTTCGCTGCCCCAATTGGAGGTAGTATTTAGATCAGAATTTAAGAGTTCATTACGTTTGTCGTTGAGGGATTGCTGGGCGGGGCGTTCTGAAAAACTAATACAGTAGTGTAAGGTTGAGTCGTCTGCGTATGAATGGATGGGAATTGAGGTACAATTGAGGAGATCATTTATAAAAATTAGAAAGATAATAGGAAATAGGACAGAGCCCTGGGGAACACCGGAGTTTATAGGGTGAGGAAGTGAACAATGGCCGTCCACAACCGCGGCTATGGAACGGCCAGAAAGGAAAATAGAGACAAAGGCACAGATGGAGGGATAGACACCGAGGAGGGTAGTTTAGAAATTAAACATTTGTGCCAGACTCTATCGACGGCTTTCGATATGTCTAGTGCAATAGAAAAAGTCTCACCGAAGTCCCGAAAGGAGGATGACCAAGAGTTAGTAAGATATGAAAGAAGATTACACTCTGGCAACTATTAAGACGATTATATTCAGCTTAGACAGGACGTCTACCTATGAAAAGGCTACAGACTACCTCAATTATTCGTTTTAGCTACCATACACCCTCTCTGACCTTCATATAATCGTGTAATTGTAACTAGAATAAAAATACAAAGACGTCGCCGGTACAGAAGGGGCTATAACCCATGCAGTACCGGTGTCGTCTTGATTATTTGATTTCAGCCACATTGAGACGGTTTATTAAGCTTAGGAAAGCTGTATGATAGGTATATAAAAGGATTAATTGTGATAGTCTGTAGCCATTCAAAGTCTAGACATCGTTCCTAAGTTAAATAAAGTCGTCTGCTATTTGCCAGCATAGAATGAAAAGGATGTTACCGGTACTGAGAGGGTTAATTACCTTTACTAACTTTATTACAAAAGTAATAAAACAAATGTCATCTGGTTGCTTGAATAACACCAACAGGTATATTCAGTATGTGTGAGAAATATCAACATCTCTTTAGTCAACTGAAAGCTAACGTTTCGTAGTAGACTACAAATAAAAGTAGATGGGCACTTGGGAGAGCGCATAATATCCGCCTATTATGGTGGAGATATGCGCTCTATTATTGCGGAGATATGCGCTCTACTAATCACTAAACTGAATCACTTTTTCCTTGATGCATATCCTATCTGCGGTCCAAATTTCGTGAAAATCGGTTCATAAGCTTTTGAGATATCGTGTTAACAGACAGGTAGACAGACAGACAGACAGGCACATATAAATGGAGGCAAAAACATAAACTCCAACTTTGTTAGTAGAGGTATATAATCAATATTTTCTCCCTCATGCTTAGTCCCATTGGCTATGAAATCTTAAGACGGTCGTTCCATTAGTTTGGCCATTTTAGTATTTTTGCTTAATATCTTTGACAATATTTAGACCTTTCTTGCCATTTAGGTGTCGATTTTTTCCTGGCGAGTGATAACGAGCCTTTAAGAGGAACAGTTTTGTTTACCGGAAAAAAGTACAAATTTATAAATGGGGTCTAGGGGGGTGTATTTTAAAAGTTTGAAGGAGTTCTACGAGGACATTCAAAATTAATAAATCAATAATTATATAGACCAAAAAGAAAAGCACTAACCCCTTAATGCTGTTTTCCGACCATTTTTTATTTGGGTATTATGTTTGCCATTTCCTAAATTATTGTGATTTCCCGCACATTTGGTTCCCCTCCACAATAATCAGGCTAATGGAGGGAGAGAAAACAATTATTATTTTATTAACACGGGTGGCACGAGAGAGAGAGAGAGTTAATGTATATGTGAGAGAAAGATTGAGAGTGTGTGTGTTAGAAAGAGTTAATGTACACTCGGATACCATAGTCTCTAGCCCACTCCTCTCTGGCAAGAGGTGAGGCCATGACTCTTACTGGACGGCGGCCCACAGTGATGGTTGGGGGGAGAGGGCAACGCACACACGAACACACTGTGAAGCATTTGTGTGAAGCAATCCAGGAAGCTATCTTTGTTGGTTACTGTCTTGTAGTTATTTGATATGTGTTCGCATTATTTAAAATCCTTTATTCCATACTATTGAGAACAAACGTATGCCATATTTTGTTTTGCATGAGTAAGTATAACTATCGGTGTGAACCATTAGTGATTATGTAGCGCAGTTCCTATTATTAGCATAATTGAAGTTCAGGGAAGGCTTCAAGATAGATCAGTATAGATATGGCAGACTGGAACACACTCACAGAGACAGAGAAGGATAGTGTGTGTGAATGTGTGTGTGTGTGTTGGGGGGGGGGGGGGGGACAGACTGGGAGGCAGAGAAACGGAGAGGGTGAGATATGGTTGTGGTGGTGAGAGGCAAAGAGGGAGTGAAATAGAGTGAAATAGTATTGGAAAGGAAATATGGAATAGGAATACGATAGAACTTCATTAGAAACATGTGTGTGTGTGTGTGTGAATAACTATTCATAGTCATATATGTCATTGTTAACTTTCTGAATTATATCTTTCATATAGGGTAATTAGCATAACAATTTAAAGATTTTCATTATCCTTACTGTTAGAGAAGTTGCATTCCTACGCAGTTAAAGCAATACCCATGAATACAACTTCAGTCCGAAGCATGCTGTGTGATTCGTAAGGTTCTCTTTAAACCTACAGTACGCGCATGGATTGTTTTCTTGATAGAAGCATATGTTTCCTCTATACATAATAATGTTAACATAATTGTGAGATGAAAAAGTAAAGTAATAAATACCAAGACAATATATATTAACATATATTTATATGATTATAAATAGTAAGACGTTAATATGAACTCAGAGAAAGAGAAAGTGCGAGAGATGCATGGAAAAAATTAGTATATCAGATAAATCTTAGCTATGGCACTTCCATCTAAGTAATAATACTAATAATAATAACAATGATAACAATAATGATAATTGCAATAATATTAATCTTAGATAAATGTCATACTTATTTGTGAGGCGAAGGTAGGATTCAAAGACCTAAAATGCTTCACAGTGTGTTCGTGTGTGCGTTGCCCTCTCCCCTCAACCCCACCCCTAACTATCACTGTGGGCCGCCGTCCAGTAAGGGTCCTGGCCTCACCTCTTGCCAGAGAGGAGTGGGCTAGATACTATGGTATCCAAGTGTACATGTGAGAGAAAGATTGAGAGAGAGAGATGGATAGTGTGTGTGATGTGTGTGTGAAGAGTGAGAGTGTACTGTTACGTCCTGGGATATATAAACACTGGGCTCTTTCTATTGGACTAGGTATGCGGCAACAAGGAACAACGGAAAACGCTAGATCCAACCCTTATCTATAAACCCAGGCAACAAACCACCCTAAACCGTCAAGAGTCCTGGCTGGACAACAAGGTATCCTATGACTCGGTTACAGGGTGCACGCACTATAGACTGCTGATAGTCAAGCAGGCTATATAAAAGATCACACAATTAAATTGACTTAAAGCTTCAAGGAAAAGATAGATAACGGAATTAAATTGCAGAAACAATTTAATAACAAACTAGAAGAAAGTACATTTAACGTTACGTTAATTAATACAACTAATCACCCCTGCGTGAAAGAAGGTGAAAGCAAACAGTCCTCAAAACATCGTACAGGTAGACAAGATGCGGGTTTCTAAACTGCATGCGGCTACTGTAGGATCTGATGCTTAGCAAAGAAAGTACGTTACGGATTTAGAGAACTCTCAACAAATAAGCAGGAATAAATACTAGTGATAGGACCTACAGTGTATAATGGCATAGGTATAATTAAATAAAGGCAGCAACTCGCAACATAACCACATACAGGTGTGCTTCTCACTCTTAGTCAGGCAAGCCTGCTCGGACAGAGTCTCTAAGCCACACCCTGACTCACAATGCTCACAAAAACGGTAAACTGTGGCACAATAACAGGCATACAGAAATAATAAACCCCTAGCTGTTAATCTGCCAGGTGGCAGAGGTCTAGCCGGAAGGATTTAGGCTTCGGATACCCGGGCTGAGCCACCTGCTCTAGCCTAGGGACGTTCCCAAGTCTGTGCGCCAAGTTACTCTAATTGAAAGGGTGCTCTCTTGAGAGACTCAGATCGCAAGTATCTGACTCTCTCCTGGCGACCCTAAAACAAAAGCAAGACGTGCTAGCGCAGTGCTGAGTGGACTAGGCAAGGGCCCTCACACAACACAACACTAGACACACAGGGACACAGACAAGAAAATGCCCCCAGACTCCCACGGGTATCCTAGTAAAGTCGTGCGGGTCCACAGGACTCGCATCAGCAGACTTTACTTAAAGGATCGCAAAAAGCCTCCCCTCCGGTCTAGCCCCTGCTAACCTGACACAAGAACACACTTGCAAGCATGAAACCACCAAATATGAGACAACAAAAAAGCTTCCTAGGTCTCATTAACAATTACATCTCTGCATAAGGCCCAAAATCCTATCTAGTTATCTGAGAGCTCGTCGTTAATACAATAATAGATATAAGGTCTATCAAGGGGATGGGATAATTAAATAGATTGGTGAAGTAGTGGAAGGAAGGTATACAAAGTAAGAGAGAAAGTTTCTAAGTGGGGTTGAGAGGGATAGATATCAAGGGGGTCCGAAGGGTACGACAGTGAGGTGAGCTCTGAGTCTTGAATCTGTCTGGACCCCGCACTAGGCATGCAGAATACATCCCATGCTTGGCAACACTCAACACAGTTGCCGGGTCAAAATCGTCTACCCCGTGCGTGAGTCAAAACTAAGCCTAACGTTGCCATTAAATGCACGTGGCACATCAGGCTCGTCCCAAGCTAGACTCTCCACGCGAAGCAACGTCCCCCCGTCTCTCCCGCTTGTCTCCTCCCACTCTCACTAGACTTACATCTTATATATTATAATGAAACAATCAACTATCGAGAATAAAATATACTAAGATGCGTTGGTTAAGAATAAGGGCAGCTACAAGCTGTGAAACAACATAAGAATATCCCAGACATTAGTTACATTGTCGTAGGATATATACTAAGGAAAAGCCGGCCGGCCGGCTGCCGCCAGCCGGTTTCTAAACGGCTGGGCAGCCGACATGCGCGCATGCCCGCATGTGGCTACTATGCAGAAGCGTCACACCTCCCCCAAGATATAAGACCTTTGACTAAGTTCTTCATATCTAACAGAAAGCTTCTCATAGTACCACACACTGTTGCGACACAAGGCACTATATAAAAAAAATAAAGACTGTTGCGCTCCACCGAGCAAGTTCAACTAACTTAGCGACAATAAGCGAAAACATTCAACTTAGATACTGCTACAACATCTTATACAATATTCTACACGTTATAAAAATAAAGAGTTTTTATAAGGTTTTTGCTTTTTTAATTTGTTTTTTTCGGCTGAACTACAGTGACAGCCTATTTTCCTCCACACTCAACCCTCAATCCTGTAGCAGTCTAACCAACATCATCCACCCTTGATAGACAATCCGCTATCACGTTATCAGAACCGGCAATATGGCGGATGTCCAGATTATACTCCTGAAGCATGAATGACCACCTGGTCAGCCTCATATTCCGGTTATGAAACTGATTCAAGAATTTCAGAGGGTGATGATCGGTATAAACCACTACGACTGGTCCGAAAGCAGGAACATATACATCGAAGTGCCTGAGCGCCAGCACTATCGCCAGGAGTTCTTTTTCAATTACAGAGTAATTCCTTTGTGCACTATTTAATTTTTTACTGTAAAAACTCACTGGATGTTCGATACCTTCATCATCTGTCTGTAACAAGACAGCCCCAGCCCCTACGCCACTGGCATCAGTCGCCAGCTGAAAAGGTCTGCTGAAGTCCGGGGCCCTGAGTATGGGGTGGGTACATAACAGGTGTTTCACCAAGGAAAACGCCTCTGCACACTCAGGAGACCACCGGAACTTCTTGTCCTTAGATAATAAGTCAGTTAAAGGTGCAAGTACAGTCGAATAGCCTTTGATGAAGCGACGATAATAGCCTATCATACCTAGAAACCGCATGATTTGTTTCTTATTCGTAGGCTGGGGAAACTGATCGATGGCTTTGATCTTTGTCTGTGAAGGGCACACCTGACCCGTCCCCACCTCGAACCCCAGGTACAAAACTGTGGCTTTGACAAAATCGCACTTACCCAGGTTTACCACCAAACCTGCTTCATTCAGTTTATTAAAAAGCTGTCCGGTGTGAGCACAGTGACTGTTAAAATCATCGTCGTATATTATGACATCATCTAGGTACACCGTACAGTTGGGAATGTCGGCTACAATGTCGTTCATTAATTTCTGAAACGTTGCAGGGGCATTTTTCAGCCCGTATGGCATAACATGGCAAAGATATGTGGCACCGTCCACCACAAACCCACACACCTCTCGCGCTCGCTCAGACAAGGGCACTTGCCAATAACCCTTGACAAGGTCTATCTTAGTGAGGAACTTGGCTTTTCCTATCTTATCCACACTGTCGTCCACGCGAGGGAGAGGGTAGGCATTTGTGGGGGTTAAACCATTCAACCTGCAAAAATCTATACAAAACCACACCTTGCCATCTGGTTTGGGCTGCAGTGTGACGGGGGAAGTCCACCTTACTGCACCCTCAGAAATCAGCCCACGTTTCAGCATATAATCGAGCTCTTCCCTAAGTGCTGGTAATTTAATAGGGGGAACACGGTATGGCACTGATTTAAAGGGCGGGTGGTCCCCAACATCGACATCATGCACCGCTTGAGTAGTGAGGCCAGGATGCTCCGCGAAAACAGCTGGGTTTGAATCAAACAAGTGCTGCACAGCTACACGCTGTTGCTCAGGCAGGTGCAATATCAACTCGTGAGCCACTTGTCTAGAATTCCCCGCCCACTGATCCGCGGAAACATGACAATCCCAATTATCCTCCCCCGCAGCTTGACTGTCCCTTCCTCCTTCTCCACCACGATCGCTGCAGATCAACACCGGGACAGTGAGAGGCTCAGAGGGGCGCCTCACATACTCTTTCATCAGATTTACATGGCAAAGTTGGTTCTTTTTCTTACGATCAGGAGTAGCTACTAAATAGTCGAGATCAGAAACCTTCCTTACAACCCGATATGGACCAGAATACTTGGCAGACAAGGGGTGTCCCACCAGAGGCAGTAGTATCAGTACCTCGTGATCTACTCCAAACTCCCTCAGCTTCACCTTCTGGTCGTATCTGTCCTTCATCTGAGCTTGTGAACTCTTAAGGTTCCGACCTGCTACCTCCAAGCTCTTTAGCATTCTCTCACGGCTTTCAACTACATACTTTAGAAGCGAGCATGGCTTTGTGACTCCCTCCCAGATCTCCTTGACTATGTGGAGGGACCCCCTGACCCTGTGTAGAAAAACCAACTCGTTCGGGCTAAATCCCAAGCTCTCCCCAGGTACTTCTCTCGCAGCAAATAAAACGTATGGGAGACCTAGATCCCAGTCCTTCCCATTTTCCATGCAATAACACCGCAACATACTCTTGAGAGTCGAGTGCCACCTTTCCAAAACTCCCTGACTCTCGGGATGGTAAGCAGATGACACCACAGACACTATACCATGTTGCTGCATGGTCTGCTTAAACAGAGCAGAAGTAAAATTGGATCCCTGATCAGACTGGATCTCCTGAGGGTAGCCATAACGAGAGAAATAGACAAGTAGGTTTTTGACTACAGTCCTAGCCATCCCTTTGCGCATTGGGTAAGCATCTGGATACCGTGTTGCTACATCCATTACAGTTAGTAAACATTTATTGCCGGCACTAGTGGGGGGCAATGAGCCAACCATATCGATAACTTCTTTGCTGAAGGGCGGCCCAATGACAGGGAGGGGTTGTAACGGGGCTCTCGGGATGACCTGATTGGGTTTCCCAACAACTTGACAAGTGTGACACTGTGACACCCATGACACGACACTCGCCTTTAACCCAGGCCACCAGAAAAGCTTGCTCAGAGCTGCCTCCGTCTTACGTGCCCCCAGGTGCCCTGCCAAAGGCACATCATGAGCTAATCTCAATAAGCTCTCACGGCACACCCTCGGTACTACTAACTGGTCCACTAATCCTGACCCGCCATCCCACTTTTTCTTGGGATCCTGATGTCTCCGATACAAGATCCCCTCGGACAAGAAAAAATCACCAGGCTGCGCAACCCCATCACTCTCCAGTTCGACAGCACCATTACCGAACGCCCTGACTTCAGGATCTTCCAGCTGCAAGCAACATATATCAGCAGGTGCGAGATTATCCAAGTTCATCTTAAATAATTTATTTCCACCTCCAATGTCCCGCTGAGCCATCCTTTCCTCACGCTGCGCATAACGATGCTGTCGCAGAGTCTCTTCCTGCCCTGCACCTGCACTAGCGGTGACAGGCCCCGGGGCCTCTCCAGACTCTAACATAGGTGCCAATAATGAGTCACCAAGAAACACTGCCGGCTCAAAACTCTCCAATTGACCAACACTTCCCGTTTTCTTGGGACCTTTCCTCCGCAGTTTGATAGACTGAGGTGGTGGCTGCAAGGCTCCGGATGTCTGAGAACGCGTCACAACACACGCCATGGTTTGTACGCTACACTTCTCAACCCACTCCTGTTCCTCCCTACTAACGTCGGCCGCCTTCTCGGCAACGACCAAGGGTGAAACCTTAGAAGCAGGCACCGCAAAGTCGTTGCCGAGGAGGAGGTCGACACCCCCAACAGGCAAGTTCTCTACAATTCCGACATCCAGCTCCTTCGCCACACCATCCACCTCCAGCTCCATCCGCACCAGCGGGTAGGACTTCGTAGCATTGATCCCCTGAACTACCACCACCCGAGCAGCGTTAATCGGTCTACCAGTAAAGTTCCTTAACAAGGTCTGAGAAGCCCCAGTATCACGCAATAGCTTAACTCCTCGCCTTTCGCCAGCCCACCTCACAAAACCATGCCCTCTATGACCCCCAAAGACGTCGCGGACAGGGTTCGAGCCTTCCGGACTCTTGAACACAGGCTGTGTCCCAACCTCTGATGAACTACCTTTGGTAAACTCAGAAGATATAGGCGACACCCCTATGCTGTGGGCCAATGACACAACCTTGTTTGGTGGCTTGTTCGGACAAGCATTTGCAAAGTGACCCTCCTTGTGACATGCAAAGCACTCTTTACTCTTTGGTTTCCCTTGGGAGTGGGAGGTACCATTAGACTTCTTATACGGGACGGTATTTGGTTTATGTTCAGTTTTATTGTCAGTGCTAGATGGTTTTGTGTATTTATGTGTATCAAAATTCTTGGGAGGGGGAGGGGTACGATCCTTTGCACCCGACCCACTCCTAGCTGCTGCTTCGCACCCTCGAATTAATGACAGTCGGCGGTCAGCCATTTCTGCTGCCTCCTGGAGAGTTCTAGGATTATTTTCCTTTATATTTAATGTTAAGTTCCCGCCTGTGCACTTAAAGAACTGCTCCAAGAGAACCAGCTCACTCAACTCCTCAAAAGTAGCTGCCCTCTCAGAACGCAGCCAATGTCGTAGTGCATCAGACAAGTCCCGGGCGTGTTCTAGGAAGGTACTATCCTTGCCCTTAGTAACACCCCGAAACTTCAAGCGGTAAGTTTCCGGTTGTAACTCATAAGCCCGTAGCACAACCTTCTTTAGCTCACCATAAACTACACAGGACTCTAAAGGTAGTGCATCATACGCTTTTAGCCCCTTTCCTAGGAGTCTTGATGAAACTAATGCTGCCCACTTTTCCTGAGGCCACTGGTGTTCCTAACACTTCTTCTCAAATCGCATAAAAAACTCAGTCACACCTAATTCATCGAACACAGGAACTAGTTTAAGCAGGTGCGACAATGATTAGTCCCGATGTCTGTTACCTCCCCCAATATTTCGCCCTGTTACCTCCACTCGAGATCTCTCCAGCTCCCTGTCAGCCCGATACCTAGTAGACTCTGCCTGCAGTTCAGCCTCTCGTATAGCTGTTCTCTCTGCAGCCTCAGCCTGAGCTCTAGCAGCCTCAGCCTGCACACTAGCCTGTCTTTCGGTAGCCTCAACCTAAGCTCTAGCAACCTCAGCCTGCACACTAACCTGTCTTTCGGCGGCCTCAACCTGAGCTCTAGCAGCCTCAACCTTGGCCATCTCAAGCCGAAACAACAAATCTGGAGTCAACCCTTGAGGAGGGGAAGATGCATTTAATGGGGAGGGTCCCTGTGATTGAATTCCACGCTGCCATTGACCATCAACTTGGGGGTATGTACTAAATTCAGGCACCCTGACGTTTGATACGGGGGTAGAGTGGAGGGGGGGCTGGGGACCGGGGCCCCTAGTCGCCTCTCCACCCAGGTCTCTCCCTTCTAAACCCAATATCAAAGTCCTCAGCTGATCTTTCCTCATGCCACTTAAACCCTGGTGACCCTGAAGACCTGCCACACACTTTAAGCCATACTTATTCAGCTTCAACACCCTGGCAGCGGTAAGGGGCACCTCTAAAAATCTTCTAGCACCATCCTCGCTATCGACTAGCCACTCCACAGGTCTTTCTCCCTCCGAGCCTGTATCGTGACCTGACCCATCACTGTGTTCTGATATATTAGACATGTTTGTGTACTGCAGTAATTATCACGGTTATAGAATGTGCCTTATCTCCTATGCAAGTATGTATATACTAATGTTATTTAAAGTCTTTAATGTGTTATATTGGTTGCTCCAAAAAAAAAAACTATGTCCACTGTATTCCTCTAATCATAAGGAATCTCAAAACAAATGACCACTGTATTCCTCTGTTCAGTAAATCCTATGCAAGGTCGCCATTTGTTACGTCCTGGGATATATAAACACTGGGCTCTTTCTATTGGACTAGGTATGCGGCAACAAGCAACAACGGAAAACGCTAGATCCAACCCTTATCTATAAACCCAGGCAACAAACCACCCTAAACCGTCAAGAGTCCTGCCTGGACAACAAGGTATCCTATGACTCGGTTACAGCGTGCACGCACTATAGACTGCTGATAGTCAAGCAGGCTATATAAAAGATCACACAATTAAATTGACTTAAAGCTTCAAGGAAAAGATAGATAACGGAATTAAATTGCAGAACCAATTTAATAACAAACTAGAAGAAAGTACATTTAACGTTACGTTAATTAATACAACTAATCACCCCTGCGTGAAAGAAGGTGAAAGCAAACAGTCCTCAAAACATCGTACAGGTAGACAAGATGCGGGTTTCTAAACTGCATGCGGCTACTGTAGGATCTGATGCTTAGCAAAGAAAGTACGTTACGGATTTAGAGAACTCTCAACTCATAAGCAGGAATAAATACTAGTGATAGGACCTACAGTGTATAATGGCATAGGTATAATTAAATAAAGGCAGCAACTCGCAACATAACCACATACAGGTGTGCTTCTCACTCTTAGTCAGGCAAGCCTGCTCGGACAGAGTCTCTAAGCCACACCCTGACTCACAATGCTCACAAAAACGGTAAACTGTGGCACAATAACAAGCATACAGAAATAATAAACCCCTAGCTGTTAAGCTGCCAGGCGGCAGAGGTCTAGCCGGAAGGATATAGGCTTCGGATACCCAGGCTGAGCCACCTGCTCTAGCCTAGGGACGTTCCCAAGTCTGTGCGCCAAATTACTCTAATTGAAAGGGTGCTCTCTTGAGAGACTCGGATCGCAAGTATCTGACTCTCTCCTGGCGACCCTAAAACAAAAGCAAGACGTGCTAGCGCAGTGCTGAGTGGACTAGGCAAGGGCCCTCACACAACACAACACTAGACACACAGGGACACAGACAAGAAAATGCCCCCAGACTCCCACGGGTATCCTAGTAAAGTCGTGCGGGTCCACAGGACTCGCATCAGCAGACTTTACTTAAAGGATCGCAAAAAGCCTCCCCTCCGGTCTAGCCCCTGCTAACCTGACACAAGAACACACTAGCAAGCATGAAACCACCAAATATGAGACAACAAAAAAGCTTCCTAGGTCTCATTAACAATTACATCTCTGCATAAGGCCCAAAATCCTATCTAGTTATCTGAGAGCTCGTCGTTAATACAATAATAGATAAAGGTCTATCAAGGGGATGGGATAATAAAATAGATTGGTGAAGTAGTGGAAGGAAGGTATACAAAGTAAGAGAGAAAGTTTCTAAGTGGGGTTGAGAGGGATAGATATCAAGGGGGTCCGAAGGGTACGACAGTGAGGTGAGCTCTGAGCCTTGAATCTGTCTGGACCCCGCACTAGGCACGCAGAATACATCCCAGGCTTGGCAACACTCAACACAGTTGCCGGGTCAAAATCGTCTACCCCGTTCGTGAGTCAAAACTAAGCCTAACGTTGCCATTAAATGCACGTGGCACATCAGGCTCGTCCCAAGCTAGACTCTCCGCGTGAAGCAACGTCCCCCAGCCGGTCTCTCTCTCCCGCTCGTCTCCTCCCACTCTCACTAGACTTACATCTTATATATTATAATGAAACAATCAACTATCGAGAATAAAATATACTAAGATGCGTTGGTTAAGAATAAGGGCAGCTACAAGCTGTGAAACAACATAAGAATATCCCAGACATTAGTTACATTGTCGTAGGATATATACTAAGGAAAAGCCGGCCGGGCTGCCGCCAGCCGGTTTCTAAACGGCTGGGCAGCCGACGCGCGCGCATGCCCGCACGTGGCTACTATGCAGAAGCGTCACAGTAAGTCAAACTAACAGACAGACAGACAAGTCTATCATACCTCACTACATGAAAATGATCCCAAACAATGAGTCACCTCAGCATTTTTACCATCAGGACGAATCACCAAATTACAACCAAAGCAGGTTCATTTGTTTCTAACTTTTTTTTTTTTTTTTTTTTTTTTTTTGTTTTTTTTTTTTTTTTTTGCTGTCCAATTGTGAAGTATTAATGATCTAATGTGCAGTTGTGACGTCCATAAGTTTTACTCCGTTGTTTTATTTTTTTAAGGGCCATTTTGGAAGGTTGAGCTTTATTGTATTGTTTTGGGTATTTTGCATAATGACCCCGCGATGTTACAATTTGATTTATGCTTGAATATATTATCTCTCTCTCTCTCTCTCTCTCTCTCTCTCTCTCTCTCTCTCTCTCTCTCTCTGTGTGTCCTCCACACTTCAGCTACTTTTTCTCTTGCCTGTTGATTATGCTCCAAGGCTTTTTTCGCTACCAGTATTACCGTATATGGGCCGAACATTTTCTTGTTCATTTGGCTGTACGAGTGGCGCCGGAGCGAGAACCTTCTTCCTAATTCACATTGGGTTTTATAATGCTTCCTTCTTTTCACTACATTTTTGACTATATACATACAGTATATATATATATATATATATATACAGGGTGTTTCAGTTGACGTTTTCATAAATGACAAGACGTATTCGTCAGGCAATAATAAGACTATTTTATTCCATGACGTTCGGGGTGAGTATTTATACTTACGGAGATATTACACATCAAAAGTTATCGATAGATACAAACAATTGCAGTCTAAGGGGTAAAAACGAATATTTCAAAGCTAGCTCAGGGCAGAAAGGCATTGTTTACATGTGGATAAGAGGGTTAGAAAAGTGTATCGGAATCGCTCTAGGGAGGATAAAAATAATATGATATTCCATTCAAGGGTTGAGAACTCGAATCCCTAGAGTGATTCCGAAACATTGTTCTAACCTCGTTATCCATGGGTAGACAAAGCCATTGTGCCCTGCGCTAGCTTTCAAATATTCGTGTTTACCCCTTAGACTGCATTTTTTATAAATTTCGATGTGTAATATCTTCGTAATTATACCGGTATATACTCACCCCGAACGTCATAGAATTAAATAGTTTTATTAGTACCTGACGAATACGTCCTGTCATTTCTGAAAACGTCAACTGAAACACCCTGTATATATGCTTGTTACTAGTCTGTGTTCTATATCCATTAATCCATCAATTTCCTTAAATTATCCGTTGTGTGCGTCTAAAACTTATTGCTGCTGCTCTCTCTCACTCCAGTGTGTCCTGTTCATTATACTTACATTAGCTGCCACCATCCATCAATGTCACTTTCTATCTCTCTCTCTCTCTCTCTCTCTCCTTCATTCTCGCTCTCGCTCTCTCTCTTACGTGTCTCGTTACCTCTTGATAGTATAAGTTTCTTCTTTGCTTGTGTTTTGTTATGTTATTGACTGTGTTTCATTAATATTACTTTCTTCGTATTTCTTTCGCTTTTGAGATTAGCGTTTTTATACATTTGTAATGTCATGTGCATTAATTTGACAACCAATATCTCGAGATACTGCTCTTTCTCCCTCTCTCTCATGTTTACAGTCTAATCAACAAGGGTTTTGTTCTATATGCAGATAATAATTTCACGTGCGCTTATTAGTATACTAAAGTTTTCAAAACCTGAATTATCTTATATTATCTCATATAATTGTTTGCATTCTAAGAACTTTTGCATATGGTATTTCCTGTTAAAATCGCCTTATTTGGAAGGGACTTATGTATTGATTATCGTAGTTACCAGAATCATTAAATGCACCTTCGATTTATATTCCTAAGTTGTTGTTGTTATGTTTGTTTGTTCAGGATAGAGGCCTGCAGTAAATTAAAACATAAAAATATTGCTAAGAAATTTGTTTGTTTACCACTTCAATATCTGGGGACGCTTGTTTTCACTTAATTCTGGCTATACAAAAAGGGGTTAAAAGTTCGATCCTTATTAATTTATCTTTTATTGTCACCTGGAAGTCTTACGAAACCTTTGAGAAGCCGTGATTGATGGAATGGTTATTGATGTGAGAATATTGGATAAGTGGTCAATATTCTAAATTACTGTGGATAGCATGCAAGGAGGGAGGGAGAAAGAGAGAGAGAGAGAGAGAGAGAGAGCAAAATCAAAGTTGTGAAGTAGTATTTGCCCGTGACTTTACTTCATTGAATATAATACCAAAATATCAATACATAGTATAAAGGGATTTGTATGTACGGTCGGTCGGCCTATTCATTATAAATGTATTTATGCTATGCCATCAGTCAGCCGGTACAATGGATCTGGCTTACTGTTGGATTGCAGTTGGACGAGAGAGGAGAGAGAGAGAGAGAGACCCATTAGCTTTGTTATTTTAAGAAGTTTGTCAAAATAGTTTGGTGAGATAAGAAATTTTGTCCCATTTCTTTTTCAATATCATGACCTTTTGTGACATATAGGTGTCATTTTTTTTCCTAGGGAGTGATAGTAAACTTTCATTTTAGGAGACACCAACTTTCAGCCAGGGCATTTTTTTACCGGGAAATACAAAAACGTTTCCCCGATAGGGGATCTTGGGGTTATTTTTCTATATGTGATGGAAGCGTAGGAAGCAAGCTTAAAGCAAAATATAATATTATATTAAAAAATAAATATAAAAATATATATTCTCCCTTTAACTTGTAAACTGTGGCAAGCCTCATGTGAGGCTCTGTTGTCGGAATTCGGGAAACCTCACAGAAGGCACACAATTCAAACCCACACAAAAACTGTGCCCATGCTAGGAATTGTTTTATGATTGGGTGACATACAGGGCTACATGGCATCTCTTCATAACACCCCTTCTTCTTTTCCCCCTTCCTCTACTTCCCCTCAATCTACTTCCTCCATCTCTCTCTTCTACCTACTATACTATACCCTTCTCTATGCTACTTTCCCCGTACCTAAACTACCTTTCCAAACCTGTACTATCCCCCACCCCCTCAATAATCTACTATCACCCCTCCTGCTCCCTCACACTCAGTATGTGCCAACAGCGTGTGCGAGTCAGTTCCTGTCTAAAGATGTGTGTGCAGGGTGCCGGCTGCGTGGTAGTCCTCCCCCTCCCTCCTCCACCATACACAGTTCTGTTTCTTGGAATCAATGTTTGTTACACCTAATTTCTGGCCAGGCATTGTCCTCATGTGCCTTGTACTTAAACCCTACACATATATGGCGCAAACATATTGCTTTACATGGTAGATATAGTGTATAATTTCAGAATCATCCCCTCCTTCCTTCCCTTCAACACCATGACCCTCGCTTATTGCTGATGCGCGCCAAACATACAACTTCCGACCACAACCATACCATAACCACATTGATTTGGACGGAATAGAAATGGATGGTTGGATGCGGGATTGTATTTTGAAGATGTTGATGTACTTTTCAACTGATTTTACAAAACTTGATGTGTTCCCGATATTGCCACTTAACTCCCCCAGACATATTATGTTCCAGTAAGTCCGAGGAGGCGGGAGCCCCAGGATCATTGCCACTGCCTCGCACTACACTCACAACAACACTGCGGCCGTTAGAATTATCGCAGGAGGCTGAGGTTGCCACCAACGGTTTTATCATATGGTAACTTATCGGACTTACTGAGCTCATATGACGCAAAATTGCATCATAAACTTATTGGAGAGGTATAGAGATAAGTCCATATGACGCGATCGCGTTATTTGAGTTTTTGGTGGACATATTCATATGACGCGATCGCGTCATATATGTCGCAAGGAGTTAATGGAAAAGATGATTATGTTACCTAAAGTATTATTGGTTGCTATCTATTTATTCTACCTATTCTACTGTTTACTGCTATTCTACTCTATAAACTACTACTATCGAAATTGAATGGGCCACAAAATAAATGGGGGGGGGGGTGGCTATGCCATTTATACAAGGGTGGGGGTAGGGGTGGGGACTATAAGGCTGTCTTTAAAAAAAAATTGTTACAAGAGGTTCACTATCACCCAACGAGAAAGAGAGAGAGAGAGAGAGAGACAGAGAGGGAGAGAGAGAGAGAGTGTGTGAGAGAGTGCGGCAAGACCGAAACCCTGCATGAAACTTTTTTACGGTTTACAGATTCCGTGTACGTGGAAATATCAACCGTGTGTACCAAGCGAACCCCACACATGTATACCAATCAAGTAATGGCAACAAATTAGCATCGGCCGTCACTCCGAGCCACCTGGTATTTTTCGCGGTTCCTTATTTTCACTTTTTGGGCTGATTTTTTTGTTTTTTTTATTTTTTTGTGTTTTTTTGTTTTTACTGCGGTGGTTTGAGTGTTGCGGATATGAGTGGAGGTGTCAGTTATAGGCACAGGAATCATGGGTGTTCGTCTTTTTTACTTTGATGTTTGACTATTTCTTCAGTTTTTTCTTAGCATATTATATTTTGTCTCTTCGTTTTTTAGAGCAGGTTTGTATATTGTTTTTATTTTATTTTTAAACCGTACTTTGTATGTTTTATTTTACAACTTTTTCTTTGCATACTGTATAATTATAAAAATGCGATAAATAACTTAGGTAATGTATTATGTCCCTCAAGTTCATCATTATATATATTTATCTTACTCTGTTCTAGTGTGCATTGAAAATAATAGTTATGTTCGTCGCTGTGAAATATGTAATTTATGTTTAAAGAGATAAAACATTAACAATACGCTTTGCTGTGTCTTGTCGATTAGGCCTGATGTTTTTTCCTGACAAGCGACAGCCAACCTGCAATTTAGGAGGAACTGGCCGAAGGCGGGAGAATATTCTTACCAAAATTTGCGCAAATTGATTTTGAAGGGGGACTGATTTTTGTTTCCAAGCTTCATGGAGGTCTACGAAGGAAAATGAATATAAATTATTAAATAATATACATAAATATATAAATAAACAATTATATAAAAATCTCCTGCTAACACGCCATCTCTTTCTTCCTCTCCAGATGTGAGGAGTCGTCACCACACCGAGTTTTCCGATGGGTCTGACCCCCCCAGAGACCACAGACCCCCCCGGGGACCCAGCCTGGCGGACATCACCCCAGAGAGCCAGAACAACACAGAGGTGGTGGCTCAGGTCGGGGGCACGGCCAGTATCAAGTGCTATACTCACTTTATACCAGACGAGACGGTAAGGGTTTATAGTTTTGTTAACTCATAAAATGTATCGGGGCGGAGGGTAGGGTATTCCTTCAGCCCTTAACCCTTAATATTACTTGATGCCTATAGATAATTATCATACTATATTTATTTATGATGTCAATATATTTTCTATTCAATCAATTGCGTACGGAGGTGCTTTAACACATTTGTAGCACACGTTTAGCCCTCCTTAACAAGTATCATTCACACACACACACACATACTCACACACACAAACAGGTGTGTTTGTGTGTGAGTGTTTGTGTGTGTGTGTGTTTCAGTGTACATGTGTAAGTGTGCCGTACCTACAAGTATAGTGTTGTCCAGCCAGCCACAGTGCCCTACATACTGTATACTCATGATTGTCACCAAAACAGAACATATTTGGTAATATTTTAGTGCCTATTCAGTGTGGAAAACATGTTGGTTTCGATAAATATGCAGCTGAAAATCCTGCTGGTAAACTATATACCGTACACGTATGATACTATTGATATATACAACACACAATTATAGTTTTGTATCATAATAGAATTAAGGATCTATCTATCTATATATCTATCTATCTATCTATCTATCTATTGCCTGACGCCGTGATCCCCGAACGGGTGCCCACGAACGAACCGCCGCTAAGGCTGTTCGTTCGTTTTTCGTTGCTTAAGTATTTTTCACGGGTGGGGATCGCAAGCCCACTGACCCAACGTCTTTAGTCGCCTCTTACGACACGCAGGAGGCACGGGGGGCATATTCTAATCCCTTATCCCCAGGTCAAATACAATGGAAAACAATATGCCGTATTTTCTTTTTCATTCTTTGTTTAATGTTTTTGAAATTGTGTATTGCGCTGGTGCGGATTAAAAGGATGGTGGCAAGTTACTTTGAAATAGTGAATTTCATACAGGGGTGGTTTGGGGTATAATATGTGCATTGTACGTGCAAATACAGTGGCATGCACATCAGCACAGACATTTTGCATTCAGTACACACACACACATACACATGCACACAGAGCCCATATTATAATGCGCAGATACACACATGCAATTACAAAAAATATCCCCTATCTATCTCTCTCTCTCTCTCTCTCTCTTAATCTATTAATCTATCTAACTCTAACTCTCTCTCTGTCTCTTTCTCTCTCTCTCTCTCTCTCTCTCTCTCTCTCTCTCTCTCTCTCTCTCTCTCTCTCTCTCTCTCTCTCTATTATATTTCAAGTCTATTATAGTCTATTATATTTCAAATATTGTTTTATATTATATAATATAATATACTGTATATATATATCTATATATATATATATATATATATATATATGAGATGACAGGGTTGGGAAACCATGGCAAGGCCATGACGGTAGATACCCTGATCATGCTGGGAAAGGAGCAGCCTAACAACACCAGAATAGCTGTAATCAAAGAAACGAAGAGGAACAGGAGAAGACAACACCAAGAGAAGGAGAGAGACAATAGTTACCGACCAGTTTCCAAGGCTTTAATACCTGCCGGAATAGGTCAGTCTACCCCTTTTCCCAGACCTACCCATGCTCTAATCTCCGGGAGTCTAGGTCAGTTTGCCCGAGAAAGGAGTTCGAGCCCAGGCCAATCACAGGGACCCCTGCTCCTCCAATGGCAAGGACAGAGACAAAACGCCCAAGGCATATACCCAGCTCCAGCCCGATTTGCAATATAGTGAGGAACTATTTATGCTAGTTCCCCACCAAGAACCTTTGCAATATCAACATCGATGGGAATCCCAGCACCTTCTCTACAGCACCTCCCGGGAAGACTGGGAATAGTGCACCCAAAGTGATAAATAAAGAACCTATGGCCTGCAAACTAAGAAAAGCCAGATATCACGATGAACAGAAAATCATTCATTACGCATCTATGCCACCCTTTAAAAATAGGAGGGCCATAACGAGGTATCGAGAATCTCCTCCGTAGGCTTAGATAAATAACTTCAATGTATTTTTAGATTAAGAATTGTCTTCACCATAGCCAAAGCAATGATATCCAGATGTCCCTATGTTATTGAGATAGATCACCCCGAGTTCTAAAAATAAACCGACTATAGTCTGACTGAAACTGAAGAAAGTTAGCAAATACTATTGCTTCCTTCCACTGGTTAAGCCGGCTATGGGAAAGGATTGGTATTGAGTCTTAACCTGAACGAGAGTGTGTAGAGGATCCCGGAACCAACTCCCCTGCACCTGAGAGAGAGGCAGTTCCCCCTGACGTCCAGCCCAGCAGAACCACGAGTCCTACGTCGTCAGATTCTCGTTCATGGCTACCTCTACCCATTACCCTAAGTGTCTCAGAGTGTTATAAGTTGTGGCTATAATTGTGAAGGTAAGATAAAATATGTGAGTATTCAATTACGTTTAATTATAGATCTGTGCCTAAGATCTATCCTGAACCTTTGATACCTGTGTAAGATTCCTATAACTTTAATCTGTACAGTGATTCATTAAGTACCAGATATTGCTAAGTGAAACTTGTATTAATTATTCAGACCCTTAATTGTACGTACGTTACATAGTCATTTTTACACGTGTTACTTAGCCAGCATACTCTCAGATTTGATTCGTATGTGTTTATTATTCTTTGTGTATCCAAGTCGAAGTGAAAGTGTATAACGTGAACTGATTCCCTTCTTAAATCCAATATATACCTAGAACCTACGGCCAATTCAGGATCCTTATATCCGCGTAATTATCGCCAGAGAATACTTATAATACTATTTCCCTTATTTGAAAGTCAAGAACCCTTTCCATTGAGTTATAATTAATTCTTTATCAAGATATCTGATCTCTATTAGTTTTTGTGAATAATCTGATAATATACGTTACTCGGGTCATGTAATTATTTCCACACCAATCTAGGAATTCAGATTGTACATTCCTTGATTGATTCCGCCTACTATTTGGATATTGAGTCTATTTATTAATTCATCTAGTAATCCATCGATTGTAATTGTATTTACGTTATAATACAACACTACAGTAGTTCTGCGTTCTTTTAGGAATTTGTTAATTTATTCAGAACTCCTTTCATGCCATACATGGTATTTCCTAAGTGCAACTTCGTCGTGTACGCCCATTCAAGATAGCTCTTTGTTAAGCTATATTATCACGCTCTTTCATTTACGTTTCTTAATTAGTTGGTAAATTTATCCCAATCTATATTAAATTACATTTTATCTATTCCGATTCAGTCACTATATTTATTGTGATTCTGAGTTCCTCAACCCTCATCTATGATCGAATATTATTTTTCGTGTCTCGTGTGAGAGATTATTCCCAATAACTCTTAGATAGTTGAATTCAGATTTAACTATCTTTCCCCCTAGACTCAAATAGAATTCATATCTTTAGTCCCTGATTTTATATCGCACTAAAGGAAATTGATATTTCCCGAGTCCCCACTAAATCTGACCTAGAGTCCTCAGGGCGGCACTTTTGATGGTCTCACCTGAGCGCAGCCAAATTCCCTTTGTCCACCACACAGACTCACGCGCAGCTGAGCGATAAGTTCCATATTGTACCTTGTCTCTGTCAGAATACTTCGCGTTAGACACTTTACTCGAATATGTATTATTGTCAATGATTCTTGTTTGTGTATATATGTATCTGTCTATCATTGCGTATTTTCACTCTTCAATATTATTACTATGTAAATGACAAACTGACCTTCAGTAGAGAGTAAAACTAGTTACTCTCTCAGTCACTAATTTACTTACTCGCTATTCAATATAATAGAAGAGTATAGTGCCACATAACCTGTATTCTATGCCACTGAATAAATAAGAGTGTAATCTAACCTGTGTGTTTATTGTGTTATCGTTGCCTGATTGAGTAAATACCTATCATATTCACTTAGCTCGATGTGTTCCTGTTGAGCATATTCCAAGTCTAAATATCCAAAATCTGGATTGATAAATAGATAATACTGAAGCGATTTGGATTACAACCCGGCATAACCATTTATATATATATATATATATATATATATATATATATATATATATATATATATATTCTGTATATATATATACTGTATATATATACAGTATATACATATATTTTTCTTTTCTTCTCCGTATTGTACCAAATTATCTGGGTATAAATCTTTCTAATCATTCAGCCACCTCCCCGTTCTCTCTCCACGAACTTATATCCTGGCCTCTTCCCGACCTTTCTTCCCTTCACAATGGACTTTCCTGGCGGCATTCCATCACGGGTCTCAACTTTCCTTCCATCCTGATATTATCTTCTCTCTCACTCTCTCTCTCTCTTTCTCTCTCCCTATCTCTCTCACTGCCATCAGTCCATCATGGCCCTCAATTTTCCTACCATCCAGCTATTACCTTCTCTCTCTCTCTGTCTCTCTCTCTCTCTCTTACTCCTTGAGCCTTGACCTCCAATCTCTCTCACTCTCCCAAAACGCAATCTCAGAGCTCTTTCCCTTCACCCTGCAGCTATTTTCATCAATCTCTCCCTCGCTAGCTATTACTATCACTTGTGCCCCACCCTCTCTCTCTCTCTCACACACACACACAAACTCAATCTCTCTCACTCTAGCTATCTCTCTCTCTGTCTATCTCTCTCTCTCTCTCTCTCTCTCTCTCTCTCTCTCTCTCTCTCTCTCTCACCCTTTAGGTGTCGATTTTTTCCTGGCGAGCGATAGCGAGCCTCTAATTTTAGAAGGAACTGGCCTTCGGCCGGAATATTTTCCAACTGAAAAATTTACAAATTTGTCTTTAATAGGGGGTCTAGTGGGTGTTTTTCTAAGCTTGATGGAGGTCTAGCGAGTAACCATAAAAATAAATTAATGAATACATATACAGTATAGACCAAAAACCAAGCACTACCCCTTAACCCCTTGTGTACCAGTTTCCTCGCTAGACCTCCATCAGCTTAGAAAACACCCCCTAGATAAATTTGTAATTTTTTCGGTAGAAAAATGTCCCGGCCGAAGGCCGACTCCTTCTAAAATTAGAGGCTCGCTTTCGCTCGCCAGGCAAAATAGACACCTAAAGGGCACGCATGGTCTTGATGTTGAATACAAAATGAGGCGAAATAAATCAAAATCACCAAACTAACGGAACGAACGTCTCAAAACCTCAAAACTAATATGCTGAACATGAGGGAGTAGGGGATCCATAAAAAGCGAGTACTATACCCCCTTAAAGGTTTAAAATACCAATGGGTGTGCACTGTGCAGGTATTATGGTTTCTGACTGTACATTTGTCTGCTTCTACCTAGGCATTTATGAAAACCCTATATTTTGAAGCAGGCAATTTCTTCTCCGCTTACGTTTGTTCATCACTTGACACCCAATATTTGTTTTCCTATTTTGTTGTGTATGTATTTATATTTGTTTATTTATATTTGTTTTCCAATGTTTTGTCTTTTCTGTCCTTGTAAGCCTTGTCAGTAGGGTCGAGTATTGTTAGTGGGTGTTTGCTGTAGCTGTAGCAGAATTCACCTGCTCCCGTCTACAAATAACACCATAAATCAAACCTGAAGCATTGCTTCCATAAGAAGTCAGGAGTCACATCCCGGGCCCTCTAGGACCAGGGACTACCACCAGTACCAAGAAGAAAAACGAGAGCCTCTAGGGAAACCATCCTAAGAAAACGAGGAGAATGGGATTCCCAGGGGACACTACGAGAACTACCCCGACCAACATGTGAACATCAGTGACACCCCCGAACTTATGCAAATACACTATCAAACCCCTCAGTGCACCCTTGTAGAGTACCACAATAACTATGCGCATAGATTCGTAATACGAAGAAAACTATCCAATTCAAATATAACTTCCCCCACCAGTGTAAATAGTAAACAAATCCCCAAACCTAGGCAAACTACCCCAGCTAGCATGTCACTCCCAAATACTCATTAGGTCCAACAAAGAGTAAACAAGAAAGTAAAAACACCCCGAACATCATCCTCAAGTAATCCCCAAAGACCAACACACTCTAGTGAAACTGATTCCCTATATAAACCCCAAATCCGAGTCTCACCCACGCCCCTATTACCCTGGGACAAAAGCCCCCTAGTGCCGACCAAAAATGAGTTACTATCTTCACTGAACAGAGAGAAGTTATGCAACCAGCCTACTGGCTTAAATCCATCTTTGGATTTGGAGATCGGGATTCCTAAGATAGAAAGGAATACAATACGAGAAACCTCTAGTAAAGAGCTCCCTATGCATCTAATTAGCTTTCAAGTTCCGGATAGTCATACGCTTAGCAGTTCACAATCAGGGAGTTCTAATATCTCAGGTGCATCAGGTAGCCTTGATGCTGATCTAGATGCTAGATTAGTATCACTGTACTGCCCCGATACTCTGAGAACATCATCCTCCAGATTCAGTGCAGATAGTGTTCGAGTGTGTCGATAGAAGAGAAAGAAGGACCAAGAGAGAGCCCAACGCCTAAAGTTGTTTGGCCAATACCCTAGTACGGATGAGTGAAATCCCCAGGTCCCTATAGTCAACCGTTGGACAACTTGGCCAGGAGAAACATGCTCTTCAAAACAAACCTTTAAGTGTTCTTTTATTTCGTAATGGTAACGATGATTGCAGTTAGGGTTTCAACTTAGGTATGTTGAGGCTCATAGTGTTAACGTAATTATAGAAGATTTTCCATTCTTCCCTATCTAGTTATTATCCGTAGCTCTTTTAAGGGAGAGCATTACACATATCTATCGTGGGGTAAATGTTTATATACTTCCTTGAATACAGGCTCCTGTATTCCTTATGTGGAATTATATATATGTTTGTCCGGGAATAAATACATGCACTTACACGTCAACCAGTGAACACTTATTCAGACCTAGTTGTCATGCTTTGTATCATCTGGGTACAGAACTAATATAGATAGTTCATTCACAGAGTATTTCTCCTCAGTCACTTATTCATGACTATTGTTATAATCACATCTTTATGAAGAATAATTTATATATATACATATTTTTGAGCTATTTCTGCTCTATGATTTATTCAAGCTGCAATAACTTATTGTTCGTTTCGAAACTCAGACACGCATTCATGACTATTCTCTAAATCATTATTCATGAATATACTGTATATTCATAATTATTGCTCTCTGAGTTATTAGTGTTTTATCTCTAGATCAAGTTGCATTAACTTATTGCTCGTTCTGAGATCAAATAATGTCCTATTTTCCATAACTTCAGTGCCGTGTGTATGCTATCGCAGTAACTATTATATACCCTGAGTGAAGCCATATGCAGAGCTTTTTGCATATTTATTCAGGACACTATTTATTGTGATTCGAGACTTAACCTCTCTGTGTTATTATTATTCATATGTTCCATTGTAACATTATTGTTATTTATATAAGAAAATTAATCACATTATTTCCATAAACATATTGAGCTGTTAAGGAATAAAACTTGTGAACCTTTACTGTCTATTTAGTATCCATTGTTTATTACTAGAGTATAGTTCATAAAGCCAAGGCCAGTCTTTTCCCAGCGGAGAGGAACCAAGTTATTGATTAGAGCTGACTCCTAAGGTGGAAATCGCAATCAGATTTTCTCATGTTTTCTTCTAAACATGGCATAACAAACATATTTATTCATATACTTTTTCAGTTTCCTCGCTAAACCTCCATCAAGCTTAAAAAACACTTCCTAGACCCCCTTTCAAGATACATTTGTACATTTTTAGGTAGAAAAATATCGCGGCCGAAGGCCGGTTACTTCAAAACTACAGGCTCGCTATCGCTCACCCAGTAATAAAATTGACACCTAAATGGCGTGAATAGTCTTAATATTAACCAAAACATGGGGTGAAAGGTCTCAAAATCGCCAAACTAATGGAACGAACGTCTTACAATCTTAAAACTAATGGCCATAAGCATGAGGGAGAAGGGGTTAAAAAAAAACCCAACCTAAGTGAAAATCTCATTGTAAACATTGTCAGTAGGGTAGATTTTTTTTATTTTTTTTTTAATTATTTTTGTTATTTTTGTTTTTGTCCTTGTTAACATTGTCAGTAGGGTGGAGTATTGTCAGTGGGTGTTTTGTTTGTCCTTGTAAACATTGTCAGTAGGGTGGAGTATTGTCAGTGGGTGTTTTGTTTGTCCTTGTAAACATTGTCAGTAGGGTGGAGTATTGTCAGTGGGTGTTTTGTTTGTCCTTGTAAACATTGTCAGTAGGGTGGAGTATTGTCAGTGGGTGTTTTGTTTGTCCTTGTTAACATTGTCAGTAGGGTGGAGTATTGTCAGTGGGTGTTTGCTGTAGCTATCCGAGCAGAGCTACAGTAAACACTGTACCGGTATATCTGGCCTTAAAAATACAAAGCCCTAGTAGCGGTGCTGACAGAGGTGATTGCTAACATATGGACATTCTCACCTGGTATTTGCATGAACCCTTTAACCATGAACTGTGAGAGGGCATTCAAAATTATCATGTTTAGCCTTTTTAGTAATGGAGGACGATTTTGCATTTGAATTCAGTCATCTTTAGACGATTTTCATTCATTTGTTAAGAATTTGTAGGAACTAAAAGGCATATTATGATAGTATGAAACCTGTTAATTTTAAACGGCTTTCTCTAAGCTGCATGATATTGTCTAATGACATCCATAATATAAGAATGAAGAGTGCCCTAATATTGAGAGGGTTAAGAAATGTGTTATCCCTAGTTCTTTGTTTATCCCATATTCTTTATTTTGTTTTAATGAACTTTGTTGTGGAAATCGTTGGGGTATACATACATACATACATAAATAAAATTTTAAGACTGAGTGTTCCACACATACGTGCAGTTTCAGTCCCTTGTCCTAATGGCGGGGTTCCAGGCAACCCTGCTAAGGGCTGCTTCACTTGTCAAGTTTTTTAAATTTGAGATCGGCACGTATAGTCCGATCCCAGGTCTTCCTCGGTCCACCCCTTGGTGCAGCTCCCTCCACAATCACAGACCTGCATTTTTTCACCCAATTGTGTTCATCCATTCTCTCCACATGCCCATACCATCCCAGTATATTTGTACGCATCTCCTCGCTAATACTCATTATACCTAAACGTCTCCTCAGCTCATCATTTGTTAATCTATCCTGCAGCCTGGCCCCACACATCATTACGTTCCATTATGTTGACTTCCTCTACTTTAACAGCCCATGTTTCTGAGTCATACGTCATTGCACTTCTAACACATGAGGTATACACCTTTCCCTTCACGGGGAGAGGCATTTACAGTATGTATGTTGTCAATATGTGTGTGTGTGTTTATTTTTTAATTCGTGGCTTTTTTTTTCATATACTACGCTGTAACCTCTCGATAATTATGGGTATTTATAGTGGCATAAATAGTCTACCCATAAAAGGTATATTAGTGGTTGTTGTTGTTGTTGTTATTCCCTAAGCTGCCTGGCCGAACAGCCCCGAGTCCCTGAGAAAGGCCATGGCCACGATCGGGCTTTCCCACAGAGCTCTCATTGAGTGTAGATTGTGTTGTTGGCGTAAGTGGTTGTGTGAAATGCAGTCTTCTATGATGTGTTTAATGGTATGGGGTGCTGTGTTACATCACGGGCAGGCGTCGACAACGGAGTCATCCAGTCTCTTCTGATATCTCAGGAGAGCTGGATGGTGTCCGCATCTCAGCCTGGCCAAGTGGACTCTGTCCTCGCGAGGAAGGGAGGATTCGGAAGGATGGATTTCGGGAGGTCGTGCATGCAGCTGCGTGTTGTCTGTGAGTGAGTGGATGGATCGGTGAGAGATATGAGTATGGATGTGCTTCTGGAAGTTGGTTCGGGGTGGGCAGGGAGTACAAAGGAGTACAAAGGAGTACAAAGGAAATCAAGCAACAACAGATCTAGTGACCCTTCTAGGTTGCTGTCCTCCAAAACACTGAGGATCAAGTGTCCAAACAGTGGTTTAGAGTGGGTAAGGGAACATTGGAAAGGGAAATACTGCCCTGGAACTAATGTCCGTGGCAGGTTTAGGAAGTTAGTAGGGGACAGATGGGTTAGTAACTGAGGGGGGGATAAAATAAAGTTATTCATTTACAAACGCAGTCAGTCGCGGGTTTGATGCGAGATATTTGTCTAGGCGGAGTTTAAATGAATCAACGGTGATGCAGTCTATAACGTTTCGGGGAAGCCCATTCCACAAGTTGACAACTCGATTGAAGAAGAAATTCTTAGATTCGTGTGAGTTAAAAGATTTACCAATAATTTTGCAACCGTTTCCCCGCGTGTAATTAGATTGGTCGATAGTGAAGTACTTACTACAGTTCATATTGTCGATGCCTTTGATGATTTTGAACACTTGAATTAAGTCACCTCTTAATCTGCGCTGGGTTAAAGGAAATAGATTTAATTCTCTAAGACGCTCTTCGTATGGTTTGTTCTTTAGGCTAGGTATCATTTTGGTAACTCTACGTTGAACTCGTTCTAGCTTGTTTATATCTTTTTGGTAATAAGGGCACCAGGATTGAACGCAGTATTCCAGAAGAGGGCGGACTAATGAATTGTAAAGGGTTAGGATAACTTCTTTGGATTTATGCTCAAATGACCTGCCTATAAAGCCAATTATTTTGTTTGCCTTCTTAACAACTTCTGAACATTGTTGACTCGGTTTTAGGTTACTCGATATTGTTACTCCCAGATCGGTTTCTCTGTTTACATTCTTAAGCTGAGTGCCATTCATCGAATAGTTTGCTTTCTCATTTAGGTATCCGATATGTAGTACTTTACATTTATCCGCATTGAAACTCATTTGCCAAATTTGGGCCCAACATGACAATTTATCTAGATTGTGTTGCATATCGTCAACTGGTTCTTTTGAGAGTACGCTATTTGCAATTTTTGTATCGTCAGCAAATTTTGAGATTGTACAGGTGAGACCCTCATCTATGTCGTTGATGTAAATTAGAAAGAGAATTGGTCCTAGTACCGATCCCTGGGGTACCCCGCTACTTACATTGGTCCATTTTGATGCCTTACCGTTTATGACTACTCTTTGCTTTCTGTCGCTGAGCCAATTTTCTATCCATTTCAACACACCGTCTTGTATTCCATGCGCTTTTAGTTTTAGCAATAAACGTTTGTGGGGAACTTTGTCAAAGGCCTTTTGAAAATCAAGGTATATAATATCTACAGCTTTACTCTCATCGTAGAGGTTGAGGATATCGTGGAAGAAGTCTAAGAGGTTTGTTAAACAGGAACGTTTTTTACGAAAGCCGTGTTGAGTATCTTTAAGTATGTTATTTTCCTCTAAGTGATTTACGAGTCTGTCTCGTATGACCGTTTCTAGCATTTTACATACAACTGAGGTTAAGCTAATTGGACGATAGTTACTGGGTAGGGATTTGCTGCCTTTTTTGAATATCGGTGTTACGTTGGCTAGCTTCCACTGATCGGGCATAGTTCCAGACTGCAAGGATTTTTTGAATAGTAATGTCAGTGGTTTAGAGAGCTCATCCTTAGCTTCCTTTAGAACTCTAGGCGAGATTGTATCAGGTCCAGGCGTTTTATTTACCTTGAGTTTATCTAAACAATTCAATACTTCTCTCTCTGTAACGGTGATATTGCTTAGAACATCTGAATTATCAATCTGAATCGGCGATGGTGTAGGGATATCACTGAGGTCTTCTGTTGTAAAAACTGATGCAAAGAAGGTATTGAGGGCATTACTCATTTGTTCTTCGTCTTTGGTGTATTCTCCATTTTCATCGACTAACGGTCCAACAGTTGAAGTAACAACTTTTTTCTTTCTGATATAACTATAGAATTCTTTCGGGTTTGTTTTACTTTGATTCGCAATATGTAACTCTAAGGTCTTTTTACTTTGCTTAATTAACTTTTTTGGCTTGCGTCGTAGCCCTACAAATTTCAGCCGTTCTTCCTCATTTTGTGAGGGATTTTATCTATCATTAGCACATTTTTTAGCAAGCAGGCAGTTTGAAATATCTTTATTCCACCATTTTGGGCTTATTATTATGGCCTGGACGCCGAGTTTTTGATGGTATGCAGTCTTGCACTGCTTTTAGGTAAGTGGCTTCGAATAACTTCCAAGATGTATTTATGTCGTTATTGTGAATTAAAAAGCTCCAGTCAGTTTTTTAAAACATAGCTCTAAGTTTATGGAAGTTTGCTTTCTTGAAATTAGGGACTTTTTCGATGCTACTATTTGGTTCGTTACTAGTAAACTTTAAAGTGAAAGTTATCGTACGATGGTCGCTGTTACTGAATTCATCACCAACATTCAAATTCTCTATTAATTCTTCTTTTGTTGCAAGTACAATGTCAAGAACGTTATTACCACAGGTCGGCGTTCCAACAAATTGATAAAGCGAACTCTCTTGCAAGTTCGTATACAAGTCATGTCCGGAGTGTGAAGTAAGAGTATCGCCCCAGGGAGGGAGAGAGGACAATAATTGTGTGTGATACCGTGTGCTGGGTGTTGTTTTGATATTTCTTGGTGTCTGTGGGTGTGTTGCCATGTAGTTTAGTGGGTGGTCTTGGTTCGTGGAGGCTGCTGCCAGGAATTGAGTGCCTCTCATGTCCAGATGGTCTTTGACTTTGAGGATTTTGGTTTCTTGATGTAGGTGATCTGTGGGTGCAGTAGCTGTGCAGCCTGTAATGATCTTCAGGGCTTTGTTTTGAATAGTCTGTAAGGTCTTATGATGTGTTTCAGCTAGGTTAGAAGCCCAGGCTGGGCTTGCGTATTCCATCACTGATCTTATGTATTGTTTATATACTGTGGTGGTAGTTTCTTTGTTGTGTCCAAATTTTGTGTGAGCAAGTGACCTGAGGGCGTTAAGTCTGGGTGTGTGTGTATGTGTTAGGGGTGTGTTGTTTATGATGAGTTGAGGGATGTATTCGTGTTCTCCTGTCCAACTTGTGAGCAGGGTTGCGGTGGATTTGGCTGGGGCTAGATTAAGTCTGTTTGTAGTGCACCAGCCATGTAGTGTGTTGAGATAGGGTTAAAGGAGATCTGTTGCTCTTTTTAGGTCATGGTGTGTGCATATGAGTGTTATGTCATCTGCATAGAAGGCTAAGTTTATTTGGGGCGTATTGGGTGTAGTTATAGCGTGCATGTACAGATTGAAGAGTGCGGGCGATAGGACGGATCCTTGTGGGGGTCCGTTTGGAAAGTTTCTGATTTTAGATGACTGACCGGCAAAAGATACGTGTGCACATCTGCCTGCTAGGAAGTTGGCCAGCCACCTTTTTGTGTTGTTGTGCATGTTTGTGTTGTAGATTTTGTTTGTTAGGTTGTGGCGGGGGATGGCATCGAAGGCTTTACTAATGTCGAGTGTGGCTAATAGTGATCTGTGTGGTGGTCTAGCTGAGTTGATGCCGTCGAAAGCTCTTTGTGTAAGGTCTGTGAGCAGAGTGTTTGTGGAGTGCAGTGGCCTAAAGCCATGTTGTGTTGGAGCTAGGGGTAGGTCAGGTGTAATTAGTTGTAATACTAGGCGTTCCATGATTTTGGAGGGGAGCAAAGGAGTGTGATGGGGCGGTGCGAGGAGGGTAGCGTGGGGTCTTTGTTGGGTTTGGGGAATGTGATGATGATACCATGCTTCCAAATGTCTGGTATTGTGTTGTGTGAATAGCTGTAGTTTGATATGTTAGTGAGTGCTTGTATGCCTTGTGGTCCCAGGTGTCTGAGGTGTATGTTGCTTATGTTGTCTAGGCCACAGGCGGGTGAGTGCTTGAGATTGTTGATGATATGCTTTGTTTGGTGATTGGTGAAGGGTGTATAGTCAGGGTCTGTGGGAAATTGTCTCTTACGTCGGATGACACGTCGGTCGTCTTTGTAAGGTTTTAGGGGGCTGACATGTGAAAAGTGATTGATGAGAGTGTTTGCTTGTTGTTTACATGAAGGAGTAGAGTCTGTTGTTGTGATTGCAGCATGTAATTGTGTTGTGTTGCTGTTGTAAAGTGTGATGCTGTTTAGTGTTTTGTAAAGTTTTTTGGGGTTTGTTTTGTGATCAAGTGTTTGTAGGAAGTTATTCCAATTTAGTTTTTGTTGTTCTTGTATTTTGTTGTTAGTTTGGGTGTTGAGTGCTTGAATTTGTTGTGTAATGTCTTATGTGTGGGGAGCTGGGGAGTGTTTCAGTATGTTGCGTTGTCTGTTGAGGTTTTGAATTTCTGGTGTGAAGTTGGGGTTGTGTCTTTTTCTGTTACCTCTTGGAATGTGTTTCTTGTCAGCGTTTTGGATAGTTTTATTGAGTATGTGTACAGCATTGTTGATGTTAGTGATGGGTGTACTGTTTAGAGTTGTGAAGTGTTGTTCTGTCTCATTTGTGAATGCTTCCCACTTAGCTCTTTTATAATTGGTGTATGTGTGTTTGTGGCTAGCTGGGGTGAGTCTGGTTTTGGTGGTGATAATGATCGGGAGGTGGTCAGAGCCTAAGGTTCTGACCACCCTCCAGGATGTTGGGGGGCGAGTTCTGGGGAGCAAAAGGTGATGTCTGGAGATGATGGGTTATTGAGGGCTTGGTGAGGAATATGGGTATGTTGATGGATGTCGTTAAGGATGATGAGGTTATCGGTTTGATTTTGTAGTTCCAGCCCTCTGTCTGTGTCGGGGTTGTCGACAAACCAGGCCGACGTCTTGGCGTTCAAATCACCACCCAGGATGATGTGTGGGGTGTGTGGGGTGTTTGTGATGTATTGTAAGTGTGGTCTGTATTCATTTGGTACTGTAGGGGATGTTTGGGGAGGGATGTATGTGTTTATGATGGTTATGTTAGAGTTGTTGCTAGTGCGTATTTTAATTGACTGTATTTCTGGTGTGTTATCATTTGGGGGGAGGTGGGATTTGGTTTGTACACTGGTTACTATGTATGATATTTCTTTGTGTACCAGGGTGATGAGTCCACCGCCTCCGCCGACAGCCCGGTCTTGTCTGATGGTGGTGAAATTATGAAATGTGGGTGTTTTTTGTGTTGTGCGGAGTTTTGTTTCTTGTAAGATGGCAATGTGTATGTTGTGTTGTTTGATGAAGTGTGAGAGTTCGTGTTTCTTTGTGTTGATGCCATCTATGTTCAGTTGAAGAATGTTAATGTTATGTGCACGATGTATGTTGGGTGCTGCTGCACGAGGATGGGGTGGGGGTGGGGGTGAGGGGGGGGGGGCGGGGGGTGAGGGAGGGGCTCGGGGTCTGGATGGGTGAGGTGGGGGTGGGGATTGGGGAGCAGGAGATGGGGGTTGGAATGGATTAGGATGGGGTGTGGTGTGTTGAGTTGAGGATGTGGATGGTATGGGAAGGTTAGGGGGGTTAGGGAGGAGAGGTGGACGGGTTTTAGGGGGGGAGTAGATGATATGGGAAGGTTAGGTGGGTTGGGGAGGAGAGGTGGACGGGTTTTAGGTGAGGGATTTGACTGGGAGAGGGAGGGGCATGAGGAACAGGTCCCGGTGTTTGTGTAGTGTTTCTTGGAGGCAAGTGTTGTGCAGGTGAAGTGGGTCCAGTTCCCGCATGAAGTGCAGAGAACTGAACCCTTAGTATGGCGACTCGAAGTGATGGGTTTTGAGCAAGTTGGAGATATGTATGTGTACGTGGGTCCTGGGTTGCTCTCAATGTCTCCGGCTAGAAGAAGTCTTCGAGAAATGATAGCCGGAGAGTCATTTCTCGGTGTAGGAAAAACTGTGTGATGTGTGTGTGTGGTGTGAGAGGTGTGAAAATTCCCGGCGCGACCAAAGCCGCTCCAAGGACCCGTGCCTCCAGGGAGGTGTATTTAGAAATTATGAACACACACCAAGCCTCGGAGTCCCCAGGGGGAGGGACCATGAATGCCCCCACACCTGCCCGACCTTCCCCTGACGACCCCTCTAAATGCTCTGGACCACGGCTTGTCACTCTTACTATCAACTTTTGCAACATTCGTGGCCTTTCTTCTAATGTTTGCTCAGTCGAACACCATCTCTCCTCCTACAAACCTGATCTTCTTTTCCTCACAGAAACCCAGGTATCTGAGACAACTACTAGCAGCCCCTTCTCTGTATCCTCCTACTTTCTCTATCCTAGTTTCAAGGCCAAAGGTGGATGTTGTGCATACTGTTACGACTGGGGTTTAAATATATCAGGGCTCTTATTCATTGGACTAGTAATGGCATAAATGCTACAACGGAAAGCGCTAGATCCAACCTCTGATGTATATTCCCAGTGAACAAAGAACACAAATACTCTCGGAGTTCTATATGCAATAATAGGCTATCAAACTCTCAATAAATATGCGTCTACTCTAGGCTTAATGTTGTGTGAAAACAGCCTATTACTACCTATAACCGAAGGTGCTTGGTTATGGTATGCAAAGTAAGGTGGTAAGAGAAGTTACAGCTTACGTTACTTTAATCAATAAATGTCAGGCACTCCTGCATGAAAGAAAGTGCACTAAAGTCCTTCAACACTAACAAGGAATCTTCTTTAAATGTTAGATGCTATAAAGATGCTCGTATCGGAAATGGAACCCAAAAAGGCAGGCAGCGGAACAATGCTCGTGCATGCTATGCACACAAAAAGGCAGAATATATAATGCAGTCGGGGCCAAGAATATCCTAAACACTACAACAATAATAATCGCCACGACAATGCAGTATTCCTATCAACAAAAAGAGCCTAAGTCGTTTGTGTCTCCATACATCAAACTAGGCTGCGAAATGCTTGTGTAATCATAAATGGGTATGCATAAAAAGAGTAATTGGATTAATATACTTAATGTCTACTATGATTGATGAAGTCTACCTAGAGTCAATGATACGAGATACTGGTGCGCATGGCATGCCGCATAGCCTAGTGCAAATCTCAAGTCTGTGCGTCAAATATTACGTTATAGGGAAGGGTAGCTCTCTTGAGAAACCTTAATACCGAAGTATTAAGCGTTCTGGCGTACCTCAAAGACAAACAACGAGCTTAGAACAGTGCAGAATGGTATAGGCAAAAAGCCCTCACTCGTGCATGCTCTACTCTCAATGGCACACAGACTAGAATTTACTCAATCAACTCCAGTTCTCAGGTATGTCGTGCAGCTTTTTCCTAAAGCCAGCACTCATAGGAAACAATACCTTATAATATCAGACCCCTAGTCTAGCATTATCTAATCCAGCAGAACACTAATAATTAAAGGAAGCGGTACTAAACAATATGAATGCCAACCAATGCTTCGTGATCCACTTATCTTAACAACTAACATACATGGGTTATATCAGACCTTAACGCACAATACAACTGGCCAGCATGAAGCTGATTTTGCAGAGTTAACCAGAGGGGATATAGTCATAATAAAAGGTGGAGAAAGATATGAAAAAAAGAGAGAGGTAGGCAGAGGAAAAGATTCTCAGGTGCGGAGCGGAAGACAGGTAGCAAGGGATAAGATAGATGCGTTCTAGAAACCAGATCTGAGGTGAGGGAGAGAGTGGCGAGGAACCTGTATATATACCGGGACTAGTTTTCACCACACAAAGTACAGCGGTAACAAGTCCTCTAGCCACTAGCAAAGAAGCTAGCAACATGGTAAGGACCTCTCTCAAGCAACCCCCACGAGGCAGCCAGCCGTGACGTCATCGAGCGGGACAAAAACACTGCGCGCTCCCTCTCACTCTGTTCTACTCTCTCTCTCTCTCTCCCAGATCCCATCATTACTAGTTAATGATAAAACATATACTTTACAATTAAATATATAAAGCCTTGACATGGGTGAAAACAAAGAGCCTTTCTGGACTGCCCATGACACGAGCTTTCATATGAAATAAAGCACACTCTAATACATAAACTGTAGCCCCATCCACTGCCCTGGCGATCCTAGCGAGTCACTGTAGGACAAGCCATGCGGTTCTAACGGAGTGGTTAATGTCACACCTCCCCCAAGATTTTTCTCAGAGGCCCCAAGGCTCACAAAAATCTGATGGTTAGAACCCATGCTATATCTCCACTTCCCATCACCCAGCGGCAGTAAAATATCTGGCACAGTTCTTCAACAAAACATTTTTCAAAATTATAACCCTCCCCATCACCATAGGCTAAATTATATGTAGTTATGCTCCTCAAGAGCGAGCTTCTCTACCCCAGCATTCTGAGAGGAGTGCAACTCAGAATTACTGCTATAACATACTGAAAAAATTCAACTATCAAAGAAAGAGTTTTTATTTGATTTTTATGTTTTTAATTTGTTTATTTCGGCTGCACTATAGGGGCAAGCCTAGTTTTTTCTTCTATACGAAACGCTCAGCTCCTGCTTTACGACCCAATACGCTGGGCTACAACCGCGAGCCAACAAGCACCAAGCGCAAAATACTATTCAAACTAAAGCAGGAGGCTACCCGTGTGTCAATCTACCCAGGATCATATACCCTTGAACGACCATCTGCAACCACGTTGTCACAACCGGCAATATGGCGTATGTCCAGGTTATATACCAGTAACCTTAGTGACCACCTGGTCAACCTCATATTCCGATTGTGAAACTGGTCCAAGAACTTGAGAGGGTGATGATCTGGGTAAACTACAACGACCGGACCATAGGCTGGAACACAGACCTCGAAATGCCTCAGAGCAAGTACAACCGCCAGCAGCTCCTCCTCGACAACAGAGCAGCTCCCCTGGGCCGAATTGTACTTCTCCGAGCAGAAACTAACAGGATGCTCCAGCCCATCATCGTCCTTTTCTACAAGGACGGCACCTGCCCCCACACTACTAGCCTCCGTTGCTAGTTGGAAAGGTAGGCTAAAGTCAGGGGCCCTGAGGATCGGGTGAGTGCACAACAGGTGTTTTACTTCCCTAAGCACCTTCTCACACTCAGGCGCCCATTTGAACTTCTTATCCTTCCAGTTATCCTCCACCTGAGCTTGACTGTCCCGTTCTCCTTCTCCACCTTGACTGCTAAACGTCATCACAGGCACAGTGAGAGGCTCAGGGGGGTGCCTCCCATACTCCTTCATGGGATTAACATGACATAACTGATTGCGCTTCCGTCTGTCTGGAGTGGCTACCAAGTAATCCAGGTCTGATAGCTCCTCCACCACCCTATAAGGACCAGCGTACTTCGCGGATAAGGGGTGACCTACAAGGGGCAGTAGAATCAACACCTCCTGACCCACGTGCAACTCCCTGAGTTCAACCTTGAGGTCGTACCTGTCCTTCCTGAGGGCCTGAGAGCTAGTCAAATTACGGCCAGCCAACTCCAGACTGCGCAACATCCGTTCTCGACTGTTGAGGACACACTTGAGCATAGAACAAGGTTTTTCTGCGCCCTCCCATACTTCTTCAACCATATGGAGAGGCCCTCTGACACGGTGTCCAAAGACAAGCTCATTAGGGCTGAATCCCAAACTCTCCCCAGGTACCTCCCGCACAGCAAACAAAACACATGGCAGGCCAAGATCCCAATCCTTCCCACTCTCAAAGCAACAACAACGAAGCACAGATTTCAAGGCTGAGTGCCATCGCTCTAACACACCCTGGCTCTCCGGATGATACGCAGATGACACAACCCCAACAATCCCATGCTGCGGCATTGCTTGAACAAAGAGGCTAGAAGTGAAGTTGGGTCCCTGGACTGACTGAATCCCCTGCGGGTAACCATACCGGGAAAAATACACTAGCAAGTTTTGGACCACCGTCTTCGCTGACCCATTTCTCATAGGGTACGCGTCAGGGTACCTTGTTGCTACATCTCCCGACTGTGCATCACTGTCCTCCTTCAACTCTTTCGTCTTTTTAAGCCCATCCTCTGCCCCTTCAGGAACAGTTACTGGGTCTTCTCCAGACTCGAAATGTGGTCCTAATAATGAGTCCCCGAGAAGGTCCATTGATACTAAACTCTCAACCGCATCAACTTTCAACCCCTTCTTGGTACCCTTCCTCCGCTGATCTAAAGATTGCTGACCAGAATGTGACTCCCTGGATGCAGGATCTCCGGTGACAACACACGCCATAGGCTGCACCGGACACTTCTCAACCCACTCCTGCTCCTCCCTACTCACGTCGGCCGGCTTCTCGGCAACGACCAAGGGTGGAGCCTCAGGAGTAGGTCCCGCAAAGTCGTTGCCGAGAAGGAGGTCGACGCCCCCAACAGGTAACTTCTCCACAATTCCTACATCCAGGTCTCGAGTCACACCATCAACTTCCACCTTCATTCTTACAAGCGGGTATGACCTTGTCGCATTAACTCCCTGAACCACAACCACCCGCGCCGTATTGACAGGTTTACCAGTGAAATTTCTCAACAGTGTTTGCGATGCCCCAGTATCACGCAAAATTCTCACCTCATGTCTTCTACCCCCCACTCCACACAACCGAGTCCCCTGTGGTCACTAAAGGCATCACGGACAGGGAATAAGCCTTCCGGATCCTTCTGCACTGGCAGTGTATTTACCTCGGAAGAAATGCCTCTAACAAACTCCGATGTCCTCTTGAACACTCCAATGCCGTGAGCAAAAGACACGGCTGCCGGAGGAGGTCGACTAGGGCACTCATTTGCCTTATGACCCTCCTGGTGGCAACTAAAACACATAAATTTTGGTTTCGGCTTATACTGTGATGTAAAAGGCCCCTGACTTTTCACATACGGTGTGGTGTAAGGTTTGGATTCAGTTTTAGTTTCATGGCTCTTCTGTTTAAATGTGTCATTGTTCCGGGGAGGGGGAGGATAACGGTCCTTAGCACTTACATCGTACTTCTGTGAGGACCCGCAACCCCGAATCAACGACAGCCGTCGATCAGCCATTTCTGCTGCTTCGACTAGAGTTCTTGGGGTTTTCTCCTTCAAGTTCAAAGTTAGATCACCGCCCGTGCTCTTAAAGAACTGCTCCAACATCATTAACTGCTTAATTTCATCAAATGTTGTGACCTTCTCAGATCGGAGCCAGTTCCCAATAGCATCGGACAAGTCCCGGGCGTGTTCCAAAAAGGTGCTATCTCTTCCCTTAGTTACACCCCGGAACTTCAAACGGTACGTTTCTGGTTGCAGTTCGTAAGCCCTCAGGACAGCCTCCTTGAGATCCTCATACACAATACATGACTCCAAAGGTAACGCATCGTAGGCTTTAAGACCCTTGCCTATTAATCTAGAGGATACAAGTGCTGCCCATTTATTCTCTGGCCACTGGTGTTCCCGGCACTTCTTCTCAAAGCGTGTGAAAAATTCTGTAACACCACTCTCATCAAACACCGGAACCAGTTTCAATAAGTGCGAGAGAGATTGATCATGAGCACGGTTACAAGCCCCAATTCGCTGTCCCGTTGTCTCTACTCGCGACTTCTCTACGTCCCTGTCGGCACAGTACCTAGTCGACTCAGCTTGGATTTTTGCTAGCTCTATTTGCTGCTCACCTGCCCTGATAGCCTTTCTCTCTTCGATCTTAGCTAATTCGAGCTGAAGCAATAATTCTGGAGATAACCCTTGAGGAGGTGAAGGTGCTACAATGTTTGAAATTACCGGTGGTCCCCCCAGGGGCAACCCACCCTGCCAGTCACCACCCAACTGCGGAAGCGTACCCGGGGTCGGCAAACTACTGGGACAGCTGGGAATCGAGTGTAGGGGAAGCATGGCCGTAGGGCTCTGAGCACTCAACCCATCTCGCTCACCAGTCACCCTGCCCAGTACACACGTTATCAAGTTATCCCTGGTCATGCTGCTAGTAACCGCATGACCGATAGCTGTGGCCAGGCATTGAAGACCGTACCGCTCCATACCCTCCAACCGCTCGGCAGTAACAGGCCATTGCAAAAATACCCTAGCATCCTCCTCACAGTTCACCTGATTAACCATATCATCATACTGCTGTTCCTCAGTTTCGACATTACGTACTGTGTCTCCATTCTCCTCTGATCCGGTATAAGACATGATGCTCACAAAAATTTCCCACCTCAATATTCAGAAAAGAAGTACCCCAAACTCTTATACCTCAATATACACACAAAAATTCTCGGAAATACTCAAGGGCTATACTATGTTGCAAAAAAAAAAATATTCTTGCTGATCCCCGCAAAATATTCTCCAAAACAACAAATGTTCCCTGCTAATAAATGTAGGTTCACCAAATCCTAGGTAAGGTCGTCATTTGTTACGACTGGGGTTTAAATATATCAGGGCTCTTATTCATTGGACTAGTAATGGCATAAATGCTACAACGGAAAGCGCTAGATCCAACCTATGATGTATATTCCCAGTGAACAAAGAACACATATACTCTCGGAGTTCTATATGCAATAATAGGCTATCAAACTCTCAATAAATGTGCGTCTACTCTAGGCTTAATGTTATGTGAAAACAGCCTATTACTACCTATAACCGAAGGTGCTTGGTTATGGTATGCAAAGTAAGGTGGTAAGAGAAGTTACAGCTTACGTTACTTTAATCAATAAATGTCAGGCACTCCTGCATGAAAGAAAGTGCACTAAAGTCCTTCAACACTAACAAGGAATCTTCTTTAAATGTTAGATGCTATAAAGATGCTCGTATCGGAAATGGAACCCAAAAAGGCAGGCAGCGGAACAATGCTCGTGCATGCTATGCACACAAAAAGGCAGAATATATAATGCAGTCGGGGCCAAGAATATCCTAAACACTACAACAATAATAATCGCCACGACAATGCAGTATTCCTATCAACAAAAAGAGCCTAAGTCGTTTGTGTCTCCTTACATCAAACTAGGCTGCGAAATGCTTGTGTAATCATAAATGGGTATGCATAAAAAGAGTTATTGGATTAATATACTTAACCCTTATTTAGCGGCGAGCAACATAAGTCGAGTTAAATAAAGCTGGACTATGTGGCGGCGCTCGACATAACTCGAGTGGCAATTTCAGCACGTAATGTGGCTGAGAGAGAGAGACAAGTGGTGGCAGGAGACTAGCGAGCGTATGACTGCTCCAGACCACCGCGGCGAACCTACTGACACAAATCTCAGCTCCCTCCTCCCTCTCTCACTCGCTACATACTCAATTATGTACCGAAAGTACCGAATTACCTGCTTTTTGCACTCGCGTTGCACGGTTATTGCAAGAAAACTATCCATCATACAAGGATCGTTATGGTGTCATTCGAAAGCTCTGTTTATGCCCTTTCAGGGATAGGTACTTGTTTTACGTTCTGGGTCTTATTTAGGCATGAAAATGATCACGTAAACAGCCCTATTTTGGCTAAAAACACCCCGCTGGGCGGTACACATAAATAAACCGCATAGGCCGCTCGTAAGGTGTTAATGTCTACTATGATTGATGAAGTCTACCTAGAGTCAATGATACGAGATACTGGTGCGCATGGCATGCCGCATAGCCTAGTGCAAATCTCAAGTCTGTGCGTCAAATATTACGTTATAGGGAAGGGTAGCTCTCTTGAGAAACCTTAATACCGAAGTATTAAGCGTTCTCCTGGCGTACCTCAAAGACAAACAACGAGCTTAGAACAGTGCAGAATGGTATAGGCAAAAAGCCCTCACTCGTGCATGCTCTACTCTCAATGGCACACAGACTAGAATTTACTTAATCAACTCCAGTTCTCAGGAATGTCGTGCAGCTTTTTCCTAAAGCCAGCACTCATAGGAAACAATACCTTATAATATCAGACCCCTAGTCTAGCATTATCTAATCCAGCAGAACACTAATAATTAAAGGAAGCGGTACTAAACAATATGAATGCCAACCAATGCTTCGTGATCCACTTATCTTAACAACTAACATACATGGGTTATATCAGACCTTAACGCACAATACAACTGGCCAGCATGAAGCTGATTTTGCAGAGTTAACCAGAGGGGATATAGTCTTAATAAAAGGTGGTGAAAGATATGAAAAAAAGAGAGAGGTAGGCAGAGGAAAAGATTCTCAGGTGCGGAGCGGGGGACAGGTAGCAACGGATAAGATGGATGCGTTCTAGAAACCAGATCTGAGGGAGAGAGTGGCGAGGAACCTGTATATATACCGGGACTAGTTTTCGCCGCGCAAAGTACAGCGGTAACAAGTCCTCTAGCCACTAGCAAAGAAGCTAGCAACATGGTAAGGACCTCTCTCAACCAACCCCCACGAGGCAGCCAGCCGTGACGTCATCGAGCGGGACAAAAACACTGCACGCTCCCTCTCACTCTGTTCTACTCTCTCTCTCTCTCTCCCAGATCCCATCATTACTAGTTAATGATAAAACATATACTTTACAATTAAATATATAAAGCCTTGACATGGGTAAAAACAAAGAGCCTTTCTGGACTGCCCATGACACAAGCTTTCATATGAAATAAAGCACACTCTAATACATAAACTGTAGCCCCATCCACTGCCCTGGCGATCCTAGCGAGTCACTGTAGGACAAGCCTTGCGGTTCTAATGGAGTGGTTAACGTCACAATACGTACACAACAAACTCACTTGCTCTCGTGTTCCCGATTTCAACTCTTCTGAATTCTCAACTTTATGGCTCAAACTATCCTGTCATTCTCATACAAAATATTTCTGTGCTGTCTATCTTTCCCCTAACTCTACCGACTTTCCAAAATTCTTTGACTATCTAAACTCTTAAGTGGAACACATGCTATCCATCTCTCCTTTCTCTGAAATCTCCATCTTAAGAGATTTCAACGTTCACCACCGCCAAAGGCTCTCCTCTCACACTACTGACCAACCTGGTGAACAAGCCTACGTCTTTTCTATCATAAATGACCTAGAGCATCTGGTCCAACAACCCACCCGCATCCCGGATCACTCGGAGATCGGCCCCACACTCTTGACTTATTTCTGACTTCTAACCCTTCTTCTTATACTGTCAATCTTTTCTCTCCTTTGGGCTCCTCCAACCACAAACTTTTCTCCGTCACCTGCCCTATCTCTTAAGTACGGCAACCCGATCCTCCCATCCGGCGGCGCTTGTGACACTTTGGCACTGCCGACTAGGAGGCTCTCTGGCAGTACTTCTTTGATTTCCCATGGAATGACCTCTGCTTCCGTGGCCGAGAACCCTCGGAGAGTGCTGAACGCATTACCAAGGTAATCCTCTCGGGCATGGAAGCTTACATTCCATTTTCTTTCTCTCAGTCTAATGCAAAAACATCTTGGTTTACTCACGCTTGTTCTATTGCTGTCCACAACAAGGAGGAAGCATTCAAGCAGTACTGAAGCCTTAAAACTCAAGAATCTCATTCTTCCTATGTTTCTGCCCGGAATCAAGCCAAATCTGTTCTTCGACTTGCCAAGCACTCTTTCATCAATAATAAATGCACTGAACTATCCAACTCTAGTTTTTCCCAAGCTTTCTGGCATTTCTTGCTTCCAAATTTCTTAAGCATTTCTTTTCTCATAATCTGCTCTCAGATCGCCAGTATGGCTTCCTTAACACTCCTCGAGCGGCTAGGTTAATAAGTTCTACTACCAGCCCAGCGGGCATATTTACCCTAAATGAGCTTCATTCCATGCTCTTTTTCATGCATAAACAAGAGCCAGAGCGTAATACAATTATGTATCCATGAAATGACGTTAATTGAGCTTTCCAATGACACCTGAACCATCCTTCTACGATCACGGGTTGTCTTGCAACGATTGTGCAACACGAAGGAAAAATCCCTAAAATATGGTAATTTCCTGATATATTTCCCTGTCTAGGAAAGCAGTGAGTGTGGATGTGTGTGGAGGTGGTGCCAGTCGCGGCGTGGGAGCCGTGCTGAACGCTCAGAGCCAACCTACGCTCCTCCCACCGCTCGGACTCTCTCTCAGAGCCAATTATGTGCTCAACATCGCAACCGACTAAAGGCGGGCCCCGCTCTTTAGGTCTGGGTCCTCTAGACCGCCTTAAGATGGGACGCGCCAATAAGGGGTTAAGGGTCGCTCTACTGGTGATCTTCTTTCATATCTTACTAACTCTTGGTCATCCTCCTTTCGGGACTTCGGTGAGACCTTTTCTATTGCACTATGGTCTGTTCAATCGAGAAATATCTGTAAACCCGCCCCATTCCACCAGTACCGTAGTAGATAACGTGAAGGTTATCGTACCGCAGTCTCAGCTGTATCACTTAACATGTTACCATGAAGCTGATAAGGTTTAATTATAACATTCAGTGCAGGACACAAAAATGCTTTAATAAATGTTGATCTGCAGTAATATTTTGTACTGCACATTTTTTCCCCTACACCACTATAGTGTTGAACGTTTGTGTTATGGACATTAATTTCCAAAAGGTAAAGAGAAACTACAGTAATAAGATTAGAACAAGAATAAGTGGAAGATTGGTTGAAAAATGTTCATACCACTGTTTATTTATCCTCGATATTTGCACCAACTATTGAATCAATTCATGAAGCAAGTAAACATTCTCAGACGGAAAATTATTGCCAATACCATGGTTATTTCGAATTTTATGGAAATTATGGCAGAGTCGAGGTATGTTATGTTATATGCAAAGATTAGCGAGCGCATGGACTTTATTTTGGTGAACTCTACTTCCTCACCCTCTGTGTCTGTACCTCGATCCTCCTTCCCTCCCCCCACCCCTCCCCCCCTTCCCTCCCTCTCTCTCTCTCTTAATATAAATTGTTATACAGTGTTAAGATCGTCAACTTGTTACAATCAATATTTGTGTGATCCACTTAGCTGTCAATAATGACAAAACATCTAATTGGTTGACTTTATTTGTTGTCAAACTATTTGAATACGTAGACGACAATATCCTAAAACGTTGGGGCGCACCAGCAGGTCTGCCACATATATCTATGGTCTGCCAAGGGGAATGGATGAGAGACGGCATCCTTTCCCTTTAGAAGACAGGTGGCGACTGAAGTGAACGGCGAGTGTCACCCCATGTAGAAGACAACAGTGTTGTCAATGTAGCTACCATCCCTCTAAATCTAGAAGTATTTGCTTGTTCAAGGGAATGCAGGCATTGAAAATAGGCTCCAGTCTTGAATGTTCATCCTAACTTGATAATCTAGAAGGGTTGATAGCTTTGAAAGCCTTTCTTAACAAATATTAATGATAAATAAATGTTTACTTTCATCTAGCGACAAAGTTTATACCTAGCGATACGAATGCACATAGTATTCTAAAACTTTGAGCCCTTTCTGGTAAACATTGTAGTATTATTCTAGCAATTTTAGGCATCCATTATCTATTGTGTAACCTACTAGCAATTTTTGTAAACTGATTGAGCAGTATTTTTTCTTTGGTTTGGTAACCCTGCTAGACACCGCTACGTGATACAGGCGTGCCAGCCGTATGATAACGGTTGGGAAAGTGGGCGGGGCTAATAGATATCTCCCGACTGAACAGATCATAGACATATGAAAGGCCTTCGATAGAGTCTGGCACAAATCATTAATTTTTAAACTACCCTCCTTCAGTTTCTATCCCTCCATCTGTGCCTTTGTCTCTAATTTCCTTTCTGGCCGTTCCATAGCTGCGGTTGTGGACGGCCATCACTCACTTCCTCATTCTATCAACTCTGGTGTTCCTCAGGGTTCTGTCCTATCTCCTATTCTCTATCTAATATTCATAAATGATCTTCTCAACTGTACATCCAGTCCCATCCATTCATATGCAGATGACTCTACCTTACACTTCTCAATTAGTTTTCCAGAATACCCCAGCCAGCAATCCCTTAAAGACAAACATAATGAAGCCATAGAACATTATCATCTGATCTAGCTACTATTTCCAATTGGGGTAGAGAAAACCTTGTTGCATTTAATGCTTCCAAGACCCAATTTATCCATCTTACTACCCATCCGGAACCTCCAGAAGACTATCCCTTACAATTCAACAATACAAATATCAATCCTTCATCTTCTCTCAATATTCTCAGTGTCTCTTTTTCTTCTGCTCTCACTGGGAAGGACCATATTACCAGTCTTGCTAATGCAGCCTCCCAGAAGCTGGGTGTGCTCAACCACCTCAAGGGGTTCTTTACCCCTGCGCAACTTCTTGCTCTGTACAAGGGCACAGTATTGAGTATTGCTCACATGTGTGGGGAGGATCCTCTCACACCGCACTCCTAGACAAAGTAAAAAAGAAAGCCTTTCGTATCATTAACTCCCGTCCACTCACCAACTCTCTGCAATCTCTCTCTTCGCTGCAATGTTGCATCTCTCTCGCTATTCTATCGCTACTACAATAATCAGTGTTCCTCGGAGCTTTCCGAGTGTATACCACCTCCTGTACGTACGGTAAGTAGTACCCGTCTTGCAACACAATCCCACCCCTACTCTGTGTAACTCTCCAACCCAAGAGTGTAATGCTATTCTCAGACTTTCTTCTATTCAACTGCTGAACTCTGGACCTCTTTCCCAGAATCAGTCTTTCCCTCTTCCTATGACCTATATTGCTTCAAACTCCGTGTGTCAAGGCATTTTAGCTCGAACGTCCCCTGATTTTGGCCCTAACACCCTTTCAACTCTGGGGGAGGCACTCGCTGCAGGCAGTTCTTCCCATTGTCTCCCTTATTCACAAAGAAAAAAACCCGCATCATATAAAATAATAGAAAAATATATCGCTATCAATAAACCCAATGATGTTAAATACCGCTTTCATACCCTCCTACTACTACATTGTATATATACAATTATACATATACATTGAATACACGAAAGGTGAGACTCGAAGCAAGGATGGGGACAGAGTAAGTAGTAGGGGATGAGATGGAAACATTCTACTGAGTATGCGCAATATGCAATATCTTTCACAACTCTTGCAGAAATATATGATCGGAAACAACTTGAAAAGCATATGTATATGTATCTCCTGTCGTTTAGTTACGAGTATAATCGATTGCACAGTAAAGATAAAAGTAAATGCTATCAATAATACAATTAACATCTACAAAATTAAATACATTTCGCTTATCGATTTCTACAGTGAAAACAAAATCAGGAATCAAATTCGAGAAACACCACCTAAATCACCACACCACACCACACCACCATCATCACCACCACCACCACCACCACCACCACCACATTACAAACATTCCCCTCAAACCACCACCACTCTCAAGTCTGGGTTATTAAGCTTAATTTCAGTCACAATTTCACCAGCTAATTAATCACAATGAAGCCCAGCTCACACATTGAAAAACGCACATGTACGTTTAAACACACATACGTACACATGATTGTATGTGTTCCTGTCTACCAACATGCACACCAACACACTGTCACATTGTCAAAGTTGCTGGCTTAAAACTGACCACACGCTCGCTGTTATTATGTTACACTTACAGGGACACTCTCTCTCTCTCTCACACACACACACACACACACACACACACACACACGCACATACGTAAATCTAACATATATGCAAACACTGATACATAATATGTACACATACACACACACACATACTGTACATACACACCTAACATATACACAAACACGTATACATGAAGGCACACTAGTATATACAGCCACACACAAACACACATACACACACTGGTGATCTCGGCCACAGGAGCGGGATGTCGACACAGGTGCTGGGTCGGAATTGAGAATTATTATTTAAGAGAAAGGTGGAGAGCGGTGTGCAGCGTTACAGTGAGTGAGAAATTGACATAGTATTACATAAATATACTGGCCACACAGACCCTACGATCCCTGCGAGTTGGTCAGGACTTATTTCTAGTAGAGAAAACAACACTAAGAGTAATGTAAAGTGGAAAAAAAGGATAGCAAAGATGAAGGCGCTCTCCCCACCCTGAAGGAATTTACAGAATAGTTAGAAATGGAAAGGGAATTTCATGCATAACTTCACTATTTTCACTTAAGGAGGTGTTTTTTTGGACCCCCTTCTCCCTCATGTTTAGCCCCATTAGTTTTGAAATTGTAAGGCATTCACACCGTTAATTTGGCTATTTTCAGGCCTTTCGCGTCATTTATATGTCAATTTTAAAAACTTTCTGAGCCATTTAGGTGTCGATTATTTACTGGCGAACGATAGCGATTCTGTAATTTAAGAGGAACCGGCCTTAGGCTGGGTAAATTTTTCTACCCGATGGGGGATCATGGGGAAACTATTGTAAGGTTGATTGCGGTCTAGGGAGGAAACTAGGAAACAATATTTAATATCTAAATAAAGGATTTAATAAATAGATACATAAAATAAAAAAAACCGTACATAAATGAATAAATTATCAAATATACAAATAAATATCTCTCCTTAATCTTTGAGCAGGAAATATTCATGAGGAAAAAGAATATTGGATGACATAAGGGAGAGAGCAAGGGAGCAGACGGATTGAGGAGGTATGTTCTGCAATCTGGACAAAGAGAGGAGAGAGAGAGAGAGAGAGAGAGAGAGAGAGAGAGAGAGAGAGAGAGAGAGAGAGAGAGAGAGAGAGCGAAGAACAGAAGAGGTGAGACAAACAAGGGAAATAAGAGAGATTCAATAAGGAACATGGAACCCGGAGAAAAGGTGATACAAATGCGAAGGGATAAGGGAATAGAGCGACAAAGAAAAGATAAGATAAACAATATAAACAGAAATGAGCAGAGACGTGGGTATAAAAGGTTAATGAAGGGGGAGAGAAAAATAGCCCAAAGGCACGAAAAATACCCCAAAGACGCGAAGAATACCCCAAAGACACGAAAATACCCCAAAGACTCGAAAAATACCCCAAAGGCACGACAAATACACCAAAGACACGAAGAATACCCCAAAGATACGAAAAATACCCCAAAGACAAGAAACATACCCCAAAGACTAGACAAATAACCCAAAGACGCAAAAGAATACACCAATGACACGGACAATCAGGTTATGGCACAATATAGGAGAAAAGGGATAATCAGAAATAAATATATAAGATAATATAAGAATAAACTAACCGAGATTATATCAAAGCAAGACGTGTGTGTGATCGTATACTATAGCCTATGTGTGCTTATGTGTATTGACATGCGTGAATACGAACGTATGTGTCTATGTATGTACAGTATGCATCTGCGTGTGTGTGTATGCAGAATGTGTGTGCTATGATAAATATGTGGGCCCAGTGTAATGTAGTTTTTTCCTCGGAGACAGATGATCACAGCTAACCACATTATATATATTTAATAGAGTTATGACGAATGATCGACTGGGATTTGTATAACTAGATAGATAGATAAATATATATATATATATATATATATATATATATATATATATATATATATATATATATATATATATATATATATAGATAGATATATAGTTAGAGAGAGAGAGAGAGATTGATTGATTGATTGATTGATTGATTGATTGATTGATTGATTGATTGATATATAGATAGATAAATGGATATATAGACAGATATATAGATATATAGATATATTGAGATAAATAGATAGATAGATAGAGAGAGAGAGAGACTGTGTGTATGTGTGGCGTGTGTGGTAAACTATCAATGGAAGTTAAATATTACTAAGCTATAATGAATCAAATAAATTCAATCTAAATGAAAACTACTCTATATCTAATTGAATTCAATTTGAAACAAGCTAATGTATATCCAAAGGTCTCACATAATAAATGTATATATAGGGTATGGTTATAAGGGTTAATATTAGCCAGGAATTAACTCACCAATAGTTGCACGTGGCAATGAGGCAAGGGAGAACGTTTACCCAATATGGCGGTGGACAATGGGGAACGAGACTTCGGTCCCGAGACTCGAGTCAAGTTAAAGAAAGAATAAATGATTACATGGGAATGGACATGATTATTATGCTTATCTGTCAGTCAGTCATGGTGTCGATGAGAGCGTCGTGATGGTGTAGCTGAGTGTATTGCAGTATGTGTATTGTGATTAGAGGCACAAATATCGATCAACTGAGGGCGGAAATTTAGATGTTAACTGGTTGGTGTTCGTGAAGGCTCTGGTGTTCCTCGAAGACACACCTTGCTGCCTTGGCAAAACGTCAGGAGCCCAAATTATCGTACCGCATCTGGGTTGCTCTATACGATAAAGTATATTAATATATACGATAAATTCATATATATACTACATATGACCATGGCAATATTGCTTAATAGCATATTAGGCCTTTTACAACTTAACCTATTTACAATCTTATAATATACGATCTACTCGTCCAACGTCGTGCTGTAGGAGCGATCGTGACGTCACAGAGACATACAGATCACAAAAGAGTCATATTCTATCGTATTTATACGATACACTCCCCCCACAAAAAAAGACCTGAACCCCACCTTAAACCTAAAGTTGCCCAGAGGCTATCTTCTGACGCCACAAGTCGACGGCGCCAGCAGCAGCGCGTATGGGACGCATCCCGGTCCGAGAATGATCACCATCAGTAAGAGGTGAGTCGTTCCTTTGAGAATCCTCGGACCCAGCAATAACAGGTGGAGCATCAGATTGCAATGCGGAATCGAGTTCCAAAGCGTACAAACGTGCGATAGGACGAACAGTAGTACCAGTGGCTGTCTTCAATATCGCCACCCGCTCTACAGAGTCTGCCCCCTTGTATACCTCCAACACGTGGCCTAATTTCCAGTATAAACGAGGACTATCTTCTTTAATTAAAACAACTTCGCCAACTGTAGGTGCCGTTGGCCTACCAGAGGGAGTAACACTCCTTTCCCTCAATGCTAGCAGATATTCACTAATCCACCGTTTCCTAAAATCCTCGATTATCCTGGATATATACTGGTATCTCTTAGACACCGCTACCTCAGAGTACAACGAGGGATCCTCTAACTCTACTATGGATTGGAAATCAGATGGAAACGCAGTCAATGGTTTCCCATATAGCAAGTGAGCTGGCGTTAATGGTAGTGGTTCTTGCAGGTCGGTGTACACATATGTAAGCGGGCGATCATTCACGACTGCCTCTATCTCTGTGAGGACTGTCGTCAACTCACTCTTCTTTAATAGAGCACGTCCTACAACCGCTCTTAGTCCTGACTTTACTATGCCGACACATCGTTCCCACATTCCCCCAAACCAAGGTGCCTTAACTGGAATGAACCTCCATTCACACTTCTTCTCTCCCAAAAAAGTGATGATAGTAGGATCACTACTCATATCCTTTAGATATTTTGATGCTTGGACATAAGTGGGAGCATTGTCGCTAAGAATGAGTTGAGGGAATGAACGACGGGCACAAAACCGTCTGAACGCCAGCATAAATTCTTCGCTAGACATATTATCACATAGTTCTAGGTGTACCGCTCGAGACGTCGCACAGGTAAACAATAATATATAAACCTTCTCATGCTCCCTCGTCTTCAATGCCCCTGTGTAATCTAATCCTACCGCTTGGAAAGGTTCTACGTGCTTCACACGGCATTCAGGTAGGGGTGGAGCTGGTCCAGTTGCATATGGTTTACATTTTAGTCTCTGGCATATTACACACTTTATTACTATGCGTCGAGCTACTTGTCGAACTCTGGGTATCCACCATGTGAGACGTAATTTTGATATAATATGACATACCCCGTAGTGTTTTACTTCCCTATGTGCACGTATGATCAATAGATAAGTAACGTGATGTCTTGTTGGCATAAGTATAGGGCGGTTTGTGCCGTCTGGTACACCCGACCACTTCAGGCGACCGTCACACCTGATGAGGCCATTGTCTAGGTGCAACCTTAGTTGACGCACTATATTAGGCATTAATGTCTTATTCGAGCTTTTCAAGGATTCTAATTCATTGGAAAAGGTTTCTACTTGAACCCCTTTGATCATAGTTACTTCAGCTGCTTTAAATTCACGAGCATCAATGTTGTGACCCCTGTTGCAGAGTTGGCCCGTTACTTTAAGCTTGAGATTGGATACATATCGCAATACCTAAGCTACAACTCTGACTAGTTTATTTTTATTTTTTTCTATGTGATTGAGGGAGGCAAAAGGCATAACTGCCTATAGCGAGTGCCTCCCCCATCGTTGAAATAGTGACAGGGCCAAAATCAAGGGACGTTCGAGCCAAAATGCCTGGACACACGGAGTTTGAAGCAATTTAAGTCATAGGAAGAGGGAAAGACTGATTCTGGGAGAGAGTTCCAGAGCTCAGCTGTTGAGTAGAAGAAAGTTTGAGAGTAACGTTTCACTCTTGGGTTGGAGAGTTGCACAGAGTAGGGGTGGGATTGAGTTGCAAGACGGGTACCACGTGCCCTACGTAAAGGAGGTGGTATGCACTGGGATAGCTCTGAGGAACACTGATTATTATAGTAGCGATAGAATAGCGAGAGAGATGCAACATTGCGGCGGAGAGAGAGAGATTGCAGAGAGTTGGTGAGTGGACGGGAGTTAATGATACGAAAGGCCTTCCTTTCAACTTTGTCTAGGAGAGTGGTGTGAGAGGAACCTCCCCACACATGTGAACAATACTCAATACAAGGGCGCACTATGCCCCTGTACAGAGCAAGAAGCTGTGCAGAGGAAAAGAACCCCCTAATGCGGTTGAGCACACCCAGCTTCTGGGAGACTGCCTTAGCAAGACTGGTAATATGGTCCTTCCAAATGAGAGCAGAAGAAAAAGAGACACCAAGAATATTGAGAGAAGATGAAGGGTTGATTTGTGTATTGTTGAAGAATAAGGGATAGTCCGCTGGGAGATCCTGACGGGTAGATAGATGGAGAAATTGGGTTTTGGAAGCATTAAAGTTAACAAGGTTTTCTCTGCCCCAATTGGAAATAGTATTTAGATCAGAATTTAAGAGTGCTATGGCTTCATTACGTTTGTCGTTGAGGGATTGCTGGCTGGGGCGTTCTGAAAAACTAATGGAGTAGTGTAAGGTTGAGTCGTCTGCGTATGAATGGATGGGAATTGAGGTACAGTTAAGGAGATCATTTATAAAAATTAGAAAGAGAATAGGAGATAGGACAGAGCCCTGAGGAACACCGGAGTTTATAGGGTGAGGAAGTGAACAATGGCCGTCCACAACCGCAGCTATGGAATGGCCGGAAAGGAAATTAGAGACAAAGGCACAGATGGAGGGATAGAAACCGAAGTAGGGTAGTTTAGAAATTAAAGATTTATGCCAGACTCTATCGAAGGCTTTCGATATGTCTAGTGCAATAGAAAAAGTCTCACCGAAGTCCCGAAAGGAGGATGACCAAGAGTTAGTAAGATATGAAAGAAGGTCACCAGTAGAGCGACCCTTAAGGAAGCCATACTGGCGATCTGAGAGCAGATTATGAGAAGAGAAATGCTTAAGAACTTTGGAAGCAAGAATAGTTTCAAAAACTTTAGAAAGACAAGAGATAAGAGCAATTGGACGATAGTTGGAGGGTTGAGAGCGGTCACCCTTCTTTGGGACAGGTTGAATGTGAGCAAACTTCCAGCATGAAGGGAAGACGTTAGAGGATAGACAGAGACGAAAGAGTTTGCCTAGGCAGGGAGTCAGCACGGAAGCACAGTTTATGAGAACAACAGGAGGAACACCGTCCGGACCGTACGCCTTATTAGTGTTAAGCCCAGAGAGGGTAAAAAGTACATCTTCAGAAGAGAATAGGATACTAGGCATAAGTAAGAGAGAGGAGGGCGGAGATGGAGGAATAGCACCGGAATCATCCAAGGTGGAGTTTCTAGCAAAAGTTTGAGCGAAGAGTTTAGCTTTGTCAGAGGAAAAAGTGATGGTTGTGCCATCAGAGTCACCGAATCTTGCCCACTCTATGATAGGACCCGGTGGCTCATTTGGTTGGGCTGTAACTGCCACTGTTTCCAGTGGCAGAGGTCCCTCAGCAACAGCATGGCATATCGTCCATTCACTTTCATGGAGCAGCCACTTTGGACCATGCCACCACAATTCGGACTTCACTAGTTGGCTAGCCATTATACCCCTAGTTATGAGATCACTAGGGTTTTCTTTTGTATTTACATAATGATAAGCAACGTCTGGTAAAAGGGCTCTAATCTCATCTACCCTATTCCGCACATAAACTGGCAGAGACTTCTTGCTATGTATCCAGTTGAGTGCGACCTGACTATCGCACCATACGTGAACGATTTCAATATTTAATTCGTTCTCGTATGCTGTGCGTACATGTTGCACCAGACATGCTAATAGCAGCATGGCAGTCAATTCCATTTTAGGGATAGTTACCTTTTTAACCGGGGCTACCTGGGCCCGGGCTGTAGCTAAATGTGCCCCAAATGAAGTAACAACATATATGGCTACCCCGTATGCCGTGGCGCTAGCATCGCAAAACGTGTGTAACGTAACGTCACCGAACGCCGCCACTTTACGAGGTATAGGTTTAGTACATAGGATGGCATATTCATTCAACAACAATGTCCCTTGGTCATTCAGGTCCTCGGGCAGACTGTCATCCCATCCTATTTTATGTCTCCAAACTTCCTGCATTAGAATCCTAGCTCTTATGGTAACGGGTAATGCTAGACCCAAAGGATCAAAAAATTGCGCAACTTTGCTCAACAGACTTCTTTTGGTGTGCGCTCCTGTCTGCTGAGCAAAAGACCTTGTTTGAAAAGTTAGTATGTCATGTTTAGGTTGCCGATCATCCCCAAATTTCTGGACTTTTCCTGGTTAAGAGATGCGGTACCGTCCACCTGTATTAAACACTGAAGATCTTCACTATTAGTAACCCACTCGCGAAGAAATAGATGTGCATCCGCAAACAATCTGCGTGCTTGCCAGTATGCATATAACAAATCATCCTGACTATCGCTAGAACCCTGCAAATTGTCAATATATAACCCGCGAGATAGTTTACTGTGTCCTCATGAGTGTCAGCTAGATGTTTTCTGATTGTGGCATTTAACAAAAACTGCGAGCACGTGGCCCCAAAGAGTACAACCCGAAAACGGTATATTATGATTGGACTTTCAGAGTCGCTAATGTCGCTGAACCAAAGAAAGCGGGTAACATCTCTATCTTCCTCCTTTAGCTTGACCATCAAGAATGGTTTCTCGATGTCACTGGTATAGGCGTACTTCCCCAGCCTAAACCGCAATAGATGTTGGGACAGGTCCGACACCATGGACGGACCTGTCAACAGGCAGTCATTTAGACTGGGTTGTTGACCTTGGTGGGCAGAACAGTCATACACCACCCGTATTGGTGTGGTGACACTGTCTTTCCTTACCCCATGATGGGCCAGATAGTGAACCCTACCCTTCTTAAACGGTTCCTTGACATCGACTCTCTCAATAAAGCCCCTATCTTCATAACTCCGAAATACATCATCATACGCCTGGCGTGTGCTCGGTTCGTTAGACAATTTACGCTGTAATGTGCACAAGCGACCTAATGCCAAACCATAGTTGGTAGGCAGGCTTATCTCACTGTTCTTCCAGGGTAAACTAACTTTATATTGCTTGTCTGAGGCACAGTAGCACACAGACTCGTCTAACCTTTGTAGCGCAACTTCCGAGTCATAATCAGTCTCCATAGGATTAATGCCTATGTGATCCAATCTCCACAGTCGTTCCAGGTCGAACTCGGCAGCCATCTTAGGGTCACTAGGTTGGGAATCCTCCCTTCCCAACTCCTCTGCCGCGGTTACATTAACTCTATATATCGAGACCGTGTCGACCAGGACCTTTGACTGTGTAGTATGCACCTTTCCGCTCATGCAATATCCAAATTTAGTGGGGATTAAAATTACACCACACATCTTTTTAAATCCAGGGTATACTACATCAAAATAATGATCCACACCAAGTAGAACATGCACCTCACTCTGATTTCCCATGGGATCTGACAAGTTAACCCCTTTGCTACGTAATGCGTGTTCCACCTTCTTCACACCCACAGATACATATTCTGGTAGGGTGTCTACTACGATACAAGTCATAAAGTACCGGTTTTTACGGTAGAAATATGAAATCTCCGCTAGCTCGTAGTCTTGCTTATCAGTAACCCCTGTGAAGCCCTGTAATCGAAGAGTCTCAGCCCCTACGATTCGGTGCTTCAGTCCCACTAGTACGGACCTCTTTATAAAGGAACGTTGAGACCCCTGATCTAGAAGTACCCGACAAACTTTGTTACTGTCATTACCTTCGATGGGAATCTGTATTGTGGGCAATATAGTGGTGTCTTGCGTGCTACCTAGTGCTACACAGTTGTAGTACCCTCTGTTTTGACGTCTTTGACTTTCTCTGCAGTAGGACACAACTTATCAAAGTGATGTCCTTTGCAGTGGCGACAGGGCCTTAAGTATGTAGCAGTACATTGTTCCTGCTTACCATGTTCCCCACTTAGACAACCCACACATAACTTCAATCTTTTCGCCTGTGCTAGTTTTGTCTCATTTGTTGGGTATTTTACGCAGAAACTCCATTTATGTTTGTTGTTACATAGCTTACATAGAATCTGAACAGGTTTCTTATATGCACCCTCTTTCTTTTCTTTAGTCCCCACTGGTGAGTTATCTGCTCAACAGGTGGCGTTGTGTGTGTGTAAGTGTGAGAGTCCGAGTGGAGTGGGTGAGACAGTGAAGCACGGGAACGAGATGGCTTCAGAGATGGGGTCGTTTCGGGTCATGAGTGAGCACCGTGCCTCATGTGAAGGCAAGATGGCAGGTGCTCGTTGTGCTCTACGTGCTTCACATGTCTCACTCCCTAGACTGGAACAAGACCTCACGGGCTTCACTGTTCATTGTAAAGCGGTGAATGTTAAGGCTCTCAGCCTATGCCCGAGAGGAAGTAAGTTGGAATATAGAAAAAAAAAAAAAAAAAAAAACTGTCATGCTTACTGTTCCCCTCTTCTCCACATTCTCACTCCCTCCCGACACATACATTCTCCCTTTGTTCAGTTAACTGTAGGTTATTGATCTCCTTACTGAACTGAGTTTTGAACTCCCCAGCTCAAATGATCTTACCTTATCAAGTATTGCCATAGGAAGCTTCTGACGCAAGATAATGACTATCATTTCCTGCGTGGTAAGCCCTAGGGTGTCTAGCGATCGAGTATGGCACTCCATATTTGCCCCAAAGTTTGTCAACTCCTCAACCTTATTCTGTGGTTCTGCGAGCCTTAACAAGGCAACGACATGGGCCATCTTCAACTGCTCTTTATCCACGTATGTGGACTCTAATAAGTGTACCGCTTCAAGATAACTACCACCCACTACTGCAAAACCCTCTATTAAATGTAAGGCCTCTCCTTCCATTTGCCCCTTCAGATAGTGAAACTTGCAGACACTATCCAAAGAGGACTCATGAACCGTAGATCGAAATACGTCCCAAAAAGCTAACCACTCAGTTAACTTGCCACCAAATGTAGGAAGATTGAGCTTTGGGAGGTGTACAGTATATTTTGGGTGAGCCCTTTTATGGGCCTCATTATCGCCTCCCTTCTTACTCGCGACAGCACGCTGTAATAGGTACTTCGCTCTAAAGACAGGTTCGTCATAGAGGGTGCGATTATCACACCCTGTAACTATCTCTTCCTCCTCTACCATGTCAGCCACAATCACCTCACTAAGAGCCGTAATACGACCGGGGGTAGCCTGGACATTTTCTAATCTAGCCTCCAATTCCTCTAGTTCAGCAGTAGTGATGAAAGTGTTGACGTCCACAATTAGCCTATTTAATACTCCCCGAAGTCCCGCCCTTTGATTTTTAGGGGCCTTTATCAGCACACCACTAGACGGTGTCTCTTCCTGTTTATTCATTTTGCATGTGAGCCTATAGACTATGTATCTAAATGTAAGTTACAAAGACAACGGCAAAATAATAGTCTAGGTAAGAGACGCCGACCCGGCGGACTTCTATGTTAAGGAGAACAAATAGTACACTAAATAGCAATACCTACTAATGGATCATATTGAACAAGAAAAAATGTTAGGTCAGGTCATATGTCACAGGAAGTCTGAAACGGAAAAGAAAATTATTGGGGAAAGATGATGGGTGGGATGCAGGATTTGGGCAGGAGCAACGATGTGACCCTGCATTCCGGCTCTAACCACCGCTTGGCTAGTCCTACCAGATTATCATAGAGTTGTTCCTGCATCCTGTTATATGTCCCCTTGTTCATTGCCTTAAAATCCCTTACTGGTAGCTAATTCCCGGGTCTGGGCACCACCAATGTGGTAAACTATCAATGGAAGTTAAATATTACTAAGTTATAATGAATAAAATAAAATCAATCTAAATGAAAACTACTCTATATCTAAATTGAATTCAATCTGAAACAAGCTAATGTATATCCAAAGGTCTCACATAATAAATGTATATATAGGGTAAGGTTATAAGGGTTAATATTAGCCAGGAATTAACTCACCAATAGTTCCACGTGGCAATGAGGCAAGGGAGAACGTTTACCCAATATGGCGGTGGACAATGGGGAACGAGACTTCGGTCCCGAGACTCGAGTCAAGTTAAAGAAGGAATAAATTATTACATGGGAATGGACATGATTATTATGCTTATCTGTCAGTCAGTCATGGTGTCGATGAGAGCGTCGTGATGGTGTAGCTGAGTGTATTGCTGTATGTGTATTGTGATTAGAGGCACAAAAGCTCGATCAACTGAGGGCGGACATTTAGATGTTAACTGGTTGGTGTTAGTGAAGGCTCTGGTGTTCCTCGAAGACACACCTTGCTGCTTTGGCAAAACGCCAGGAGCCCAAATTATCGTACCGCATCTGGGTTGCTCTATACGATAAATTATATTAATATATACGATAAATTCATATATACTACATAAGACCATGGCAATATTGCTTAATAGCATATTAGGCCTTTTACAACTTAACTTATTTACAATCTTATAATATACGATCTACTCGTCCAACGTCGTGCTGTAGGAGCGATCGTGACGTCACAGAGACATACAGATCACAAAAGAGTCATATTCTATCGTATTTATACGATAGCGTGTATGTTTGGCGTGTATGTGTGTGTGTGTGTATGCGTGCTTGTGTGTGTGTGTGTATGTATGTGCATGTATTGTTACGTATCTTGATCCTCAAGTGGTTAACTTAATGAATCTAGATAGCACAGAGATATATATTAAGGTATCAGTCAGCTGAAGGCATAACAAAAGTAAATTCTAATAACATTATTTCCTGTTGTTGCTTCCTTTCCTTTTGGATCTTACGACTTGGTATCCTTTATTTACTGATACTCTTTAATTATGAAAAAATACTAAAACTAATTAAAGTCATGTAGTATTTATAAAGAATTATTATTTAACCGAAGCTTAGTAGGCTATGGTTATGAACCGAATAAGTTATAGCTAAAGAAGGACTATTAATCTATACAAAGTCTTGAAAGATAAATATTAAAGTAAGAATATTTCTGTCTCTTACCCTTTTTTAAATGAATAAATAGTTTTCTTATTTCTTATATGTCCTTTTATTTATATTTAATGTAGTTTGTAGGTAGTAGGGGTAGGCAGCCCCGCCCAGGGAAGTACTACCGCCAAGGTTTCGGGAGACTCAGGGAATAGCCTGAATTCCATTTTCTCTCCCAGACCTTGGTAGCTGGATACATAATCTTTCTGCCTCACACATCAGGGGTATCAGGAAAACCCTCTTTATATAACATACACATCCAACTTCACGACATTGCCCTACATTGCTATCCTCTATCCATAAAACACTACTCTTCCCACTACATATCATACATGTAACACCATACACCTTACCCAATAAATATGGCAGTACAATTGTTAAGAGCAAACCTGGTGGTCCCTCGGATATCCACCCCCGGCAGGGTTGGGTCATTGACACAGGGCCCTCCCGGTCGTCATCATGCGACTGTGTCAAGAGCATTGCAACGTCCCAAAGCTGCTCGTCGGTGCAGCTTTTTCTTTAGCAATATAAGGGACTTCACTCTAACATCAATTCTGTACACCAATTTCTTCAAGCAGAATCCCCTACTCTCCTTTTTTTGACAGAGACTCCAGTAATATCCACATCTGACACGTCTAGATTTAATTTTCCAGGTTATCAACTGCTCCAAAATTTCAGACCTAAAGGAGGTGTATGTTGCTTCGCAAATTCTGAAATTGCCCTGGAGGAGGTTACTAGTTTCAATTGTCCCTATTTTGATTATTCTATATACAAATTAATTTCTGCTGGTAAATTTAAATACATATGTTGCATCTACCGTTCCCCAAATACTCCTCCAGAGCAAAGTCTTTTTGATTCTCTGTCCTCACAACTCAGTGTCCTCAACTTAAATGCTTCTTCTGAAATCACTGTGTTGGGTGATTTTAATGTCCATAATGTTGAATGGCTCACTCAATCAGCCAAGACTGATGATGCTGGTCTTGAATGTGAGCTATTTGCAGACTCATTTAATCTCACTCAACTAGTCAACCAACCCACCCGTGTACCAGATAATCCTAATCATAATTCCCACCTACTGGACTTATTTTTAACAACTAATTCAGAAAATTATGATGTTACAGTGAGGTCCCCGCTTGGATCTTCTGATCACTGTCTGATACAGGCCACCTGTCTATCACCTACCACACCTTCCCACTCTGAACCTGTTTTGGTGACTAAATGGCATTACGATAGGGCAGACTGGGAGGGTCTTCAAGGTTTCTTTATTGATATTCCCTGGACCTCTTTTTTTTCTAATGATGCACACTGCACCTTGAGCCACATACAAGATTTTGTAAAAATTGGAATGGAAACTTTTATTCCTCATCAAAAGTACAGTAAAATATCTAATTCACCTAAATGGTTTGACCATAATTGTGCTAGAGTAACTGAACAAAAAGCAATAGCCTACAATGCATACACAAGATCAAAAACTCATTAAGCCTTTAATTACTTTATAAACATCAGAAATCATGCCAAAACTGTATTAAACCTAACTAAATCAAACTTTCTCCACAAGCAGGCAAATAAACTTCTAAATAATCCAAATGATAACAAAATATTTTGGTCTACTCTTAACTCATTTAAATCCAACTTCACTACTGCTTCATCCATTCCACCATTAAAATCTCCGACTGGCAATCTTGTAAGTGACCCACGAGGTAAAGCTAACCTTCTTGCGGATATTTTCTCCACCAACTCAACCTTAGATGAAATAAATCAAGATGTCCCTGTACTTAATTTTAATTCGCCTGAAATTCCCTCACTTAAGATCCACACCAGACATGTCAAAACTATTTTGCAGAATCTCTCAGTAGATAAGGCTCCTGGTCCAGATGAAATTCCTCCAATAGTACTTAAGAATTGCTCCTTGGTGCTCGCTCCTGTATTGGCAAATTTTTTCCGTCTGTGTACTCATACCTCATGCTTCCCAGTACCCTGGAAAGAAGCAAACATCCATCCAGTTCCTAAAAAAGGTGCCTCTTCAGATCCATCAAACTACAGACCAATAGCTATAACTTCCACTCTTGGTAAAGTCTTTGAAATTATATTAAATAATCACATAATTAAGCATCTTGAGAATAATAAATTAATCAGTGATAGGCAATATGGTTTTAGACGATGTCGATCAACTGCAGACATGCTTTGCCTTCTTACGCATCAAATCAACCAAGCTACAGACCAACATGGTGAAACACATACAATAGCACTGGATATATCAAAGGCATTTGATAGAGTCTGGCATCAATCCTTATTGTCAAAGATGTCACACTACGGCCTTGCATCATTAGTTCCACTAATTTCTTCTTATCTTCATAACAGAAAAATATGTGTAATGGTAGATAGCCTTTATTTTCAATTTCACTCAATAAATGCTGGTGTTCCCCAGGGATCAGTTTTGGCCCCAATTCTGTTCCTCATTCATATCAATGATCTCATATCTACCACTCATAATCCAATACATTCCTACGCAGATGACTCAACCCTCCACAGTTCCTTCACATTTACCAATTCTTTCACCCAACCCGATCTTATAAATTCAAAAATAAACACTGCAATTTCTCTGAACCAGGACCTTTCTAGAATTAATGGATGGGGACAAAAGAATCTAGTTTCCTTTAATGCACAGAAAACCAAATACATTCAATTTTCTAACCGACAGAATCTCACTGACTCCCATATATTTTTTAATGATGTAAATATTCCCACTTCCCCTAGTATTGACATTCTCGGTGTAACATTAACTACTAACTTGAGCTGGACACATTATGTTCGAAAGCATTGCTAAGAATGCCTCTAAAAAAATGGGACTCCTGTACAGAGTTCGAGAATTCTTCACTGACGAGCAGTTGGCCGTGATATTTTTTATAAAAGTCATGTGCGTTCTCAGATGGATTACTGTTCACCTCTGTGGGGTGGAAGTGGAGTGGTTGCATTGAGGCAGTTGGACAAAATTCAAAATAAAGCTATTAGATTAATCAATAACCCTGCAATCACACAGGACCTTCCTACATTATCCATACGAAGAAACGTTGCATCCCTTGCATTATTCTACAGATATTTTCACAGCAATTGTTCCGAGGAACTTGCTTCAATTGTGCCTCCTCTCCACATCTTTCCCCGTAGAACTAGGGCAGCTGAGAGCGCCCATGAATTTACACTTTCTCCTCCACAATGCAGAACTTCTGCTTATCAGAATTAATTTATCCCCAGAGCTACTACTCTTTGGAATTCACTTCCCTCGAATTGCTTTCCACAAACTTACAATCTACAAATGTTTAAATCCAGTTGTTACAAACATTTTATGAATGGAGGATGCCTTTAGGCACATGGACCTTTTTGTTTTATCTGTGTTTTTCCTTCCTCCGTTCATTGTCTCCTAAAAAAAGAAAAAAAAAAGTTATTATTCTTGGTTCTTGTCTTACGTTAATAGTATTATAGTATTATTATCATCAGGATTAATATCAAAGTCACATAAAAAGTTAGATATATATTTAATAATTAGTTAAATGTATTTCTTAACCACGTAACATTGAGGTTTGATTATGAGTAAATTAAGTTACAGGATCGCTTCATAGATTCGATTCAGGTCTCACTCAAATAATATGAAAAGCAAAATAATATTTTGAAGCTAAAAGAATGTTCTTCAGCTTAGGAAATCACTAGAAGTAACATTAAAACAGCCATGTTAGTCTAAGGCGATATTACTAATAAGAGACAATAGCATCACCGTACTAAGCACCGTTAAGCAATGTAAGCTTAATTAAAAGAAAATGAAAGAACTCGTAAGTCTTAATATAAAACAATAGTATTACTTTTATCATAACCCAATTACTTAAAGAGTTGCTTTAGTCCACAAGTCAGTCAACTAAAATAGTTAAGTACATAATAGTAGCATTAACGTGAATTCCCAATCAAATAGTTAAGTACATAATAGTAGCGTTAACGTTAATTCCCAATAAAATAGTTAAGTACATAATAGTAGCGTTAACGTTAATTCCCAATCAAATAGTTAAGTACATAATAGTAGCGTTAACGTTAATTCCCAATCAAAGAGTTAAGTACATACAGTAATAGTAGCATTAACGTTAATTCCCAATCAAATAGTTAAGTACATAATAGTAGCGTTAACGTTAATTCCCAATCAAAGAGTTAAGTACATAATAGTAGCGTTAACATTAATTCCCAATCACATATCTCACTAACCAACATAACGTAAGTGTTTACACCGAACACACTTAACACACACTTATATAATCTGACTGACAGTCACAAACCCATTATAATACTTCACCTCCTCTTCCTCCAGCTGCAAGTTCACCTTCCCCAACTCCAAATGAGACTGATTTTAATGCCCACTACTCGGGTCTAATATACTAAACAATGATGGTGTAGGAACGAATCAGGAGGCGAGTGATGGTGCGCGCTCCAATCACAGCTCCTCGAGTTGCGTAGCAGGTGTGTGGTCCAATAGAGTCTCCTGGCGTCGATCATACGTCATAGCGTCGGGTCATCGAAGTAGTTTGCAGGGTCCCCTATGACGAACGCAGGTGTGAAGGCTTGTTTGCTGGTATGCGGACGAGCTGGTTTCCCACTCACTAGTTCGCTCGCTGGTGTGCTTCGCCGCCTGGGTAGTGTGGCACTCCTTCAACTCTAATTCTAACTCTTAAATTAACATACAGGGCTCCGTATGTCAGACCTCCCCCCTAGAAAAGAGTTTATGGAGTATAGTACATAATATTAAACATAATACATGAATAGATTCACCACCAGATTGGCAACAGCAAGATTATAATGAGGATATAATAAGGATATCACCCAAAGTAGGCAACGTCTCCAGGTACCACATCAGAACATAGCCGGAACGTAGCTGGAGCGCTATTCGAACTGCAAGGCATCTCACAGCTGAAGGCTTGAAAGCGCACTACTAAAGCATGATATTTACCTCGCTACAAGGGAGAGCTAATTGCCAAAATCCTCCCATTAAGTTTATCTCACTGCTGTATGAGGCCAACCCGGTAAATGTAATCTTTGATCCGTGGCAGTGGGTAGGTATCGTTCTTTGTGACAGCATTAACTTGCCTATAGTCCATACATACCCTATGTCTCCCGTCTGGCTTTGGCACAAGTATGACCAGACTACTCCACTGGCTTAAGGCCCTTGTGATCAGCTCGTTAGATAACATTAAGTCAAGCTCGACCTGCAGTATACTCCTGCGTTGTGGTGAGACACGGTAGGGGGATAGTTTAATGGGAGTTGCATCCCCTACGTCAATGTCGTGCACGGCCAAAGAAGTGAGCCCTGGAGTATCACGAAACATACTGGGAGACTGAGATAAAACAGAGATTAGTTGGTTCGCTTGATCAGAGGGAAGATGATATAGTTTAGATGGTAATTCCCCCCAAGCTACTGAATTATACTGTAAGTTGGATAGGCTACATGACAAGTCAAAGTCTGGATGAATGCCTTCAGGCTCTGGAACAGTCTGTTGCGGGTCAGTAAGAAAACTGAAGACTTCGTCCGCACCAGGCTGCCCACAGGTCCTGACATTCACTGCCACAGTGGGAGAATCTGGAGGAGAGGAATCAGGGGACCTATGGTAGGGTTTCAACATATTTATATGAAATACTTGCGTGAGCTTTCTCCTGTCTGGGGTAGTTACTAGATAATCGGTAATGCTCACCCTCCGAATGATCTTATATGGGCCCCTGAACTTGGCAGATAAAAGTTGACCAAAAATGGGGAGCAGGACCAAAACCTCATCACCGGGCTGAACTCCCTCTCACAGGCTTTTCTGTCATACCATTTCTTCATGGAGTTTTTAGCCACTGTCAAGTTTTGAGCGGCAAATTCACATGAGGATCTCAGCAGGGTTTTGAAATCTGAAACATACTTGAGGAGGTTTTGGTTCCCCTCCTGGCCAACTAGGCTATCCTGCAATAGTTGCAAAGGACTCCTTACCTGGTGACCGAAAACTAGCTCATTAGGGGAAAAACCCAGGGATTCAGTTGGAACCTCACGACTAGCAAATAAAAGAAAAGGTACCCCCTTATCCCACTCAACTCCGGTCTTTGTACAATATTTACGCAACATTCCTTTTAATGTCTGATGATACCGTTCGAGAACCCCTTGACTCTCTGGGTGGTAGGTGCTAGACTTAACATGCTCGATACCCAACTCCTTCAGGGACTGCTGAAAAATGTTAGAGGTAAAATGAGTTCCTTGATCACTTTGCACCTCATGGGGGAAACCCAGTCTGGCGAAGAATTTGAGCAGTTCCTTGATGACAGTTGGAGCAGAGGTAGTCCTCAAGGGTATAGCCTCTGGGTAGCGAGTTGCCATGTCCATAATAGTTAATAAATAATTGTTACCTTGGGAAGTCTTAGGCAATGGGCCTACAATGTCCACTACCAGCCGAGTAAAAGGATTCTCGAAAACGGGCAAGGGCACCAGAGGATGTACAGTCACCTTCTGATTGGGTTTTCCTGTCATCTGGCAAGTGTGACACACTCTACAAAACTCCACTACATCTGCACACATTCCTGGCCAGTGAAAGTGGGCTCTGATTCTGTCTAGAGTTTTTCTCACACCTAGGTGTCCTGCCAATGGTATACAATGTGCCATTTCCAAGATATCTCTACGACAAGGTTTGGGGACTACTACTTGATGGATGTCCCAGGCCCCATCATCGATTGCTCTGTGTGGCTGTCTCCATCTACGCCGCAATACTCCTCCTTTGAGGTAGAAACATTCACCACCCTCCTTCTCACATTCCTCTTCACTCACAGCCCTGGCAGCTAACTCCTTGCATTCACTATCATCTCACTGTAGCTCTACCAGGCCACTAGGACAATTTGGAGGGGTTTCATGGTCATCGTTAGGGTCAAGATGAGCCATAAAGGTGTCAGATAAATCCACCTCAGTCACATCATCAGGCACAGTTGGAGCGTTATTCACACTCTCATCATCCCTTTCATCAACTCTTACATTCGGTACATTTCTGTCTGAGGGAACTGCTACTTGAGTTGAACGTGTGACAGCACACACAGGGAAAACTGTTGGCATCTCCTTTTCGAGCTCACCGGTTAGTGGATCGTTAACAGGGGAAAGTGACAAAATGGGGTCTGGTTGGACCTTCTCACCTGCTACATCATTCCCCAAAAGGAGTGTTACCCCAGGCACAGGGATATCTTGGGACCTACACAAAGCTATGGTGGCCTCACCCTGTAGTAACTCACATTCAATTTCGCCTTTTACCAAGTGTGCATAAAATTGGCCTCCAGCACCTCTCATTACAACTGGTTCGCCAGGTGGGCACTCAGTGTAAGGATTCACCATGAGGGTGCTAGTAGAACCTGTGTCTCTCAGAATTTTTACCTCATGCATACAATTATTTAATCTCACGTTGCCAGATGAAATAAAGGGACGGTAACTGTCCTGCACTGATGGTGAAATTATTATTGGCTGAACCCTAGTGGGTTGCACCACACATGCTACTACACCCCTGTCTAGATGATTTACGTTAGCTGCTAGGTACTAATTCTGTCGGGAGTCCTGCATTAAAGGAACTTTTGGTGCTAGGTACTCCTGTCGGGAGTCCTGCATTACAGGCACATATGGAGTTTGAGATACGGCGGCAAGTGTCTGCCCCGATCTCTCTGTTCTCTCCTTGGCCCTGCACTGATAAGCTAGGTGGCCTCTCTTGCCACAAAAAGTACATAATTTAGGGGATACGGGAACGTTCCCTCTTTGAGCATTACTATTACTTTGGGGCCCACCTCTGTTACCATTGCCCTGAGTCGCATTTTTAGTTGGGGGAACAATTCTATTTTGGCTAGCTGGGGAAGACGTTACAGGCTTGTGACGGGGTCTGTCAGATTTGTGATTGGGATACTTAAAATTAGAACTAGAATTATCGTAGGGCTTCTTTCCACGAAATTTATTGTTGAGCACGTATGTGTCAGCCATGTCAGCGGCGTCGGCAAGACAATCTACCTTTTTCCCCTTTAATTGATAGGATACAGAAGAATCAATTTTCCATAGGAAATTTTCTAACAGGACCAACTCCTTCAGATCGTTGTAGCTTGTGACTTTCTTACTCTTGATCCAATGATTGAAAGTTTTAGTCATGGTCCTGGCAAATACCTTACGGGTTTCTTCTCCTTTCTTCTGTTTTTTACGGAAAGATTGCCTGTAAGCCTCAGGCTGCAATTGATAGGTTTTTAGGATAGCTTCTTTGAGATTGTCATAATCCTGCCTAACTTCTGCTACTTCTGACAAAATTATATGCAGCTCAAGCCTGCCCTGTCAAAACGGTTTGTAACATAAAAGGCCATTGATCTCTTCTCCACTTCATACCTCCAGCAACTTCCTCAAACAAAACAAAGAAATCCTGCACATTATCCTCAGTGAAAGGTGGAATGACACTGGTCATAGTTAATCCCAGAGGGGGAGAAATTACGGGAGCATTTGTATTGACATTTAGTTGAGCCGTACGATATTGATATTCATAATGTTCGGTCTTTATTCTGGCTTCTTCGATATTTGCTTTGGCTTGTTCGGTCGTTGCTCTGGCTTGTTCGGCATTTATTCTGGCTAGTTCTATTTTTAGTCTGGCTTGTTCTATTTTTAGTCTGGCTAGTTCCAGTACTTGATCACCGGTCAAACCAGGTGGCAATTATTCATCAAGTTGGCTAGGATTACTCGGGATCCCACCAACTGCTTCGTCACCCTCCTCGCCTTCTACAGAGAACAGGTGGGTTTTTATGGTCTGAGCCACCTCTACTTTGGACATGTTTGAGACAGTTAATTGGAGATGTGAGGCAAGCACTTTCAGTTCGGATTTTGACAGACAGTCAATATCAGGGGCTGTGGGTTCTGAGTCTATGAAAACTCGAGCATCTTCGTCACTAATTAGTTGAGGCATGATTAATATTTGATTTTTAAAGTAGTGAAACGGTAATGAAACTGAGTGAAACTGTATGAAACGAATCATGGCAAGGTCGCCACTCTTCTGTTACGTATCTTGATCCTCAAGTGGTTAACTTGATGAATCTAGATAGCACAGAGATATATATTAACCCTTAAAAAGCGGCTCACCACATAAGTCGTTTTTAATAAAGCTGGACTATGTGGCGGCGCTCGACATAGGTCGAGTGGCAATTTCAGCACGTAATGTTGCTGAGAGAGAGAGACAAGTGGTGGCAGGAGACTAGCGAGCGTATGACTTCTCCAGACCACCGCGGCGAACCTACTGACACGAATCTCAGCTCCCTCCTCCCTCTCTCACTCGCTACATACTGAATTATATGGGGAAAGTACCGAATTACATGCTTTTTGCACTCGCGTTGCACGGTTATTGCAAGAAAACTATCCATCATACAAGGATCGTTATGGTGTCATTCGAAAGCTCTGTTTATGCCCTTTCAGGGATAGATACTTGTTTTACGTTCTGGGTCTTATTTAGGCATGAAAATGATCACGTAAACAACCCTATTTTGGCTAAAAACACCCCGCTGGTCAACTATAAATAAACCGCATAGGCCGCTAAAGAAGGGTTAAGGTATCAGTCAGCTGAAGGCAAAACAAAAGTAAAATCTAATAAAATTATTTCCTGTTGTTGCTTCCTTTCCTTTTGGATCTTAGGACTTGGTATCCTTTATTGATTGATACTCTTTAATTATGAAAAAATACTGAAACTAATTAAAGTCATGTAGTATTTATAAAGAATTATTATTTAACCGAAGCTTAGTAGGCTATGGTTTTGAACCGAATAAGTTATAGCTAAAGAAGGACTATTAATTCTATAAAAAGTCTTGAAAGATAAATATTAAAGTAAGAATTGCTCTGTCTCTTACCCTTTTTTAAATGAATAAATAGTTTTCTTATTTCTTATATGTCCTTTTATTTATATTTAATGTAGTTATTATTCTTGGTTCTTGTCTTACGTTAATAGTATTATATTATTATTATCATCATGATTAATATCAAAGTCACATAAAAAGTTAGATATATATTTAATAATTAGTTAAATGTGTTTCTTAACCACGTAACATTGAGGTTTGCTTATGAGTAAATTAAGTTACAGGATCGCTTTATAGATTCGATTCAGGTCTCACTCAAATAATATGAAAAGCAAAATAATATTTTGAAGCTAACAGAATTTTCTTCAGCTTAGGAAATCACTAGAAGTAACATTAAAACAGCCATGTTAGTCTAAGGCGATATTACTAATATGAGACAATAGCATCACCGTACTAAGCACCGTTAAGCAATGTAAGCTTAATTAACTCCTTGCGACATATTATGTTCCAATAAGTCCGAGGAGGCGGTTGACAAGTATTTTGGGTCTTGAATTTGGCTCATGAGTGTTGTCGAAGCCTTACATTTTTCGCGATTTCCATCCACCAGAATGCTGTTTATTGTGATGTATCATATATCAGTGGAAAGAGGAATATTTATAGTACATGATAAAACAAAACAAAATGTAAATAAATCGAAATATGAAAGTGTAAATGAGTCCGGAATACAATTATTTCCCATGCAATTGTCTTCACACCGTCCTAGCTCTAAATTGTGAGTGATGACCATATATTTTTTTTGCTCAAATAATAGTATTTTTTCTCCTCTTTCCAAATCTGAAAACAGAAATTGTTTATCTTCAATAGTTCTCAAGCAGTGACCGAAAACAAAAAATATATGATTTTGATTTATATGGTTTATAACATTTTCGATTTATTTCGTTGCTACGAAGTGTATGGTTTTAAATTTAGGCTGTATGAATTCGGCAAATAATGCTGATGAGTATAAAACAAACTAGAAGTTCCTAGGACAAATACTTTTTGCGCTATGAATATTTGAAATGAAGAGCCAAAATGCGAATATTTACGCTTCACCCATCTCTGTTCCGGCGATGGTAGCCGGGTTCCGAGCTGTTCCCCGCCTCGTGGTTACGTTATTTGCTCGGATATGTATATAACTGTATATATCACCGGAATCGGAAAATTGTGCTCTTTCCAATGGTGAAAACAAAAATAATATAGCGTAATTGGTTCGCGAGCTATGCACAATTGTTTCCATGCAGTGACCGAAAAAAAAAAATATATGATTTTGATTGATATGGTTTATAACATTTTCGATTTATTTCGTTGCTACGAAGTGTATGGTTTTAAATTTAGGCTGAATGAATACGGCAAATAATGCTGATGAGTATAAAACAAACTAGAAGTTCCTAGGACAAATACTTTTTGCGCTATGAATATTTGAAATGAAGAGCCAAAATGCGAATATTTACGCTTCACCAGTCTCTGTTCGGGCGATGCTAGCCGGGTTCCGAGCTGTTCCCCACCTCGTGGTTGCTTTATTTGGTCGGATACGTATATAACTGTATATATCACCGGAATCGGAAAATTGTGCTCTTTCCAATGGTGAAAATAAAAATAATATAGCGTAAATGGTTCGTGAGCTATGCGCAATTGTTTCCATGCATTGTTTTTGTTATGAAAATATATGAGAATGTTTATACAGTTGTATATCTTTGCCACAATATACAACACTTTTATATAATTTGTGTTGCCAATAATTGTATAATGTTCATAGAAGACATGTCAGTCATGAAGGTTGCCAATTTTACTTACCTGGTAGGGCTACAACCCTTTCCAACGAGAAGGGAAATGGCTCCTGGGTTGACACTGAAAAAACAAAATAAGAAAGCCAGGTTATCTTCAGGTAATAAATTCAGAAATAATTCTATTGTACACGAAAATAAAATAAAGTAATATATATATATATATATATATATATATATATATATATATATATATATATATATATATATATATATATATATATATACAAGGTGTCAAACAAAATATAAAGAATGGTAAATGGTAATGTATGTGTGTGGATATATATATATATATATATATATATATATATATATATATATATACAAGGTGTCAAAATAAATAATGGTAAAATCAATGTGTGATTGTGTGTATATATATATATGGTGTCAAACCAGAGAAATATGTGCAAATTTCCAAGCCACCCAAAGAGGTACTGCACTGGACTCGTTATTTTTTTAGAGTGGTTTCCCCAGGAGGCCTATATCCACTCTAGTGCAAATTGAATTGTGTCACAACCCTTTCCAACGAGAAGGGAAATGGCTCCTGGGTTGACACTGAAAAAACAAAATAAGAAAGCCAGGTTATCTTCAGGTAATACATTCAGAAATAATTATATTGTACATGCAAATAAAAGAAAGTAATGTGTATATATATATATATATATATATATATATATATATATATATATATATATATACACACAAGGTGTCAAACAAAATATAAAGATTGGTAAATGGTAATGGTAATGTATGTGTGGATATATTTATATATATATATATATATATATATATATATATATATATATATATATATATATATATATATATATATATATGGTGTCAAACCATAGAAATATGTGCAAATTTCCAAGCCACCCAAAGAGGTACTGCACTGGACTCGTTATTTTTTTAGAGTGGTTTCCCCAGGAGGCCTATATCCACTGTAGTGCAAATTGTAGTTTTTTTTTTTTTTTTTTTTTTTTTTTTTTTTTTTTTTTTTTTTTATGATGATGGTGATGATGATGATGAGTGAATGAAGGTGGGCCCCGAACCTTGGAAGTGATGATTGAATGAATGAATGAATGATTGAATGATTGAATGACTGAATGAAAGGGTGATGAAGGTGAATTATTGATGATGATGATGATGATGGGTGAATGAAGGTGGGTGAATGAAGGTGGGCCCCGAACCTCTGAAGTGATGATTGAATGAATGATTGAATTATTGAATGATTGAATGACTGAATGAAAGGGTGATGAAGGTGAATTATTGATGATGATGATGATGGGTGAATGAAGGTGGGTGAATGAAGGTGGGCCCCGAACCTCGGAAGTGATGATTGAATGAATGAATGAATTATTGAATGATTGAATGACTGAATGAAAGGGTGATGAAGGTGAATGGAAGAATGCATAAAGACTGAATGAATGAATGGGTGATAGTGATTGGAAAGGAATAATGAAGGTGAATAGGAGAATGCATAAATGAATGAATGAATCGTGCAAAGATCCTGGCTATAGGACATCTGCATCGAGTTGATGGTACTTGTTAAAGCAACCATTGACATCGATGCAGAGGCTAACGCGGCAAGACCTGCAGCGAAAGCTCGTGTCCTTGCGAATTTGGCTCCTGTAACACACACGGCACCGCTTTCGCTTTCCGCCTGGGATAGTCTCGAAAACGTGTTCCAAGTTCCTGTTGTACCGGTCATGGTCCAGTACAACAGGACGTGGCCTGGAACCCCGTCCTCTAAGAGGACCTATCCGACGGCCTCTTGGTGCCTGAGCCCTAGCTTGAACGTCCATTACTAGTGGAACCCAGGCGGCATCCATGAGGGGTGCTGCCCGAGCGCCACCAGCAGCAGCAGCTGCACCCGGTACTACTGGTGCGGGGGGGTCAAGTGGTAGGTCATCCACTTCCTCCTCATCATCAGTAGCATCGTCCGAGTCCGATACTGGTGCCGCCTGGGGTGCATTCTCAGCGAGTGCTCCCCCGACGGCAACAGCAGCAGCAGCAGCATCTGGACCTGGTGAGGGGGGGGGGTCATGAAAGAGTGCTCCCCCAACGCCTCCACCAGCAGCAGGAGCACCAGGAGCACCAGGAGGAGTGCCAGGATCATCAGCAGGAGCGGCTGGGGAGTCTGGATTGTCGTCCGGTGGGGGCGACCCAGCTGAGCTTCCGGAGGATTGCCGCCGACGCCGCCTGTCTCGCCTGAGACGGGTGCATGGCTCGTACTGACCTTCTGGCAAATCCTGTGCACGCCGGATGCGTCTCCCCGACAAAGGCCACTCTGCAGGGTTGAAGTGCAACAAGGAACGGACTATGCTTTCCTGGAACGCCAGCATAGTCATCTTCCTGCGGGGGTTGCACTTCTTGAAGAGTACGAAGGCATTGAAGAGGGCCATTTGGATGAAGTAGAATACGATCTTCTTCGTCCATTTGACCGTTCTTCGCTGGATGGGGTAGTACTGGATCATCTGATCAAAATGATCCACCCCACCCATGTGGCGGTTGTAGTCGTCAACACAAACGGGCTTCATGATGTTCTTACGAGTCCGCTGCCACCTGCCTTGTACCTTCTTCTTGACAAATGACTGCTTTGGAATGGTGCTCTGGTCGTGGAAGGTGGACACCATGTTGACAATCCGTTTGTCTTTCCAAAGCATCACTAGGGTTGTGCCGTTGTTCATCGCCTCAATTGCATCGTCTTCCAGTGTCGATGCATGGGCAATGTCGCGCAACCGCTTCGGAGCCCCTCGTGCAAGCCTCAGGGTGCCACACACATAGATCTGGTGGTGTGTGAGCATGTGGTGGCACAGGTCAACTGAGTTGTAAAAGTTGTCCATGAACAACTTGTAACCCATGCCTTGCAGGGACTCCGTTAAACCCTCAACCGTTTTCTGGAGAGTTTGACCAATACCAGTGTAGACTTCAAAGTCATACACGAAACCAGTCGTGGACTCTGCCAGGATGTACAGCTTGATAGCGTACTTCTTCGGCTTCATCGGGTTGTAGCACTTGAATGAAAGGCGACCCTTCCACCCAAGGCAGCCTTCGTCGATGGACACCTTCCTCTCCGGGACGTAGGCAAGCTTGAAGCCAGCAAGCAGGTAGCGCATCACCGTGCGGATCTTCACTAGCCTGTCTTTGGTCTGCTTGATGACTGCCTTGCTGTTGAACGTGTGAAAATTGCTCAGCAAGGCTTGGAACTTGGTGACCTGCATGGTCGTGCGAAACGTTGGATAATTATGGACTCCATCATTTAGCCAGTAGTGACGCACAGTGGGGAGTTTGTTGACACCCATGAGGAAGTACAGACCAAGGAATTTGGCCATGTCCTCCTCACTGAACGATGTCCACAGAGAACCAACGAATAAGGCATACGCGTTGGTCTCATTCACCAGGAACCTGAGCA
>CM064510.1:16242705-16459288 GCA_032716605.1 Paralithodes platypus | reverse complement strand
GATTTTCACGAATTTGGACCGCAGATAGGATATGCATCAAGGAAAAAGTTATTCAGTTAGTGATTAGTAGAGCGCATATCTCCGCATAATAGAGCGCATATCTCCACCATAATAGGCGGATATTTGCGCTCTCCAAGTGCCCATCTACTTTTATTTGTAGTCTACTACGAAACGTCAGCTTTCAGTGACTAAAGAGATGTTGATATTTCTCACACATACTGAATATACCTGTTGGTGTTATTCAGCAACCAGATGACATTTGTTTTATTACTTTGTACTAAAGCTAGTAAAGGTAATTAATGTTTTCAGTACCGGTGACATCCCTTTCATTATATTCTGGCAAATAACAGACGACTTTATTTAACTTAGGAAGGATGTATATAGACTTTGAGAGGCTGCAGACTATCACAACTAATCCTTTTCTATACCTGCCATACAGCCTTCCTAAGCTTAATAAACCGTCTCAATGTAGCTGACATATAATAATAAAGACGTCACAGGTACTGAATGGGTTAACCTCTTCTGTACCGGTGACGTCTTTGTATTTTTATTCTAGTTACAATTACACGATTATATGAAGGTCAGAGAGGGTGTATGGTAGCTAAAACGATTAATTGAGGTAGTCTGTAGTATTTTCATGGGTAGACGTTCTTCCTAAGCTGAATATAATCGTCTTAATAGTTGCCAGAGTGTAATCTTCTTTCATATCTTACTAACTCTTGGTCATCATCCGTTCGGGACTTCGGTGAGACTTTTTCTATGCACTAGACATATCGAAAGCCGGCGATAGAGTCTGGCACAAATGTTTAATTTCTAAACTACCCTCCTCGGTGTCTATCCCTCCATCTGTGCCTTTGTCTCTATTTTCCTTTCTGGCCGTTCCATAGCCGCGGGTGTTGACAGCCATCGTTCACTTGCTCACCCTATAAACCCCGGTGTTCCGCAGGGCTCTGTCCTATTTCCTATTAGCTTTCTAATTTTTATAAATGATCTCCTCAATTGTACCTCAATTCCCATCCATTCATACGCAGAGACTCAACCTTACACTACTGTATTAGTTTTTCAGAACGCCCCGCCCAGCAATCCCTCAACGACAAACGTAATGAACTCTTAAATTCTGATCTAAATACTACCTCCAATTGGGGCAGCGAAAAACCTTGTTACCTCTAATGCTTCCAAAACCCAATGTATCCATCTATCTACCCGTAAAGAACTCCCAGTGGACTATATCCTTATTCTTCAACAATACAAAAATCAATCCTACATCTTCTCTCATATTCTTTGTGTCTCTTTTTCTTCTGCTCTCAGTTGGAAGGACCATATTTCCAGTCTTGCTAAGGCAGCCTCCCAGAAGATGGGTTGTGCCTCAACCGCCTTAGGGGGTTCTTTTCCCCTGCACAGCTTCTTGCTCTGTACAGGGGCATAGTGCGTCCTTGTATTGAGTATTGTTCACATGTGTGGGGAGGTTCCTCTCACACCGCTCTCCTAGTCAAAGTTGGAAGGAAGGCCTTTCGTATCATTAAACTCCCATCCACTCACCAACTCTCTGCAATCTCTCTCTATCCACCGCAATGTTGCATCTCTCTCGCTATTCTATCGCTACTATAATCATCAGTGTTCCTCAGAGCTTTCCCAGTGTATACCACCTCCTTTACGTAGGGCACGTGGTACCCGTCTTGCAACTCATTCCCACCCCTGCTCTGCACAGCTCTCCAACTCGAGAGTGAAACGTTCTCTCAGTCTTTCTTCTACTCAACAGCTGAGTCCTGGAACTCTCTCCCAGAATCAGTCTTTCCCTCTTCCTATGACTTTAATTGCTTCAAACTCCGTGTGTCCAGGCATTTTAGCTCGAACGTCCCTTGATTTTGACCCTGTCACTTTTCAACTATGGGGGAGGCACTCGCTACAGGCAGTTCTGCCTTTTGTCTCCCTCAATCACATAGACAAAAAAAATAAATGAAAGGGATGTCACTGGTGTTGAACAGGTTAAGGGGGATCACTTAATTCTTCTGCCATGATAATCCGGACAATGAAGGGAGAAATTGGGAGAATGACTATATTATTAACTGGGGTGGCAAGGGAGAGAGAGAGAGAGCACTTGATATTTCCTCTTTACAATAATCCGGTCAATGAAGGGAGAGAATGGGAGAATGATTTTGTTATTAACTGGGGTGGCTGGGGAGAGAGAGAGAGAGAGAGTGTGTGTGTGTGTGTGAGCGCCTGCGCGGATACGAGCATAAACACTACTTACCGTTCTTATATTTGTGCTAATTCTTCTGAAAATATAGAGGTTACGCTATTGCAAGTGACACTCGTTGTGTATAAGTGTTCCCAGTACAGTGTGAGGCCGACAGGAAGATAATGGAAAGAGTTGTTAATGATAAATAAGTGATAACAATACTCACAACATTCTGCCCTCTCGCCCGGACAATGCCCTCTATTGGACGAATCCACCATACTCCTTAACAGTAATTACCAACACTTGTTTAATCGTCATATTATAGTGAATAAAGTGTGTTTAATTGTGACATATATTGTAATGCAAGTGAAAAATAAGGAGGGTAAGTTGTTTAGAAACAACACTAGATAACAATTTTGATAGAAATTAATGCCACTATACACCTTTACCAGTTACCTCATTATTTAAGTGCATACCTGTAAATAGTACTTAGGTGTGTGACGTTTGTAACAATAATTTGGAAAACAATGAATAGCAGAACAGGGTACTTATTACCGAAACGACCACTAATTTGTTCTCTATTTGAAGGCTATTAGAGAACAAGGATATTGCAAAGATCATATTTAAAATGTGTATCAGCCTCCGGAGTTACATTTAATGTGCACTATATAAAGTACTGTAAACACAAAAACTCTCCCTATTGTTGTCATTGAAACTCTTATTAAACCCTTACTGTTAAAACAGATGCTGATTTTAATAAGTCATGGGGGGGGGGGGGGAGGGGGGCAACCCATCCTGTATCCAAAGGCAAACAAACAAATATATATATATATATATTTACTCTGAAAATGGCTTACATCTGAGTGTTTTAACCCGGGAACTGCGGGGAGACTCTTAACCTGACAAGCGCTAAATAGACCTAGGGGCTAGGGTAGTTATTTGTGCATTTCTAGCCTTGGATTCTGACAGAATTCGTTATATTTACAATATAGAGCATTATTTGTTTTCGGTATGCTTTTATTTTACATATATGATGTATATATGAACCTTCAAGAGTGCTAAAATAAGTGGGAAAAGCATTTGGGTGGTGAAAAACGAAGATATTGGCCACCCGGTCATAATCTCAGGCGAGAGAGAGCCACAGGCAACCCTCCTCTCTCGCTGTCTGTGAGGTAACTGAGACGAGCGGGGCGGTGTGGGCCGGTGTCTGGGTGTTGCATAATGATCTTTTCTGCAACCCACTTGTGCTACATTATCGCGGGAGTGAAAAATAACCGATAAATGATGATAATAAGTGGAAAAATAGGTGATAATTGAGGAGGGGAGGGAGGGGGGAATAAGGTGGGGAAGGAGGGGAGGGGGGTGGGTGAGATTTACATGGATGAGTACTGGAGGGGAATTATCTCACCTAGAGACAAATTCCTTTGTTTTGATAGGCCCTTTTTTTTTATGGAAGGCTTTTTTTATGGTCTTGCTTCCGTGAGGCCTATCGCGTTCCCTATAGGAAGCCTTCCGTGAGGCCTATCGCGCTTGCCGGGTTAAGAGTTCCCCCGGCGGACTACGGGAAGACTCTTAACCCGTCCAGCCCCGGCTAGTTTTGTAATGTTTGTTCACCAGAACCCGGCCGGTTTTTAAAAAATGGTTTTATTCCAGAAACAATAGCGAATGGGTTAGGAATGAAGGAAAAACCACGAAAAACCGCTCAAAAAGCTTAAAAAATGGTCCTACAGAGCCCCAGAAAACGTATTTTACAAGAGTAAAAAATTGAAGGCAATTATCCCAAAAAACCAGGTTATTGCGCGCTCACGCGCACGCACGTGGACTTTGAGAGTTTTCAACCATCGGCACGGTTGCGTGGGATACGTACACAGTTCCCATACAAATCTGAGCCCTCTTGAGTGGCTACACCTGAGGTTACGGTCGGCGCAATTAGGGCGACTCGCCAGGTGCGTCTCTGGGGCTGTGCGTTACATACATCGCCGACGCGTCAGACGCGTCGCTGGGGCTGTACGGGTTAAAAGTCAGAGAAAGAAAAAATCAACTTTTGACATCGAAAAAAAAAAAAATAAATAATTTTTTTTTATTTTTTATTTTTTTTTGGCCCCTGGGCCATGCAAAATCTCAGTCCTCTACCTCCCCTCCTTCCCCACTTTCCTCCTCTCCTTCAGTTATCACCTATTTTCCCTGTTATTCCCTTATTCTGAGGTATATTTTCATGCTAACATTAGCGAGTTGCAAGCAGGGCGTTGTCATCACTGATAGCAAGTGAGTGCAAGAGAGAGAGAGAGAGTATCGATCGACTGTGTCTCAGTGGCCTTGGGGGAAATTGGCGGGAAAGCAGCTTGCCTCACCCATACATTATACAACTCGAGGCCTGTATCTCCGATTTTGACCATCCAAACGCTGTTTTCACTCGTTTTATTGTTGTTTCAGGTTAATACCTTGATAATCAACCCATAATAGGCACGTATGGATAAGTATTAATGCTATTTATGGTACAATGAATATTTTAGTGACGGAAACACCTCAAATACATGCGCACAGGGTGAGGCGTCTAATTACCCCCATGCGCACTTGTTAGGTTAAGAGCGTTGGATAATGGGAGAAATAACATTGGCAAGAATGTAGTTACCGGGTGTACCGCCTGTCTTGTTTACACTACGCGGATGCTCACCATCATGTTCCTGTCTATTTTGACTGCCTTTGGAAACAAAAACACATTACCCTAACCAAACAACCTAACCTAACCTAATTAGTCCATGAGCCAGGCCAGATATCGGTACCACCTGGGGTGACTAAACACGAATGGTACTAAAATGTTTATAGAGTGACTGTAAGTACATTAAGATATGATAGCCTTCTCGCACTGGTAGCTTAGTCTAATTTTTTTGATGCAATAGGGGCGCTACCCAAAAATAAAGATTTTTAGCGTGACGCTCGGCGTTTTCCTCATTTTCTTTAAAATCCATCACACAATCATCGCGAAACTTTGAACACCTATGTAGAATTATATTCTCTACCAGAGTTGTTCCTAGGTATTTTTCAAATTTCCTCATATTTCGGAATATACTCTATATTTTGGGTATTTTCCTCTAAATCTAGAATAATTCCTTAAATATGGGGAACATTGAAAAATATATTCTAACAGCTCTTGTAGCTTATTTGATTCTCTACAAGAATTATTCCGATGTGTATTTCAAGTTTCTCCATATTTAGGGGTTTATTTCATATTTGGGGATTTTTTGTTATATTTTGGGGATAATTTATTATTGGAAGGAGCAAACATATGTAGAGTGGTTTCCATGTAATGTGTTTGTTTGTTCATGGTTTAATGGTGATATTTTTTGCAGGTGTGTGTCGACTGTTTGACGGCAGGATGGAACCATCTGCGAGGAAGAGAGCACGGATCGACTGTATCATCCACTGCTCTGATGATGACAGCGATGCTCTGGTGTCACCACAGGATTTGGACTCCTGGAACACATTGCTCAGGCCTGCAGAAATCAGGCAGCATGATCCAGTCCTGGAAGCAGCCAAGGGCCTTGAAGAAGGAGGAATACCACACATACATTATCACCGTAAATGTCGTAGTCTCTTTACAATGAAGAAGTCACTGGATTCTATCCTTGCCAAGGGTGTCAAGATAGAATCAGCAAGCGTCGACCCCAGGAGGAGGGCATCAAGGGATGCCCCTAGTACTAGCAGGGTGTATGCCAAAGTATGTATCTTCTGCGAGAAGTCAAGCAAGTACATAAAAACAACAAAGACAAGGGAGCCACTCATACAGTGTGTTGAGCTACGAGCAGATGAGAAGATTCGCAGAGCAGCAATAAGGAAACTCAACCAGAGAATCCTTGGTTTAGTTAGCAGAGACCTTGTTGCTGCAGAGGGTCACTACCACAAGTCGTGCTACAAACTCTTCACAAAAGATGATTTCCCAGCGGCCGCCAGGTCGGGTGCAGGTGAAAATCAGGAAGAAAGCGAGGAAGCACGCTACGAAGAGGTTGAGACAGAAGCCCTCGAGGAACTCTGCTTGTATATAAGGACCAAATTATTCCCCAACCCAGAGGTACTGCCTATGACAAACCTCACATCTAGGCTTGAGAGATCCATGATGTCCCGTGGTATTATCCAACTGAAACCAGCGACAAAGAAACATGTTCGCCGAAAGATTGAAACCGAGTTTGGAGAATCACTACGCTTTGTCCCAGATGAGAAAGGAAAGCTTCTAATCTATCCACGCAGCCTCTCAATGGACGACCTTGCCCGGCAAGCACACAAAATGGCAAAAACCCTGCAAGAAGCAAGAGCAGCTAACTCTGAAGATGTCTTAACCAGAGGAATGAGATCAATAAACAAGATGTGAGTCAGCCATGGCCTCCCGATACAGATCAGAATGTCATTCCTGCAGCAGTCACTCAATTCCTGCACACCCTGCTGACAGGAGAGTGTGAGTGTGAAACTCCCTCTGAAAGAGCTCAACGTCTTGCCACTTCCTTTGGCAGTGACTTGGTCTTTGCTGTTACCAGTGGCAAGACAAAACCACCCAAGCACGTACTGCTGACCAATGCTGTAAAGTCTTTGACAGGAAACACAGAACTGATCCGAACTCTGAATCGTCTTGGTCACTGTGTGTCTTACTCAATGTTTGAGGAGATCGATCCAGCCCTTTGTATCCAGAAGCTGGAATGCTCAAAGGATGACATTCCACTGCCAGCAAACATCTACCCTGGTGTGTTCACAACCCTGGCCTGGGATAACATTGACCGACTTGAAGAGACCCTAAGTGGAGCAGGTACTTCTCATAGAGTCAATGGCATTGCTGTCCAGTCCAAGGTTGCAGGCTCTGTGCCAGAGAAAGTCCTGCCAGAGATTACCAAGTCCAAGATAAGAAGCATCACTCAGACATCATCAATGCTGCCAATATACAATGTTGGGCGGCGGGCAGGGCCACCTAGGATTGAGACTGCGTATGTCGACACTACCAAGGAAGTCCAGGATTCAAAGACAAAGAACCATATCTGGCTTCTTACTCGAATGTCAGACCATGAGGACCAGTCCATCAGCGTTTGGACCGGGTTCAACATCAAAATGCGCAGAGACATTGCAGTGGTTCAGGACACTGTAAGCTACCTGCCCACTATCAATGCTCCCGCAACAGAAATGTCCACCGTTGATGAAATCTTGGAACAAACGCATGCTATCATGCAGTCCTTACAGCTTAACAAGATTGTGTGCGTGTTTGATCAAGCACTCTATGCCAAAGCTGCTGCCGAAGTTATCTGGAAACAAGAGAAGTTCAAGAACATTATCATCAGGATGGGCGTCTTCCACACAATCTGTAATCTCATCTCCACCATAGGAAAGAGGTTTCAAGATGCAGGTCTTAGAGATCTGTGTGTGGAATCAGGTATCATCGCAGAAGGATCAGTGTCAGGAGTGATGAACGGCAAGAGGTACAACAGAGCAGTGAGACTACACAAGCTCGTGTATGAAGCAGGCTTGCATGGAAAGGCTTCCTTTCATGGCTAGAAGAAAACCATTCAAGGGACATACACCATCTAGATGAAACACTGAAGGACATCAACAGCTTTCACAGCAATGTGTCTCAGGGACTCTTTCAAGAGCTGATGGAGAGTGAATCATGCACACATATCATGAAGCTTTTCCAAGTTTATCTTGAGACCCTCAGAGATGAACACAACCTCTCAGCATTCTGGATGTCATACCTGGACATGGTTGAGATCATGCTGGACTTAATTCGAGCCTCCAGAGAAGGCAACTGGATGCTCCACCTAGGAGCAATCCGACAGATGATACCGTGGTGTTTTGCCTATGACAAAGTGAACTATGCCCGGTTCCTAACCTACTACTATGCCTTGATGTCTCGACTGCCCATTGAACACCCAGAGGTCCATGAACACTTCATGCAAGGTGGCTTTTCGGTCCAGATCGATAGCAAGAATCCCTTTGGACGGATCCCTGTGGACCAGACAATCGAAGAGACGATCAACAAAGACACCCAGACAGCAGGGGGCACAAAAGGCTTCAGCCTGAAAGGCGGAGCTGTCGCCAGGTACTACCTGACATCGGAGTATCGCAGCAGGTACTTAAGGCAGCTCAGGACTATGGTAGTAGGCCAAAAGTATACTGACTTCAGCCACCCAGACCTACAGATGCCCAGGATTAGAAGAGATGAGGCCGATGTCCAATCTTTAGTTCAACTGATGGAGACCAGCTGGTTGAACCCCTTCAACGCAGAGCAAGAAGATCTTGTCAGTTGTCAACTGCGACTATGGCACCACCAGAAGTTGTCAAAGACCTTCTAGGGGCCTACAGAATAGGAGAGGATGCATATCAAGCCTTCAAGGAAGAGCGCCTGGAGATCGATACGCCAACTATACAGTTTCATGACACGATGACGAAGACGAAACTGAGAACGTTCACTAACATCAGAATGAAGCCACGCTCACAGGCCAAGGAGGTTATCTTAAAGGCTGACAGGAACCTATTTGGCCAGATGATCCTTGTTGCCGAGAACAGAAAGCTCAAAATGAGTGATGTCTTGGCTCATCCCCTGGGGCCTTTGCCTTGGGCACTTGCCAGCGGTGATGGGTCTCTCCGCAAGACCAACAAGGCTGCCCTCGCAAAGGAGTTAGAGAGGAATGTTTTCTCCTGCAGAAGTGATACCCGAGCCCTCTGCTACCATAATTGATGGGATGAGCCTGGTCCACAAACTGAAGGGAAACGACAAAACTTTTTCACAGCTTGCAGGTACAGCACTGAGTCATGCTGTTCATGAAGGTGCTAAGAGCAGGCGCATTGATGTTGTGTTTGATATCTACAAGGAGACATCCATCAAGGATGCAGAACGAGCCAAAAGAAGTGCAGGCACAGGAATTCATTTCAAGAACATTCAACCTGGGCACAACATCCAGCAGTGGAGAAAGTTACTCGGTATTTCCTCCAACAAGGCAAGTCTTATCAAGTTCTTGGTAGAAGAATGGAAGGCACCACAGCACAGGGAGAAGCTCAAGGACAAGGAGCTGTATGTCACATGTGAGCAGCGCTGCTTCAAGATCACCAAAGAGCAGTGGGAAGAGGCTCCTGAGCTTAAGTCAACTCAAGAAGAAGCAGACACACGCCTTCTTCTCCATGCACTTCATGCAGCAGAATCTGGGAACAAGTCTGTCATCATCACTGCAGAAGATACAGACGTCATGGTGTTGTGTCTTGGCATGTGCCACAAGATCCCATCCCATCTGTTCCAGAAGTGCGGGACGAAGAACCGGACAAGATTCCTGGATATCACCACACTGAGCCGCACACTGGGAGGCAGCGTGTGTGATTCATTGATTGGTATGCATGCCTTTACAGGCTGTGATACCGTCAGTGCATTCGCTGGCCGAGGGAAGATGACGACACTCAAGCAGGTGAAGATGGACAAGACATACCAGCATGCTTTTTCACGAACTTGGACGCTCATGGGAAGTGTCTCCTGAACTCTTTGAGAAGCTACAGGAAATCACCTGCCACATGTACCTACCATCTACCCACACAACTAAGGTAAACAAGCTTCGGTATGAGCTGTTCTGTGCAAGACGTGGAGAGGTAGAGTCAAGTCAACTCCCTCCTTGTGAGGACTGCCTCTTCATGCATGCACTGCGTGCAAACTACCAGGCTGCGATCTGGAGGAGAAGTCTTCATAGCCAGCCATTTGTTGCGAACCCAACAGACTGCGGTTGGATGACAGATGAGGACGGTAAGCTTGCCGTCAACTGGATGCGAGGCTCACCAGCACCAGATGCTGTTATGCAGCTACTGTCTTGCAAGTGTGTGCGGTCATGCGAACTCCCTAAGTGTACTTGCCTCAGCAATGGTCTAAAATGCACGGACATGTGCAGGTTACAGACATGTCAGAACAAGGCTATTGAAGAAGAGCCGGTGGCACAACAGTCAGATTCCGAGTCTGACGTAGATGATATTTAGGAGTAGTAATTTGCCATAATAGTATGTACAAGCCCATGGCATGCTTAGTGTGTATTTACAGGACTTGTATTAAATGTGACAATTACTATATGCATTTTGTTGACATTTAGGCATTCCTGTCCCCAAATTTGACATTTTAAAAAATTTCGGAATTTTCGGTAGGGTATGTCTATTCAAGAAGTGATAACGACCATTAAGCTACCAATGTGCAAGGGCTATCATATCAAAACATAAACTAGAGACATGTAGCAAGCTAAAAACACCTAAGAGAATTAGTCACCCCGGGTGGTACCGATATCCCAAAATTCGGGTCTTGGCTCATGGACTAAATCTAGTATTATAGATTTATAAGTATTTATTTTATTAAAAGTATTTATAGATGATTTATGTTGTATGTCGGTAGTGGTACACCCAGTAACTACAACCTTCCCATAACATTTTCTGGGGATTTTAACTAATTTGAACTACTATATAATGACGAAAACTACCTAAAACCAAAATGAAAAAAACCATGGGAAAATTAGTGGTAGTTTCGGTTATATTTTCCCAGAACAGTTCTACCCCCAGCTGGTGTTAAATGTAAAACCTGCACTAAGACTGTATCATAGAGTGCATAAAGTGTGAAAAGTGTAGCAGCTATGTCCACACAGCCTGCTCACATCTTCCAGTATAATGCTTGGTCCGCTACTTCAACTCAAGAAGTCAGTATATTTGTGAGGGTTTTGTTAAAGATAAATTAGGAGATGATAACAATTATGAGCAACATGCATGGGTCACTGGACTGCTGGAACGAGACAATGCTCCGCCTCCAAAGAGTTCTGACCCGGAAAGGAAATCTCTTCTGGGTGAATCTCCATCTACAAGCAAATCTCCCAAGAAGGAACCACCACAGAGCCAAAATTCTCTATCCTTAGATGACAGTAGGAAAGAGGCAGTAGAGGAGATATTGGAAGAAAGATCAGCACCAATATGACGCTTCTACCAGCGCAACGTTTTCCGAGGATGCCGTACTGGTCGTCATGGAAAATAATGCACTTATGAACATCCAAAAGTTTGTTGGTGCTACCTGAACCATGGACCAAATAAAGCTAAGGGATGCAGCTTAGGCAAAAAGTGTTCCATTGCTATGAAGAAAGGCTGTCTCTACTGGTGAGTGTCATAATAATTATTGTAAATTCAACCACCTAAAAGGTACCAATCTTTCACAAACTCTTACTCCAAAGAATAATACTGGTACTAGTAAGGACACTTATCGTGCAAACAGTGAAATAAATGGTACAGAAGCTATTGTTCCACCTCAGCCTCCAGACACCTCATTCTGGAGGACCCAATCTACTACTGGCCACGATAATGGCGGCCCACTCTCCCAGGGGCGCAATGAAGGCCACAACTATAACAACAACAATAACAACAACAATAACAATATGTCATACAGAAAGATATCCAGCAAACTACAAACTCAGATGCTCCATATGCCAAAATGATGCATATACACATGGGTTGGTCACCACTGCAAGGATCACCAACAGTGCCTTACCACAACATGGCACATCAAGCCATTTGCATGATGAAGTAGGGTCACTTGGGGAGCAATATTAACCCTCATTGTGGCAAACAGAGGGGTTGCACCCAAGAAAGTTCAGCCAGAAAGTGCAGATGCTGTCTGAACTTGCAACTAAAGATACTGCACTAGCAGTTTGTCTCACTGAGTCTCACCTAAATGACACAATTGGAGACTCAGAAGTCCAAATGGAAAAGCTTCTACCATTCAGAGTTGACCGACTAGATAGAAAAAAAAGGAGGTGTTATAACTTTTGTGTTGGAGGAGTTTGCCTCTCTTACTAAAGTGCTCCCTGGGAGAGTCAAACTCCTTCGTGGAGCTACTAGCCCTTCACATTACATCCTTGAACCTGGTCCTTGTAAACCTCTACCGGCCACCTGCTTGTGAGTCACAACACTTCAGGCCCATCATAACAAAATTAAATGATATACTTGAAAACCTCCTAAACCCAATGCCAGAAGTAGTTGTGGATGGAGATTTTAATTTACCACATGTGTTCTGGCCAGAAATGAGAATAATGCACGGTGGGACTGGACAAGACAGAGTCCAGGCAGAGCTACTTTTTAACTTTGCTGAGCAGTGGTGCCTTAACCAGGTCATCGATTCACCAACAAGAGGTGAAAATGTTTTAGACTTCGTATTTATAAACAATGATGAACTTGTCCATGAGGTGGTAGTAGAGCAGACAATCCTTTCTGACCACAACCTGATTAAGAACACCTCCAACATTAGAAGAATTAAGTCCTCTCAAGTCATGGGACCAACTGCAAAGTAAGAAATCAATTTTGGATACCTGAATTTCTTCAACAACAAAGTTGATTGGTCCAGTATTAAGTCTGAGCTGGGTGAAGTTCATTGGCAGACTGAGATTGAAAGTACTTCAGTTGATGAAAGTACAACACAATCATCTCAACTACCCTCGAGATTGGCAAAAATTATACTCTTCTCCGGAAGGCCTGCTACAAAGCAACCATTCCACATGAGAGAAAACAATCATGAGGAAAAGGAGCAAACTAAACTCCAGAATAAAAACATATAACAATGATCATGAAAGAAGAAGCATGCAGAACAAGGTGAAACGACTGGAGGAACAGCTGAGGGAATCCCACAGGAACGAAAGAGCCAAAGATGAGAAATCTGCTGTTGAAGCCATTCAAACTAATTATAAGTAGATCTATTTCTTCAAGTATGTTAAGAAACGAGCCACAGTGAAAGCAGGTATTGGTCCTCTCGTCGCTACAGATGGAGAAGTCATCAGCAATCCACAACAGATCTGCGAGACACTGAGAGGTCCATACGAAAAAGTATTTAGTCAGCCAAAGAGATGCACTGAATCAATGACCCAGATCTTTTTCTTCAGTTCTATTAGGCAGCCACCTCCACTGGAGGACATCTACTTCCAACCAGTGATATTGCTGAAGAAATAGGTAAGCTAAAAGCAAACTCTGTGGCTGGACCCTATCAATTTCCAGCAATCCTCCTGAAAGAGTGCACTTCTGAGTTTTCAGTCCCCACTATACATGCTGTGGAATGCATCTATGAGAGAGGGAACTATCCCAATGTTATTGAGGACTGCAAAGATTACCCCAATCTACAGAGGAGGACCAAGATCCCTACCCAAAAACTACCGACCGATTGCACTGACTTTTCACATTATCAAGATATTTGAGAAAGCTATCAGTAAGCATATAGTGTTTTTCTTAGAAAACAACAAGAAGATGAACAGTGGACAACATGGCTTCAGAGGAGGGAGGTCCTGTTTGTCTCAATTGCTGGAGCACCATGACTATATCCTGCAAACACTGGAGGATGGAGCCAACCTGGATGTGGTGTATCTTGACTTCGAGAAGGCCTTTGATAAAATCGACCATAACGTCCTTCTCCATAAGATTCGGAAACTTGGGATCAGTGGACGTGTTGGACGTTGGATAAGTACCTTCCTCAGATATAGAGTCCAGTCTGTAGCAGTTGGTGGCTGTGTGTCTGCAGAATCAAACGTGACAAGTGGAGTTCCCCAAGGTTCTGTTCTTGGACCAATATTGTTCCTAACAGTTGCTGAGGTTTAGATGGCTTGAGTTTCATATTTTGCCGACGATACACGGGTGTCTGGAAAAGTGAAGGATGAGAACAATTAAGCATCACTCCAGCAGGATCTGAATGTTCTGTACCACTGGGCGGAAAATAATAACATGTTCTTTAATAGCTGCCAATTTGACCTCATTAGATATGGACCTAATATCAAACTAAAAGAAAATACTGTGTACTCGACCTATGATGGAAACAGTATCAATGCAGTGGCCAATATTAAAGATCTAGGGGTAACAATAAGTAGTGATGCAACATTTACCAAACACATCCAAGACATAGTCCGTTCTGCTCGCAATCAATGGGTTAGATTCTACGAACGTTTGCCACAAGGGAAGAAAAATCAATGATGATATTATACAGATCTCTAATAATGCCAATCCTCGAGTAATGCTGCCAACTCTGGGACCCGTGGAGAGTTGGAGAATGACAAGCACTCGAATGCGTTCAACGTACGTTTACCAACAAGATCTCCGTGCAACATCTCGACTACTGGGAAGGACTTAAAGCACTTGAATTGTACTCGTTAGCGTGACGGCGCAAGGGACATCATAATCTACGTTTGGAAATGCTGATGGCCATGTCCCAAACTTAAACAATGAGTCGAAAATAAGTGAGAAAATCAGCAAGATGCGAGGCAAGCTCTGTGAATTGGGAACATCAATAATAAGCCTTGGCCAGAGTGGTGACTCAGAGAATGACCTCAATATCAACTGGGGCCCAACACTCTTTAACGCCCTGCAAGATAGTACAATGGAGTACAAGAAATCAAGCAACATATCTAGTGACCCTTCTAGGTTGCTTGTCCTCCAAAACACTGAGGATCAAGTGTCCAAACAGTGGTTTAAGGGGGTAGGGAACATTGGGAAGGGATTTACTGCGCTGGAACTAATGTCCGGGGCAGGATTAGGAGGTTAGTAGAGGACAGATGGGTTAGTAACTGAGCGCGGGGGGGGGGAAAATAAAGTTAGTCATTTACAAACGCAGGCAGTCGCGGGTTTGGTGCGAGATTTGTCTAGGCGGAGTTTAAATGAATCAACGGTGATGTGCATGATGCAGAGTGCTCCTTGGCTGACCAGTTCAAGAGGGTGATGGGCAGGTTCCTCAAGAGTGTCCCTGACCAGCCATAAATGCCCCACTACAACATCAGGGCACTGAGTAACAGCATCCCTGATCAGCTTGCCCTGATGAGGGCAGACGGTAATTTTATTACCGATCTGTCTACCTTGGACAGTCCATCTAATGGTCCCCTTGCCCCCGTGTCTTCCACTGGGGTCGGGGATGAACGGTGGATGACTACTACTGGCGGTGATGCATCAGCATGACCGAGGGACGACTAGACGTCCTCAACTCATCACCAGGATCACCAGGACCAGGTGTGTGTGTGTGTGTGAGTGAGTGAGAGAGAGAGTGTGTGTGTGAGTAAGTGAGTGAGTGAGTGAGAGAGAGAGAGAGAGATAGAGATAGATAGATAGAGAGAGCGAGAGTAGAGTATGTGTGTGTGTGTGTGTGAGAGAGAGAGTGAAATATTCTAATTTGAAGACCTAATTCAATAGTTTTGTAATAGAACTAATTATAGAATGACGAATGATAATTTGCATACATATATTTATTTTTCTCACTAATTACCAGGAGAAAGGATGACAGGGAGGGCAAGGGAAGAAATGTTAAGATGATGAAAGGAAATGAGGAAGAAAAGGAGAGCAAGAAGAGAAGAATGCTAAGTAAAGAAAATGGTAAAGTAAGGGAAATAGGAAGAATAGGAGAGCAAGAAGAGAAAAATGCTAAGTAAACAACATGACAAATTAAGAAAAGAGGGAAAGAGGAATAAAAGGAGAGCAAGAAGAGAAGAATGCTAAGTAAAACATGAAAAGGAGGAAAAGAGGAAGAAAGGGAGAGCAAGATGAGAAGAATGCTAAGTAAAAATGCATGAAACATTAAGAAAGAAGGAAGAAAAGGAGAGCAAAAAGTGAAAAAATGCTAAGTAAAAAACATGAACAATTAACGAGAGGAAGTAAATGAGAGCCAAGTCAATTATATGCCAAGTTATATAATGGTAATTGGGGAAAAGAGGAAGAAAATGAGAGCAAGAAGAAACATGCTAATCAGATACAAGGGAAAGGGAGAAAATTAGGAAGAAAAAAAGAGAAATGCTAAGATATGAAAGTGGGCAAAAGTGGAAAAAGGAAGGACCCCCCCCCCAAAAAAAAAAAAAAAAATTAAAAACTGAAAAGTTAGTAAAATAGGAAGAAAGGAGAGCTAGACAGAGGAATTGCTAAGTAAAGTAGAAAGGGAAAGGGAAGTGAAAAAGGAATTAGACAGAAGAGGATACAAAAAGAGAGAGAGAGCGAGAGAGAGAGAGAGAGAGAGAGAGATAAGAAGAAGAAGAAGAAGGTTTAATGGAGAAGGGTAACTTTTTATATTTCACTTATATATTATATTTTTAGTTTCCTTCCTAGATTTAAATTAAACAAAGCAAATACATCCCCAAGATCCCCTTCTAGATAAATCTGTACATTTTTTGGGCAGAAAAATGTCGTGGCCAAAGGCCGGTCACTCCTTAATTTCAGGCTCGCTAGGAAAACATTGACACTTAATCACACGAAAAGTCTTATTATTGTAAAAGAAATGAGGCGAAAGGTCATAAAATTGCCAATGTAATGGGGCAAACATCTTAAGATCTCACCGCTAATAGGGATAACATGAGGGAGAAGGGGGTCCAGTAAAGACGACTAATCCCCCTTAAAGCTCGGTTCACACATGCACGAATTAACGTTCCGTTCGTCCCCGACCCTTAATTCGCCGTGCCTGGGCGGTGTCCTTTTTATGCATGCATAAAACGGTCCGTAGGGGTCGGGGCAACTGCCAGATTTGTTTTTATGTCGGGGACACCCAGGGGACACACACGGGAGCAATCGTCGTCTAGGCGCAGCCTGGCGGCGTCTAGACGACGAATATAACGAGAACGGCGGCAAAAAACCGTTGGAACAGTTGGAACGTTGGAAAACGGAACATGGGGCCTCCAGATTGATGCCGTCCTGCCTATTTTCTTGGTCGGGAACGGACGTGACGTTAATTCGTGTATGTGTCAACCGAGCTTAACAGAAAACCAAAAGCCTGGGACTAGGGAGACAATCAAGACCAGCATAGGCCCACAAGTTCTTCCACCACCACACCGATCCTGCCGTGTAAGGTCAGGGTTAAGGGGAGGCAGACCGTTTTTCTGGACCCCCTTCTCCCTAATGTTTTGAGATAATAAGACGTTCGGCCCATTAGTTTGGCGATTTTAACACCTTTCGCCCCATTTCGTTGTCAGTTTTAAGACCATTCGTGCCATTTAGGTGTTGATTATTTCCTGGCGACCGAAAACGAGCCTGCAATTTAAGAGCAAACGGCCTTCGGGCGGGACATTTTTCTACCGAAAAATGGACAAATTTATCTTGAAAGGGGGTCTAGGGGGTGTTTTTCTAAGCTTGATGGAGGTCTAGGGAAGAAACTAAAATAATATATGAATAAACTAATTAATAGACCAAACAAACGGTCAGTCTCCCCTTAATGGGTATGTGTGAGGGAGAAGAGAGGAGAGGAGAGGAGAGGAGAGGAGAGTAGATCAGAGGAGAGAGAAGGTGAGAGTAGAGAAGATTATAAGAGGAGAGAGAAAATGAGAGGAGAAGACAGAGAATAGGAGAATACAAGGGAAGGATAAGAAGCTAAGAGGATAGATAACAAGGAATGGTAGAGATGAGGAGAGTAGAGAGGAGATAGGAGGAGCTATGAGAAGAGCTGAGGAGAAACAAGCCAAGCATAGCCCATAAGTTCCTCCACCACACCGATCCTGCCGTGTAAGGTTAGGTTAATGGTTATGTGTGAGGGGAAGAGGAGAGGAGAGGAGAGGAGAGGAGAGGAGAGGAGAGGAGAGGAGAGGAGAGGAGAGAGGGGAAGATGGTTGGTAAGGAGAGATAAAAGATTGAAAGAGAGGAGAAAGAGGAGGATACTTAAAAGGGGGGAGGAGAGAAGAGATAAGAGTGTAGGTGGAAACATGAGGGGAGATGATAAGTGGAGAGAGAGAGAGAGGGAGAGAAGACAAGAAGAGAGGAGACAGAAGGTATACATGATATTACCTTTCCATTTCTAACTATTCTGTAAATTCCTTCAGACGATTTCCAAGCCTTCAAAGGTTATTCACTTCTAACTATGTCAAACTGTCGGAGGGTGTGGAGAGAGCCTTCATATCTGCTATCTTTTCCTTCAACTTTCTCTTACTCTTAGGAATGCTATATCTACTATGATTAAAGCCTGGCCACCTCGCATGGATCGTAAGATCTGTGTGGCAAGTGCATATACAGTATGTAAATCTATGTACAATCGTGTTAATAAGTGATGTCTCGGCACCAAGTATGTTTTGATCAATAATTGGTATCAGCAATATCTAAACTTCATTTCTTCATATCGAGTGAAATATGCAAACATGTTCCTACACTTACCCACCCTATTCAATATCTGACAGACATTAATACAGCACAGAGTGAGCCAAACGTAATGACAGCTGGGGCATGACTTATTAGCGCGACCGTATTCTCTCTCTTCCTTCCATCTTTAATCTTGACCTCCAATCTCTCTCACTCTCCCAGAATGCAATCTCAGAGTTCTTCCCCTCCTCCACCCTGCAGCTATCTCCATCAATCTATCCCTCACTGGTTATTGATACCCCTCCCCCCACCTCTCCCTCTCTCTCTCTCTCTCTCTCTCTCTCTCTCTCTCTCTCTCTCTCTCTCTCTCTCTCTCTCTCTCTCTCTCTCTCTCTCTCTCTCTCTCTCTCTCTCTCTCTCTCAGCAAGTAGTAACATATAGACGGCAAAGTTTGTATAGTCTGCGTATCTATGTACTTACTGTATATGTATGAATCTCTCGCTTGTGATATTAACTACATTTAAAATAGCCTTCATCATAGGAAGAACCAGGGAGTCAAAGGGTTGAGGTAATTGGTATACTCATTAATTTATGTAAGTCGTATTAAGCTGAGTTAAATCGCCTACTATTATACATTATCACGGCTCTCTAGGAATAGAAGGGATATAGTAAATCTCACTTAACACTCTGACTTCAAAAAGTCCTTCCTAAGCTGAATATAGTAGTCAAATGATATCCCAAAGTCATATGGAAAACTGTGTCACCGTATCTTGAAGGGCTTAAGGGAAGATGGTCGCTTTTTCTGGACACCCTTCTCCCTCGTGCTTAGCCCCTTTAGTTTTCAGATTTTAAGACGTTCGGCCCATATGTTTGGCGATTTTATGACCTTTGGCCCCTTTTAATTGTCAATATTAAACTGCTCGTGTCATTTATGTGTCGATTTTGTTCTGGTTAGCAACAGCGAGCCTGTTATTTAAAAGGAACCAATTTTTCTCTCGAAAAATATACACATTTATCTTGAAGGATGGTATTGGGCGGGTGTTTTTATAATTTCGATGGATGTGTAGGGAGGAAACTAAAGAAAATAGTAAAAAGATACATACATGAACAATTATATACGCCCATACCTCCTTAATGTAGGAGTTTCAAGAATATAATATCCCACGTAAAATAGTATTCATATTTCTATATTTTTGTCAAACTAACTTCTGTGTACTGGACATATTTTGTAAAGTTAATATTTGAAACAAGTTATTTACTGGTATTTCTTTTCAGGTAACTTTTTCATATTTTTCTCATCAAGAAATTTGGTTTAATTGTAGAGGGATCTCTAGAAATGAAAACAGTGTTATTTATTTTATTTATCTATTTGAATATTTCGTACACTATATTAGCGGGCTAGCGGTTTATTTATATGTACCGCCCAGCGGGGTGTTTTTAGCCAAAATAGGGCTGTTTACGTGATCATTTTCATGCCTAAATAAGTTCCAGAACGTAAAACAAGTATCTATCCCTGAAAGGGCATAAACAGAGCTTTCCAATGACACCCTAACGATCCTTTTATGATGGCTAGTTTTCTTGCAACAACCGCGCAACGCGAGTGCAAAAAGCATGTAATTCGGCACTTTCCCCATACAATTCCGTATATAGGGAGTGAGAGAGGGAGGGAGGAGGTGGGATTCGTGTCAGTAGGTTCGCCGCGGTGGTCTGGAGCAGTCATACGCTCGCTACTCTCCTGCCACCACTTGTCTCTCTCTCTCAGCAACATTACGTGCTGAAATTGCCACACGACCTATGTCGAGCGCCGCCAGATAGTCCAGATTTATTATACTCGACTTATGTTGCGCGCCGATAGTTAGGGGTTAAATTCATATACATAGATGTACATAGAATATAGCTAGAAAATAGTCGGTCTGAAATACTTAGTTAATATTCAAATAACAATGCATACTTTGACTTTAGGATAATGATGAAGATATAAGATGAAGTTCAACACTTTTATTCAGCTGATCAATTATTCAAACTAACAATTGGTTTATGATTGTTTTCATGGACTCTCTGAAGGTGGTAAGATGATTTGCCTTTCAAGTTGTTTAATATTAATTAGTTATACCTTCCACTGCCCCTCCCCCCTGTGTGTATGTGTGTGTGTGTGTGCGTGTGGGTGGGTGGGTGTGTGTCTGTCTGTGTGTGTGTGTGTGTGTATATACATGCGTTTCCACTCTTATTAATAATCAAGCTTGGAATTGGACGTTCACCATTTACATTAATTAATGTATGTGCGTACGTAAGCCCCAGCAACTGCCAAAGTGTGTGAGCGAGTGGATGATTGGATAATTTGGCAAGTGTGTGAGAGTGTTTGCGAGTGTGTGAGAATGTGTGAATATGTGAGAGTGTGTGTCAGTGTGTGAGAGTGTGTGAGCGAGTGTGTGTGTGTGTGTGAGCGAGTGTGAGTGTCAAAGTGTGTGAGACTGTGTGTGTGTGTGAGAGTGTGTGCGAGTGAGTGATTGGATAAGTTGGCTAGTGTGTGAGAGTTTGTGCGAGTGTGTGTGCAAGTGTGTGTGAGAGTAATACAAGTTGGCCAAAGTGTGTGTGAGAGTTGTTGGAGAGGCTTGGTGTAAGAAATGAGGGAGGGAGTTTAATGATGTGTGTGTGTGTGTGTGTGTGTGTGCGTGTGTCAAATACCAAACACATGCACATATTACATACCTTAATAAGTTTGTGCAACATCAGCATACAATGTTTAAAAGGCCTTGATATGATGCAGGGTGTAAATTAATATATGCATGAGAGAGAGAGAGAGAGAGAGAGAGAGAGAGAGAGAGAGAGAGAGAGAGAGAGAGAGAGAGAGAGAGAGAGAGAGTGGGTGAGAGAGAGAGAGTGAGAGGGAGTGGGAGTACAAAGGAGTACAAAGGAAATCAAGCAACAACAGGTCTAGTGACCCTTCTAGGCTGCTTGTCCTCCAAAACACTGAGGATCAAGTGTCCAAACAGTGGTTTAGAGTGGGTAAGGGAACATTGGAAAGGGAACTACTGCCCTGGAACTAATGTCCGCGGCAGGACTAGGAAGTTAGTAGGGAACAGATGGGTTAGTAACTGAGGGGAGGATAAAATAAAGTTATTAATTTACAAACGCAGTCAATCGCGGGTTTGATGCGAGATATTTGTCTAGGCGGAGTTTAAATGAATCAACGGTGCTGCAGTCTATAACATCTCGGGGAAGCCCATTCCACAAGTTGACAACTCGATTGAAGAAGAAATTCTTAGATTCGTGTGAGTTAAAAGATTTACCAATCATTTTGCAACCGTTTCCCCGCGTGTAATTAGATTGGTCGATAGTGAAGTACTTACTACAGTTCATATTGTCGATGCCTTTGATGATTTTGAACACTTGAATTAAGTCACCTCTTAATCTGCACTGGGTTAAAGGAAATAGATTTAATTCTCTAAGACGCTCTTGCTCTTCGTATGGTTTGTTCTTTAGGCTAGGTATAATTTTGGGAACTCTACGTTGAACTCAATCTAGCTTGTTTATGTCTTTTTGGTAATAAGGGCACCAGCATTGAACGCAGTATTCCAGAAGAGGGCGGACTAAGGAATTGTAAAGGGTTAGGATAACGTATTTGGATTTATGCTCAAATGACCTGCATATAAAGCCAATTATTTTGTTTGCCTTCTTAACAACTTCTGAACATTGTTGACTCGGTTTTAGGTTACTCGAAATTGTTACTCCCAGATCGGTTTCTCTGTTTACATTCTTAAGCTGAGTGCCATTCATCGAATAGTTTGCTTTCTCATTTAGGTATCCGATATGTAGTACTTTACATTTATCCGCATTGAAACTCATTTGCCAAATTTGGGCCCAATGTGACAATTTATCTAGATTGTGTTACATATCGTCAACTTCATCTTTTGAGAGTACGCTATTTGCAATTTTTGTATCGTCAGCAAATTTTGAGATTCTACAGGTGAGACCCTCATCTATGTCGTTGATGTAAATTAGAAAGAGAATTGGTCCTAGTACCGATCCCTGTGGTACCCCGCTACTTACATTGGTCCATTTAGATGCCTTACCGTTTATGACTACTCTTTGCTTTCTATCGCTGAGCCAATTTTCAATCCATTTCAACACACACCGTCTTGTATTCCATGCGCTTTTAGTTTTAGCAGTAAACGTTTGTGGGGAACTTTGTCAAAGGCCTTTTGAAAATCAAGGTATATAATATCTACAACTTTACTCTCATCGTAGAGGTTGAGGATATCGTGGAAGAAGTCTAAGAGGTTTGTTAAACAAGAACGTTTTTTACGAAAGCCGTGTTGAGTATCTTTAAGTATGTTATTTTCCTCTAAGTGATTTACGAGTCTGTCTCTTATGACCGTTTCTAGCATTTTACATACAACTGAGGTTAAGCTAATTGGACGATAGTTACTGGGTAGGGATTTGCTGCCTTTTTTGAATATCGGTGTTACGTTGGCTAGCTTCCACTGATCAGGCATAGTTCCAGACTGCAAGGATTTATTGAATAGTAATGTCAGTGGTTTGGAGAGCTCATCCTTAGCTTCCTTTAGAACTCTAGGCGAGATTATATCAGGTCCAAGCGTTTTATTTACCTGGGAGAGAGAGATAGAGAGAGAGAGGGGGGGGGGGGGGGGGGGGATTTATAGTGAAGAGCAAGTGTTTAAGGGGAGTGGGTTGTTTTCTGGAAACCTTTCTGCCACATGTTTAGAACCATTGGTTTTCAGATTTTAAGACGTTCAGCCCATTAGCTTAGCTATTTTAAGACCTTTCGCCCCATTCCTTTGTCAATATTTAGAGTTTTTGTGTCAATTAGGTGTCGATCTTTTTTTCCTGGCGTGCGATAGCGAGCCTGTAATTTAAGAGATACCGATAGCGGGCCTGTAATCTAATAGATACCGGCCTTCGGCCGAGAAATTTTTCGAAAAATTTACAAATTTATGTTGAAGGAGGGTCTTGGGCGGGTGTATTTTAAGCTTGAAGGAGGTCTAGGGAGGAAACTAAAACAATGATAAAATAATTTATATATAAAAGAGCAAATAAAAACGGCCCATCCCCCCCCCCCCCCTTAATTAGAAGTTGCAACAAGTGTTTGAAAATGTTGCAAGACAATCTCCGTGCAGCTGCGCTCAGATATCCTGTAAAAGTTAAGGTGAGATAGGCTGTTTTTCTGGTCCCCCTTCTCTCATGTTTAGCCCCATTAGTTTTGAGATTGTAAGACGTTCGGCCCATTAGTTTGGTAAGTTTAACACCTTTCGCCGCCTCATTTCGTTATCAATTTTAAGACCCTTCGTGCCATTTAGGTGTCGATTTTTTTCCTGGCGAGCGATAGCGAGCCTCAAATTTTAAGAGAAACCGGCCGTTGGCCGGGAAATTTTTCTACCGAAAAATGTACAAAAATATCTTGAAGGGGGGTCTATGGGGTGCGTTTCTAAGCTTGATGGAGGTCTAGGCTGGACACTAAAAAATATAGGAATACACGAATTTATAGACCAAAAAAAAAACGTCCCATCTCCCCTTAACATTTATCTTAGCGTTTACGAAGCTTGTGGAGATTATGTGATTGTCGATATCTGTTTTGTTTTGTTGTTCATTGATTGTAAATTATGATATCTGTGTGAATTATAGAGGAAAAGATTATCTTTATTAACCCTCTGACATCTCTATGTCTCGCCCTTCTGAATAAAAATACTAAGCGTCTTTTTTATATATTTTTTAATGCGTCCTGGTACCCATGTAGGGATTAGTTTGGTTACTAGAGACACTAAAGCATAACAAGTCATTGACACATAGACCAACTCATGCTGCTGCTGATGATTATGATGATGATGATGATACACACAAACACACACACACACTGTCTCTCTCTCTCGTTATTAATCATACTGTCAGCACAACAGACGGCCTCAGTTAGTCCTGGGATGATTTATTTATTTATTTTTAAAATAATTATTTTCTTTTTTGTAATATAGTGAAGCGTGTAGGGTGCGTGGTGAGGGTGTGGAGGAAGTGTGTTTGTGTGTGTTTTGTGTGTGTGTGTGTGTGTGTGTGTGTGTGTGTGTGTGTGTGTGTGTGTGTGTGTTTCCCCTCGTGTTATGCAATATGCCTAAAATAGGTAAATAATATATTAGCGCCGAAGAGGATGGAAGGACGGACATGTTTTGGTAGGAGGATTTGTTAGTGATTTACCAGCATACAATACACAAGCCTCTTAATACAGCTGTTAGTTGTGATATTGTATGCACTTAGGAACGGCCTTTGAAATCAGTGGAGTACAAGTAACCTTTTTACTAATACCTGCATAATTTCTTAAGCTTTATGGAGGTCTCGGGAGGAAACTAAAACAATAATAATTATATGAATTGATTCATAAATAAAAAAATATATTAATAAATAAACCCAACCCACTTAATGATAGCCAAAACCAAGTGAAACGATAATAGGCCTCGTTATTGAAGTGGTTAACAATATACAAAACCCATATTCTGGCAATGCTCTGTTCATCTCTGTTCCAAATAGATAGGCCAGATGTCGTGAACCCTAACCTCTCTAACTCACTAAGGACTAGAGCAAATGGGCTATTAAATTCCACACCTATTCCCTGATTGACCCCTTCCGAATGGTAGGAATATTTGCTCGATATGTCTTTAAATTTTGTTTTCTGTTCGGGCTCTGTCTCGAGTCGGCCACCCCCCCCTATGAGATATGTGCCTGAGTATACAATATACATAAAAACATACATAAATACATACATACATACATACACATGTACACTCACGCGTACTAACAGTTGCTCAGGGGTGGGCCCTTCCTTCCCCTACTCCACCTTGGGCAGGTGGAAGGGGAGAGTGGTGTCCAAGTCTACCCCCACCTTCTACCCCCAAACTATCCCCAACTCCCCAACCCTCCTTCTTTAGCTGGCAGTTAGTGATTAGCGACGATTGTTCTCATGTATTAAACATAATTGTTAAACCATCATTGCACATGCTTGTAATGGCCAACATTTAAATGTTATTAGGAATTTATTAATACAATATACTGTATAATTGTATTATCAACATGAGTCTCTATACACAACGTGGGTTACAAGAATCGCGGCTGTTGTGGGCTTCTGCCTCTCTCTCTCTCTCTCTCTCTCTCTCTCTCTCTCTCATCTCTCTCTCATCGTCTCCTCTCTCTCTCTCTCTCTCTCTCTCTCTCTCTCTCTCTCTCTCTCTCTCTCTCTCTCTCTCTCTCTCTCTCTCTCTCTCTCTCTCTCTCTCTCTCTTAACATGCAGACTACGAGGTAATTTCATTCAAGTTTTTAAAATATGTAATGGGTTTGATAATGTGTATCATAGCAAAATGTTTAGCCTCAATATGAAAACAATACGCAACCATGGCTGGCAGTTAGAATTGAAAAGGTTCAGCACTAGTATTTGTGTAAGCTGTTTCCCATTTAAGATCTGTTCTACCTGGAACAAACTTTCCTCAGAAGTTGTAAACATTTTCTCAGTTGAGCAGTTCAAGAAGACAGTAGATAGTATTGAGCACACTCTGTAAGGAGTGTAGTGCACTGAAATATGTGTTTCCTTCCACTTCGAAAATGGACCGAAATGGACCGAAATGGACCGCAAGGTCTTTGAGATACCGTACTAACTTGTCCTTGTAACTCCTTGTAACTCTCTCATAGCACACACTTTCTACAACCAAGATTTAACGGATCTGAATGTGGTATAATTCCCTTCATTAGTGTGTGTGGTGAATATTGTCTGCTTTCGATACACATAGATAAGAGTTGATGGTAAAACTTTCTATTTATCCTATTCCTTATTTGGGGGTTTGTAGAGGTGAGAGGCTGGGATCACAAATAGAGACAGAGAAGCGAGAAGTGAGAAGGTGAGCCCTGCTACTCAAGGGCTGTATACTCAAACCTTAATAAAATTGAACACCGACTTTGATAGTAATTTGTATCGAGTTCTACATTGAATTGATTGACAACAAAAAGTGCATAAGCCACATAGAATTAAATGCAGACCGTTTATGCTATTTATAGTATGTATGGTATTGAATAAATGGGATAAACTGATTGAAATTATAAACGAAACAATCAATAACAGTCGCAACACTATTCTAGCCAATCTTTGCCTGTAGTCCTTTCCCTTTAGTGGAGCAGATAAATGCAAAAATACGCCCAAAATAGTTCACTTAATCATGAAAGCATAACATGTTGGCAGCAGACATTCTCAAAGGACCACTCTTTCATAAAAGGGCGTCCCCCACGCAAAAGATCCAAGATGGCTGCCTCTTTTTCCAAGATGGCTGCCATTCATTGGCCAATTGCATCATCTTCGAGAATATGGGTGTTACTGATGCATTTATCATGGTTTATAATCCCATTCTCATGAACAGGCTCATGAGCAGGCCAATGCTGTCATTAAGGCTGATGGTGGGGCCATTGGGCTTACTGAAAATCCATCAGCCCTGAGGAGATGGATGGTCTCTGGCCCTGAGGTGAGCCATCTGGTGTCCCTCTATGAAATGGAGGCACAAACAAAAACAAAAGAGGCCAGCGATCACTCTCTTCACCATGAGCAGACACCACATGCCCAGAAGACATTCCTAGAAAGGGTCCAGAAACTCTCAGGTCCTGCAAGACTTGGGAAACCCTTTCCAGGAAGACAGTGTAGATTTGTTCTCAATTGACACCAAAGATGTAGCTCATCCCAGCTCTGCTGAGCTGGTTCACAGTCACTTGCAGAAAGGTAGGACACAATACCAAGACTTTGTGAACAGATTGGAAGATAATCCAACATCATTCTATGAGCCCATCAGGAGGCAAAGACTTAACTTCTTCTGTCAAGATAAGCCTGTTAAAGAAGCATCAAAACAGAAACAGCTGAAAGAAGACTGTCAGTTTTTTTTCAAAGCTGTTCATCTCCTGTCAGATCAGGGAATGCGACCTGCAGGAGTTCTTTCAGCACGAAAATCAGTCATTCCCTGCGTCTCTAAGTGATGGTGGAAAGATTTATACGCTGTCAGAAGTCCCAAACTGACCTCCATATTTGAGAAACACATCATGCTTCCAGACCAAGAGTCAGAGGGCAGATGGCATCATCATTGATGGTTCAGCTTTGATCCATTGCACTGCCACCCAAAAGGTCTAAGACATTTGCAGAATATGCAGCCCTTGACTTTCTGCTAAGGATTAGTGCCTATGCCAATACATACATGTTGTCTTTGATGTGTACAGTCCATCAAGTCTGAAAGCAGACACAAGGTCCAAAAGAGGACAAGAGGGGAGATGCAAGGTGACAGAAAAGAATAACATTCCTTCAAACTGGCACAACTTTCTGAGGCACAATGACAATAAGTCGGAGCTGTTTCACTTCCTGGCAGACTAGATTGTCCAGATGTCTGCACCAAAACTTGGTTATTGTGAACCAAGGGACCCCAAGCACTTAGCACACACAAAGTGAGTCTGACTGAACTGCAACGAATGTTCTCATGAGGAGGCAGACGCCGCATTTTTTGTCCATGGCAGATATGTTGCAGGACAAGGGAGCAAATCTATCATAGTCAAAGCCAATGACACAGATGTCCTTGTCATTGGCCTGAGTATGTTCCCAACTCTGCAAAGCATGGGTCTGCAGCAGCTGTGGCTCATATTTGGCCAAGGTCAGAGCCTTCGATAGATTAGCATTCACAACCTGCACAACTATGTTGGTCAAGAGAAGGCCAAAGGCATGTTGTTCTTCCATGCTTTTACAGGTTGTGATGTGGTCTCAGCTTTTAGAAATAAAGGAAAGAAGACAGCTTGGCAGACATGGGACATTTTCCCAGAGGCAACTCCAGTATTTTCCAAACTGAGCCAGCACCCACCAACCACTGAGGACGATGACATGAAGATTCTAGAGAAGTTTGTGGTCCTAATGTATGACAGGTCCAGCACTGCAGATGGTGTGGATGAGGCTAGACTGGACTTGTTTGCCAGAAAGCAGAGACCCAATGAAGCCATCCCTCCAACCAGAGCAGCTCTGATTCAACACACTAAACGTGCAGCATATCAGGCAGGCTGTGTGTGGGCTCAGGCAGTTTCTGCGCCAGCCAGAAGCAGAGAGTCCAGCTGTCTGAGGATGGGAGAAGATTGGCGAAGAATGGAAAGTCTTCTGGACAGCCAACTCTCCCATTGCAAAGAGTTGTGAACAGCTCACTAAGTGTGGCTGCAAGTCTGGCTGCCGTGGCAGGTGCAAATGCTACAGGCTTGGTCTCACATGCGCAGCCTTGGGCAGTTGCAAATGTGAACTGTAGTTTCTCTGTTATCCTGGGTGCAGTGGTGAGTTCAAGTATAATTTCGACTGTCGTTTGCTAAAACTTTCATTAGAATTATGTATTTTTTGGTTCTGTAATAAAAACAAATTCATTTTGTCATAAAAATGTATACTGGAATCTTTATTAGTCGCAAAGATACGAATGATATTAGTTTTGCGGGTGCAATTTTGGTTTGATTTAGCATTAACAAATTTATTTTACAAAAATAGGAGACCTCTTTCAGACTCTATGACATATAAAGTAGGATTTTTAATTGAAATAAGTTGTTTTACTTGAAGTAATTACAACTTACAAAGTAATTATTAGTAATTCTTAGTGTAGACGGCGGCCATCCTGAAAAATGGTAGCCATCTTGGATTTTTGCGACGCTAACGCCCTTTTTTGAAAGAGTGGACTCTAATGAACATGTGTGCCAAATGTCATGCTTGCATGATTAAGTGAACTATTTTTGCACTTATCTGCTCCACTACTTTATGATATAAAAGCCCGACTGTGTAGGCTTAGTAATTTGAGAACCCAGGAGTAGATCGTAGAGGGAACGGTGATGTGTATTGCAATAATGGTGAACATAATATCCTGAATACTGTATGAGATTTGGATTTTATTACGGTATTATTATATTGAAATCACATTAAGTCTTGATCGTAGAAAGTAGTGCAATGAGAGAGAGAGAAAGAGAGTGTGTGTGTGTGTATGATAGAGAGTGAGAGTGAGTTGGAGGTGAGAGCGAGAGAAGTCACACCACAACAACCAAGGTTCGTGTAACCCACGTTGTGTATAGAAACTCATTTTGAGAATAAAATTATACAGTATATTGTATTTATAAATTCCTAATAAATATTTAATGTCAGCCATTGTAAGCATTATGCAATGATGGTTTAACAATAATATTTAATACATGAGAACAATCGTCGCTAATCACTAACTGCTAGCTAGAGAAGGAAGGTGGGGGAGTTGGGGATAGTTTGGGGGTGGAAGGTGGTGGTAGACTTGGACACGTCTCCCCCCTTCCACCTGCCCAGGGTGGAGTAGGGGAAGGAAGGACCCACCCCTGAGCAACTTTTAGTACGCGTGAGTGTACATACATACATACATACATTCATACTCTAGTCACTTGTAAGTTATAGAGGTTAATGTTCAAGAGTTTGGGCCTACTTATTTTGAACAAGGTATAGTGTATTGATAATAATTATAATGAACATGAACTTCTAATGTCGACAATGATATTGATATCTGCTTCAAGTGGGATTATGGATTTTCACCAGAGCTTATGTAAATTAACATTGAAATGCATGCAGTTCGCTTAAGGGCTCAGTCACTCCAGAGCCTGTCCCGGCATTAAGGGGAGATTGTTTTATATTTTAATTAATATATTTGTTCTCCCTTACACTTTATGACCACTTTAATTTCCCTTTGTATACCCATACATATGTTCAGTGTACAGTATACCCATTAGCATAGCCGAATTCACATATATTAACCCCTGCTCCTATACCCATTATATCCAGGCTGTGTTATGGTGGTTGTACGGGTTGCATAGTCCAGGTATTGCTGTTGGTATTTGGCCTGTTGGGAGTAATGATGTTAAGGAGGTAGTGCTTGATTTTTGGTCTATATATTCATATATTTTTTTATTTTTGAGTTTCCTCGCTAGACCTCCATCAAACTTTAAAAATACACCCCCTAGACCCCCTTTCAATCTAAATTTGTAAATTTTTTCGGTAGAGAAATGTCCCGGCCGAAGGCCACTTCCTTGTAAATTTACAGGCTTGCTATCGCTCGCCAGGAAACAATCGACACCTAAATGGCACGAAAGATCTTAATATTGACAAAGAAATGGGGTGAAAGGTCTCAAAATCGCCAAACTAACGGAATGAACGTCTTAAAATCTCAAAACAAATATGCTAATCATGAGGGAGAAGGGGGTCCAGGAAAAGCGTGTAGTACCCCCTTGATTCGGGTAGATTTGGGTTTGTTTTGGGCATGTATATAAGGGGTCGTTATGTGTACTTAGGGAATGTAGCGTTTTTTTACGGGTTTTGGAGTGTACACAGTATATGTGTGTGTGTGTGTGTGTGTATGTGTGTGTGTTTGTGTGTATGTGTATAAAGTTGGGAGTAATGAAGGTAATTCGGGTATATTTGGGCGTGTTTTGTGCACTTTGGGAATGTTGTTTTTGGTCGGTGTTTTGGTGTGTATAGGTGAGTGGAGGCTTTTAACTCTCTCTCTCTCGCTCTCTCTCTCTCTCTCTCTCTCTCTCTCTCTCTCTCTCTCTCTCTCTCTCTCTCTCTGTCTGTGAGTTTGTAATCTAAATTCAGTTTACTGTCTAATAACAACATGAAAGTAACCAGAAATATTGCGAGAAAAAACTTACTTATAGAAAGTTGCCTTGAAAAGCGTTCATGTAACATCACCTACAGAAAGGGCCATCCCCCCTTAGCTCCTCTCATCCTGGGGTGCTGCTACGGTACTTATCAGTTGTGTCTATTTACCTGTTTCACCACCATGACGTATTTTTTGTCTTGTTCTGGTCTGGTTACCTTTAGACGATTCTCTTTCTTTAGCTTACAATCTACCTCTAGGGCCCAAAGGGGCAAATATTATTATAATAAACCATCTACATTACAGAGGTCGTTCTTAAGCTGCATACAATCGAGTAAGGTTAGCCAGAAAAACAAAAGCAAAGAGGTTTCATCATGCTGAAAGGTTAATAAGCTTCACTAAACTGTTCCAATATGAGCTCAGTACAGCTCAACATTTCAGTTTGACATCACAAATATTATAAATGTCCTGAAATACTAAATGATTACATTCATTTGTATTCACCTCAACACGCTTGGAGTTCATTATATAACATCAACGGTAAGAGACATAGTATTAAATAATATACATTATACAGGAAATCAAACTACAATAAGGTTTCCACACCCTCCTCTATAAGTTTGCTGGACAATTCAGCGAACAAGCTCCATTACATTCAGTCGACCTGCTTGAAGGGGAGGTTTAGATTTATTTGTTCATTCATTTATTTATTATTATTATTATTATTATTTGATTTTTTTAGTTTCCTCCATATTTTTTGGTCGATTAGTTTTTGTTTTAATTTATTTATTATTATTTTAGTAGTTTACTCTCTAGACCTCTATCAAAGTTAATACAACAACCCCAGGATCCCCTTTCTAGATATATTTGTACACTTTTCGGTTGAAAAATGTCCCGGCCGAACGCAGGTTCCTCCTAAATTACAGGCTCGCTATCGCTTGCCAGGAACACCTAAATTACACGAAAAGTCTTAATGTTGACACAGACAATGGGTGAAAGGCCTATAATCGCCAAACTAATTGACCGAACGTCTAATAATCTGAAAACTAATGGGGCTAATCATGAGAGAGAAGAGGGGCGAGAAAAACGGATCCATCTCCCCATAAACCTCCATCAAACTTACAAAAATACCCCCAAGAGCCGCCCTTCTAGATACCCCCAAGAGCCGCCCTTCTAGATACCCCCAAGAGCCGCCCTTCTAGATACATTTGTACATTATCGATAGATAGATATTCCAGCCGAAGGCCGATTCCTACTAAATTACAGGCTCGCTATCGCTCGCCAGGAAAAAATAGACACCTGCATGGCATAGAAGATCTAAAAATCGCCAAACTGTTGGGGCAAACATCTTGAAGTCTCAAACCTAATGGGGCTAAACGCAAAGAAGAAAGGGGTCCAGAGTAAACCAACCTTCCATTAAACCCAGTCGACCATATCCAAAGTGAGGCGCTACCCGCTAGAAATAGCATTGAATTTGGGATTCTAAAGCCATTATGTGTAGCACTTAGTTTTCAGCTATATTGGTATATAGTTTTCAAGGTAAAACAATGTACAGTTGGTCAAAGTTCCAGCTGACACACCCTCGCTCTGGGGCTCGCAGAATTATCTGGCAATACTGGTGCAGGAAGGAAGTGTGTCTAACAAAGATTGTGACTGGTAGATCTGATTTCGGCTATCCTACTGTATATCATTGTGAAATTTGTTTTTGTTTTGTTTTTGTTTTCTATATTCCAACTACTCCCTCTCGGGCATAGGCTGATAGCGTTTACACTCTACCGCTGAACACGGTGAGGCCCGTGAGGTCTTGCTCCAGTCTAGGGAATGAGACATGCGAAGCTTCACGGCTCGAAGCAACTCTATCTCTGAAGCCTCTGCGCTTCACAGTCTGATCCCCCACACTCGGACCCTAACTCTCAGAACGCCACTTATTGAGCAATTAACTCACTAGGCATTGCCCCCCTGTAGCATATTTTTGAATATGGGAATTTTCATACAATGCTATTTAATCAGGGAACAATGAGGGTATTTTTTTGGCATTTCGGTGTGCTGTGGTAATGCACTTACCTTACCTTAGGTTACCTTAGGTTGTGTTCGCCACTCTCCTAGCAGCGCCGAGGAGCGCGTCGCCCCTCGTTGTGGGTTTGTTTTGGTTCAGCAGACTGTTTGAAGAGACAGCCCGCTCCCTTGCGAAGATGGGCTCGTCTGGCACTTTTTGCAGTTCGACATCTTGGGCTCTCTTGAAGTTGTCTAAAGAGACGCCCCTCATGCCTCTTACTCGCCGTGGGAGTTTGTTGAAGAAACGTGGGCCTCTGTGTGATAACCAGCCCTCTCGCAGAGGGCTGTTATTCATCCGGGGGATATTGCATTCCCAGCCTCTCCTATCACTGAATTTCATGACTATTGGAGTATGTAGGTTTGGTACTAAACCCTCTGCGATACTGATACAAGGTACAGCACAAATTACATCCCAATAATATCTTCCCATTGACATATTGGGATTCGAAACCGGGTCCATTGGATTACCAGTCTAGTGGCAAGACCACTCCGCCACAAGGGAAAGTAAGCCTATCTCTAATAATAATGCATACATCGCTATGTATGATCCCGAACATTCACCCAAAGTTCTTAGATTTGCTTAAATATTCAAGTTATTATATCCACTGATTGGCAACTACACCAGTATTGCCAGCTAATTATGCGAGCCCCAGAGCGAGGGTGGGTCAGCTGGAACTTTGACCAACTGTACAGTATATTAGAGGAAAGTATATCAATCTGTACGTATGGTAGTGGTTTGCTGGAAATGTTAAGGGGGGTGACCTGCTTTGTTTCTCTCCTTTTCTCTCTTTCTCTGGTTTGTATCCATTCAGCCCCATTCAGCCTACTGTTTAAATACATTTATCCACATATACTGTAGGTGTCGATTTATTGCTCGCCAGCATTGTATGAAGACATCCGGCTTTGCCGGGGACATTTTTCTACCGAAAAAAATACAAATTTAGCCTGCTGTGAAAAACATTTAAATAAATATGCTGTCTCGCTACCGCTCGCCAGGAAAAAATCGGCACCTGGATGGAGATATACGTCTTACAACAGTAGGCTGAATGGGGCCGAATAGATATAATCCAGAGAGAGAGGGAGAGAGAGATAAATAAACCGAGGTGAGCCCCCTTAAGAAGAATACACACCTATATTATCAATCCCACACCCATGCCATGCTTAACCCCTTTAGCACCATGACGCTCTTTTACCTTTGATTCTGGCTAAAATTAGACGATTTAATTTTTGCAGATTACAAAGGAGTACAAAGGAGTACAAAGGAAATCAAGCAACAACAGATCTAGTGACCCTTCTAGGTTGCTTGTCCTCCAAAACACTGAGGATCAAGTGTCCAAACAGTGGTTTAGAGGGGGTAAGGGAACATTGGAAAGGGAATTACTGCCCTGGAACTAATGTCCGTGGCAGGATTAGGAAGTTAGTAGAGGACAGATGGGTTAGTAACTGAGGAGGGGATAAAATAAAGTTATTCATTTACAAACGCAGTCAGTCACGGGTTTGATGAGAGATATTTGTCTAGGCGGAGTTTAAATGAATCAACGGTGATGCAGTCTATAACGTTTCGGGGAAGCCCATTCCACAAGTTGACAACTCGATTGAAGAAGAAATTCTTAGTTAGATTCGTGCGAGTTAAAAGATTAAGGGGAGATGGGCCGTTTTTCTGGCCTCCCTTCTTCTTTTTATTTAGCCCCATTAATTTTCAGATTATACGACGCTTGGCCCATAATTTGGCAATTGTAAGACCTTTCGCCCAATTTCATTGTAAATGTTAAGACTTTTCGTGTCATTTAGGTGTTAATATTTTCCTGGCGAGCGATAGCTAGCCTGTATTTTTCTATCGAAATATGTACAAATTAATCTTGAAGGAGGGTCTTGGGCGGGTGTTTTTTTAAGCTTGATGGATGTCTAGGGAGGAAACTAATACTGTTCTTAAAAGATACATAAATATGCATATAAATACACCCATCTCCCCTTAAGAAGGAGCGTACTAAGAGGGTTTATTGGGATCGTATATAACCATTTCAGACGTATAGGTAGATTACAAACTAAAGAAAATCGTCTGATGGTAACCAGAATATGATGACAATTTCGTACTGGTGGTGAAAGGGTTAAGGGGGTGGTCCTTGTTTTTCGGTCTATATATTTAGTTATTAATTGTTTTGTTCTCGCTAGACCTTCATCAAGCTTAAAAAACACCCCCTAGACCCCTTTTCAAAATACATTTGTATATTTTTATACCGAAAACCGGCCGAAGGCCGGTTGCTTCTTAAATTATGGGCTCGCTATCTCTCGCCAGGAAAAATATCGACACCTAAAAGGCACGAAAGGTCTTAATATTGACAAAGAAATGGGGCATAAAGTCTTAAGATCGCTAAACTAATGGGCCGAACGTCTTAGAATATAAAATGCAAATGTGGCTAACACCATAAAAACCAGCCCATCCCCCCTTAAGCATACTTTTATTCACTAGCATATTATAATTTGCAACCATAGTTACAAAAATCTACTGATACACATACTGTATAATATTATCGAAGATGGAATGATGTAAGAACAGGTACTAATGAAATAATATGATAAATTCACTAACCCCTTCTGTACCGTGACGTCCTTTTAACTTTACTCTGGTTACTGTTAGACGATTTTATTCAGTTCATAATAGGCCTCCAGCAATTAACAGTCTTCGAACTATCTCACTTAACCATTTTTACCACCAGGGAGGTAGTCGCTTTGTCTGGACACCCTTCTCCCTCATGTTTGGCATATTAGTTTTGAGATTATAAGACGTTCGTTCCATTAGCTTGGCGATTTTAAGACCTTTCGCCCCATTTATTTGTCGATATTAAGACCTTTCATGCCATTTAGGTGTCGATTTTTTCTTGGCAAGCGATAGCGAGCCTGTAATTTTAGAAGGAACTGGCCATCACCCGAGACATATTTCTACCGAAAAATGAACAAATATATCTTCAAAGGGTGTCTAGGGGTTGTTCTTGCTTGATGAAGGTCAAGCGAGGAATTAAATACATAGACCAACAAACAAGCGCTACCCCCTCAAGGGGATATGGGCCGCTTTTCTGGACACGTTCTCCCTCATGTTTAGCCCCATTAGTTTTCGGATGTTAAGATGTTTGCCACATTAGTTAGTCGATTTTAAGACCTTTCGCCCCATTTCTACGTCAATATTTAGACTTTTCGTGCTATTTAGGTGTCGATTTTTACCTGGCGAACGATAGTGAGCCTGTAATGTTGGAAGAACCGGCCTTCGGCCGGAACATGTTTCTACCGAAAAATGTACTAATTAATCTAGAAGGGGGATCTAATTGATGTTTTATTTTAGTTTGATGGACGTCTAAGTTTAACCCGTACAGTACCGGTGACGTCCTTTTAACTTTATTCTGGCTACTATTAGACGATTGTATCCAGTTTACAAAGGGCCTCCAGCAATTAACAGGCTTCGAACTATCTCACTTAACCCTTTTTACTACTACAAATTCATCTTAAACTGCACAAAATCGTCTAAATATAGCATGAAGAAAATTCAAATGACGATGTCGGTACAGAAGGGGTTAACCCGTTCAGTACCGGTGATGTCCCTTTCATTAAACTCTGGCAACTGGTGGATGATCGTATTCAGCGCTTAGGAAGGACCTCTAACATTTAAAAGGACTCAGACTATATAAATTAATCTTTTGAGCAACCACAGATCCTTCCTACGTTGAATATAATCGTCTAATAGTTGCCGGAATATGTTGAAAAGGACTTCGCCGGTACTGAAGGGGTTAAGAGCGAGGTGAGAAGGAATCAGGAAAGTATTTAAGGGGGTAGTACTTGCTTTATATGGACCCCCTTCTCCTTCATGATTAGTTTTTAGTTTTGAGGTTTTAAGATTTTCGTGGCGTTAGTTTGTCGATTTTAAGACCTTTCGCCCCATTTCTTCGTCAATATTAAGACCTTTCGTGCCATTTAGGTGTCAATTTTTTTCCTGGCGAGCGAAAGCGAGACTGTAATTTTAGAAGGACCTGGCCTTTGGCAGGGACATTTTTGTACCTAAAAATTTACAAATGTATCAGGGGGAGCTATTTCAACCTTGATGGAGGTCTAGCGAGGAAACTAAATAATACATAAATTAATAAATATATAGACCAAAAACCAAGCACTACAACCTTAGGTAGATGTTTTGTATCTGTTCTTTATCCTGGCGAGCGAAAGCGAGCCTTTGATTTTAGAAGGACCCGACCTTCGGCAGGGACATCTTTCTACCGAAAAATGTACAAATGTATCTTGAAAGGGGGTCCAGGGGGTGCTATTTTAAGCTTGATGGAGTTCTAGCGAGGAAATTCAAAAATACATAAATTAATAAATATATAGACTAAAAACCAAGCACTCCCCCTTAACCCCTTCATTACCGGTGACGTCATGTTTATATGATTTCAAGCTGTTTTTAGACGATTTTATTCGGCTTAGGATGGTAGTGTGGCAATTATGAGACTACAAACTATCGGAATTAACCCCATTTACTACCACAGATCCTTCTAAAGCTGCCTAAAATCGTCTGAATATTGCTGATAAAACACAACATGCAGACCCGGTATTGAAAGGGTTAAGTAGATGTTCTTTATCTGAGTAAATGGGAAACAGCGTGAATACAGATATGAAGAGAATAAGAAGAGAGAGAAGGTTAAAGAAAGAGAGCAAGAGTGGAAGACGAAAGAGTGGGGTGGAAGGAATGGGGGGAAGTGGAAGGCAGGTGGAATAATAGGACGTGAAGAAGAAGAAGAAGAAGAAGAAGAAGAAGAAGAAGAAGGAGACGACGAAGAAGGGGGAGAAGAAGAAGAAGAAGAAGAAGAAGGGGGAGAAGAAGATGATGATGATGATGAAGAAGAAGAACAAAAAGAAGATGAAGAGTTAGAAGGTTAAAACAAAAGCAAGAGTGGAAGATGAAAGAGCAGGGTGGAAGGAATGAGGGGAAGTGGAAGGCAGGTGGGATAATAGGACGTGAAGAAGAAGAGGAGGAGCAAGAAGAAGAAGAAGAAGAAGAAGATAAAAATAAACATACAAATAAGAAAAAGATTAAGAAGATGTTGAAGAAAAAGAAAAACAGAAGAAAAAGAAGATCTTCAAGTTTAAAACAAACGCAAGAATGGAAGATATAAGAGCACGGTGGAGGGAATGAGGTGGAATATAAGGATTTGAAAAAGAAGAAGAAGAAAAAGAAGAAAAAGAGGAAGACAAATATTAAGAAGACAAATAAAAATAAGAAGAGGAAGAAGAGTTAAAGGTTGAAAAAAGAGCTAGAATGGAAGATAAAAGAGCGGGGTGGAAGGATGAGGTGAAGTGGAAGACAGGGAGAGGGGGTGTCGGTGGGGGTGGAAGGGGGGGGGGGGGCGGGGAGAGATAAAAGACGAGGGGTCAAGGGAAGGAACTCGCCCAGAAAATGAAATACAGTGGGTGGAATAAGTGCTCCGGTTTTATACCGTACAGATTCAATGATGACTGGAATACTGAACCAGTAGATTAATTTAAGGGGAGAAATGTGTCGTTTATCTGGTCTCCCTTTAGCTCCGTAATCAGAAAAAAACACACACACACATACACAAGAACGCACACACACACACACACATACACAAGAATGCACACACACACACACACACACACACACACACACACACACACACACACACACACACATAGAAGAAGATGTTAATGCCAAATGGGACAACTTTGTATCTACCACCACCGAAGCCTACCACCACTTCTTCCCCACCAAGAGGACCAAAATGCACCCCTCTGACGTCCCATGGATTACTCCTCGGATCAAGAGACTGATGCAGAATCGGAACAAGGCCTTCTACATGGACAACAATCGCTACAAGGACCTACGCAAAATTGTGATAAGGGAAATCCGTTGGGCGAAGAAGTCCTACTACCCTACAAAGATTCATCATTTAAAACAAACCAATATCAGGCAGTGGTACTATCGTATAAATACGATAGAATATGACTCTTTTGTGATCTCGTATGTCTCTGTGACGTCACGATCTCTCCTACAGCACGATGTAGGACGAGTAGATCGTATATTATAAGATTGTAAATAAGTTAAGTTATAAAAGGCCTAATATGCTATTAAGCAATATTGCCATGGTCTTATGTAGTATATATGAATTTATGGTATATATTAATATAATTTATCGTATAGAGCAACCTAAATGCGGTACGATAATTTGGGCTCCTGGCGGTTTGCCAAGGCAGCAAGGTGTGCTTTTGAGGTACGCCAGAGCCTTCACGAACACCAACCAGTCAACATCTAATTTTTCCGCCCTCAGTTGATCGAGCTTTTGTGCCTCTAATCACAATACACATACAGCAATACACTCAGCTACACCATCACGACGCTCTCATCGACATCATGACTGACTGATAGATAATCATAAATTATAATAATCATGTCCATTCCCATGTAATCATTTATTCTTTCTTTAACTTGACTCGAGTCTTGGGACCGAAGTCTCGTTCCCCATTGTCCCCCGCCATATTGGGTAAAACGTTCTCCCTTGCCTCATTGCCACGTGGAACTATTGGTGAGTTAATTCCTGGCTAATATTAACCCTTATAACCTTACCCTATATATACATTTATTATGTGAGACCTTTGGATATAAATTAGCTTGTTTCAGATTGAATTCAATTTAGATATAGAGTAGTATTCATTTAGATTGATTTTATTTTGATTCATTATAGCTTAGTAATATTTAACTTCCATTGATAGTTTACCACATTGGTGCCCAGACCCAGGATTTAGCTACCAGTAAGGGATTTTAAGGCAATGAACAAGGGGACATATAACAGGATGCAGGAACAACTCTATGATAAACTGGCAAGGCTAGCCGAGCGATGGTTAGAGCCGGAATGCAGGGTCACATCGTTGTGCCTGCCTAAGTCCTGCATCCCACCCATCATCTTTCCCCAATAATTTTCTTTTCCATTTCAGACTTCCTGTGACATATGACCTGACCTAACATTTTTTCTTGTTCAATATGATCCATTAGTAGGTATTGCTATTAACTATTTTTTCTCCGTAACATAGAAGTCCTCCGGTCGGCGTCTCTTAATTAAACTATTATTTGGCCGTTGTCTTTGTAACGTAATATTTAGATATATAGCCTATAGGCTCGCATGCAAAATGGATAAAAACGATAAAGAGACACCGTCTAGTGGGATGCTGATCAAAGCCCCTAAAAATCAAAGTGCGGGACTTCGGGGAGTATTAAATAGGCTAATTGTGGACTTAAACACTTTCATCACTACTGCTGAACTAGAGGAATTGGAAGCTAAATTAGATAACGTCCAGGCTACCCACGGTCGTATTACGGCTCTGAGTGAGGTGATTGTGGCTGACATGATAGAGGAGGGAGAGATAGTTACAGAGTGTGATAATCGCGCCCTCTATGACGAACATGTCTTTAGAGCGAAGCGCCTATTACAGCGTGCTGTCGCAAGTAAGAAGGGAGGCGATAATGAGGCCCATAGAAGGGCTGACCCAAAACATACTGTACACCTCCCAAAGCTCAATCTTCCTACATTTGGGGGCAAGTTAACCGAGTGGTTAGCTTTCTGGGACGTATTTCGATCTACGGTTCATGAATCCTCTTTGGATAATGTCCGCAAGTTTCACTATCTGAAGGGACAAATGGAAGGAGAGGCCTTACATTTAATAGAGGGTTTTGCAGTAGTGGGTGGTAGTTATCTTGAAGCGGTACACCTATTAGAGTCCACATTCGGGGATAGAGAGCAGTTGAAGATGGCCCATGTTGTTGCCTTGTTGGGGCTCGCAGAACCACAGTATAAGGTTGATGAGTTGACAAACTTCAGGGCAAATATGGAGTGCCATACTCGATCGCTAGACACCCTAGGGCTTACCACGCAGGAAATGATAGTCATTATCTTGCGTCAGAATCTTCCTATGGCAATACTTGATAAGGTAAGATCATTTGAGCTGGGGGGAGTTCAAAACTCAGTTCAACAAGGAGATCAATAATCTACAGTTGAACAAAGGGAGAATGTATGTGTCGGGAGGGAGTGAGAATGTGGAGAAGAGGGGAACAATAAGCATGACAGTGGGGACTAAAGTAAAGAAAGAGGGTGTGTATAAGAAACCAGCTCAGATTCTATGTAAGCTATGTAACAACAAACATAAATGGAGTTTCTGCGTAAAATACCCAACAAATGAGACAAAACTAGCACAGGTGAAAAGATTGAAGCTATGTGTAGGTTGTCTAAGTGGGGAACATGGTAAGCAGGGACAATGTACTGCTACATACTTAAGGCCCTGTCGCCACTGCAAAGGACATCACTTTGATTAGTTGTGTCCTACAGCAGATAAAGTCAAAGACGTCAATACAGAGGGTACTACAACTGTGACACTAGGTAGCACGCAAGACACCACTATATTGCCCACAATACAGATTCCCATGGAAGGTAATGACAGTAACAAAGTTTGTCGGGTACTTCTAGATCAAGGGTCTCAACGTTCCTTTATAAAGAGGTCCGTACTAGTGGGACTGAAGCACCGAATCGTAGGGGCTGAGACTCTTCGATTACAGGGCTTCACAGGGGTTACTGATAAGCAAGACTACGAGATAGCGGAGATTTCATATTTCTATCGTAAAAACCGGTACTTTATGACTTGTATCGTAGTAGACACCCTACCAGAATATGTATCTGTGGGTGTGGAGAAGGTGGAACACGCATTACGTAGCAAAGGGGTTAACTTGTCAGATCCCATGGGAAATCAGAGTGAGGTGCATGTTCTACTTGGTGTGGATCATTATTATGAAGTAGTATACCCTGGATTTAAAAAGATGTGTGGTGTAATTTTAATCCCCACTAAATTTGGATACTGCATGAGCGGAAAGGTGCATACTACACAGTCAAAGGTCCTGGTCGACACGGTCTCGATATATAGAGTCAATGTAACCGCGGCAGAGGAGTTGGGAAGGGAGGATTCCCAACCTAGTGACCCTAAGATGGCTGCCGAGTTCGACCTGGAACGACTGTGGAGATTGGATCACATAGGCATTAATCCTATGGAGACTAATTATGACTCGGAAGTTGCGCTACAAAGGTTTGACGAGTCTGTGTGCTACTGTGCCTCAGACAAGCAATATCAAGTTAGTTTACCCTGGAAGAACAGTGAGATAAGCCTGCCTACCAACTATGGTTTGGCATTAGGTCGCTTGCGCGCATTGCTGTGGAAATTGTCTAACGAACCGAGCACGCGCCAGGCGTATGACGATGTATTTCGGAGTTATGAGGATAGGGGCTTTATAGAGAGAGTCGATGTCAAGGAACCGTGTAAGAAGGGTAGGGTTCACTATCTGGCCCATCATGGGGTAAGGAAAGACAGCGTCACCACACCAATACGGGAGGTGTATGACTGTTCTGCCCACCAAGGACAACAACTCAGTCTAAATGACTGCCTGTTGACAACAAGACCAACAAGAATGCTTTCTCGATGTCACTGGTACAGGCGTACTTCCCCAGCAATAGATGTTGGGACATGTCCGACACCCTGGACACCCTGGTCCATGGTGTCGGACATGTCCCAACATCTATTGCTGGGGAAGTACGCCTGTACCAGTGACATCGAGAAAGCATTCTTGTTGGTCAAGCTAAAGGAGGAAGATAGAGATATTACCCGCTTTCTTTGGTTCGGCGACATTAGCGACTCTGAAAGTCCCATCATAATATACCGTTTTCGGGTTGTACTCTTTGGGGCCACTTGCTCGCAGTTTTTGTTAAATACCACAATCAGAAAACATCTAGCTGACACTCGTGAGGACACAAGTAAACTAACTCGCAGATTATACATTAACAATTTGCAGGGTACTAGCGATAGTCAAGATGATTTGTTATATGCATACTGGCAAGCACGCAGATTGTTTGCGGATGCACATCTATTTCTCCGCGAGTGGGTTACTAATAGTGAAGATCTTCAGAGTTTAATACAGGTGGATGGTACGGCATCTCTTAACCAGGAAAAGTCCAGAAATTTGGGGATGATCTGGCAACCTAAACATGACATACTAACTTTTCAAACAAGGTCTTTTGCTCAGCAGACAGGAGCGCACACAAAAAGAAGTCTGTTGAGCAAAGTTGCGCAATTTTGTTATCCTTTGGGTCTAGCATTACCTGTTACCATAAGAGCTAGGATTCTAATGCAGGAAGTTTGGAGACGTAAGATAGGATGGGATGACAGTTTGCCCGAGGACCTGAACGACCAAGGGACATTGTTGTTGAATGAATATGCCATCCTATGTACTAAACCGATACCTCGTAAAGTGGCGGCGTTCGGTGACGTTACGTTACACACGTTTTGCTATGCTAGCGCCACGGCATACGGGGTAGCCATATATGTTGTTACTTCATTTGGGGCACATTTAGTTACAGCCCGGGCCAAGGTAGCCCCGGTTAAAAAGGTAACTATCCCTAAAATGGAATTGACTGCCATGCTGCTATTAGCACGTCTGGTGCAACATGTACGCGCAGCATACGAGAGCGAATTAAATATCGAAATCGTTCATGTATGGTGCGATGGTCAGGTCGCACTCAACTGGATACATAGCAAGAAGTCTCTGCCAGTTTATGTGCGGAATAGGGTAGATGAGATTAGAGCCCTTTTGCCAGACGTTGCTTATCATTATGTAAATACAAAGGAAAACCCTAGTGATCTCATAACTAGGGGTATAACGGCTAGCCAGTTAATGAAGTCCGAATTGTGGTGGCATGGTCCAAAGTGGCTGCTCCATGAAAGTGAATGGACGATATGGCATGCTGTTGGTGAGGGACTTCTGCCACTGGAAACAGTGGCAGTTACAGCCCAACCAAATGAGCCACCGGGTCCTATCATGAAGTGGGCAAGATTCGGTGACTATTATAAACTAGTCAGAGTTGTAGCTTGGGTGTTGCGATATGTATCCAATCTTAAGCTTAAAGTAACGGGCCAACTCTGCAACAGGGATCACAACATTGATGCTCATGAATTTAAAGCAGCTGAAGTAACTATGATCAAATGGGTTCAAATAGAAACCTTTTCCAATGAATTAGAATCCTTGAAAGGCTCGAATAAGACATTAATGCCTAATATAGTGTGTCAACTAAGGTTGCACCTAGACAATGGCCTCATCATGTGTGAGGGTCGCCTGAAGTGGTCGGGTGTACCAGACGGCACAAACCGACCTATACTTATGCCAACAAGACATCACGTTACTGATCTATTGATCATACGTGCACATAGGGAAGTAAAACACTACGGGGTATTTCATATTATATCAAATTTACGTCTCACATGGTGGATACCCAGAGTTCGACAAGTAGCTCGACGCGTAGTGAGAAAGTGTGTAATATGCCAGAGACTAAAGGGTAAACCATATGCAACTGGACCAGCTCCACCTCTACCTGAATGCCGTGAAAAGCACGTAGAACCTTTCCAAGCGGTAGGATTAGATTACACAGGGGCATTGAAGACGAGGGAGCATGAGAAAGTTTATATATTATTGTTTACCTGTGCGACGTCTCGAGCGGTACACCTAGAACTATGTGATAATATGTCTAGCGAAGAATTTATGCTGGCGTTCAGACGGTTTTGTGCCCGTCGTTCATTCCCTCAACTCATTCTTAGCGACAATGCTCCCACTTATGTCCAAGCATCAAAATATCTAAAGGATATGAGTAGTGATCCTACTATCATCACTTTTTTGGGAGAGAAGAAGTGCGAATGGAGGTTCATTCCAGTTAAGGCACCTTGGTTTGGTGGAATGTGGGAACGATGTGTCGGCATAGTAAAGTCAGGACTAAGAGCGGTTGTAGGACGTGCTCTATTAAAGAAGAGTGAGTTGACGACAGTCCTCACAGAGATAGAGGCAGTCGTGAATGATCGCCCGCTTACATATGTGTACACCGACCTGCAAGAACCACTACCATTAACGCCAGCTCACTTGCTATATGGAAAACCATTGACTGCATTTCCATCAGACTTTCAGTCCATAGTAGAGTTAGAGGATCCCTCGTTGTACTCTGAGGTAGCGGTGTCTAAGAGATACCAGTATATATCCAGGATAATCGATGATTTTAGGAAACGGTGGATTAGTGAATATCTGCTAGCATTGAGGGAAAGGAGTGTTACTCCCTCTGGTAGACCAACGGCACCTACAGTTGGCGAAGTTGTTTTAATTAAAGAAGATAGTCCTCGTTTATACTGGAAATTAGGCCGCGTATTGGAGGTATACAAGGGGGCAGACTCTGTAGAGCGGGTGGCACTATTGAAGACAGCCACTGGAACTACTGTTCGTCCTATCACACGTTTGTACGCTTTGGAGCTCGATTCCGCATTGCAATCTGAGGCTCCACCTGTTATTGCTGGGTCCGAGGATTCTCAAAGGAACGACTCACCTCTTACTGATGGTGATCATTCTCGGACCGGGACGCGTCCCAGACGCGCTGCTGCTGGCGCCGTCGACTTGTGGCGTCAGAAGATAGCCTCTGGGCAACTTTAGGTTTAAGGTGGGGTTCAGGTCTTTTTTGTGGGGGGAGTGTATCGTATAAATACGATAGAATATTACTCTTTTGTGATCTCGTATGTCTCTGTGACGTCACGATCTCTCCTACAGCACGACGTAGGACGAGTAGATCGTATATTATAAGATTGTAAATAAGTTAAGTTATAAAAGGCCTAATATGCTATTAAGCAATATTGCCATGGTCTTATGTAGTATATATGAATTTATGGTATATATTAATATAATTTATCGTATAGAGCAACCTAAATGCGGTACGATAATTTGGGCTCCTGGCGGTTTGCCAAGGCAGCAAGGTGTGCTTTTGAGGTACGCCAGAGCCTTCACGAACACCAACCAGTCAACATCTAATTTTTCCGCCCTCAGTTGATCGAGCTTTTGTGCCTCTAATCACAATACACATACAGCAATACACTCAGCTACACCATCACGACGCTCTCATCGACATCATGACTGACTGATAGATAAGCATAAATTATAATAATCATGTCCATTCCCATGTAATCATTTATTCTTTCTTTAACTTGACTCGAGTCTTGGGACCGAAGTCTCGTTCCCCATTGTCCACCGCCATATTGGGTAAAACGTTCTCGCTTGCCTCATTGCCACGTGGAACTATTGGTGAGTTAATTCCTGGCTAATATTAACCCTTATAACCTTACCCTATATATACATTTATTATGTGAGACCTTTGGATATAAATTAGCTTGTTTCAGATTGAATTCAATTTAGATATAGAGTAGTTTTCATTTAGATTGATTTTATTTTGATTCATTATAGCTTAGTAATATTTAACTTCCATTGATAGTTTACCACAGGTACTCTAAAATTAAGAATCTTTGTGGCTTAAGTAGTGGGACTCTTCAATCCCCTGTGTTTCCCATGTCCCTCGTGTAGATGCACCTGAACTGATAAATAATCACTTCTCTACCATATGCCAAACCCTCCCCAAACTAGACCGCACCAACCTCCCTGCCTTCCTCCCATCCCCTTCCCCCCCAGTAACTGTTCAAGAATATAAAGTGGCCAAAAATCTTTCCAGTTTCAAATACAAAAAATCAACAACCCCAGTAGACCTACCCATGAAAATATACAAAGAATTTTCGGTGGAATTTGCCACCCCCCTTTGCTCGATAATTAATGCCTCCTAAAGGCAAAGTAAATTCTCTGCAGACTGGAAAACTTCATACGTCACTCCAATTCCCAAAACCCCCTCCCCACATTCTCTTAATGAACTCAGACCAATTGCCATAAAGCCCATCCCTAGTCTAATCTGTGAGGACTTTGTATTCACCTGGGCTTACTCACAAATCCGTCACTTGATAGATCCCCAACAGTTTGGCAACGTAAAATCCTCCTCTACCACTCACTGTCTTATTAGCTTCCTAGATTATATTTCCACAAATCTTGAGAAGAGAAAGACTTCCCTCGCCCTTGCCTTTATTGACTTCAGGAAAGCATTTGACCTTGTTGACCACACCATCATCATCAACAAGGCCATAAAGTTGGGGCTACATCCTACCCTGGGTGCGTGGTTGACCGACTTCCTTAGTGACAGACGACAAGCAGTGCGATACCAAGGCTTCATCTCCACCTTCCTAGACATCACATGTGGAGTCCCACAGGGCAAAAATATGGGGCCTCTATTGTTCCTCATCTTGATTAATGATGCCCTAAAGGACACCCTATTCCACTGGAAGTACGTGGACGACTCGACAGTCGGCATTACTGTCGATAACACCTCCCCTAACTATGACCTCCTACAAGACATCCTCGACCGTCTTCAAGCCTGGACCACAGACAATCATGTGACTCAATCATGACAAGACAGTGGTCATGCACATCAACACCTCCGTTACCAACGTTCCTCCACCCACTGTCACAATTGGTCCTCATCCCCTTCAGCTTGTTGAGTCCACCAAACTCCTCGGAATCACTGTGGACAACAAACTGAACTAGAAGAAACGTGTAACTACCACAGTCAGGACCGCCACATACAAGTTGTTTATGCTAAGGCGGTTGAGATCCCTGGGGGCGCCGGAGAATGAGCTGAAGAGTATATATAACACATTCATACTCCCTAAGCTCACCTACGCCTCTCCCGCCTGGTCCTCCTCTCTAACCCTGACACAACAACGTCAATTGGAGAGAGTGCAGAGGAGGGCATGCAGGATCATCCTGGGTAGCACATATCCAGGGTACGAGGAAGCTCTCACCACCCTTAGCATACCTGCACTTTCAACCCATCACTACAACACACTCAAACAGTTTGCATCTAAGCTGCTTGTTCACCCACGACACAGAAACTTACTTCCACCAGACGCCCCTAGACCAACACGTGCAGCTCGTCACTTCAACACACTCCAACCAATAAGAGCAAGAACTGACAGATATAAAAATAGTCCTATCCCAACCATTCATTGTAAATATTATTAATAATGTGTAATAACGGCCTGTCACACCATAATTATACAGTATACGCGCTCACCTATAATAATGTATACATAAGTGTGTGTGCGTGTGTGTATTAGAATATAATTATGTATGTATTTGCTTGAGTTTGTTTATGTATATGTGTATATGTGTATATATGTATATGTGTATCTATGTATGTACAGTATATGTGTATGTATGTGTGCGTATATGTGTATGTATGTATGCGTTATTTATGTATGTATATATATATGTGTCTATAGTGTATACTGTTTGTGGTTCGAGCCCGGCTGAGAGTATCAGGTGGATAAGAGAAGAGCATATATGCATGTAATGTGCATATATTTATGTAAATGTATGTCTGTGTGTATGTGCTGTCAATGGTTTGAGCCCGGCTGAGAATATAAGGTATGTAATAGATATATGTACTGTACGTATATTTGTATAATCATATGCACATATGTATGTAAATATACGTACATATGAGCGAGAACATATTGCTCACTAGCGCAACTTCTTATTATTAATCTATGCATAAGCATTATCTATTATTAACACCTTACGAGCGGCCTATGCGGTTTATTTATGTGTACCGCCCAGCGGGGTGTTTTTAGCCAAAATAGGGCTGTTTACGTGATCATTTTCATGCCTAAATAAGACCCAGAACGTAAAACAAGTATCTATCCCTGAAAGGGCATAAACAGAGCTTTCGAATGACACCATAACGATCCTTGTATGATGGATAGTTTTCTTGCAATAACCGTGCAACGCGAGTGCAAAAAGCAGGTAATTCGGTACTTTCGGTACATAATTGAGTATGTAGCGAGTGAGAGAGGGAGGAGGGAGCTGAGATTTGTGTCAGTAGGTTCGCCGCGGTGGTCTGGAGCAGTCATACGCTCGCTAGTCTCCTGCCACCACTTGTCTCTCTCTCTCAGCCACATTACGTGCTGAAATTGCCACTCGAGTTATGTCGAGCGCCGCCACATAGTCCAGCTTTATTTAACTCGACTTAAGTGGTGGGCCGCTTTTTAAGGGTTAAGTGTTCGTGTATCTTCATCCATGTATTTCCACCCTTAACAATAGAATGCCCAGCTTTTCCACATTGTGTATACGGGCATGTGCACACTCACTGCATGTTCTTATGTTCTCATATATGTATGTATATGTATGTGTAAGTATGTGTGTACGTACGTGTATATATGTATGTTCTGTATATGAGTAAGTAAATAAATGTGTATATGTACTGTATATCACTTACTCTCATGGTTAATTATGATAATTTGTATTTTGCACCTGCATCATTATTGTATTTATTTATTTTTATTGTAAACTGAGCTTACCATCTTCATATCTGTACATCTCATGTTCATCCACTAAATTGTAAAATGTGTATTTTCAGCTCATGAGGCTGCCATTCTTTATTAAACCGTTTATTATTATTATTATTATTATTATACACAAGAACAGACACACACACACATATATTATCCAACCCGGTGTCTCCTTTCCTCCCAACATGCCATTCACTTCCTGGGCTATTTTGATATTTTTCTCTATTTTTGTCTTAGTTCCTGGTCTGGCCTAGTATATCATCTTTTACACTCCTTCTATATGTTCAGTATGTCAGTTTCTTTCCCCATGTGTAGTCTTATTTTATTTATTTTTTAATTAAAAAAACAAAAACAATAATATTATTTCTCACCGATAAGGGTCTCTGTTCTGTTAGAAAATCTACCTATGATCTCAAAATATTTGTCACCGAAGGTGTGATCACAATCAATGTTGAGAAATATTATATAAATAAGATTAAACCTGGGTTGAACACATGCATGTAAATTATATTATGCTAGGATTAATTGTTTTCATTTAGGTCAGTAACATCGTATTTCTGTTATTATCGTTCGATGTATATCCCTTACATTATATTAGAGTTCTGTTAAATTCGTTTAGTGTCATAAGATTATTGTTTTCATAATTCGCATTTTTAGTTTCAATTAATTTCGCTTGCTCCTAAGTATATGAAGTTTATTCTTTAGTCGTATTGTTTCAATAATTATTTACTATTAGGTAACCCCCTCTATATTATATATGACATTGTGCCCTGGTAACATAGGTTTTCATTCTGTATTAGGATCGCACCCGCGCCTGACCCATTAGATGTGTAAGTACTATATACTTGTTAATAGCATAACATTGTATACGTTTTAGCTATATTAGGACATTTTATTATTTCGTAGTGTTTTTTAATAAATTTGTGGTCCACGATTTAACTTATATTAGTTTCTCAATAAAGTAATTTATTTTTAGGACCGGTATCCAAGTCTGATGATGGACCAAGATAGTCCGAAATATTGAATAAAGCTACCAAGATGAACACGGTCGTTGCCCTTATCCTCCTGTTTTTCCTAAAAATACGGTACCCTAGCGGCCAACCCACCACTAACGCTGTTCTATATATATATATATATATATATATATATATATATATATATATATATATATATATATATATATATATATATATATATCTATATAATGTATATACAGGGTGTTCCAGGAGGAAAGGGCATAACTTTGGGAAATGATAAAACAAAATATTCTAAGCCTAAGATGTTCTATAAAGAATATTACAAATCTCAACCCAGTAAAGAGATATTGCATGTTGAAAGTGGCATTTTCTTAAGTATTTCCCCATAAGGGCTGTCCTAGTACCTACCCCACCTCCATCTAACTGCAGTTATTTTACCATGTTATTGTAAAGATATTTTAATTCTGTAAGTTGCAAAATTATTATAGATATAATAGCTCACTTTGGACCAGTTGGAAACTATCTGACATGGAAGAGTCCATTACAGTGAGACGGGGGAGGATACTACTTAAAACCTTTAACCCTTAAAAAGCGGCTCACCACTTAAGTCGAGTTAAATAAAGCTGGACTATGTGGCGGCGCTCGACATAACTCGAGTGGCAATTTCAGCACGTAATGTGGCTGAGAGAGAGAGACAAGTGGTGGCAGGAGACTAGCGAGCGTATGACTGCTCCAGACACCGCGGCGAACCTACTGACACAAATCTCAGCTCCCTCCTCCCTCTCTCACTCGCTACATACTCAATTATGTACCGAAAGTACCGAATTACCTGCTTTTTGCACTCGCGTTGCACGGTTATTGCAAGAAAACTATCCATCATACAAGGATCGTTATGGTGTCATTCGAAAGCTCTGTTTATGCCCTTTCAGGGATAGATACTTGTTTTACGTTCTGGGTCTTATTTAGGCATGAAAATGATCACGTAAACAGCCCTATTTTGGCTAAAAACACCCCGCTGGGCGGTACACATAAATAAACCGCATAGGCCGCTCGTAAGGTGTTAATATCTTTTTAACAGTTGATATTTGGACTATTTGTTATAGAACATTTTAGGCTTAGAATACATTGTTATATTATTTCCCAAAGTTATGCCCTTTCCTCCTGGGACACCCTGTATATATATCCTGCATGCACGCACTCTACTTATTCCAGGTTTATTTAATAGTACCTTGATTTATACAAAATCACCAGTAACAGTCTTTATTTTTAGTCTTTTCTCTTTCTTGTTCATCACACTTTTCATGGGTCTTTATTGTCAACAAGATACCAGCCAGGTTTTTGTTCCCTCAGACATTGGCTTTCAATTTTTGCATTGCTTGCATATCTCGCGCTGTGTTTGTCGTTACACTGTAGCTAAAATTGTCCATATTACCTTCTGCCTAGATTTTTGCGCAATTAATATATTTTCGAATCTTGCGCAATGATTATATTTTCGATTCTTGTGCAATTGATATATTTTCGAATCTTGCGCAATTGATATATGTTTGATTCATGTGCAATGAATATATTTTCGTTTCTTGCGCAATGAATATATTTTCGATTCATATACAATGAATATATTTTATATTCTTGCGCAATGAATATGTTTTCGATTCATGTGCAATGAATATGTTTTCGTTTTTTGTGCAATGCATATATTTTCAATTCATGTCCAATGAATATATTTTCGATTCTTGTGCAATGCATATATTTTCGATTCTTGCGTAATCAATATATTTTCAATTCTTGTGCAATGAACATATATATATGCGATTCTTGTGGAATGAATATATTTTCGATTCTTGCGCAATCAATATATTTTTGATTCTTGCGCAATGAATATAATTCGATTCTTTACGATATAGATATTGTCGACCTTTATGCATAACTACACATTTTTGAAAGTCTCCCACTTCCTTGTTATTTATTCTTTATAACATTTGTTCTCTGTTATATTTCTGTTTTACATTGTATCATATATTCCTGTTTGTTTCCGTCTTGCCTGTGGGTAATTTGTCTTATATTTGTTTCATTGATTTCAATTAATTAGGTTTATTTGTAAGTTAATGGTGGGTTGGTGATACTATTAATTCAAAGATAATGGTTCACACAGTCTATTGCTTGACTAATCAAACGTATAGAAACATATATTGCGTTGCCACTATTTCCCAGATGGCTAAACGAATTATGTGACACCCTGTAGACTATAGTGGTTGGTAGAAGTAGAAATGTTAGTAGGAAAATAAATGTTTGTTCATGTTATTGTGGAAGCTGGGTTAATTGTTGTTGTTATTGTTGTTGTTGTTTTTGTTGGTAGTTTGTCCCCCGAGTACCTCCGCTTTACTGTTCTAGCCCCTCTCTCTCTCTCTGTCTCTTTCTCTCCATCTCTCTCGCTCACTCTCTCTCTTACACACACATTTTCTCTTTCTTTATTTCTCTATTTCTTCCTTTGTTTTCTTTCTTTGTCTCTTCAATTCACTCTCTCTTCAAATTACTCCTACTCTTACTCTCTCTCTCTCTATCTCCACCACCACCAAACTTTACTCAGCACTGCACAATTATTCAAGTCAGCCCTAATACCTACAGTCCCCCTCAAAAAACGTCTCCTACCTCCATAATTCAATGTTTTGGCTTTGTTTTAACCACTTCCGTACCGGCGACGTCTTTTAAACTTTATTTGTGCTATTATTAGACGGTTTTATTCAATTTAAAAAAGGCCTCAAGCAATAAACAGGCCTCGTACTATCTCTTAACCTTTTTCACTGCCACAGATTCTTCTTAAACTGCACAGAATCGTCTAAATATAGCTAGAATAGAATACAAAAAACGTCACCGGTACAAAAGAGGTTAATAGGCTGTGAAGAAATAGACTGTTATAAGACAAATACACAGAGCGTCCACAATTAAGCTTACTTCAACTGCGAGACAGATTAATTCGTCGTATATCAAGAGAGGAAACTATACCTAAGGTTATGAAGGTGTGACAGGACTCATATTTAGCCCCATTAGTTTGGCAATTTCAACAACTTTCTCCCCATTTCTGTAAATGTAAAGAACTTTCGTGCCATTTAGGTGTCGATTGTAACCTGGCGAGTGATAGCGAGCCTGTAATTTAAGATGGGGACATTTTTCTACCGAAAAATGTAAACATTTATCTTGATGGGAGGTCTAGGGGTGTAATTTTAAGCTTGATGGAGGTCTAGTGAGGAAACTAAACATATATAAGAATACATTAATTAATAGACATAAAAACAAGAAAAACAATTATAAATAAAAATAAAAATAAAACATAGAGTAAAATAAAAACATACAGGCCCTTAAGTGTGACATGACTCTTTGTGGTGACTGTAGTAGCTGGTGGTGGTGGTGAAGTGTTAAGTATGAGGGTCCTTCAGGTACAAGTTGGGTCTGTCATTACCAGGTGTTCTCGTCACCTTCATTAATGGCGACGCTGGAGACCTTTGGGTTTTTTTTTATTGTTTACGGTGACGCGTGTTCATCATGTTATTATTAAAGCTTGCCGGAATTTGGTTTTCTCCTACCCTGGATACTTTGCAATTCCATGATAAGGGGAGGTTTTTAGTTTGCTCCCTAGACCTCCATCAAGCTTATATATGATAACCCCCAAGACCCCCCTTCAAGATTAAATAGTGCATTTTTCGGTAGAAAAATGCCACGGCCAAAGACCGGTTCCACCTAAATTACAGACTCGCTATCGCTCGCCAGGAAATAATCGACACTTTAATGGCACGAAAGGTCATATAATCGCCGAACTGATAAGGTGAACGTCTTAAAATTCCAAAACTAATGGGGCAAAACATGGTAAAGAAGGTGGTCCAGAACAAAATCTGGATATGGCGTATTGAGTTGGGTCTGACATTACCAGGTGTTGTTCGCCAGGTGTTCTCGTCACCTGGATAAATTAACTCCTTCTGTACCGGCGACGTCTTTTTCATTTTATTTTAGCTACATTTAGACGATTTGGTGCAGATTAAAAAGGATCTGCGGTAGTAAGAAGGGTCAAGGGAGATAGTTCGACGCCTGATCATTGTTGGAGGCCCCTTTTAAGCTGAATAACATCGTTCAATAGTAGCCAGAATGTCGCGAAAAGGACGTCACTGGTAAAGAAGGGGTTAATGGTGACCCTGGATACCTTGGTTGGGAATATAACTTCTATTACTTCGTCTTAGACAATGGTGTCGTGTTTTCATTATAACTTATATGATTTGTTTCCGAGATATTTTGTATTTTCATGGGATTTCTATATGTGATCGTGACTGTAATCCAGTTGCTTTGTGTGTCTGTCTGTTTGCTTGGCATAAACCATAATCTGTAATTGAGGTATTATTATTATTATTATTATTAGTATTGTTATTATTTATTATTATTATTGTTGTTTTATTATTATTATTATAAATATTATTTCATTATTATCATGATTATTATTTTCTACAATTATTGTAATAATTGTAATTCTTCTTCTTCTTATTATTACTATTATTATTATCATTACAGTAGTAGTAGTAGTAGTAGTAGTAGTAGTAGTAGTAGTATGTTTTGTAGCAGTAGTAGCAGTAGCCGTTTTGTTATCATTACCATTATTTATCCTTGGCATGACTGGAACATCACCACGGGTAATATACCATGTGATTGTCCTCTAATTACCCACCATTGCTATTATAAATCTCCTATATCAGGGTTGCCTCGCATCTTCCCCAAATTCATGTTACGTTTTCAAGGGTTTTAATTACGCGTTGTTTGAAAGAAAAAAAACGATAAGTTTGGAGTTAAAGATTTTTTTTTGGTGATTGTTGATGTGAATGTCGATAACTTGGGGAGGTAAAATGGGACTGTGTATATGTGTGTGTGTGTGTGTGTGTGTTTGTTAGTGTGGTAGTGTGTATATGTGTGTTTGTGTGTGGGTGTGCTTTCATTTATGGTGGGGTCACACATTCACGTATATTGCTCCCGTCAGCTCCCGTCCGGCGTATCGCCAATTTATGTAAAGACGCCAGTAGTTCCTGCCGTTGAACGCCCGTTCTTCCACGTCTATTGCACTTCTCGACAGACGTAGCATAACGGGGCCAGTGTTACGTCAGACGTAATGGAGTCCTATTGAACTACGTACGTGTTTGCGACGTGCGTAAGCATAGCCCCGTTTGACCTCATGGGCTGCCCGATTTGCGGGAACACAGGCCACGCCCATGCCACGCCCCCACAAGGAGGCCGCACGTCTTGGGATTTGTTAGGGCGTACCTGGACCGGTTCAGGCCAACCCTAGTCTGACCAAACACAGACAAAGACAGTCTTTGTCAACCACGTAGGTCTGCGTTGGAATCTGGGAACTATAAAAGGGCAGGAATGGCCACACCATTCCCATTCCCAGTCCTTCATCGGCGGCACCATGAACAACATCGCGGAATTCATCCTGGAGGAGTTCACTTTTGTGAACTCCCTAAGAGGAGAGACCATTCATCCTTGTAACCTTTAACCCGCTGAGTGCCAGCCAATCTTGACGGTGTGCTTCAGCCAATGCCTGATTTTTTTGTTTTTGTTTATCAAGTTGGGAGAGAAAGGAAGGATAATGGTAAAAAAACACTCCCCTCGCCAGAAATCAGGTCCCCGATGGTCCCGAAAGTAGCTGAAAAGACACTATAGACTACAGAGACTTTTATGGTATCGGAATGTATGGGTGGGAGGGTGGTGGGAGGGTGGTTTTGGGGTTGGTTGGGGGAAGATAGATGGGTAATTGACTTGTGTTACACATATGAAGACGATTGGTGAGGTAGTTTCGCCACCACGGGTTTTCCTTTTTTTCCTTTTCTTCGTACGGATACGCTAGAAGTGGTTGGTGGGAGGCGGTTGGGGGTGTGGTGGGGGGAAGGCAGAAGGGTAAGAGACTTGTCACACAAATATGGAACCGATTGGTGCAGTCGTTTCGCCGCCACAGATTTTCCTTTGTTTTCCTTATGACGGGACCGACAGTCAGCGAGTGGGTAGGAGGAGGGATTTGGGATTTTTGTGGTGGGTAGGCTAAAGGGTAAGGTTCATGTGGTAAAAATATGAAAGCCATAGGAGCAGTCGTTTCGCTGCTACGATTTGTTTTCGGCAGGGTGCAGAGGGTGGCAGGGTTGGCTTGTTGGTTGCTGCTCCGGTGTGGTGAGAGGTGTGACTGGAGTGTCCCCCGCTGGTCCCGTTGTCCCCCCGTACAACGGTTCCGCGTCTTCCCGCCAACCCGCAGTGCGGCGGTTCTGCCAGATGCGGCCGGACTAACGTAAACTTTCCCCATTGATGGGACTATTTTACGATAGACGGGAGCAGCTTACGTTTGACCGGGCAAGCTGCTACGTCTTACGGGGCTGCTCCGTCAGACGGCCGTGGTGGCCCGGTCGGTCGTAAGCTTTCCCGTCTTTTGACATACGTGAGGGCGAGCCACGTATTTGATTCCACTAGAATCAACAACCGCGCGGCCTCGGCCGCACCCACAACATTCCCGACCCACGTGGGCTACTCGTTTCTACTCTCGCCATGCGGGAGTACCCCCCCGACTGGCCGCAATTTCATTTACGTTTTGCGTATTATGCCCTTACGTTTTACGTAATCATTTGCCAAATACCAATATACCTTCGTTTACAAAAGACGGGAGCTGACGGGGGCAATATACGTGAATGTGTGACCCCACCATTACATACTCCCCTATATAATATCACCCACGACCCCAACTGGCCAGGAAAACCAAACCAGCCAACGGGTCTCCGAAGTTTAGAGTCTGGAAGATGAAGACTAAAAGTGCTCAACCCGCTGCTGGAGGGAAGGGTGTGTTAGCCAAGTCCAGAGTTTTGGGAGAGACGTTTATGGTTAGTTTGTCCATATTGGAGTTTAATTTTGTATTTCTATATTATTCTCTATATTTTTATTTATTCACCTATCTATTTATTTATTTACTTTTTATTATGTATTATATATACCGGTATATATATATATATATATATATATATATATATATATATATATACACAGCATTACGAAGGTTGAGGTATGGTGGTGAGATGGTGATCGAATGGGTATGCAAAGTGTGCAAACTAGCATGGGAGAAGGGGAATGCACCTGATGATTAGAGACTGGCATAATAGAGCCCCTATATAAGGGCAAAGGGGAAAGAAGAGTGTGTGGTAACCACCGAGGAATATGTCTTTTAAGCGTAGTAGGGAAGGTGTACAGTAGGGTAGTGATTGAGAGAGTGAGAGTGAGAACAGAGAAATGGATAGGCGACGAGCAGGGAGGTTTTTAGGAAGGGAAGAGGATATGTAGATCTGATTTTTACCCTGAATTGTGTTGTGGAGAAATATCTGGAGAAGCAACAAAAGGTGTATGTTGTCTTTATGGACTGGGAGAAGGCCTATGACAGAGTGGATAGAGAAGGCATGTGGAAAGTACTTAGACTATAGGGAGTAGATGGCAAGTTGCTGAAAGCAGTGAAGAGCATGTATGAGGGTGCAAAGGCGGCAGTACGTGTGGAGAATGAGCAAAGCGAGTTCATTGACCTGAGTGTTGGCTTGAAACAGGGGTGTGTGATGTCCCCGTGGTTGTTTACTGTATGTATGGATGGAATCATGTAAGAAATACTAGGAAGAGCAGTGGATGTTGGTGTATCTCTGAAAAGGGAGGGAAATGAGTGGAAACTGCCTATACTGTTGTTTGCGGATGATATATTTCTGATGAGCTATAATGAATGGGAGTTGCAGGGTCTGGTAAATGAGTTTGGAATAGTGTGCGAAAAATGGAATTTGAAGGTAAATGCGGGGAAGAGCAAAGTTATGGTCTTCGAAAGGGGTGAAGTCTCAGTGTGAGGTGAAGTTGAACGGTCAGGCTATGGAGATCGTCAGCTCTTCTAAGTATCAGGGCAGTGTGTTAAGTAAAGATGGGACTATGGATGAGGAAGTGCAGGAGAGGGTACAACATGGGAAGAGGGTTGTAGGAACGTTGAAAGCAGTAACAAGAAATAGGGTGGTCAGTATAGAAGTGAAGAAGTCCTTGCATGACAGTGTGGTAATCCCGACACTAAATTACGGAAGCGAAGCATGTACGTTCAGGAAGAGACTCAGACCAAGAGTGAGAACGGTTGAAATGAGCTACTTGAGAAGTAAGTGCTTGCAGAGTTACATGGAGGGATAGACAGACGAATGAGGAAGTAAGGAGGAGGTGTGGTGTGGAGGTAGATGAGCTGGAAAGTGTGAAAAGGAACAACTTGAGATGGTTCGGCCATATGGAACGTATGGAAAGCGAGAGATTGACTAAGAGGGTGTATGAGAGCGAGGTGGAAGGACAGAGAGGGAGAGGTGGAAGGATGGAGTGAGGAAGTATATGAATGAAGGCGGTGCTGGTTGGGAGGAGGGGCGTCGACTGACTGGGGACAGGTGCATGAGGGCGGTTCGTTCGTGGCCACCCCTTCGGGGATCACGACATCAGGCAATTGTTACGCCCCTCTGGGACTAGAAGCTAGGTAATAGTTTACAAGTAATTCGACCTGATTATCGAGAGGTGTAGACACCCCAGAGGGACAACACAAAGACAGGCGTGAGAGGATATAGACGCTAACTAGTATAAGTACCAGAAACCCAAGTTCTTATGGCACTATGATAATTATATGTCTTTATAATCTAAGTGATTATTAGAGTATATCCTCCTCCCACCAGACACCCCCTAGCAGGCACTATTATAACAATCCCAGGTATATAGGTAAAACAAAATATTAGTATGGCTTGAGCAAAAGAATAAATAGTCACCAGAGTAAAACAACAAAGAAACACTCACACTAATACATATAAAAAAAAAACAGGGGAAGAATTATAACCAATATATTTATATAGTTTTTTTAATAAAATTAAGTTTTACTTACAAGGTGTTATTCAAGTTATAAAATTAATATGTTAAACCATTACATCAAAAGTGAATTTCGTTAATAAATAACCTAAGTTAATTTAATGTTTATAAATAAAGTAAATATTTAATTATAAAGAAATATTAAAGAAAACTAAAACAAATAAAATATCAAATTAAATGTTAATATTTAGTTAAAATGGGTTTAAGTCCTGGAGCAACTCACAACCACCCCTATCATCTCCACACTGCTAGGCCCCCACAGGCAGTACGTCGAGAAAGGTGAGGCGGACAATCCAGGCTTGTAGAATCCAATAAGCACCACCCGTCGAGAACACCATCAGATATGAACTGCCTATGCTCTCCAGCTCAAACCCTATGTCACCTCTCTTTATGTGTGATGTACCAAGAAGCGCAAGTGGGTACATAGTGGCGAGGAGCCGAACTATTGAAGTCCCGTATGCCATTGTGGGTAATACGGTTCATTGAGGAGTTCAGTCTGGAGTCAAGACGGCTTCCTTTGATAGGAGTAGAGAGAGGGAACCCGGGTGAGCGAGCGAGGCAGGTGAGGCAGGAGGGGGGTACAGTCACGGACAACAGGCAGTACAGTCACAGCCAGTATATGACTGTGGGAAGAGCCTGCATGATAAGAAGAGCATAACACACCTATCCCCACAAAACCTTTGTAATGGAGTGGAGAAGGTACTATACAGTATGCTCTGAGGATGAGGGCAGGTTTCGAGATAGGGTGTCCGCGATCCTGTTGTCAACCCCTCGTATGTGGCGCATGTCAAGTCTGTACTCCTGTAGCAACAAGGCCCATCTGAGAATGCGTTGATTTGAGTTCTTCATTCGATTAATAAACACAAGAGGGTTATGATCCGTGAAGACAATTATAGGTGTAGAATCCTGTGGAAGATAGCACTCAAACTTTTTAACAGACCCCACCAAAGCTAAACACTCCTATTCAATAGTAGAGTAACTTCTCTGGTATCGTTTAAGCTTAGTCGAATGATAGGCCACAGGATGTAAGATACCACTTTTAGGATCCTCTTGCAAAAGCACTGCCCCAACACCTCGATCACTTGTGTCGACCTGGAGATGGTAGGGCAAAGACGGGTCTGGCGAACGGAGTACCGGTTGAGACGAGAGGAGTTCCTTGAGACGGCTATAGGACTCAGCACAGGCCGGGCTCCACTCAAACCTCTGTTTCTGACTGGTGAGATCAGTAAGAGGTGAAGAGACCTGTGCAAAATTACTGCAGAATTTACGGCAGAATCCACACATCCCAAGGAATCTCATGAGGGTGTGACATTAACCACTCCGTTAGAACCGCATGGCTTGTCCTACAGTGACTCGCTACGATCGCCAGGGCAGTGGATGTGGCTACAGTTGATGTATTATTGTGTGCTTTATTTCATATGAAAGCTCGTGTCATGGGCAGTCCAGAAAGGCTCTTTGTTTTCGCCCATGTCAAGGCTTTATATATTTAATTGCTAAGTATATGTTTTATCATTAAGTAGTAATGATAGGATTTGAGAGAGAGAGAGAGAGAGAGAGAGAGTAGAACAGAGTGAGAGGAGGCGCGCAGTGTTTTCTGCCATGCGTGATGACGTCACAGCTGGCTGGCCTCTTGGAGGAGTTTTTACCATGCTTGGTGACATCATGTTTGGCTGGCTTCTTTGTCATTGGCTGAGGGAATTGTTACCGCCTTTCTACGCGGTGCGAGCTAGTGCTAGTATATATACAGCTCCCTCGCCACTCTCTCCCTCAGATCTGGTTTCTAGAACGCATCCCTCTTATCCCTTTGATATCTGTCACCCTCTCCGCACCTGAGAACCTTTTCCTCTGCCTATCTCTCTCATTTTCCATATCTTTCACCACCTTTTATTAATATTATACCCCCTCTGGTTAACTCTGCATAATCAGCTTCATGCTGGCCAGTTGTATTGTGCGTTAAGGTCTGATATAACCCATGTATGTTTAGTTGTTAAGATAAGTTGATCACGAAGCATTGGTTGGCATTCATATTGTTCAGTACTGCTTCCTGTAATTATTAGTGTTCTGCTGGATTAGATAATGCTAGACTAGGAGTCTGATACTATAAGGTATTGTTTCCGATGGGTGCTGGCTTTAGTTAAAAGCTGCACGACATACCTGAAAACTGGAGTTGATTGGGTAAATTCTAGTCTGTGTGCCATTGAGAGTAGAGCATGCACGAATGAGGGCTTTTTGCCTATACCATTCTGCACTGTTCTAAGCTCGTTGTTTGTCTTTGAGGTACGCCAGGAGAACGCTTAATACTTCGGTATTAAGGTTTCTCAAGAGAGCTACCCTTCATTACAACGTAATATTTGACGCACAGACTTGAGATTTGCACTAGGCTATGCGGCATGCCATGCGCACCAGTATCTCGTATCATTGACTCTAGCTAGACTTTATCAGTCACAGTAGACATTAAGTATATTAAACCAATTACTCTTTTTATGCATACCCGTTTATGATTACACAAGCATTTCGCAGCCTAGTTTGATGTATTGAGACACAAACGACTTAGGCTCTTTTTGTTGATAGGAATACTGCATTGTCGTGGCGATTATTATTATTGTTGTGGCGTTTAGGATATTCTTGGCTCCGACTGCATTATATATCCTGCCTTTTTGTGTGCATAGTCTGCACGAGCATTGTTCCGCTGCCTGCCTTTTTGGGTTCCATTTCCGATTCGAGCATCTTGATAGCATCTAACATTTAAAGCAGATTCCTTGTTGGTGTTGAAGGACTTTAGTGCACTTTCTTTCATGAAGGAGTGCCTGACATTTATTGATTAAAGTAAAGTAAGCTGTAACTTCTCTTACCACCTTACTTTGCATACCATAACCAAGCACCTTCGGTTATAGGTAGTAATAGGCTGTTTTCACATAACATTAAGCCTAGAGTAGACGCACATTTATTGAGAGTTTAATAACCTATTATTGCATATAGAACTCTGGAGAGTATTTGTGTTCTTTGTTCACTGGGAATATACATCAGAGGTTGGATCTAGCGCTTTCCGTTGTAGCATTTATGCCATTACTAGTCCAATGAATAAGAACCCTGATATATTTAAAACCTCAGTCGTAACAAGGGACTTGCGGGTCGTAGGGGTAGGGTATTGCAGTATGGTCCGGATGTTGGCATCCTTGGGTCTCGTCTGTCCATGTCCTACCACGTGCCCAAGGTAGGTAACTGTGCCTCGGCCGAACGTTGACTTCGCTAGGTTTATCGTGAAGCCGGCACTGGCGAGGCACCCCAACAACTTCTGCAACCTGGCCACATGCTGTACCCAAGAGTCAGCAACGACCACAATGTCATCAAGATATGCATTAACACCTTCTAAGTTCTGAATAGTATGCGAGATGGTTCTTTGGAAAGTTGAGGAAGCATTTATCATACCAAAAGGCATGACCTTATACTGATACAGACCAAAAGGGGTGATAAATGGAAAGATTACTTTAGCTCGGTCTGTAAGTCCTATCTGATAATAACCCTTTTGCAGGTCAACAGTGGAAACAAATCTAGCCTGTCCCACTTCATCAAGCAAGTCATCTATTCGTGGGAGACGAAAAGCATCCGCAACTGTTACTGAATTAACTTTACGGTAGTCAGTACACAATCTAAAAGAATCATCTGGCTTGGGGAGAAGGTGAAGCCCAAGGTGAATAACTTGGTTCAATTAAATCATTATCAAGAAGATAATTATTTGATTTCACATTTTAAAATATCCTTTCTGTGAGGACTAAGCCTGTAAGGTGATTGTTTTATAGGCTTTACATTTACATCACATAATTTAACATCATGATAGTGAGATTGACAGAATCCAGGACTATCATTAATGACTGTAGGACACTCAAGCAAGACTGTTATTAAATCACTTTGTTGCTCCTTACTTATATCTTTACAGTACAGTTCAAAATTATCGAAAATTATACTGTTAACAGGGTTACCACCAGGCGTGGGAACCGGAACACAACTTTGAACAACAGTCTCTGGGTCGTCAATCTCCACTACAGGTTTTGTACATACAGCAAGACACACTGGATCTTCCTCTGGGTCTCTGTCAAAATAGGGCTTAAGCTGGTTAACATGTACTAGGCGTGAACTCTTTTTATGATCAGGAGTCTCGATCACATAGTTTAGTTTAGACAACTTCGTAGAGACATGGTAAGGTCCATGATATTTACAATTTAGAAGTTTACCAGACACTGAGAGATAGAGAAGCACTTTGTCACCCACTTTGAATGATCTCTCCCTAGATTTCTTGTCATACTGTACTTTCACTTTTGACTGACTCTTCTTCATATTGGCAAGGGCAATCTCTCAGACTGTAGCCATTCTAAGCTTAAGTGAATTGATATATTCAGAAACAGTGATAGAAGGATGTGAAGACGGCTCTGTGAACCATGAATCCTTAAGGACTTTTAGAGGGCCTCGAATTTGTCTACCGTACAAAAACTCAAATGGAGAATAGCCTAAAGATTCCGGAGGGGTCTCACGAATAGCAAAGAGAAGATAATCTATGTCCTCATCCCAATCTTTACTCGACTCGTGACAGTATTCCTTTACCATAGATTTAAAGGTTTGGTGAAAGCGCTCGAGACACCCTTGTGTTTGTGGACGGTATGCTGTAGAGATCTGCTTGTTAATATTAAGTTCCTTTACAACTTGGGTCATTAAATCACTAGTAAAATTTGTACCTTGATTAGTTTGTATAGATTTTGGAATGCCTACCCTAGTGAATAAATGTAATAAGTGCTTAGCTACCTGCTTAGATTTAATGTCACGCATAGGGAAAGCTTCTGGATATCTAGTTGAGGCACACATTACAGACAATAGATATTAGTTACCCTTTTTTGTTCTAGGCAGAGGGCCCACACAATCTACAACAATTTTTTCAAATGGTTCAGATGTTATGGGAATTGGATGTAAAGGAGCTGGAGGAATCACATCAGAGGGCTTACCCACAACCTGACACACATGACATGTTTTTACATATTTCTCAACATCCCTTTTCATACCTGGCCAAAAGTAGTGTTGGAGTAACTTTCTATATGTCTTTTTCTGTCCCAGATGACCTGATAATCCGTCATGTGCTAAACTGATTACTGGACTTCAAATTGAACTTCGCAAAATGACTTGGGTAGTCTTAGACCAGGTATCATTGTCACTAAGCTCAGGCGGGTGATAACTACGCATTAAAACTCCATCTTGATAGTAAATATTAGGGTTTTTAGTGCTAGAAGTAACTTCATCGGCAATATGTCTTAAGGACGCTAAGCTCGGATCAGAATTTTGTGCAACAATTAAATTTGACTTACTGAAATTCTGCTGGGCGAGGTCGTCCCGGACTGGTGTGGGAAGGTCCACCTCTGTCCTGCCCGATTGAGACTGGGTGACAGCGCACACAGGGAATATCTCTGGATCCGCGGCGTCTATCTCCTCAATCGGGCCGGACGAGAGGGGAACCTCCCGCAACGTCAGAGCCGGAATCATCCCTGACCCAGCGACATCATTCCTGAGGAGAAAATCCACACCTGGAATGGGCAAATCATTAATCACTGCAACTCTTACTTTACCTTTTACCAGATAACTGTCAAGCATTAACTCATCCTCCTTCACCTGTTGTCCCACACCAACTGTTTGCAAGTTTAAGGTTTTACCTGTATTGTTTACATTTGAATTATCAGATAATACTTTACGGCTGATGATACTATGGCTGGATCCCGTGTCTCGTAGTATCATTACCTTCTGACCTGTACAATCATTGTTAAGGAAAACTTTACCTGGGACCTTGAAACCTTCGAACAAGTCAGTGGAGAGCTTCGTGACATTGATACATGCCACAGGTTTATTCTGAGTTTTTTTACCTACTTGTGTATTTGCAAGTGCTAGTTTATAGGTAGCTGAAGTCCTACACCTGGGATGTGTACAAGTTACGATGGTGTGACCTGTCTTTTTACAATAGGAACAATACATATCATTTGAAGTAGATCCTCGAGCATAGTTATATGAATAAGGAGTATTACTACCACCCACAAACTCAGAGCGACCAGAGGAAGACCTTACATTAACCTCTTTTGGTTTATGTTCCCTCGGGTGGTACTTATGGATTAGAGAGTAGGCATCAGCAAGTTGGGCCGCCTTCCTCATGTCCGTCTCACCTTTCTCCTCGATGTAAACTAGTACCTGTGGTGGTAACCTGCGCTTCCATTCTTCTAATGCAAAAATGTTAATTAGATCAGAGAAAGAAGTGAGTGCTAACTTCTCAAGCCATTTTTTAAGAGTTCTAAGTTTCTCCATTGCAAAGTCTAGAAAAGTTTGTTTATCATTTTTTACCATGTTACGAAATTGCCGCCTGTAAGACTCAGGAGTTATCTCGTATGCATCTAGAACATCCTTTTTAACCTCGTCATAATCACTAACGTCCACTAGATTATTTACAACGAGAGCAGCCTTACCTACTAGTTTGGGTTTGATGAGCCACGTCCACTCCGTCTTGGGCCACTTAAGATGCTCGGCTGTTTTCTCAAAGTTTAGGAAGGATTGCTCAGGGTCTATTTCTAGGAATTGAGGTACGAGTGATAAATTATTAGCTAGGTTAAATGACTTGTTTTGCTTTTCGAGTTCTAGTCTCTCCCTCTCGATGGTCTTAGTTTCTTCAAGTTGAGTAACCTTAATATCTATGTTCCTATCCATCTCTCTAAGCCCCACCTCCTTCTCCAACTTGAAAATCTCTAACTCCTTAGCTTGTTCTAGTTTCTCCCTCTCGATGGTCTTAGATTCTTCTAGATTCGCACGTTCTAACTCGTTAGCTTGTTGTCTATCCTCCTTTTGTTCCTCCGCTTGTCGTCTATCCTTCTCCTTTTGTTCCTCCTTATATTTTAGTTTTATAATCTCTAGTTCCTTGGCCTGTTCTAGTTTCGCACGTTCTAACTCTCTCGAGTCTTCAAGTCTTTCATGCTCAAAAGCTAACCTTGATTCAGACCATGGTTCGTGAACAGAAACGGCAGAATACTGGCTAGTAGTGTCCTCCACATCTACTGCTGAAGGATCTGGTATTCCACTAGCTGACGTTATATCTGAAGCTTCTGGGGGGAAGAGTCCCTTACTCATTAATCCATTAAGAAGTAGGTTCTTTATCTGTTGTTTAGTATGAGAACTTTCGAAATGGATGTCAAAATTTAAAGCTATGTACTTCCAGATATCCTTGTTCAGATCATGTTCACGAAGTTGCTCTAAATCAGGAGCCCTGCAAAATTCCTTTACACTAAATGAGCTAGACATGTTGAATGGTTGGCGCAAGGGGGAAAACAAAAATATTGAGGTTACCACTCACTTACCTGAGGAGAACTAGCAGTGGGCAACCTACACTACTAAATGCTCAGGCCTAACTGGTAAAGCAGTATGGACGCATTTCGTGAGACATATTTAGCATTTTACTGTCTTAATACATACGGTGAAGATAATGCGGGGAATTAGTGCCAATATTATAACACTAATGAACAGATACTATGAATCAGATATGACACCAGCAATACCCAGTTAAAATATGCCAATGGAGAGAATAATGTGTACAGGCAAGTCTGCAGTTAGGTTCTCGGTACCCACTTACATTTAATCTGATTCCTAGTTTCCGTGACGCACACAACTCCTGACAGGATAGGACATGATGAAGAGGCATGAGGTGAAAGCACAAGGCAGACAAGATCCTACTTCAATCCTAATCACTAATATTTGATGAAGGTAGTCATGGCATTGATCTTTTAATATATTGGATTATATTGAAGATGATAAGATGAGGGGTCTATCCTACTCTGAAAATGATTTGGATTATATGATTTGACTCAGGTGGACGACCGGGGAGCAGGGATTCAATTCTTGGCACCGAAGATACCCATAGAGAATACTAGATACTGCCTGTCAGAGTATGAATGACTAGTATGAGGAAGGGTATGATTTGAGCACTATTCTGGTGGTGTACGGGTTTTACATATAGACACACTTAACCCTTAGTGAGTACTGAGGTTATGTTATTACTGTAACTTTACAAACCTAACCACATATTATTAATAAAGATTAGCACAATTATTTATAAATACAAAACCCTGTATATATATATATATATATATATATATGCAAGTGCGAGAGGTCTATCACTATCTTATCTGGTGAACATATTAAACGTCACTCAAGCTCATACACAAAAACAAATAAAAATCCCGGTCAGGCCCCCATTTATGTTACGCCCCTCTGGGACTAGAAGCTAGGTAATAGTTTACAAGTAATTCGACCTGATTATCGAGAGGTGTAGACACCCCAGAGAGACAACACAAATACAGACGTGAGAGGATATAGACGCTAACTAGTATAAGTACCAGAAACCCAAGTTCTTATGGCACTATGATAATTATATGTCTCTATAATCTAAGTGATTATTAGAGTATATCCTCTCCCCACCAGACACCCCCTAGCAGGCACTATTATAACAATCCCAGGTATATAGGTAAAACAAAATATTAGTATGGCTTGAACAAAAGAATAAATAGTCACCAGAGTAAAACAACAAAGAAACACTCACACTAATACATATAAAAAAACGAACAGGAGAAGAATTATAACCAATATATTTATAAAGTAGGTGTGCAGCTTTCGCATTACCAAAAACAAAACAAAATAACAAAAAACTGCATACGCAACTCTGCGACCTATAATTCTGCATGTAGTATTGAATCTCTTAGGTAAAATAGGTTTATATACAGTATATACAGTATATATATATATATATATATATATATATATATATATATATATATATATATAATTCTGTATATATATATATATATATAATATATATAAGAAAGAAATAGTGACCATAATCTGTGACCTTTACCATTCACCTTGACCTTTGAATAACAAAGAAAACAAAATGGACAATCGTTGCATTGACCAACCAAATTTGCCAGCAAAATTTGGTGAAGATACGTAACCCGTTCAGCACAGTTCTGTCGGTTTCATTTCATACTGGAAACTAAGACGATTTGATTTAGTTTATGAAGGACCTCCATAAAAGTAGCACGCTTTCAACTATCTTAACCCTTTTTACTACCACAGATCCTTCATAAGCTCCACATATCCGTCTAACTATAGCTAGAATACAATGAAAAAGACGTCACCGGTACACAACGGGTTAAACAGTCTAGGAAGAGTTTAAAGACAATTATCAACACTCTTCTTTTGTTCTTTTACCTTGACATTTAACCTTAAGTATTATAATATATATATATATATATATATATATATATATATATATATGATTGAATTATATGTGATTTAAGTAAAATGCAACTAACAGTCGTCAGCTTATCGAAAATATATTTTTTTTTATGATGAAGGTTAACTTATTACCTTGGCCTGTGACCTTGACCTTTATGTAGAATTATATTTTTGTTTGCTTTGATGTAACTAGAATATCAAATAATTGTGTCAAATTTCATTAAAGATTATCAGTTAGTTTCAGAGGTATTAAAGGAATAGTTGATCTTGACCTTTGACATTCATCTTGACCTTCATGATGTCTGAAAATTTAACATTTTAATTTTCCCTTAATGCACAACTGTCTCAACGAATGTTGTGAAGTTTACATGAATAGTAAAGAAATTAGCATATTGTCTTTATATATGACGTTGGCCTGTGAACTTGACCTATCAAATGGAATTATGCTAATTCTTGTATGACCTTGTTCTAGGCATTCCGAATATGCATGATATGCCTAATGAGAATCCTACATTAAATAAGAAATACTAGTAAAATCATATATCGACCTTTAACCTTGACCTTTGACCTTCGACATTAGAATTTCTTATCAACGATTTAGTTAGCTTAACAGTAATGTACGTATTAACTAGCATTATGAATATGGTGTAGCCTAATTCGTATAAAAACTTATTGATTACAAATAGTGATCATATACTGTAACCTTGACCTTTGACCTTTGACTAAAAGTAAAATATATACATTTGGATGGTCGTCGCATTGACCAACTGAATTTGTCTGTATAATGTTTAAAGGAAGGAAGGAAGGAAGGAAGGAGTACAAAGGAAATCAAGCAACAACAGATCTAGTGACCCTTCTAGGTTGCTTGTCCTCCAAAACACTGAGGATCAAGTGTCCAAACAGTGGTTTAGAGTGGGTAAGGGAACATTGGAAAGGGAATTACTGCCCTGGAACTAATGTCCGTGGCAGGATTAGGAAGTTAGTAGGGGACAGATGGGTTAGTAACTGAGGGGGGGATAAAATAAAGTTATTAATTTACAAACGCAGTCAGTCGCGGGTTTGAAGCGAGATATTTGTCTAGGCGGAGTTTAAATGAATTAACGATGATGCAGTCTATAACGGTTCGGGAAAGCCCATTCCACAAGTTGACAACTCGATTGAAAAAGAAATTCTTAGATTCGTGTGAGTTAAAAGATTTACCAATAATTTTGCAACCGTTTCCCCGCGTGTAATTAGATTGGTCGATAGTGAAGTACTTACTACAGTTCATATTGTCGATGCCTTTGATGATTTTGAACACTTGAATTAAGTCACCTCTTAATCTGCGAAGACGCTCTTCGTATGGTTTGTTCTTTAGGCTAGGTATCATTTTGGTAACTCTACGTTGAACTCGTTCTAGCTTGTTTATATCTTTTTGGTAATAAGGGCACCAGGATTGAACGCAGTATTCCAGAAGAGGGCGGACTAAGGAATTGTAAAGGGTTAGGATAACTTCTTTGGATTTATGCTCAAATGACCTGCCTATAAAGCCAATTATTTTGTTTGCCTTCATAACAACTTCTGAACATTGTTCACTCGGTTTTAGGTTACTCGATATTGTTACTCCCAGATCGGTTTCTCTGTTTACATTCTTAAGCTGAGTGCCATTCATCGAATAGTTTGCTTTCTCATTTAGGTATCCGATATGTAGTACTTTACATTTATCAGCATTGAAACTCATTTGCCAAATTTGGGCCCAACATGACAATTTATCTAGATTGTGTTGCATATCGTCAACTTGTTCTTTTGAGAGTACGCTATTTGTAATTTTTGTATCGTCAACAAATTTTGAGATCGTACAGGTGAGGCCCTCATCTATGTCGTTGATGTAAATTAGAAAGAGAATTGGTCCTAGTACCGATCCCTGGGGTACCCCGCTACTTACATTGGTCCATTTAGATGCCTTACCGTTTATGACTACTCTTTGCTTTCTGTCGCTGAGCCAATTTTCTATCCATTTCAACACACCTTCTTGTATTCCATGCGCTTTTAGTTTTAGCAGTAAACGTTTGTGGGGAACTTTGTCAAAGGCCTTTTGAAAATCAAGGTATATAATATCTACAGCTTTACTCTCATCGTAGAGGTTGAGGATATCGTGGAAGAAGTCTAAGAGGTTTGTTAAACAGGAACGTTTTTTACGAAAGCCGTGTTGAGTATCTTTAAGTAAGTTATTTTCCTCTAAGTGATTTACGAGTCTGTCTCGTATGACCGTTTCTAGCATTTTACATACAACTGAGGTTAAGCTAATTGGACGATAGTTACTGGGTAGGGATTTGCTGCCTTTTTTTAATATCGGTGTTACGTTGGCTATCTTCCACTGAGCAGGCATAGTTCCAGACTGCAAGGATTTATTGAAAAGTAATGTCAGTGGTTTGGAGAGCTCATCCTTAGCTTCCTTCAGAACTCTAGGCGAGATTGTATCAGGTCCAGGCGTTTTATTTACCTTGAGTTTATCTATACAATTCAATACTTCTCTCTCTGTAACGGTGATATTGCTTAGAACATCTGAATTATCAATCTGAATCGGCGATGGTGTAGGGATATCACTGAGGTCTTCTGTTGTAAAAACTGATGCAAAGAAGGTATTGAGGGCATTACTCATTTGTACTTCGTCTTTGGTGTATTCTCTATTTTCATCGACTAACGGTCCAACAGTTGAAGTAACTACGTTTTTCTTTCTGATATAACTATAGAATTCTTTCGGGTTTGTTTTACTTTGATTCGCAATATGTAACTCTAAGGTCTTTTTACTTTGCTTAATTAACTTTTTGGCTTTGCGTCGTAGCTCTATAAATTTCACCCGTTCTTCGTCATTTTGTGAGGATTTTAATCTATCATTAGCAGATTTTTTAGCAAGCAGGCAGTTTGAAATATCTTTATTCCACCATTTGGGCTTATTATTATGGCCAGGACGCCGTATTTTCGATGGTATGCAGTCTTGCATTGCTTTTAGGTAAGTGGTTTCGAATAACTTCCAAGATGTATTTATGTCATTATTGTTAATTAAAAAGCTCCAGTCAGTTTCTTTAAACATAGCTCTAAGTTTATGGAAGTTTGCTTTCTTGAAATTAGGGACTTTTTCGATGCTACTATTTGGTTCGTTACTAGTAAACTTTAAAGTGAAAGTTATCGTACGATGGTCGCTGTTACTGAATTCATCACCAACATTCAAATTCTCTATTAATTCTTCTTTTGTTGCAAGTACAATGTCAAGAACGTTATTACCACGGGTCGGCGTTCGAACAAATTGATAAAGCGAACTCTCTTGCAAGTTCGTATTCAAGTCATGTCCGGAGTGTGAAGTAAGAGTATCGCCCAACTTGGTCACAGGTAAATTAAATGACAGTATATGACAGTACATTAAACAGTCAAGGAGGAGTTTAGGGAAAATGACAAATACTCTTATCTTGACCTTGACCTCTGACCTTAACTATTACAATATTTATGTGAAATTTGATATATATTAGGCCATATTTAAGTAATAAGCCATAACACAGCCAGTTTTCTAATATTTGAGTAATCTGCTTTAATAAATAATAAAAGTTGACCTTTGACCTTGACCTGTGACCTTTATATAGTTCAGTTTTGTTTGCATTGACATTGCCCATGCACATCAAATACGCATGCCTTATTTCATTAAAACACATCAGTTAGTTTCATATATATTAAGAGAATAGTTGAGCTTGACCTTTGACCTTTATATTGACCTTAACCCTTCCTACCCGGGCTGCCTTAGGTAAGGACAGCTCGGCAGAAGGGCAGCTACCCGGCCGTCCTTAGCTAAGGCATGTGCTTTAAAGCGCGCTTTAAATTTAGCGCGGGCAAATTTGACTTTGCGTGGGCGATCGTAGCACCACTAAGCCTCAACTACCACTCTTATCAGTTCTTATGTTGCCGCCATTGCGAGCTACAGCAAAAAAAAAAAAATCCGACACGTCCGATACTGTGCAATCTCCCGCGTGTCCCAGTGCTAACCCGCTTGCAACATCTACGCCTCTGCCAACCGAGAAGAAAAGAAACTAAGGAAAGTGAAACATTTGCTAAGTGAGAGTGCAATACACCGTGAACTTTTCAACGCCTAGTTTCGTAGGTCAGGGTAGGCCTAGCCCTAGCCCTACCCCAGGACCTTCCCCTTTGCCTGCCCGTACGCCCTTGAAAGTGGGTAAATACTTCTATAAACAGTCTTTAGTGAAAAGTTCAGCCAAGAAAGCATGCAGGGAAGCAGAAAAAGTGAGGGAAGGCGTAGATAGTGATAGTGACGCTGACCCCGGCCTAGCAACCACCCGCATTCCTTTGTCCCGACGCCTTGACCCGGGACGCCGGGAGGGCCACCCACAGCCCTCGGCTTCATCTGTCCCTCAGGATGACCAAATGGCCTCTACAAGTGCGTCATTGGCCTCCCACAGTGTGCAACCACAGGCCCCGCATCGTAGGTCATTATTTCCTGCGGAAAAGTCCACGGCTAGCCGCAAAAGGAGCCCAACTCCCGAGGCCAAGGTTCCCATTGTTCAACCTCCCGCAGCCCCACGCCACCGACGCCCGGTCTATTCTTCACCAGAGTTGTCTCCTGAAGAGGACATGTTTTTACATATTTCTCAACATCCCTTTTCATACCTGGCCAAAAGTAGTGTTGGAGTAACTTTCTATATGTCTTTTTCTGTCCCAGATGACCTGATAATCCGTCATGTGCTAAACTGATTACTGGACTTCGAATTGAACTTGGCAAAATGACTTGTGTAGTCTTAGACCAGGTATCATTGTCACTAAGCTCAGGCGGGTGATAACTACGCATTAAAACTCCATCTTGATAGAAAATATTACGGTTTTTAGTGCTAGAAGTAACTTCATCGGCAATATGTCTTAAGGACGCTAAGCTCGGATCAGAATTTTGTGCAACAATTAAATTTGACTTACTGAAATTCTGCTGGGTGAGGTCGTCCCGGACTGGTGTGGGAAGGTCCACCTCTGTCCTGCCCGATTGAGACCGGGTGACAGCGCACACGGGGAATATCTCTGGGTCCGCGGCGTCTATCTCCTCAATCGGGCCGGACGAGAGGGGAACCTCCCGCAACGCCAGAGCCGGAATCATCCCTGACCCAGCGACATCATTCCTGAGGAGAAAATCCACACCTGGAATGGGCCAATCATTAATCACTGCAACTCTTACTTTACCTTTTACCAGATAACTGTCAAGCATTAACTCATCCTCCTTCACCTGTTGTCCCACACCAACTGTTTGCAAGTTTAAGGTTTTACCTGTATTGTTTACATTTGAATTACCAGATAATACTTTACGGCTGATGATACTATGGCTGGATCCCGTGTCTCGTAGTATCGTTACCTTCTGACCTGTACAATCATTGTTAAGGAAAACTTTACCTGGGACCTTGAAACCTTCAAACAAGTCAGTGGAGAGCTTCGTGACATTGATACATGCCACAGGTTTATTCTGAGGTTTTTTACCTACGTGTGTATTTGCAAGTGCTAGTTTATAGGTAGCTGAAGTCCTACACCTGGGATGTGTACAAGTTACGATGGTGTGACCTGTCTTTTTACAATAGGAACAATACATATCATTTGAAGCAGATCCTCGAGCATAGTTATATGAATAAGGAGTATTACTACCACCCACAAACTCAGAGCGACCAGAGGAAGACCTTACATTAACCTCTTTTGGTTTATGTTCCCTCGGGTGGTACTTATGGATGAGGGAGTAGGCATCAGCAAGTTGGGCCGCCTTCCTCATGTCCGTCTCACCTTTCTCCTCGATGTAAACTAGTACCTGTGGTGGTAACCTGCGCTTCCATTCTTCTAATGCAAAAAGGTTAATTAGATCAGAGAAAGAAGTGAGTGCTAACTTCTCAAGCCATTTTTTAGGGGTTCTAAGTTTCTCCATTGCAAAGTCTAGAAAAGTTTGTTTATCATTTTTTACCATGTTACGAGATTGCCGCCTGTAAGACTCAGGAGTTATCTCGTATGCATCTAGAACATCCTTTTTAACCTCGTCATAATCACTAACGTCCACTAGATTATTTACAACGAGAGCAGCCTTACCTACTAGTTTGGGTTTGATGAGCCACGTCCACTCCGTCTTGGGCCACTTAAGATGCTCGGCTGTTTTCTCAAAGTTTAGAAAGGATTGCTCAGGGTCTATTTCTAGGAATTGAGGTACGAGTGATAATTTTTTAGCTAGGTTAAATGGCTTGTTTTGCTTTTCGAGTTCTAGTCTCTCCCTCTCGATGGTCTTAGTTTCTTCAAGTTGAGTAACCTTAATCTCTATGTTCCTATCCATCTCTCTAAGCCCCACCTCCTTCTCCAACTTGAAAATCTCTAACTCCTTAGCTTGATCTAGTTTCTCCCTCTCGATGGTCTTAGATTCTTCTAGTTTCGCACGTTCTAACTCGTTTGCTTGTTGTCTATCCTCCTTTTGTTCCTCCGCTTGTCGTCTATCCTTCTCCTTTTGTTCCTCCTTATATTTTAGTTTTATTATCTCTAGTTCCTTGGCCTGTTCTAGTTTTGCACGTTCTAACTCTGTCCAGTTTTCAAGTCTTTCATGCTCAAAAGCTAACCTTGATTCAGACCATGGTTCGTGAACAGAAACGGCAGAATACTGGCTAGTAGTGTCCTCCACATCTACTGCTGAAGGATCTGGTATTCCACTAGCTGACGTTATATCTGAAGCTTCTGGGGGGAGGAGTCCCTTACTCATTAATCCATTAAGAAGTAGGTTCTTTATCTATTGTTTAGTATGAGAACTTTCGAAATGGATGTCAAAATTTAAAGCTATGTACTTCCAGATATCCTTGTTCAGATCATGTTCACGAAGTTGCTCTAAATCAGGAGCCCTGCAAAATTCCTTTACACTAAATGAGCTAGACATGTTGAATGGTTGGCGCAAGGGGGAAAACAAAAATATTGAGGTTACCACTCACTTACCTGAGGAGAACTAGCAGTGGGCAACCTACACTACTAAATGCTCAGGCCTAACTGGTAAAGTAGTATGGACGCATTTCGTGAGACATATTTAGCATTTTACTGCCTTAATACATACGGTGAAGATAATGCGGGGAATTAGTGCCAATATTATAACACTAATGAACAGATACTATGAATCAGATATGACATCAGCAATACCCAGTTAAAATATGCCAATGGAGAAAATATTGTGTACAGGCAAGTCTGCAGTTAGGTTCTCGGTACCCACTTACATTTAATCTAATTCCTAGTTTCCGTGACGCACACAACTCCTGACATGATAGGACATGATGAAGAGGCATGAGGTGAAAGCACAAGGCAGACAAGATCCTACTTCAATCCTAATCACTAATATTTGATGAAGGTAGTCATGGCATTGATCTTTTAATATATTGGATTATATTGAAGATGATAAGATGAGGGGTCTATCCTACTCTGAAAATGATTTGGATTATATGATTTGACTCAGGTGGACGACCGGGGAGCAGGGATTCAATTCCTGGCACCGAAGATACCCATAGAGAATACTAGATACTGCCTGTCAGAGTATGAATGACTAGTATGAGGAAGGGTATGATTTGAGCACTATTCTGGTGGTGTACGGGTTTTACATATAGACACACTTAACCCTTAGTGAGTACTGAGGTTATGTTATTACTGTAACTTTACAAACCTAACCACATATTAATATATATAGAACAAAATAATTTAAAGAGTCCAAGCAATATACATAACCACGGACAACAAAACCATTTTAAATAATAAGTAAGGAAAATTATGATTAGTAATAATTAATAATAAAGATTAGCACAATTATTTATAAATACAAAACCCTGTATATATATATATATATGCAAGTGCGAGAGGTCTATCACTATCTTATCTGGTGAACATATTAAACTTCACTCAAGCTCATACACAAAAAAAAAAAAAAAAAAACCGGTCAGGTCCCCATTTATGTTACGCCCCTCTGGGACTAGAAGCTAGGTAATAGTTTACAAGTAATTCGACCTGATTATCGAGAGGTGTAGACACCCCAGAGAGACAACACAAATACAGACGTGAGAGGATATAGACGCTAACTAGTATAAGTACCAGAAACCCAAGTTCTTATGGCACTATGATAATTATGTCTCTATAATCCAAGTGATTATTAGAGTATATCCTCTCCCCGCCAGACACCCCCTAGCAGGCACTATTATAACAATCCCAGGTATATAGGTAAAACAAAATATTAGTATGGCTTGAGCAAAAGAATAAATAGTCACCAGAGTAAAACAACAAAGAAACACTCACACTAATACATATAAAAAAAAAAACAGGAGAAGAATTATAACCAATATATTTATAAAGTAGGTGTGCAGCTTTCGCATTACCAAAAACAAAACTAAAAAACAAAAAAATGCATACGCAGCTCTGCGACCTATAATTCTGCATGTAGTATTGAATCTCTTAGGTAAAATAGGTTTATATACAGTATATACAGTATATATATTTATATATATATATATATATATATATATATATATATATATATATATATATATTCTGTATATATATATATAATATATATAAGAAAGAAATAGTGACCATAATCTGTGACCTTTACCATTCACCTTGACCTTTGAATAACAAAGAAAACAAAATGGACAATCGTTGCATTGACCAACCAAATTTGCCAGCAAAATTTGGTGACGATACGTAAAGCGTTCAGTACAGTTCTGTCGGTTTCATTTCATACTGGATACTAAGACGATTTGATTTATTTTATGAAGAACCTCCATAAAAGTAGCAGGCTTTCAACTATCTTAACCCTTTTTACTACCACAGATCCTTCATAAGCTCCACATATCCGTCTAACTATAGCTAGAATACAATGAAAAAGACGTCACCGGTACACAACGGGTTAAACAGTCTAGGAAGAGTTTAAAGACAATTATCAACACTCTTCTTTTGTTCTTTTACCTTGACCTTTAACCTTAAGTATTATAATATATATATATATATGATTGAATTATATGTGATTTAAGTATAATGCAACTAACAGTCGTCAGCTTATCGAAAATATATTTTTTTTTATGATGAAGGTTAACTTATGACCTTGGCCTGTGACTTTGACCTTGATGTAGAATTATATTTTTGTTTGCTTTGATGTAACTAGAATATCAAATAAGTGTGTCAAATTTCATTAAAGATTATCAGTTAGTTTCAGAGGTATTAAAGGAATAGTTGATCTTGACCTATGACATTCATCTTGACCTTCATGATGTCTGAAAATTTAACATTTTAATTTTCCCTTAATGCACAACTGTCTCAACGAATGTTGTGAATTTTACATGAATAGTAAAGAAATTAGCATATTGTCTTTATATATGACGTTGACCTGTGAACTTGACCTATCAAATGGAATTATGCTTATTCTTGTATGACCTTGTTCTAGGCATTCCGAATATGCATGATATGCCTAATGAGAATCCTACATTAAATAAGAAATACTAGTAAAATCATATATCGACCTTTAACCTTGACCTTTGACCTTCGACATTAGAATTTCTTATCAACGATTTAGTTAGCTTAACAGTAATGTTCGTATTAACTAGCATTATGAATATGGTGTAGCCTAATTCATATAAAAACTTATTGATTACAAACAGTGATCATATACTGTGACCTTGACCTTTGACCTTTGACTAAAAGTAAAATATATACATTTGGATGGTCGTCGCATTGACCAACTGAATTTGCCTGTATAATGTTATAATACATTAAACAGTCAAGGAGGAGTTTAGGGAAAATGACAAATACTCTTATCTTGACCTTGACCTCTGACCTTAACTATTACAATATTTATGTGAAAATTGATATATATTAGGCCATATTTAAGTAATAAGCCATAACACAGCCAGTTTTCTAATATTTGAGTAATCTGTTTTAATAAATAATAAAAGTTGACCTTTGACCTTGACCTGTGACCTTTATATAGTTCAGTTTTGTTTGCATTGACATTGCCCATGCACATCAAATACGCATGCCTTATTTCATTAAAACACATCAGTTAGTTTCATATATATTAAGAGAATAGTTGACCTTGACCTTTGACCTTTATATTGACCTTAACCCTTCCTACCCGGGCTGCCTTAGGTAAGGACAGCTCGGCAGAAGGGCAGCTACCCGGCCGTCCTTAGCTAAGGCATGTGCTTTAAAGCGCGCTTTAAATTTAGCGCGGGCAAATTTGACTTTGCGTGGGCGATCGTACCGTCACTAACCCTCAACTACCACTCTTATCAGTTCCTATGTTGCCACCATTGCGAGCTACAGCAAAAAAATGAATTCTGACGTGTTCGATACTGTGCAATCTCCCGCGCGTCCCAGTGCTAACCCGCTTGCAACATCTACGCCTCTGCCAACCGAGAAGAAAAAGAAACTAAGGAAAGTGAAACATTTGCTAAGTGAGAGTGCAATACACCGTGAACTTTTCAACCCGGATTTGAGCAGTGGTGAAAGCGCTGTGGACAAAAACCTCTATATTCAGAGTAGAAGTGGAAGCGAAGTTGGCGATTTTGTGGGATTTGGTGATGATGACAATGTGGATTTATTTGAGGGGGGTGATAGTAGTGATGATCCTGATGTGGAAGTGGTGGAGGAAGGTGCTATTGAAGTACCAAGTGTGCTAGAGCCAACTCCTTCGCCTAGTTTCGTAGGTCAGGGTAGGCCTAGCCCTAGCCCTACCCCAGGACCTTCCCCTTTGCCTGTCCGTACGCCCTTGAAAGTGGGTAAATACTTCTATAAACAGTCTTTAGTGAAAAGTGCAGCCAAGAAAGCACGCAGGGAAGCAGAAAAAGTGAGGGAAGGCGTAGATAGTGATAGTGACGCTGACCCAGGCCTAGCAACCACCCGCATTCCTTTGTCCCGACGCCTTGACCCGGGACGCAGTGAGGGCCACCCACAGCCCTCGGCTTCATCTGTCCCTCAGGATGACCAAACGGCCTCTACAAGTGCGTCATTGGCCTCCCACAGTGTGCAACCACAGGCCCCGCATCGTAGGTCATTATTTCCTGCGGAAAAGTCCATGGCTAGCCGCAAAAGGAGCCCAACTCCCGAGGCCGAGGCTCCCATTGTTCAACCTCCCGCAGCCCCACGCCACCGACGCCCGGTCTATTCTTCACCAGAGTTGTCTTCTGAAGAGGACATGTTTTTACATATTTCTCAACATCCCTTTTCATACCTGGCCAAAAGTAGTGTTGGAGTAACTTTCTATATGTCTTTTTCTGTCCCAGATGACCTGATAATCCGTCATGTGCTAAACTGATTACTGTAGTCTTAGACCAGGTATCATTGTCACTAAGCTCAGGCGGGTGATAACTACACATTAAAATTCCATCTTGATAGAAAATATTAGGGTTTTTAGTGCTAGAAGTAACCTCATCGGCAGTATGTCTTAAGGACGCTAAGCTCGGATCAGAATTTTGTGCAACAATTAAATTTGACTTACTGAAATTCTGCTGGGTGAGGTCGTCCCGGACTGGTGTGGGAAGGTCCACCTCTGTCCTGCCCGATTGAGACCGGGTGACAGCGCACACGGGGAATATCTCTGGGTCCGCGGCGTCTATCTCCTCAATCGGGCCGGACGAGAGGGGAACCTCCCGCAACGCCAGAGCCGGAATCATCCCTGACCCAGCGACATCATTCCTGAGGAGAAAATCCACACCTGGAATGGGCCAATCATTAATCACTGCAACTCTTACTTTACCTTTTACCAGATAACTGTCAAGCATTAACTCATCCTCCTTCACCTGTTGTCCCACACCAACTGTTTGCAAGTTTAAGGTTTTACCTTTATTGTTTACATTTGAATTATCAGATAATACTTTACGGCTGATGATGCTATGGCTGGATCCCGTGTCTCGTAGTATCGTTACCTTCTGACATGTACGTTCATTGTTAAGGAAAACTTTACCTGGGACCTTGAAACCTTCAAACAAGTCAGTGGAGAGCTTCGTGACATTGATACATGCCACAGGTTTATTCTGAGTTTTTTGACCTACTTGTGTATTTGCAAGTGCTAGTTTATAGGTAGCTGAAGTCCTACACCTGGGATGTGTACAAGTTACGATGGTGTGACCTGTCTTTTTACAATAGGAACAATACATATCATTTGAAGTAGATCCTCGAGCATAGTTATATGAATAAGGAGTATTACTACCACCCACAAACTCAGAGCGACCAGAGGAAGACCTTACATTAACCTCTTTTGGTTTATGTTCCCTCGGGTGGTACTTATGGATTAGAGAGTAGGCATCAGCAAGTTGGGCCGCCTTCCACATGTCCGTCTCACCTTTCTCCTCGATGTAAACTAGTACCTGTGGTGGTAACCTGCGCTTCCATTCTTCTAATGCAAAAAGGTTAATTAGATCAGAGAAAGAAGTGAGTGCTAACTTCTCAAGCCATTTTTTAAGAGTTCTAAGTTTCTCCATTGCAAAGTCTAGAAAAGTTTGTTTATCATTTTTTACCATGTTACGAGATTGCCGCCTATAAGACTCAGGAGTTATCTCGTATGCATCTAGAACATCCTTTTTAACCTCGTCATAATCACTAACGTCCACTAGATTATTTACAACGAGAGCAGCCTTACCTACTAGTTTGGGTTTGATGAGCCATGTCCACTCCGTCTTGGGCCACTTAAGATGCTCGGCTGTTTTCTCAAAGTTTAGGAAGGATTGCTCTAGGAATTGAGGTACGAGTGATAAATTATTAGCTAGGTTAAATGACTTGTTTTGCTTTTCGAGTTCTAGTCTCTCCCTCTCGATTGTCTTAGTTTCTTCAAGTTGAGTAACCTTAATCTTTATGTTCCTATCCATCTCTCTAAGCCCCACCTCCTTCTCCAACTTGAAAATCTCTAACTCCTTAGCTTGTTCTAGTTTCTCCCTCTCGATGGTCTTAGATTCTTCTAGATTCGCACGTTCTAACTCGTTAGCTTGTTGTCTATCCTCCTTTTGTTCCTCCGCTTGTCGTCTATCCTTCTCCTTTTGTTCCTCCTTATATTTTAGTTTTATTATCTCTAGTTCCTTGGCCTGTTCTAGTTTCGCACGTTCTAACTCTGTCCAGTCTTCAAGTCTTTCATGCTCAAAAGCTAACCTTGATTCAGACCATGGTTCGTGAACAGAAACGGCAGAATACTGGCTAGTAGTGTCCTCCACATCTACTGCTGAAGGATCTGGTATTCCACTAGCTGACGTTATATCTGAAGCTTCTGGGGGGAAGAGTCCCTTACTCATTAATCCATTAAGAAGTAGGTTCTTTATCTATTGTTTAGTATGAGAACTTTCGAAATGGATGTCAAAATTTAAAGCTATGTACTTCCAGATATCCTTGTTCAGATCATGTTCACGAAGTTGCTCTAAATCAGGAGCCCTGCAAAATTCCTTTACACTAAATGAGCTAGACATGTTGAATGGTTGGCGCAAGGGGGAAAACAAAAATATTGAGGTTACCACTCACTTACCTGAGGAGAACTAGCAGTGGGCAACCTACACTACTAAATGCTCAGGCCTAACTGGTAAAGTAGTATGGACGCATTTCGTGAGACATATTTAGCATTTTACTGTCTTAATACATACGGTGAAGATAATGCGGGGAATTAGTGCCAATATTATAACACTAATGAACAGATACTATGAATCAGATATGACATCAGCAATACCCAGTTAAAATATGCCAATGGAGAGAATAATGTGTACAGGCAAGTCTGCAGTTAGGTTCTCGGTACCCACTTACATTTAATCTGATTCCTAGTTTCCGTGACGCACACAACTCCTGACATGATAGGACATGATGAAGAGGCATGAGGTGAAAGCACAAGGCAGACAAGATCCTACTTCAATCCTAATCACTAATATTTGATGAAGGTAGTCATGGCATTGATCTTTTAATATATTGGATTATATTGAAGATGATAAGATGAGGGGTCTATCCTACTCTGAAAATGATTTGGATTATATGATTTGACTCAGGTGGACGACCGGGGAGCAGGGATTCAATTCTTGGCACCGAAGATACCCATAGAGAATACTAGATACTGCCTGTCAGAGTATGAATGACTAGTATGAGGAAGGGTATGATTTGAGCACTATTCTGGTGGTGTACGGGTTTTACATATAGACACACTTAACCCTTAGTGAGTACTGAGGTTATGTTATTACTGTAACTTTACAAACCTAACCACATATTAATATATATAGAACAGAATAATTTAAAGAGTCCAAGCAATATACATAACCACGGACAACAAAACCATTTTAAATAATAAGTAAGGAAAATTATGATTAGTAATAATTAATAATAAAGATTAGCACAATTATTATTAAATACAAAACCCTGTATATATATATATATATATATGCAAGTGCGAGAGGTCTATCACTATCTTATCTGGTGAACATATTAAACTTCACTCAAGCTCATACACAAAACAAAATAAAAAACCCGGTCAGGCCCCCATTTATGTTACGCCCCTCTGGGACTAGAAGCTAGGTAATAGTTTACAAGTAATTCGACCTGATTATCGAGAGGTGTAGACACCCCAGAGAGACAACACAAATACAGACGTGAGAGGATATAGACGCTAACTAGTATAAGTACCAGAAACCCAAGTTCTTATGGCACTATGATAATTATGTCTCTATAATCCAAGTGATTTTTTAGAGTATATCCTCTCCCCGCCAGACACCCCCTAGCAGGCACTATTATAACAATCCCAGGTATATAGGTAAAACAAAATATTAGTATGGCTTGAGCAAAAGAATAAATAGTCACCAGAGTAAAACAACAAAGAAACACTCACACTAATACATATAAAAAAAAAAACAGGAGAAGAATTATAACCAATATATTTATAAAGTAGGTGTGCATCTTTCGCATTACCAAAAACAAAACAAAATAACAAAAAACTGCATACGCAGCTCTGCGACCTATAATTCTGCATGTAGTATTGAATCTCTTAGGTAAAATAGGTTTATATACAGTATATACAGTATATATATTTATATATATATATATATATATATATATATATTCTGTATATATATATATATAATATATATAAGAAAGAAATAGTGACCATAATCTGTGACCTTTACCATTCACCTTGACCTTTGAATAACAAAGAAAACAAAATGGACAATCGTTGCATTGACCAACCAAATTTGCCAGCAAAATTTGGTGACGATAAGTAACCCGTTCAGTACAGTTCTGTCGGTTTCATTTCATACTGGATACTAAGACGATTTGATTTAGTTTATGAAGAACCTCCATTAAAGTAGCAGGCTTTCAACTATTTTAACCCTTTTTACTACCACAGATCCTTCATAAGCTCCACATATTCGTCTAACTATAGCTAGAATACAATGAAAAAGACGTCACCGGTACACAACGGGTTAAACAGTCTAGGAAGAGTTTAAAGACAATTATCAACACTCTTCTTTTGTTCTTTTACCTTGACCTTTAACCTTAAGTATTATAATATATATATATATATGATTGAATTATATGTGATTTAAGTATAATGCAACTAACAGTCGTCAGCTTATCGAAAATATATTTTTTTTATGATGAAGGTTAACTTATGACCTTGGCCTGTGACTTTGACCTTGATGTAGAATTATATTTTTGTTTGCTTTGATGTAACTAGAATATCAAATAAGTGTGTCAAATTTCATTAAAGATTATCAGTTAGTTTCAGAGGTATTAAAGGAATAGTTGATCTTGACCTTTGACATTCATCTTGACCTTCATGATGTCTGAAAATTTAACATTTTAATTTTCCCTTAATGCACAACTGTCTCAACGAATGTTGTGAATTTTACATGAATAGTAAAAAAATTAGCATATTGTCTTTATATATGACGTTGACCTGTGAACTTGACCTATCAAATGGAATTATGCTTATTCTTGTATGACCTTGTTCTAGGCATTCCGAATATGCATGATATGCCTAATGAGAATCCTACATTAAATAAGAAATACTAGTAAAATCATATATCGACCTTTAACCTTGACCTTTGACCTTCAACATTAGAATTTCTTATCAACGATTTAGTTAGCTTAACAGTAATGTTCGTATTAACTAGCATTATGAATATGGTGTAGCCTAATTCGTATAAAAACTTATTGATTACAAATAGTGATCATATACTGTGACCTTGACCTTTGACCTTTGACTAAAAGTAAAATATATACATTTGGATGGTCGTCGCATTGACCAACTGAATTTGCCTGTATAATGTTATAATACATTAAACAGTCAAGGAGGAGTTTAGGGAAAATGACAAATACTCTTATCTTGACCTTGACCTCTGACCTTAACTATTACAATATTTATGTGAAAATTGATATATATTAGGCCATATTTAAGTAATAAGCCATAACACAGCCAGTTTTCTAATATTTGAGTAATCTGTTTTAATAAATAATAAAAGTTGACCTTTGACCTTGAACTGTGACCTTTATATAGTTCAGTTTTGTTTGCATTGACATTGCCCATGCACATCAAATACGCATGCCTTATTTCATTAAAACACATCAGTTAGTTTCATATATATTAAGAGAATAGTTGACCTTGACCTTTGACCTTTATATTGACCTTAACCCTTCCTACCTGGGCTGCCTTAGGTAAGGACAGCTCGGCAGAAGGGCAGCTACCCGGCCGTCCTTAGCTAAGTTATGTGCTTTAACCCTTAATTAGCGGCGAGCAACATAAGTCGAGTTAAATAAAGCTGGACTATGTGGCGGCGCTCGACATAACTCGAGTGGCAATTTCAGCACGTAATGTGGCTGAGAGAGAGAGACAAGTGGTGGCAGGAGACTAGCGAGCGTATGACTGCTCCAGACCACCGCGGCGAACCTACTGACACAAATCTCAGCTCCCTCCTCCCTCTCTCACTCGCTACATACTCAATTATGTACTGAAAGTACCGAATTACCTGCTTTTTGCACTCGCGTTGCACGGTTATTGCAAGAAAACTATCCATCATACAAGGATCGTTATGGTGTCATTCGAAAGCTCTGTTTATGCCCTTTCAGGGATAGGTACTTGTTTTACGTTCTGGGTCTGATTTAGGCATGAAAATGATCACGTAAAAAGCCCTATTTTGGCTAAAAACACCCCGCTGTGCGGTACACATAAATAAACCGCATAGGCCGCTCGTAAGGTGTTAAAGCGCTCTTTAAATTTAGCGCGGGCAAATTTGACTTTGCGTGGGCGATCGTACCGCCACTAACCCTCAACTACCACTCTTATCAGTTCCTATGTTGCCACCATTGCGAGCTACAGCAAAAAAATGAATTCCGACGCGTTCGATACTGTGCAATCTCCCGCGCGTCCCAGTGCTAACCCGCTTGCAACATCTACGCCTCTGCCAACCGAGAAGAAAAAGAAACTTAGGAAAGTGAAACATTTGCTAAGTGAGAGTGCAATACACCGTGAACTTTTCAACCCGGATTTGAGCAGTGGTGATAGCGCTGTGGACAAAAACCTCTATATTCAGAGTAGAAGTGGAAGCGAAGTTGGCGATTTTGTGGGATTTGGTGATGATGACAATGTGGATTTATTTGAGGGGGGTGATAGTAGTGATGATCCTGATGTGGAAGTGGTGGAGGAAGGTGCTATTGAAGTACCAAGTGTGCTAGAGCCAACTCCTTCGCCTAGTTTCGTAGGTCAGGGTAGGCCTAGCCCTAGCCCTACCCCAGGACCTTCCCCTTTGCCTGCCCGTACGCCCTTGAAAGTGGGTAAATACTTCTATAAACAGTCTTTAGTGAAAAGTGAAGCCAAGAAAGCACGCAGGGAAGCAGAAAAAGTGAGGGAAGGCGTAGATAGTGATAGTGACGCTGACCCCGGCCTAGCAACCACCCGCATTCCTTTGTCCCGACGCCTTGACCCGGGACGCCGGGAGGGCCACCAACAGCCCTCGGCTTCATCTGTCCCTCAGGATGACCAAAGGGCCTCTACAAGTGCGTCATTGGCCTCCCACAGTGTGCAACCACAGGCCCCGCATCGTAGGTCATTATTTCCTGCGGAAAAGTCCACGGCTAGCCGCAAAAGGAGCCCAACTCCCGAGGCCGAGGCTCCCATTGTTCAACCTCCCGCAGCCCCACACCACCGACGCCCGGTCTATTCTTCACCAGAGTGGTCTCCTGAAGAGGATGTTGACGACCCCAACATTGCCCCAGATGACCTGACGTCGCCTGAGGAAGAGGAAGAGGAAGACGAAGAGGAAGAGGAAGTCCCGACAAGAAGAGTAAAAGGGCGAGGTCGTGGACGTGATCAGCCTGCCGACGCCGCTGCCTCTGGGCCTGGGCGTGGGCGTGGGCGTGCACGGCGTCTGCCTGGGCGTCCGCGTGGCCAAGGGCGTGTGCCAGGGCGTCCAGGGCGTGTGCCTGCTGCAGCTGCACGTCCTCGTCCTCGAGCAGCTGACATGTTTGTGTGGACAGATGGGGCGGATTTTGAGCCAGATTGTCCTGCCTTTGACGAGGTACAACAGGGTTCCGGGGTGTCACCAGCATATCCCTGTGGCCCAAATGCCTCCCCAGTGAACTTTTCTATGGCTTCTACGACAATGAAGTCATGGAATACCTTGTCAAAGAGACAAATAACCACCAGGCTATCTGTTCAAACTTTCTTGGGATGAAGACCAGTGCCAAGATGGTGGCATGGAGAACTCTCACTGTGGCAGAATTATATGTCTTCTTGGCACTCACAATGCTGATGACACACATAAAGAAGCACGTTCTGGCCGACTACTGGATAACTGGCGACCTCACAACGACTCCAGCATTTGGCAAATACATGTCAAGGGATAGGTACTTCGACATCCTCTCATATTTCCACCTGACAAATAACATGCATGTCCACGAGCCCGACACACTCTGGAAGATCAGGCAACTGTATGACATGATAGGTCATCGGTTTTCCACCTACCCGATTCCTTTTCAGAAGCTGTGAAATCGACGAGTCCTGGTCCTGTTCCGTGGTAGGCTGCACTTCCGACAGTATATCCCGTCAAAGATACACCGCTTCGGCATCAAGCTCTTCGTCCTCTGCGACTGCAAGACGGGATATGTGCTCGAGTTTATAGTCTACAGCGGCAAGGGTGGTGAAGTGCAGATTGACCCCCTCATTGGTTTTGGCGGCGCTGTGGTAAAGAGGATGATGGAGAGGTACTTCCATGACAACCACATCCTCTATACCGACAATTATTACACGTCGCCTATCCTCGCCAAGTACCTCCATGACCGCAAGACCGGAACTGTCGGCACAGTGAAGGAGAAGAGGAAGGGCATGCCAGCCTACCCAACCAAGACAAAGAAGATGGACATCTTCCATAAGAATAGTGGCCCCATCCTCTCCATCCACTGGCATGACCAGCGCAAGGTCAACCTCCTCACCACATGCCACAAAGTAGAGATGGTCGCCACAGGGAAGGTGGACCGAAGGACGAAGAACCCTATCACGAAACCAGCTGCTGTCCTGGACTATAATGTCAACATGCGCCTCGTCGACAAGTCCGACATGCAGATGGGCTTCATAGACTGCCTGCGAACATCTTGTAGGTGGTACAAGAAGTTTGTCTTGCATACAGTAGATATGTCTGTCCTCAACGCGTACAACATCTACCGTTTGAGGACTCCAGTCATGAAGTACAAGAGCCTGCGGACCTTCCAAAAGCAGACGATACTTGAGCTCCTGGGTAAACATGCGGGTACACCAGGGAGGCCAGTACAAAGACCAGGCATGCTGGACAGAACAGGGTGTGTCGAGTTCTTCAGAAAGCACCAGCTCGTCGCCCTTCCTTTCCAGGGTCCTAACAGCAGAATAAGAATGCAGAAGAGGTGCTATGTGTGCACCCGCACAACTCGACGACCCCGCAAACCCACAAAAAGCACTTGGCAATGCCTCGAGTGTCAGGTGGGACTGTGTGCTGGCACCTGCTTCAATGATTTCCACACTATGACAAACTATTGAAGTGTAAGTGACAGTGATAGTGACACTCAATAATAATAATAATAATAACATAACTAAGTATAAGTGAAAGAGACACACATAAGTAATAATAAGTGCTTTCAGAACAATATGAACAAGTGAAAGTGACACTAAAATATATATTCCTAACAATAAATAAGTGAAAATGACACTATCAATTACCATAGTCCAGTAAAATTGACACTATACTAATAATAAAACTAAGTATAAGTGAAAGAGACACACATAAGTAATAATAAGTGCCTTCAGAACAATCAGAACAAGTGAAAGTGACACTGCAATATATATTTCTAACAATAAATAAGTGAAAATGACTATCAATTACCATAGTCCACTATAAATAATCATAACTACTATAATAATGACTATAAAACTAAGTCTAAGATAAGAGACACACATAAGTAATAATAAGTGCCTTCAGAACAATATGAACAAGTGAAAGTGACACTAAAATACATATTCCTAACAATAAATAAGTGAAAATGACACTATCAATTACCATAGTCCAGTATAAATAATCATAACTACTACAATAATAACAATAAAACTAAGTATAAGTGACAGAGACACAAATTACTTCAGAAAAAATAACTTTATTGAGTGAAAATAACAATAATATATGGCATAATAAACAATAAAACACTAAAAAATCGCTTCCCGCCATAATTCAAGGTAGAGCGACGAGTCAAAACGTTCGTCGTAGCCTGGGCCGCGGTTGAGTGTTCGGACGCGGCGAGGTAAATAGGCGGCAAAAGTTACCTCCACTTCCATTACCATCACTCCGGAACCAGTTGAGCTAGAAAGCTCTACTCAACGCCATTCTACGAGGCAAGGTAAGGCGCCCATTTTGACATATGTTTGATTAATGTAGGTAGTATATTAAGCGAGATTAGCCTTAGTTAACGTATGTTGTGTTTTCAGCCAAATCGCCCGGATACAGCCTCCGTCATTAAGTAAGGCACCCCGGGTAGGAAGGGTTAATGTCTCAACATTTATTAATTTCCTTTTAGCTTAAAGTGCAGCTATCTCACCAAATTTTGTGAAGTTTGCAGGAAAAGTAAAGAAAATAGCATATTGAACTTTTATTTGACCTTGACCTGTGACCTTGACCTTTCATATGGAATATAATAGTTTATTTTATGACCTTGGCCTAGGTATTCCGAATATACATGGTAAGCCTAGTGAGAATCTAACAGTTAGTATGAGAAATACTAGTAAAAATACTATTTAGACCTTTGACCTTGAACTTTGACCTTACCCTTTAGAATAATTATCTAAAATTTGTGAAACACTATGTCAATGTTACCAGTAACTTGTAAACTGAAAATGAAGACTTTGAATAGAAACTAAAAAGAAATTGTATAAGTTGACCTTTCACCATGACCTGTGACCGACCTTTATGTAAGAGTAAAACAGTTTTCATTGACATTGCCCAGGAAAATCAAATAAGCATGACTAATTTCATTAAAACCCATCAGTTAGTTTCATATGTATTTATAGAGTAGTTGACCTTGACCTTTGACCTTGACCTTCATGATATGTGTCTCAAAATTTACTATTTTCCTTTTCATTTAAAGTGCAACTATATTGCCAAATTTTGTGAAGTTTGCATGACAAGTAATGCAATTAGCATATTGACCTCTTATTTAACCTTGACCTGTGAACTTGATCTTTCATATGGAATTGTTTAGTTTCTTGTATGACCTTGCCCTAAGCATTCTGAATATACATGGTAAGTTTAGTGAGAATCTAACAGTTAATATAAGAAATACTAGTAAAACAAATATTTTTACCTTTGACCTTGACCTTTAACCTTACCCTTCAGAATATTTATCTAAAATTTGGTCAATAGGATATCGAGGTTGCTAGTAATTTGTATAGTGAAAATGAAGAAATTTGAGTAAACACTAAGACACATGAAATATTGACCTTATTTTTAACCTTGACCTTTGACCTTAACCGTTAAGTTAAATTGAAAATATCTTTTCGACTGACCTTCGCATTGACCAAATGAATATACCTGTGAAATTTGGTGAAAATCCATCTAACGGTCTAGGAGGAGTTTCCGGACGGACGACGGACGACGACGACGACGACGGATGACGACGACGACGACGACGGATAAGCTGAATTGTGGTGCGCAGTATACGGGCGGGATCTGTGTGTACGATACCACTCTGCTTCGCAGAATTGATAAAAGAATTTTAATAAAATAAAGTTTTACTTACAAGGTGTTATTCAAGTTATAAAATTAATATGTTAAACCATTTAATCAAAAGTGAATTTCGTTAATAAATAATCTAAGTGAATTTAATGTTTATAAATAAAGTAAATATTTAATTATAAAGAAATATTAAAGAAAACTAAAACAAATAAAATATCAAATTAAATGTTAATATTTAGTTAAAATGGGTTTAAGTCTTGGAGCAACTCACAACCACCCCTATCATCTCCACACTGCTAGGCCCCCACAGGCAGTACGTCGAGAAAGGTGAGGCGGACAATCCAGGCTTGTAGAATCCAATAAGCACCACCCGTCGAGAACACCACCAGATATGAACTGCCTAAGCTTTCCAGCTCAAACCCTATGTCACCTCTCTTTATGTGTGATGTACCAAGAAGCGCAAGTGGGTACGTAGTGGTGAGGAGCCGAACTATTGAAGTCCCGTATGCCATTGTGGGTCATACGGTTCATTGAGGAGTTCAGTCTGGAGTCAAGACGGCTTCCTTTGATAGGAGTAGAGAGAGTGAACCCTTGTGAGCGAGCGAGGCAGGCGAGGCGGGAGGTGGGTACAGTCACAGCCAGTATATGACTGTGGGAAGAGCCTGCATGATAAGAAGAGCATAACACAATATATAGATAAATAGAAAGATTACGAATAGAAGGGAATTATGTAGAGGATTCTTTTAATATAGCTGTAGGTTTTAATACATTTTTTACAAATGTAAGGACAAATCTTGCTGAACATTTTGATGACACATCTAACAATTTTCATGAATATTTACGTGATAGGCAGCCAAATTAATTTGTATTCTCTCCTGTAACAGAACGTGATTTTGTTTATATAATTATGCAATCTAAGAACTCAGCTCCCGGTTGTGATGACGTCCCCATTAGTATCATAAAGAAAGTTGCACCAATTGTTACCCCAGTTTTAACTCATTTATGTAACTCTTCCTATACATCCGGTATTTTTCCAGACAGTCTAAAAATTGCCAAGGTTATTCCTATCTTTAAGGATGGTGAATCAAATTTGGCTAGTAATTTTCGACCTATATCTGTGTTACCGGTTGTAAGCAAAATAATAGAGAAACCGACATGCAATAGACTACAAACTTATTGTAATACCAATAATATACTCAGTGATACACAATATGGTTTTCGCAGAGGTCAGTCGACGGAGACAGCTCTTCTTTGGTTCACAGACGCGATTTTGGGCTCTATGGATAAACATCTGTTTACTATTGGCATTTTCTTTGATTTATCCAAGGCTTTTGACACTGTAGATCATTCAATTTTATATTCAAAACTTGAACATTACGGTATAAGAGGCATATCTTTGAAGTGGTTTAAATCTTACCTGGCAAATAGAAAATAGTATGTTCAATTTAATAACTCTAAATATCCCTCCTCAAGTGTAACATACGGTGTGCCTCAGGGCTCAATTTTGGGACCGGTTTTATTTCTACTGTATATCAACGACAAACTAGCTCATATCTTAAATATATTTTATATGCAGACGATAGCAATCTGTATGCTAGTCATCGAAATGTAAATACCCTTATGGAAAAAATAAATCAAGAGTTAATTTTAGTGAACAGATGGATCCAATCAAATAAATTAACACTAAATTTTAAAAAATCACATTATATAATTTTTGCAAGGAGGAAGTATGAGCTATCCCACTTCTCAGAATTAGTAACACTATAATTAAACAGGAGTCACAAACTACATTTTTGGGTGTTATAGACCATAAGTTGTGCTGGAAGAGTCACATAGTCAATTGCTAGCTAAATAAACAAACAGTGTGGCATAATATATCACATCAGAAATAAACTCACTATAACAATTTTACTTCTTATATATTACTCTCTGATATACCCTCTTTTAATATATTGTCGTATAGTGTGGTCAGGTTCCGCTGTCTCCCATCTTAGTCCTTTAGTCAAAACTCAAAAACGAGTTATGCGAACAATAGCGTCACTCAGGAAAACAGATCATACAAATGTCTCCTTCAGAAGCTTCAGGCTTTAAAATTAGAAGATATATCTAATAATGTTATAGGAGCATTTGTCTTTAAATCTTTAAACCAGCTAATCAAAATTGATTTACCTTATTTTACATATGTAAATAATTCTAACTATAATTTTCGGAACAACAATAACCTGAAATTGCCATTTCTGAGAACAACACAAAGTCAGTCCTCCATAGTGTTCCAAAGTGTAAAGGTGTGGAATAAATTACCACTTCACATTAAAACTCAACAACAAAATTTAGCATTCAAGTTGGCTCTGAAAAAATATTTATTGTTAAAATATCTACAAAGAGTTACCGGTATATAATTACTAGTTACAGAAATGGCGAGGACAGAAATTGTATTACAAACAAACAACATTGTAATGTTCCTATTACGTGTCAGTGTTTGTGTGGGTGTTACGTGCGAGTGTTTTATGTCTTTAAAGGGATGTTCGGGAAGTAAATTAAATATGATGCTTTATTGTTTTGCCAAAATGTATGTGTGTATCTCAAGTTATTTTTTATGACACAACTTCACCTGTAAATGTGCAAAATATCTGTAATAACTATATTAGGTGCCTTCTTAAGCCTTGGTCTGTCCAAGACCTCAATATAGGGCAGCACAATTAGTGCCCATACATTATCTGGTAACAGTGATAATGTGGGGGTAGTAGCTGAAGGTATGGGGTGGAAGGAGAGAGGCGAGGGAGGGGGAAGGAGGGTACAGGAGTGAGAGGGGGAACTAGCGGCGAGGTGGTAGCAGGTGGGAGTGGAGGGAAGTGGTTGGCTAAATACTTTACTGTGAAAGAATAATTAATTTTGCGTTTTGATAATTATGTGGGATCATGAATGCGAAATATTGGAGTCGTGAGGTGTGTGTAGCATAATAAACGCGCTACAGGCTGCTAACCTGCTACTGCTCTCTCTCTCTCTCTTTCCATATACAATATATGTGTGACATATAGGCATTCAAATATATGATATCTTAAATCTCTAATGTAGTACTACTTTATTTGTGTTCTCTGCTTAGAGCGCCTACTGAGTTTTGATATTGGGAATGTGGTATTGTTCAAACATGGGAGCGTCAGATACAACTGAACTACCTGTTGGTTATCTAACAAGGGGAAATATAGAAATTGTTAATATTTGTCAGTTGGTGAGTCAGTCTAACGAAAGTATGCAATGCATATAATGGTGTATATAATACGGTATCAATAACACGCCAATTAAAGTGTTTTCCAAGTGTACCGGAGGTGTTATCAGTGTTGACATTGCCACGGGTATATAATCGCTTTTCATTATATACGTCCATAAAAATGTAAACAATATAATTATATAAATTAATAAATGAATGAACAAAGGATGGCTAATATATATTTACATAGCAATACATCTGTTCAAGAAAAGTAACCAGTTATATATAATGTGTCAATACAATCCTCAAAGTTTCGGTATACTGCGGTATACTGCGCCTCGCAGAAGACCATGTTATAAAATAATATCCCCACATTAAAAACTAAGTTATATTTATTGGTCAAACCTCTCGGTAGATATGCTCAGCAATAATGACGCAAGGGTGGTGTAAGCTTAATATTAACTCCTTGCGACATATATGACGTGATCGCGTCATATGAATAAGTCCACCAAAAACTCATATGACGAGATCGCGTCATGGACTTATCTCTATACCTCTCCAATAAGTTTATGACGCAATTTTGCGTCATATATGCTCAGTAAGTCCGATAAGTTACCATACGATAAAACCGTTGGTGGCAACCTCAGCCTCCTGCGATAATTCTAACGGCCGCAGTGTTGTTGTGAGTGTAGTGCGAGGCAGTGGCAATGATCCTGGGGCTCCCGCCTCCTCGGACTTACTGGAATATAATATGTCTGGGGGAGTTAATATCAAATGAAAACACGATTATGCAGAACCTTTCCGGTATACCAGGTGTTTTTGGTTACGTTTTGACGGTATCAGTAGAAGTGAAAGCGTTAATTGACATAGAGTTAGGGCCATTCCTTGCTACTGGTTCTAAGCTGTATACACTTGGTTAGTGTCTCAGAGATATGAGGATACGCTTCTTCACTTATTATGGCATATAGTAGATGAGTTCATTAATTTTTGGCGGAATGTCTTGTAGTTGGAGGAGTAATTGAGATAGCCACTACCGATGTTATAGATAAATAGCATTCCAAAACTGAGGAACATCCTATAGTGATCGTGAAATTAAAGTGAACAAAGTTTCTCGTATTAAGAAAGGGTTGGGAATACATTACAATGAAAATACTGAATAGGATTGTAATAATTATGGTGAGCAAAGATGCATAGTATATACAACTAGTAAAACGAAAATAATGTCTTGTGCTGCTTTATGATATATAAATGTGTTTAAGGTAGTTAGAGAAATTCATAATATCATGACATAGGCAAAAGTAGACTTCGAATGTTTGAGCTATAGCTACTACCAATCTAGAGAAAGATGAACCAGGAGAGATACATCAAGCTTGATGAATTAACTGTTAACAGATTACAGAAAACAGGAAGAGATCAAAGGCGAAAAAGATAAACGGGAACAACGAATGATCAGTCCTCATTAATAATTTAATCCCGTTCTCAAAAAACAGGGAGAATTTTCATTTATGTGAATATATGCCCTGTGATTTCGTATACTATTTAACAGTAAATTGTGAATAACATAAAGCTTAACAACAAGGTCAGTATCTAAAAGATGATTGAAAAAGGAGGAGTTGCAGCATTTCCATGTTTATTGTTGTCAGAATTGTTGTACGAAAAAACACACTTGGTATGAAATATATACGCATATATTTAATCTATGGGGCTTTCAAACTATTGCACGTAACATAAAATGTCTTAATTCAATATTTCTTTAGGTTACCAATAATACAATTTTGACAAATATTGCCAATCAATATTATAAGGTCCATTGATTTCTTAATATATTTAGTTACAAACCGACTTTCCAATAGCATTATTGGTAACTCTAGATATTATACATCCTTATTAACCAATAAAGAGGGTAATCTTAATCTTACTAAATAATTGACTCACACGAAACCTGTAGAGCGAGACTGAAATAAATACATGGTCATTTTATAGTTAGTATAAAATTTTGCTATGTGAGTTAGTGAGACAAAAGGCAGAACTGCCTGTGACGAGTGCCTTCCCCATAGTTGAAAGAGTGATGGGGCCAAAATCAAGGAATGTTCGAGACAAAATGCCTGGACACACGGAGTTTAAAGTAATTACATTCATAGAATGAGGGGAAAATGGAGGATTCAGGGTAGAGCGTTCAAGAGCTCAGCTGTTGAATAGGGGAAATATTGGGAATATCGTTTCACTCTTGGGTTGGAGAGATGCAAAGAGTAGGGTGGGATTGTGTTGGAAGACGGGTTCTACTTACTCTTCGTAGAGGAGGTGGTATACATTGAAAAAGGGTTAGGAACACTGATTATTGTGTTATCGGTAGAATAGCGAGAGAGATGCAACTTTGCGACGAAGAGAGAGAGAGATCGCAGAGAGTCAGCGAGTGGACATGAGTTAATGAGACGGATGGTTTTCTTTTCTACTTTGTCAAAAAATGCTGTGTGAAAGGATCTTCCCCACACATGTGAACAATACTCAATACATGGACGCACTGTGCCTCTGTACAGAGCAAGAAGCTGTGCCGGGGTAAAAATACCCGGAGACGATTGAGCATACCCAGCTTCTGGAAAGCTGTTTTAGCAAGGGTGGTAATATGATCTTTCCAAGTGAGATCAGGAGAAAAGGAGACACCGAGAATACTGAGAGAAGATGAAAGGTTGATTTGTATATTGTTGAAGTATAAGGGAAAATACTGTGGGAGTTCTTGATGGGTAGATAAATGGAGAAATGAGTTTTGGAAGCAACAAAAGCAACACAATATTTTCTGCCCCAAATGGGAATTGTTGAGGTCAGAAGACAAGTGTTTTATGGCATCGTCACGTGACTTTTTGAGAGATTGCTTGCTGGGGGATTCTGAAAAACTAGTTCAATAGTGTAAGGTAGAGTCATCAGCATATTAATGAATACCTGATAGTTGATAGATTGAGGAAGTAAAAGATGACCATCCATAACTGCAGCTATGGAACGGCCAGGAAAGGAAATAGAGATAAAGGCACAAATTGAGGAACAAAAACTAAGGGTGGGTAGTTTAGAAGTTAGAGATTTGTGCCAGACTCTATTAAAAAACTTAGATATGTCTAGCACAATAGAAAAGGTTTCACTGAAATCATGAAAGGAGGATGACCGAAAGTTAGTAAGATATGAAGGAAGATCACTATTAGAGCGACCCCTAAGGAAGCCGTACTGGCGATCTGAAAGTAGATTACATGGGCAGAGAGATGCTTAAGAAATTTTGAAGTAAGAATAGTTGCCAAAACGTTAGAGATGCAAGAATTGAGAGCAATTGGATGATAGTTGGAGGGTTAAGAGCGATCACCCCTTCTTTCGGACAGGTTGAATGAGAGCAAACTTCCAGCAAAAAGGAAAGACATTAGAGGAGAGACAGAGACGAAAGAGTTTGCCTAAGCAGGGAGTAAGCACGGAAGCACAGTTTTTTTTAGTACAACAGGAGGAACACCATCATGCTTTCTTAGTATTAAGCCCAGAGAGGGTAGAGAGCACATATTTAAAAGAGATTAGGATATTAGGTATAAGTAGGAGAGAGGGAGTTGGAGAGGGAGGAATAACACCGGAATCATCCAAGGTATAGTTTTTAGCGAAAGTTTGGGTGAAGAGTTTAGCTTTGTCAGAGGAAGAAGTGACGGTAGTGCCATCAGAGTGGAAAAGGGGAGGGAAAGACGAAAAAGAACAATTGGTGGAGAGGTTTTTGGCTAGATACCAGAAAGCTTGGGAAGACCTTAGAGTTGGATAGTTCAGAAAGAGGTAACCTGACCAAGATTCGAATCCACTCACTCCAGGTATATTTGGAAAAGCAGGGCACCATAACCACTCGGCCATGAGCATATGGCTGAGTGGTTATATGGGGCTCAGCTCTTCCAGATATACCTGGAGTGAGTGGGTTCGAATCCTGATCAACACACCTCTCTCTTACCTGTTCGACATTATCATTAGATATTGGATAGTTCAGTGCATTTAATATAGAATCGATGAAGAGTGTTTGTTGAGTCGAAGAACAGATTTGGCTTGATTCTGGGCAGAAACATAGGAAGAATAAGATTCTTGAGTTTGAAGGTGTTGGTACCGTTTGAATGCTTCATCCTTATTGTGGACATAAGTAGAACACGCGTGAGTAAACCATTGTTTTTTACATTAGTCTGAGGGAAAGAAAATGGAATGTATGCCTCCATTCCCGAGAGGATTAGCTTGGTAATGCATTCAGGACTCTCCGAGGATCCCCGGCAACGGAAGCAAAAGTCATTCCATGGGAAATCAAAGAAGTACTGCCGGAGAACCTCCCAGTCGGCATTGCCAAAGTGCTACAATTTCCGCCGGTTGGCTAGATTGGCTCAATCGGGTGGCCGTGCTGGAGAGATAGGAAAGGTAAGAGAGATCGGACAGGTAAGAGAGATAGGTAAGAGGAGCCCAAATGAGGGAAAAGATCGACAGTATAAGAGGAAGGGTTAGAAGTTAGAGACAAGTCAAGAATGTTAGGCCGATCTCCGAAGCTATCTGGGATACAGGTGGGTTGCTGAACCAACTGCTCTACTGTAGGTCATTTAGGATAGAAAATATATAGATTGTTCACCAGGTTGGTCAGTGGAATGAGAGGAGAGCAATTGGTGGTGGTGAGCGTTAAATTCTTCTAAGATGGTGATTTCTGAGAAAGGAGAGATGGCTAGGATGTGTTCCAGTTAAGAGTTTAGATACTCAAAGAATTTGGAAAAGTCAGTAGAGTTAAGGGAAAGATAGACATCGCAGAAGTATTTAGTATGAGAATGACAGGATAGTTTGAGCCATAAAGTGGAGAATTCAGATGAGTCAAAATCGGGAACATGAGAGCCAGTGAGTTTGCTGCATCCGCCTATGGCTTTGTAAGTAGGATACAGAAAGTAGGATGATACAGAGAAATGGCTGATGTCAGTTGTATACAATTATGTCTAAAACAATGTGGTAGTATTTATTTAAAAAAATCAAGAAACTGCACTGCAAATACAAATAGTGTAGTGTGAAAATATAATCATGGTCGACCTAGTTTGCTCTAACAGTAAAACTGCAGAATAAAACATACAATGAATATAGCAAAGATAAATACAGTAGGTAGATAAAGCTTGCTTCATTTACTGTAATACTGTATATATATATATATACAGTATACCGGTATATACAGGGTGTATTGAAACAACTGTTACAGACTATGACGAACAAATTGTAAAATGGAAAATAAACATATATTGTTGTATTACATTTTTCCCATAAATGTTTTATTTTAGAGATAAATGCCTTTCTAGAAATGTAGCAAAACAGGGTTACAAGTAAAGCACTAAATTATTAATACATGATAAACCTATTAATTATCGACTTAGCTAAAAGGAAAGCATGGGTGTACCTATTCACACATTAGTAATTACGAAATAAAAGTATCTTAGAATTTGGTGATGATATTATGTGGTTAGCAGAAAAATACTAATTATTAGCAACATATTAGCATAAACAAAATATGTAACATTTGTAACTCTGGTCATGGGACATAATGCTGATGCCCAAGTCTGGGTCGGGTATCCGAACGAAACAGAAGGTAATTCAATCGTTTATGAAGCGTAGTTCTATTGGGGGCTGATCGTTCTCGCGCAATTGTTACGTATAAGGGTATAGTAGGCTCAACCTCGGCTGAGCCCAGAAATCAAAATTTCAATTTTGTTGTTCTTCTTCCAAAATGCTTCTTTCAACATAGGAGAATAGCATAGGAGGGAACAAAAACACATATTGCATCCATAAACTCCCAGGGCGGGGGTTCGCCCACGACCCCAAAAAAACAAAAATGTATACCAAAATAAATGTTTGTGTCTTTTGTCTAAAGGGCTTCTGTAAGCAATAGAAATGATCATATGAGGGCATAAACACCCATATGACATCCCTAGCACCCCCCTCTGGGGGCCCCAATATCATGGATTTTGGTAAAAATTGGTGTGAAATTATTAGTCAAGTCCCGTTACTCACAAAATTTTAATTTAGTTTGTCATAAAACTCCATCATCTATGAGTGCGGCGTCATAGAACACATTTTCTAAGGAGGCCTAACTGATCTATCTCCCCCAAATTGGATTTAGTTGGCTGAAAATCTAAGAATTTCAGTGGCCAGCGATCATATATTGGCACTTACGAGTGCATCTACAGTTTTTGGTATTGCTCAAATTCATTCCCCTTCTAAACACTATAAATAGGGGTATATAGGAATGCCTGTACGTTCAGATAATGGCCGTTTTGCGGAAAAAATCTGAGTTTTTACCATTTTGGTGTCAAAATCAATTGTACCCCAAAAATAATTATATAATATTTTTTTTTTCAGCACCTTCTATTATTCAATATGGGTAAATGAAAATGCTACGTTGTAGGGGATGCTTGTAGGATACGCCATGCAAAAATTGCGTGAAATTTGAAAAATTTTCAGTGACTAGATGATTTTACAAATAGTGCAATGAAATTCTGCGCTCGTAAAGCGCGCACGCACATAGAGAGCTGATTATTTCCATTGGTAATAAGATGGTATAATGCCAGAAACATAATCTCTTATACAGGCTGACTTGGGGGTCAAAGGTTCAGCCTCCCCTTAATAATTTAATGAAGATAGTATACTGCATGTACAGTTATGTTCAGGAATGAAGAGTCATTGAGCCATACGAAAAGTTATAGGAACCAATTGTTACATACCGTACAATTGTGACCACGCATACCTGACCAAACACTCATGTTGTAAAAGAGTGAGGTTAATGAAAATTAACGACATACACAGACATACATACACACACACATAAACCTCTCAATTCCATGTTTATGTAAGGTAACTAGAATAAGCGTGACGAAGGGAGACGTGTGTGTGTGTGTGTGTGTGTGAAGTGAAGTTTTCTTAATCATTGCTCATTGTCTCAATTATAACGTCATCAGTCATCATCGACTATTACTGACAATATTGGTGTGTAACAGTTGTACTGTACAAATAAAAGGTTAGATATTTGGAAAACAGGCATGATATCATGTCCACGACGATAATTCGATATTTGAGCAAATTCAAGAGGAATCCGAAGCTTCATAAAACGCCTCGAATAATTTTTCAGAACTCTATTACATCACTTGGTGGGAATTATACAGTATTTGTTTCAATTAATCTTCTTATTACACTGTAATGACCATGTACAGTCACGAGCATAAATACGGCGACACCAACCAAATAATTTTCGCCCCTTTGTGTCCAAAGGTACTGCAAAACTTTGTATTCAAACACAATTATTTCTGTATTTCATTCTAGCTACCTTCAAACGATTTTATTCAGCTTAGTATAAACCCCTAGTGATGAAGGAGTTGACGTTATCTGGTTGATGTCGCAGCATTTATGTTCGTGACTGTACAGCAGTGGTAATTAATTCTGATCGATTTAGAAGTGTTGAACTGCTTAAAAAAATCTCTGAAATTCAAATACCCAGTATAAATTCGTTAGGAGATTAAATTCAACCCGAGACCGCTTCGAATATGTTTGTAATTGAATAAATGTTCACAACTGTACAATACATTAAATAACATTGGGCAATAACTTCATAATGTTATTTGTGGTTTTATTTATCATTCAACATTGGTAATAATGACTAACATATGACAGTAATATCTGCAGACCACTTCTCTATCTATCTATTGCCTGACGCCGTGATCCCCGAAGGGGTGGCCTCAAACGAACCGCCCCCATGCACCTCTGTCTCCAGTCAGTCGACGCCCCTCCCCCCAACCAGCACCGCCTTCGTTCATGTACTTCCTCACTCCATCCTTCCACCTCTCATTCGGTCTCCCTCTCCCTCTCTGTCCCTCCAATTCGCTCTCGTACACCCTCTTAGTCATTCTCTCGCTTTCCATACGTTCCATATGGCCGAACCATCTCAAGTTGTTCCTTTTTACACTTTCCAGCACATCTACCTCCACACCACACCTCCTTCTTACTTCCTCATTAGTCTGTCTATTGTTACGACCGGGGCTACAAATAAAACAAAAGCACTTAATGATTAGACTAGTAATAGGGCACTATGCAACAACGGTACGCTAGATCCAAACCCTCGAACTTATATGCCGGCGAACAAAAACACCTATACCCTCCAGAGTTAATCTGCGATAACGCAGAAGACCAACGCCGGGACAGTAGGCTGCTCAGGTGGTTGCCTCACAAACTCCTCCAACAGGTTCACATGACATGTTTCCCCGTCCTCGTGTTCAATAGTCCCGTTCCCACAACTCTCCTCCACCTGGGAACTACTCTGTCGCGGAGTGCCATCACGCCCAACCATGTCACTAGGGATGACAGGTTCTGGGGCCACTCCGGAGCTCACCTCTGGGTCAAGTACTAAGTCGCTAAGAAGAGCCGCTGGAGCAAAACTCACAAAACTCCCAACTTTAGCTTTCTCCTTCCGACCGTTCCTCCGCTGGTTTAGAGACTGAGGAATAGGCTGTGACACCTTAGATGCACGAGATCGGGTGTCAACACACGCCCTCTGCTGTGATTGACACCTCTTGACCAACTCCTGCCCCTCCCTACTCACGTCGGCCGCCCTCTCGGCACCGACTAAGGGTGGAACCTCAGAAGCAGGTTCCGCAAAGTCGTTGCCGAGAAGAAGGACGACGCCCTCTACTGGCAGTTTCTCCACAATTCCGACATCCAACTCTCGTGTCACACCTTCAACCTCCAGCTCTACTCGAACCAACGGGTATGACCTTGTAGCATTAATACCCTGCACAACAACCACCCGTGCCACGTTTATAGGTTGGCCTGTAAAGTTTTTCATCAGAGTCTGGGATGCACCTGTATCACGCAACAACTACAACCCTTGCTTGCAACCAGCCCAACTCACGCAGCCACGCCCTCTATGGTCGCAAAAAGCATCGCGGACAGGTTTCGAGCCTTCCGGACACTTCTTCACTGGCTGTGCCCAGGCATCTGACATATCACCCCGGGTAAATGCAGAAGACCTCAGAGACACCCCAATGTTGCTAGCCAAAGACACAACTGCTGTAGGTTGGTTACTAGGGCAGGAACGTGCGAAATGCCCCTTGTTATGACACTTAAAACACTCTACTTCACCCTTGGACTTCCCCTGAGGTGGGGAAGGGCCCTGACCTTTCTTAAACGGGACGGTTTTAGGTTTGTGATCAAAATTGGTATCATTGCTCTTACTCTCGTTATTAAATTGTGCATCACTGACTCGGGGGGGGGTGGAGTGTTGCGCCCCTTGTTAACTGCATCGGTCCGTTGTGCAGACCCGCACCCACGAATCAGTGACATTCTCAGGTCAGCCAACTCAGCTGCCTTTTGTAGAGTTTTAGGCTGTTTCTCTTTGAGGTTCAAAGTCAGGTTGCTGCCTGTGCACTTGAAAAATTGCTCTAGAAGGACTAACTGCTCAAGCTCCTCGAACGTCGTCACCTCTTCCCCCTCAAGACAACTTCCGTGTCGTGAGGAACAACGTTTGCCCCAAGACCAGGAAACACATACCGATTACCGAGTGTCAAAACCGTTTCCAGATACTCGCAGACTCAGATGACGAAGAGGAAATAGAAGAAGTCCGGCTCGTGGGAGACTCGATGATACGTGGTCAGCTCACAGAGTTTTGCGCCAGGGCACCTAAGACCAGGAAGCGTTTTTGTATCCCTGGTGGTGGTGTGGATGACGTAGTTGCAGCAGTTGACGAAGTATCAAAGCTGGCCCCAGCTAATACAATGTACGTCATCCACGTTGGATCCAACGATGTACAGCGAACCCGGTCGGAAGATTTGCTTTTAAAGTACCAGCAGCTGATCAAGTCGTTTAAGGAGAAGTCATCAAGGATCATCGTCTCAGGAATCGTCCTCCGGCTCGGTGTAGAGAGCCGATTTTACAACATAGCCACCAGCACAAATCGTTGTCTAGCAAACCTCTGCAGGAAGGAGAACGTGGGATTCGTCGACACCTGGGACAATTTCTACTACGATGACTATTTGTTTTCGGACGATGGAGTTCATCTGAACCAGGTGGGAGCAGCGCGTTTTGGGCGTCTTCTCAACGATACGGTGAAGGATTTTCGGAGAAGAAATCGACTCAGCACAGGACAACCAGGAAGGAGGACCGACGACAGCGAGGACGGCAATCTACAAAGGAATTAAATACTAATCCGTCAAGAACCGCGAATTTGGATAAAGCTCCACCAACACGACCCAAATTCAAAACCGTCAGGGATAACGACCGAGGACCGAGGACAGCCATGAATGTAAATGTAGATCCGACCAGAACCAATAATTTGAATAAAGACCGTTCCTTGAATCCCAAATCCAAAACTTTGAATGTTTTCTATGCAAACGCTCGTAGCATACGCAATAAATTTTCAGATTTAGAGGAACTAGTGTTTACAGAAAATTATGATGTGATTGGCATAACAGAATCTTGGCTCAATACACAAGATAGAGACTTTTTAGCAGAGTATTCACTTCACGGTTATGTAATGTTTGAGAACAGCCGAATAAATAAAAATGGAGGTGGCGTTTTATTTTATATCAAAGAAAGTCTTAACCCGACCCTCGTGTCAAAACCTCAAATTGTGAACGTCGACACATCTTTTGTGCTAATAAAGAATAATAAAGGTACAAAAATAATACTTGCGTTAATATACAGACCTCCAGCTCAATCAGTGCAAACTGACCGAGAAATTTACGAACAAATTGCAGATGTAAGTAACTCACAAGATACCGTAATTTTTGGCGACTTTAATTTACCTGTGACCAAGTGGGGCGATACTCTTACTTCACACTCCGGACATGACTTGTATACGAACTTGCAAGAGAGTTCGCTTTATCAATTTGTTCGAATGCCGACCCGTGGTAATAACGTTCTTGACATTGTACTTGCAACAAAAGAAGAATTGATAGAGAATTTGAATGTTGGTGATGAATTCAGTAACAGCGACCATCGTACGATAACTTTCACTTTAAAGTTTACTAGTAACGAACCAAATAGTAGCATCGAAAAAGTCCCTAATTTCAAGAAAGCAAACTTCCATAAACTTAGAGCTATGTTTAAAGAAACTGACTGGAGCTTTTTAATTAACAATAACGACATAAATACATCTTGGAAGTTATTCGAAACCACTTACCTAAAAGCAGTGCAAGACTGCATACCATCGAAAATACGGCGTCCAGGCCATAATAATAAGCCCAAATGGTGGAATAAAGATATTTCAAACTGCCTGCTTGCTAAAAAATTTGCTAATGATAGATTAAAATCCTCACAAAATGACGAAGAACGGGTGAAATTTGTAGAGCTACGACGCAAAGCCAAAAAGTTAATTAAGCAAAGTAAAAAGACCTTAGAGTTACATATTGCGAATCAAAGTAAAACAAACCCGAAAGAATTCTATAGTTATATCAGAAAGAAAAAAGTAGTTACTTCAACTGTTGGACCGTTAGTCGATGAAAAAGGAGAATAAACCAAAGACGAAGTACAAATGAGTAATGCCCTCAATACCTTCTTTGCATCAGTTTTTACAACAGAAGACCTCAGTGATATCCCTACACCATCGCCGATTCAGATTGATAATTCAGATGTTCTAAGCAATATCACCGTTACAGAGAGAGAAGTATTGAATTGTTTAGATAAACTCAAGGTAAATAAAACGCCAGGACCTGATACAATCTCGCCTAGAGTTCTAAAGGAAGCTAAGAATGAGCTCTCCAAACCACTGACATTACTATTCAATAAATCCTTGCAGTCTGGAACTATGCCTGATCAGTGGAAGCTAGCCAACGTAACACCGATATTCAAAAAGGCAGCAAATCCCTACCCAGTAACTATCGTCCAATTAGCTTAACCTCAGTTGTATGTAAAATGCTAGAAACGGTCATACGAGACAGACTCGTAAATCACTTAGAGGAAAATAACATACTTAAAGATACTCAACACGGCTTTCGTAAAAAACGTTCCTGTTTAACAAACCTCTTAGACTTCTTCCACGATATCCTCAACCTCTACGATGAGAGTAAAGCTGTAGATATTATATACCTTGATTTTCAAAAGGCCTTTGACAAAGTTCCCCACAAACGTTTACTGCTAAAACTAAAAGCGCATGGAATACAAGACGGTGTGTTGAAATGGATAGAAAATTGGCTCAGCAACAGAAAGCAAAGGGTAGTCATAAACGGTAAGGCATCTAAATGGACCAATGTAAGTAGCGGGGTACCGCAGGGATCGGTACTAGGACCAATTCTCTTTCTAATTTACATCAACGACATAGATGAGGGTCTCACCTGCACCATCTCAAAATTTGCTGACGATACAAAAATTGCAAATAGCGTACTCTCAAAAGAACAAGTTGACGATATGCAACACAATCTAGATAAATTGTCATGTTGGGCCCAAATTTGGCAAATGAGTTTCAATGCGGATAAATGTAAAGTACTACATGTCGGATACCTAAATGAGAAAGCAAACTATTCGATGAATGGCACTCAGCTTAAGAATGTAAACAGAGAAACTGATCTGGGAGTAACAATATCGAGTAACCTAAAACCGAGTCAACAATGTTCAGAAGTTGTTAAGAAGGCAAACAAAATAATTGGCTTTATAGGCAGGTCATTTGAGCATAAATCCAAAGAAGTTATCCTAACCCTTTACAATTCCTTAGTCCGCCCTCTTCTGGAATACTGCGTTCAATCCTGGTGCCCTTATTACCAAAAAGATATAAACAAGCTAGAACGAGTTCAACGTAGAGTTACCAAAATGATACCTAGCCTAAAGAACAAACCATACGAAGAGCGTCTTAGAGAATTAAATCTATTTCCTTTAACCCAGCGCAGATTAAGAGGCGACTTAATTCAAGTGTTCAAAATCATCAAAGGCATCGACAATATGAACTGTAGTAAGTACTTCACTATCGACCAATCTAATTACACGCGGGGAAACGGTTGCAAAATTATTGGTAAATCTTTTAACTCGCACGAATCTAAGAATTTCTTCTTCAATCGAGTTGTCAACTTGTGGAGTTGGCTTCCCCGAGACGTTATAGACTGCAGCACCGTTGATTCATTTAAATTCCGCCTAGACAAATATCTCGCATCAAACCCGCGACTGACTGCGTTTGTAAATGAATAACTTTATCCTCCCCTCAGTTACTAACCCATATGTCCCCTACTAACTTCCTAGTCCTGCCACGTTAGTGGCAGGGCAGTAGTTCCCTTTCCAATGTTCCCTTACCCACTCTAAACCACTGTTTGGACACTTGATCCTCAGTGTTTTGGAGGACAAGCAACCTAGAAGGGTCACTAGACCTGTTGTTGCTTGATTTCCTTTGTACTCCTTTGTACTCCTTTGTACCTTCTCTTACCTCAGCCAATTTCTCAAAGCATCAGACAGTTCCCGGGCATGTTCTAGAAAAGTGCACTCACGACCCTTCGTAACACCCCGGAACTTCAACCTATATGTCTCTGGTTGTAACTCGTACGCCCGCAGAACAGCTTCCTTCAGTACCTCATAATCGATGCAAGACTCCAAGGGCAACGCATCATATGCCTTGAGTCCTTTGCCAACCAACCTAGAGGAAACAAGGGCTGCCAACTTAACCTCGGGCCATTGGTGCTCCCGGCACTTCTTCTCAAAACGCAGGAAAAATTCGGTGACACCCGACTCGTCAAATGCAGGGACTAACTTAAGAAGGTGCGATAAAGACTGATCAAGACCTCGATTCCCAGAACCGAGACGCTGCCCTGTCGACTCCACCCGAGACTTCTCAAGATCTCTGTCTGCACAGTACAGCCTTTCTCTCCTCAGCCTGAATCCTGGCCATCTCAATCTCAGATCCATGCTTTCGTTGCTCAAGCTCAGCCTCATGCCTTCGTTGCTCAGCCTGCATTTTAGCCATCTCAAACTGGAAGATCATATCTGCAGTTAAACCTTGAGGAGGAGGAGATGCAACAATTGAAGACCCACCCAGTGATCCACCCAGGTGCAAACCATGCTGCCAGTGACTATCTGCTTGCGGGACCGTACCCGGCTCCAGAGCCCGAGGGGGCGCCATGGTAGGAGTCGAGTGGAATGGGGGCTGGGCCGAAAGTGCCCCTGCTCCCGCTCCACCCGAAGCCCCACGCACCCCACCGAGCACACAGGCCACCAGGTCACTTCTCGTCATGCTGCTAGTGCCAACATGCCCCATGACCGTGGCCAAACACTGGAGACCATACCGATCAATCCCCGACACCCGGTCAACAGTAATAGGCATCACCAGAAACTCCCTTGCATCCTCCTCACTAGTTACTACTCTAATGCCTTCTAACAAACCCCGCTGCTGCACCTCAGAGTCTGCTTCCCGTACTGTGTCCTCACTGTGCATTGATCCGTCGTTCGACATAGTGTCCACCGAAAATTCTCAACGTTTATACAAAAAAGGAGTACCTAAACTCTCATGTAGCACTATTCACTCAAAAAAATGCTCGAAGACAACTCAAGTGCTATACTACGTTGCCAAAAACAAATTCCCGCGTGTCCAAAATATTCCTCACAAAAAACAAATGTCCAAAAATCCTGCAAATATTTCTTAGTTCACTAGGTTGTTGTGACGACTAAGATAAGATACAGGCAAGGTCGCCATTTGTTACGACCCGGGCTACGAATAAAACAAGTGCACTTAATGATTGGACTAGTAATAGGGCACTATGCAACAACGGTACGCTAGATCCAAGCCCTCAAACTTATATGCCGGCGAACAAAAACACCTATACCCTCCAGAGTTAATCTGCAATAACGGGGTATCCTTAACTGGGCATAAATGTACTCTACTTCAGGCTAACCCACACTGGTATAGCCTGATAACAAACAAGATGCAAGTTACGTTAAAATGCATAAAAAGGAATCTATGGAAAGATCAATTAAATCACTGCAAGATTTAATACAATAAAAAGATGCTTCAATATAGTTACTCTAAACAACAATAAACTCTTCACTCCTATCTGAAAGAAAGTGAAGTATAATCCTACAGCATAGACCTGGAAACTTCTGAAGAAAGTCTGATGCTCATTAGATGCTCGTATCTTAAATTATATAAAGGCAGGAGGCAGGACACCACACGTGTAGACTGAATACACTAAAAGATAGGACATATAATGTTAACTGACACGAGAATACTATAAATGCGCAACGGTAGTAATGCTCGACACTAAAATAAGTACTTCCTCATCAACGAAACAGTCTACTAGGGTTGTGCAACTCAACAACAACCTAGACTAATAAATGCTGTGAATAATAATGCGTACATATCAAAGAGCTTATATTAACTACTAATAAGTGTCTACTCAATTAATAATGTCTAGCTGGGATACTCTAGGTAAGGAACTGGGGTTGAGCAAGACAGGCTCATAGCCTAGCTATGTCCTTAAGACTGCATCCTTTAAGTTACGTTAATTGACTAGGGTGCTCTCTTGATAGATCCAGATCACAAGTATCTGGTTCTATCCTGGTGACCCTCTAAAGCCAAGCAAAGAGGCAGCAAAGTGTGGAACTGGCACAGGCCAAAGCCCTCAGTCAACACAAAGCTGCACTCGCAAAGGACACAAGCGAAAAGACAGCACAGGCTACCACAGGACCGGTCGAAGTCGTGTAGGTATAAGCAAACCATACACACATCGGTGACAACGACTACAGATACCTTATCCCAGTCTAGCATTAAATAAAAGAGCAGAAACACTAAATCAATAATGGAGACACACAGAGTTCATAACCTATACTAACTAAGAACCCTCAAAACCTATTCTAAGTACATGTAAATATCTCAGAGGACGGCGCATGCAATACAATGGGCTGGCTATGGAAACCGTATGCAGAACCCAAGGGGACAAGTAATTGAATAAAAACGAGAAGTAATGAAAAAGAAGAAGTTCAGAGAGAGAAACAGTTCTAAAGGTGGTGATCGGGGGAGAGAGTAAGCAAGGAATGTTAGATGCATGCACGCCTAGCCTGTCCTGAGGAGGACAGCTCCTGTGGACCCCGATGTAAACCGGAGCCCACAAAGACGCGGTGGTCGGCCAATCACAGGCCGAGACGTCACAAGGCAGCAGGTGTCATGTGACACAGCCAGACACGCCGGCCAATCAAAGGGTGTGGGAAAGCCCGTACGCGAGCGGGAAAACTCCTCTGAGTGAGGGAGGCAACACATACATATGCACGCACATATTACCACCATGCTCTCGCCTCTCTCTCTCTCTCCTTAACTATACACAATGCATCTTATATTCTACTAATGATATAACGAGAGGCGATTCTACCCACGCTGGTAGACGTCACACTATCCCTCCATGTAACTCTGCATGCACTTCTTAAGTAATTCATTTCCACTGCTCTCACTCTTGGTCTGAGTCTCTCAACCAACGTCCATGCTTCGCTTCCGTAAGTCAGTGTCGGGATTACCACACTGTCATGCAAGGACTTCTTCACTTCCATACTGACCACCCTATTTCTTGTTACTGCTGTCAGCGTTCCTACAACCCTCTTCCCCTGTTGTACCCTCTCCCGCACTTCTTCATCCATAGTTCCATCTTTACTCAAAACACTGCCCAGATACTTAAAAGAGTTGACGATCTCCATAGCCTGACCGTTCAGCTTCACCTCACACTCTGTGACTTCACCCCTTTCGATGACCATAACCTTGCTCTTCCCCGCATTTACCTTCAAATTCCGGTTTTCGCACACTGTTCCAAACTCATTTACCAGACCCTGCAACTCCTATTCATTATCACTCATCAGAACTGTATTATCCGCAAACAGCAGTATAAGTAGCTTCCACTCAATTCCCTCCCTTTTCAGCGATACACCAACATCCACTGCTCTTGATAGTATTTCTTTCATGACTCCATCCATATATACAGTAAACAACCACGGGGACATCACACACCTCTGTTTCAAACCAACATTCAGGTCAAAGAACTCGCTCTGCTCACTCTCCACACGTACTGCCGCCTTTGCACCCTCATACATGCTCTTCACTGCTTTCAGCAACTTGCCATCTACTCCGTATATTCTAAGTACTTTCCACAAACCTTCTCTATAATTTCTAACATATGACAGTAATATCTGCAGACCACTTGAGGATCGTAATTTGTTTCATCCAAGATACCTTCGGTGTTTCCTATGTTGAAAGAAAGATACATAAATGTTTGATATTAACAGAAAATAATTTTAGTTGTAAATGGTTTATAAAGGGTACATAAATTGCATTATGTCAACCCGAAAACTAATTACGTTTATAATTCAACATTCCTGGATATAAACTAGGAGATTGGGTGGATGAAGGGGGAGACCAATGTCAGTGTTCGGCTTATAGCACATGCTTGGACGACACTGATTATTTTACTGTATATCCTGTAAATCATTAATGCTTAATTATTTTATATGTTATTATAGAATGAAATGAACTTGTTTTTTTAATCTGTACTTAGCACTTGAAGTCTGTAAGTGTTGTTTCAATACACCCTGTATATATATATATATATATATATATATATATATATATATATATATATATACAGTCGCTGTAATGCGACCTACATTGGTCAAACCAAACGCCATCTTACGGCTAGGATTGCAGAGCATAAAGGAGTGTCATTTAGGACTGGCTTTCCATTATCGAAGCCCTCCTATTCGGCCATTCGAATCCATTTTGAGGCCTCTGGTCATGTCATTAACAAGTGTAATTTTTCTATATTGTTCACATCCACCGACAGTGTCACGCGATTACTAGCAGAGTCCCTTCTCACCCAGGACGTCAAACCATCCCTCAGTGCGCACGAGACATCTACTCCACTACTATGTTTCTAAATTAACTGGTATGTTATGTATACTTATATCCTTTAGTATATATTTTTAATGGTAGGCAAATTAGTTAAATTCCACGTTCCTTCCACACACGTTTACAAATTCAACTGAAATGTATCGGTAATTATTTTCTATACTTATTTATTTTTACTTAATATAAATTACATCAAAATCTCAAATATCCCAATTGTTAACCTTGCTTATACACTATAAACTTAGTTACTTCACTTTACACTAACACCACGATAGTCGAAAAGTTTCACTCCTTTCGTTTTAGTTCCCCATTCAATGGTAAAATTATATATATATACATAATTTATAAATAATACAATTTTACACAACAAATGAACTACATGTACTACGTTCATTTAATTTTTAGATCTGATGATGGCTCATGAAGAGAAGCCGAAACGTTATCAAATACAGATGTTGTTCCTGATGTTGGCATTACTATTCCTTATACGACTCCGCTTCCCCAAGGACAAGAGTATAGCTGAAATATATATATTCTGACATACTGTATGTTTATTTAAGAGTTAGAATTAAGAGTTGAAGGAGTGCCAAACTACCCAGGTGGCGAAGCAGACCAGCGAGCGAACCAGCGAGGGGGAAACCAGCTCGTCCGCATACCAGCAAACAAGCCTTCACACCTGTGTGCGTCATAGGGGACCCTGCAAACTACTTCGATGACCCGACACTATGACGTATGATCGACGCCAGGAGACTCTATTGGACCACGCACCTCTTACGCAACTAGAGGAGCTGTGATTGGGGCGCGCACCATCACCCGCCTCCTGATTCGTTCCTACACCATCATTGTGTAGTATATAAGACCCGAGTAGTGGGCATTCAAATCAGTCTCATTTGGAGTTGGGAAGGTGAACTTGCAGCTGGAGGAAGACGGGGTGAAGTATTATAATGGGATTGTGACTGTCAGTCAGATTATATAAGTGTGTGTTAAGTGTGTTCGGTGTAAACACTTACGTTATGTTGGTTAGTGAGATATGTGATTGGGAATTAACGTTAACGCTACTATTATGTACTTAACTATTTGATTGGGAATTAACGTTAACGCTACTATTATGTACTTAACTATATGATTGGGAATTAACGTTAACGCTACTATTATGTACTTAACTATTTGATTGGGAATTAACGTTGACGCTACTATTATGTACTTAACTATTTTAGAGTAGACTGACTTGTGAATTAAAGCAACTCTTTAAGTAATTGGGTTATGATGAAAGTAATACTACTGTTTTATATTAATACTTACGAGTTCTTTCATTTTCTTTTAATTAAGCTTACATTGCTTAACGGTGCTTAGTACGGTGATGCTATTGTCTCTTATTAGTAATATCGCCTTAGACTAACATGGCTGTTTTAATGTTACTTCTAGTGATTTCCTAAGCTGAAGAAAATTCTTTTAGCTTCAAAATATTATTTTGCTTTTCATATTATTTGAGTGAGACCTGAATCGAATCTATGAAGCGATCCTGTAACTTAATTTACTCATAATCAAACCTCATTGTTACGTGGTTAAGAAATACATTTAACTAATTATTAAATATATATCTAACTTTTTATGTGACTTTGATATTAATCCTGATAATAATAATAATATAATACTATTAACGTAAGACAAGAACCAAGAATAATAACTACATTAAATATAAATAAAAGGTCATATAAGAAAACTATCTATTCATTTCAAAAAGGGTAAGAGACAGAAATATTCTTACTTTAATATTTATCTTTCAAGACTTTTTATAGAATTAATAGTCCTTCTTTAGATATAACTTCTTCGGTTCATAACCATAGCCTACTAAGCTTCGGTTAAATAATAATTCTTTATAAATACTATATGACTTTAATTAGTTTCAGTATTTTTTTCATAATTAAAGAGTGTCAGTCAATAAAGGATACCAAGTCCTAAGATCCAAAAGGAGAGGAAGCAACAACAGGAAATAATTTCTTTAGATTTTACTTTTGTTTTGCCTTCAGCTGACTGATACCTTAATATATATCTCTGTGCTATCTAGATGCATCAAGTTACCACTTGAGGATCAAGATACGTAACAATATATATATATAATGTGTCAAAGTAAATTAGCTATACAACCGACAAACAGTTTGTGCTTATGTTCCAATAGCGAGAGAGAGAGAGAGAGAGCAAGTTGCCTATAGCATCTTTATCATGCTACACACACCTCTACCTAATGTTTTCAAGGCTTATGGTATTATGCATAAGAATTCGTTATATTACTATCACAATCGAAGGTGGGCAAGTGAGATGTTAGACAACTTATTTATTATGCCATTACCAAAGTTTAAATTAATTGTTCTTTATATAATAATTCACACTCCAGCCACAGGTTTTGTTGCAATCCACCACCACCTACCCCTATCCTGCACTACTGCTAGGTTGCCCTCTATAGTTTGCCACACCCACTTTGTATCTTGATCTCTTTATGCATGTTGTGTCTCGTGCTCGTCTTCTACCTTTCATGTAACGTTTCTTCCCCATAGCTTCGTATCGTTTTGGAATTTGCCTATCTTACATCTGCCGTTTTAATCATGAGTTTTAGTGCCACATAGTGTTCATGGGCTCAGGGTGTTAAACCGGAACAATTTTGTGTGAAGACTTTAATGAATATGAGAAGGAGTACAAGCAAATTAACATGGAATAGCATTGTTTTGGCCATTTTATCACTTCTGAAGACATATTATGAACTATAAACCATACTTTTGTATTTACATATACAATAATAGAATCGGCTCTCGTTTGACACCCTGCACCCTGGTGCTAGTCCTTATAGTAATAAAGTAGATGTGCCGTTTTGCCCAAAATCAAAACGGCATACCCAACTCTGCGATGGGTCACCATCATCACCTCGAGCCCGACGCGCCAACCCGCCAACAGCACTTCGCTCTCGCTGCTCGAAATTTGACCCTAACTTGAGTACTCCATTACTCATCCCCTTATTTGTTTGCATGAGCGCTAAGCTCTAGCTTAACTGCCCTGTAGTTGCTTTGCATGTAATTTTGCTGTATTTTTGACTGATAAACGTTTGTTTATCGAGACTGCTTTTGTTTACATTTGTACCGGTTAGTGACGACCGACGCTCTAAAGTAAACAAACTACTTGCTTGTTTCATATTATAAAGTTCTAGCACTTATTGTAGATATTTTAGCCCTCACTGTAGTTAAGTGCTTAGCAAACCACCCAGTAGTTATCTTGCATGACATTGTACTGTAGTTGACTGATAAACGTTTGTTTTTCAAAATTCTATTTGTCAAGTTAGTAGAGACGCCGCCCATACCAGTGCCACCTGTGTACGCATAAACAAACTCTCTTCTTGTATTTTATATATCAAAGTCTAGCCAATACTGTACTTGGTTGAACTTTTTATTTTTATCTTGGTTATCTATATAAATCGCACACACTAACATTTGTCAAGATAGTTTTAATATTGGGTTAGAATAATTTAGTTACTGTAATTCTTTTTGATAGCCTATTTATTAATCGCATTTCAGATACTTGTAAGTTGTCACCATATTAATAGGCCTCTCACACTCTTGCCAGGGATATTTACTAACTCCATAATTATTATTATTGTGTCGACCACTGTATAAACTAATATACAGGCTTTAGCCTAACTGTGTCATACTGCTAACATAATTTTATTTTTATTTTCAGGCATAAAATTGTGTTCTATTGCTAACATATTCTTTTTGTAATTAACATATTCTTTTTGTGATTTACAGGCATTAATTGTACCATATTGCTAACAAATATTTGTTGTTACTGTACTGTATACTGCTTTCCAGTTTTCTCACTAGGCTAAATTAACCCTCTCCCACTTTTTTTTCCAGTAAATTTTGTAACAAATTACTAGTCCATTTGCAATTTTCAGGCTTTAACTGTGTCATACTGCTAACATCATTTTTTGTTTTATTTTCAGGCATAAATTGTGTTCTATTGCTAACATATTTTTTGTGATTAACATATTCTTTTTGTGATTTACAGGCATTAATTGTACCATATTGCTAACAAATACTTGTTGTTACTGTACTGTATACTGTTTTCCAGTTTTCTCACTAGGCTACATTAAACCTCTCCAACTTTTTGTTTTTTCCTGTAAATGTTGTAACAAATTTCTAGTCCATTTGTGATTTTCAGGCTTTAACTTTGTCATACTGCTAACATAAATTTTTGTTTTATTTTCAGGCATAAATTGTGTTATATTGCTAACATATTTTTTGTGATTTACAGGCATATTAATTTTATCATATTGCTAACAAAATGTTGTGTGATTTTCAGGAATTAATTGTATCACATTGCTAACATAACATTTTTGTGATTTTCAGGCTTTAATTGTAACATTTTGCTAACATAAATTTGTGTGATTTTCAGGCATATTGTGATTATATCGTCATGGCGCCGCAACGAACCTGCACGAGTTGTTCCGGTAAATTTGGCCCTACCATGTTTGTTGATACTGATGTCCAAATTTGTAGATTTTGCCAGCTCCGAGAGAAGATTGTGGATGAATTGAATGCAGCTCACCGCAAGATCGATGACTTGACTACGAAGCTTGAATCCCTTCAAGAATTTGCCACACTCAACGTAGGAGTGCCCTCGGCCCAAGAAACCACTACAATGTCAACCGCCATTCCAGTGCATACAGTACCGGTACCGGTACCCACACCAGCAGCTACCTTAGATGTTGCAGAAAATAATAATGACTCTACTCTCACTCCCCCTCAGGACAACTTTCAGTTAGTGAAAAACAATGTGCATCCCAGTACCAGTACAAGGAAGGTCATCCCGACAACATTCCAAAAACCGCTTCAAAATTCTTGCTATTGACGAAGAAGAGGAAACGGAAGAAGTTCGGCTTGTGGGCGACTCCATGGTCCGTGGCCAATTAACCGAGTTCTGCGCCAGGGCACCCAGGACCAGAAAGCGATTCTGTATCCCAGGTGGCGGCGTGGACGACATTGTTGCGGCTGTGGAAGAGGTTTGCAGGCTCGCCCCCGCAAGCACTACATACGTCATCCACGTTGGATCTAACGATGTCCAACGGACCCGGTCAGAGGATCTACTTTGCAAGTACCGGTGGCTGATCAGGTCCTTCAAGGAAAAATCTAATAGAATCTTAATTACGGGAATTGTTCCCCGGATTGATGTAGAAAACCGATTCTACAACATAGCTACCAGTACAAATCGCCGACTAGCCAAACTCTGCAGGGAGGAGGACATCGGCTTTGTTGACACGTGGGATCATTTTTACTATGATAAATCTTTGTTTTCAGGAGATGGTGTACATCTCAATGAAGTAGGAGCTGCACGTCTTGGTCGTCTGCTGAACGATGCAGTCAAGGATTTCCGTTCAAAAAACGAGGTCAACCAGGGGCACCCGGCGGTAGTGTAAGTCAAATACGAAATTTACAGTGAAATTTATGAACAAATTGCAGAAATAACTAACATACAAGATACCGTAATTCTTGGCGATTTCAACTTACCCGTGACTATATGGGGCGATATTCTTACTTCACACTCTGGACACGACCTCTATGCTAACTTGCAAGAGAGTTCACTTTTTTAATTTGTACAATCTCCGACCCGTGGTAATAATGTGCTTGACCTTGTACTCGCAACAAAAGAAGAATTAATAGAAAATTTGAATGTTGGTGATGAATTCAGTAACAGCGACCATTGTACGATAACTTTCACTTTAAAGTTTACTAGTAACAAATCAAATAGCAGCATTGAGAAAGTCCCTAATTTCAAGAAAGCAAATTTTCATAAACTTAAATCAAAGCTAAAAGAAACTGACTGGAGCTTTCTGACTAACAATAACGACATAAATACATCTTGGGAGTGTTTCACAACCACTTACCTTAAGGCAGTGCAAGACTGCATACCATCGAAAATACGGCGTCCAGGCCATAATGATAAGCCCAAATGGTGGAATAAAGATATTTCAGACTGTCTGCTTGCTAACAAATTTGCAAATGATAGATTAAAATCCTCACAAAATGACGAAGAACGGGTGAAATTTGTAGAGCTACGACGACGCAAACCCCAAAAGTTAATTAAGCAAAGTAAAAAGACCCTGGAGTTACATGTTGCGAATCAAAGTAAAACAAACCCGAAAGAATTCTATAGTTATATCAGAAAGAAAAAAGTAGTTACTTCAACTGTTGGACCGTTAGTCGATGAAAATGGAGAATACACCAAAGACGAAGTACAAATGAGTTATGTCCTCAATACCTTCTTTGCATCAGTTTTTACAACTGAAGACCTCAGTGATATCCCTACACCATCGCCGATTCAGATTGATAATTCAGATGTTCTAAGCAATATCACCGTTACAGAGAGAAAAGTATTGAATTGTTTAGATAAACTCAAGGTAAATAAAACGCCTGGACCTGATACAATCTTGCCTAGAGTTCTAAAGGAAGCTAAGGATGAGCTCTCCAAACCACTGACATTGCTATTCAGTGAATCCTTGCAGTCTGGGACTATGCCTGATCAGTGGAAGCTAGCCAACGTAACACCGATATTTAAAAAAGGCAGCAAATCCCTACCCAGTAACTATCGTCCAATTAGCTTAACCTCAATTGTATGTAAAATGCTAGAAACGGTCATAAGAGACAGACTCGTAAATCACCTAGAGGCAAATAACTTACTTAAAGAAACTCAACACGGCTTTCGTAAAAAACGTTCTTGTTTAACAAACCTCTTAGACTTCTTCCACGATATCCTCAACCTCTACGATGAGAGTAAAGCTGTAGATATTATATACCTTGATTTTCAAAAGGCCTTTGACAAAGTTCCCCACAAACGTTTACTGCTAAAACAAAAAGCGCATGGAATACAAGACGGTGTGTTGAAATAGATAGAAAATTGGCTCAGCGACAGAAAGCAAAGAGTAATCATAAACGGTAAGGCATCTAAATGGACCAATGTAAGTAGTGGGGTACCCCAGGGATCGGTACTAGGACCAATTCTCTTTTTAATTTACATCAACGACATGGATGAGGGTCTCACCTGTACAATCTCAAAATTTACTGACGATACAAAAATTGCAAATAGCGTACTCTCAAAAGAACAAGTTGACGATATGCAACACAATCTAGATAAATTGTCATGTTGGGCCCAAATTTGGCAAATGAGTTTCAATGCGGATAAATGTAAAGTACTACATATCGGATACCTAAATGAGAAAGCAAACTATTCGATGAATGGCACTCAGATTAAGAATGTAAACAGAGAAACCGATCTGGGAGTAACAATATCGAGTAACCTAAAACCGAGTCAACAATGTTCAGAAGTTGTTAAGAAGGCAAACAAAATAATTGGCTTTATAGGCAGGTCATTTGAGCATAAATCTAAAGAAGTTATCCTAACCCTTTACAATTCCTTAGTCCGCCCTCTTCTGGAGTACTGCGTTCAATCCTGGTGCCCTTATTACCAAAAAGATATAAACAAGCTGGAACGAGTTCATTATAGAGTTACCAAAATTATACCTAGCCTAAAGAACAAACCATACGAAGAGCGTCTTAGAGAATTAAATCTATTTCCTTTAACCCAGCGCAGATTAAGAGGTGACTTAATTCAAGTGTTCAAAATCATCAAAGGCATCGACAATATGAACTGTAGTAAGTACTTCACTATCGACCAATCTAATTACACGCGGGGTTGCAAAATTATTGGTAAATCTTTTAACTCACACGAATCTAAGAATTTCTTCTTCAATCGAGTTGTCAACTTGTGCAATGGCCTTCCCCGAGACGTTATAGACTGCAGCACCGTTGATTCATTTAAACTCCGCCTAGACAAATATCTCGCATCAAACCCGCGACTGACTGCGTTTGTAAATGAATCACTTTATTTTATCCTCCCCTCAGTTACTAACCCATCTGTCCCCTACTAACTTCCTAATCCTGCCACGGACATTAGTTCCAGGGCAGTAGTTCCCTTTCCAATGTTCCCTTACCTACTCTAAACCACTGTTTAGACACTTGATCCTCAGTGTTTTGGAGGACAAGCAGCCTAGAGGGGTCACTAGGCCTGTTGTTGCTTGATTTCCTTTGTACTCCTTTGTACAACTATCACCATCATCGTACAATCAGCATTACTGCTGTCTCCATCATCACTACTATTATGGCCATCATCACTAATACTATGTTTAGTTCTGTCACCATCATATCTACTACTATCATGATCATCACTACCATCATCATCACTACTGTCATCATTATCACACAACTACAACCATCATCACTACTATTATCACTGCCATCACTACTTTCACCATCATCCCAATTATTACTACCATCACTTCTAATGTCAACTAAACTAACTTAACCAAACAAATGCGGGGCGAGTTTTTTGGGGGGCGTCATCTCCAATAACCATCTCCAACATCCCCATCATCTACTACCATCATCATTGCTACTATCACCACCACTATCACAACTACTTTCACAGTCACGACTGCCCTCACTACCATAATAACCATCATCATAATTATCACTACTGGCAATATCATAACTGCTACCATAATCACCACAACTATCATTACTACACTCAGACATATCGTCACCACTACAGATCATCACCACCATGATAAATACTATCACAATTACCAATACCATCACTACAAATACCATAATCACCATTATCAGCACAGCTGTGATGTGTGGTGTTCTGTAATGTGTGATTTTAAGTAAAAAAACATAGTTTTGACTTAAAATCATAACTATTGCACATATTCAAAAAATATTTTTTGATTGCCTGTCGCATTTACGCACTGAATGTTTGTGTGAAGTTTGGTGAAACTCTGTTGAATGTTGAACGGTCTAGAAGGAGTATTCGGACAGACAGACAGACATTTTGGCCAGCCTGGTACCACTGTACGGGGGTGGGGGTGGGGGGGGGGGGGGGGGGAATACCACTCTGCTTACGCAGAGTTGATAATAAATATATATAAGGACACACATACATATAAATCTCCCCTCATTATATCGAGCCATGGTCATAAAATACGCAATATTCACCAACCAAACTAAATAAACTGAAGAATGAGAATTAATGAAATCAATGAAGGTGGGAATGAGAAGCAGAGCAAAAAGACAAGAATAATTAGTAGGCAATTCAATGCAAATTAGATGGAGTATTAGAGGAGCTATAAATGAAGTGTAGGAATGAGGGAGGGAGAGAGGGTGGTGATGGTGGTGGTAGGAGTGAGGGAGAGGGGGGGGGGGGGGGAGGTAGGAGTGATGGATAGGGTGTGGTGGGGGTGTTGGTGGTGGTGGTGGTGGTGGAGGTAGGAGTGATGGATAGGCTGTGGTGGGGGTGGTAGTGGTGGTAGGATTGAGGGATAGGGTGTGGAAGGGGGTAGTGGTAGTGGTAGTGGTGATGATAGTAGGAGTGAGAGATAGGGTGTGGTAGTGGTGGTGATGTAGCCTACCATCACACACATAAATTGGTAGGATTGAGGGAGGGAGAGAGGGTGGTGGTAGGAGTGAGGGATAGGGTGTGGTGGGGTGGTAGTGGTGGTGATGGTAGGAGAGAGGGTGGTGGTAGGAGTGAGGGATAAGGTGTGGTGGTGGTGATGGTAGGAGTGAGGGAAGGAGAGAGGGTGGTGGTAGGAGTGAGGGATAGGGTGTGGTGGGGGTGGTAGTGTTAGGAGTGAGGGATAGGGGGTGGTGGTGGTAGGAGTGAGCGATAGGGTGTGGTAGTGGTGGTGGTGGTAGGAGTGAGGGATAGGGGGTGGTAGTGGTGGTGATGATGGTGGTGGTAGGAGTGAGGGATAGGGGGTGGTGATGGTGGTGGTAGGAGTGAGCGATAGGGTGTGGTAGTGGTATTGGGGGTGGTGGTGGTGGTGGTAGGAGTGAGGGATAGGGGGTGATAGTGGTGGTGATGGTGGTAGGAGTGAGGGATAGGGGGTGGTGGTGGTGGTAGGAGTGAGGGATAGAGGGTGGTAGGAGTGATGGATAGGGTGTGGTGGTGGTAGGAGTGATGGATAGGGTGTGGTGGGGGTGGTAGTGGTGGTGGTGGTGATGATGGTGGTGGTGGAGGTGGTGGTAGGAGTGAGGGATAGGGTGTGGTGGGGTTGGTAGCGGTGGTGGTGGTGGTGGTGGTGGTGGGAGTGAGGGATAGGGTGTGGTGGGGGTGGTGATGATGGTGGTGGGGGTGGTGGTAGGAGTGAGGGATAGGGTATGGTGGGGGTGGTAGTTGTAGTTGTGGTGGTGGTAGCGGTGATGGTGATCACCATCACAGCTACCTTTCCCTCCCCCCACCCCCCCACCCTATCCCTCACTCCCATCACCATCACTACTACTACCACAATCACCACCACCATCACTACTACGACCACAATCACCACCATCATCACTACTACGACCATAATCACCACCATCATCACTACTACCACCACAATCACCACCACCATCACTACTACGACCACAATCATAACTACTACGACCACAATCACCACCATCATCACTACTACGACCACAATCACCACCATCATCACTACTACGACCACAATCACCATCATCACTACTACGACCACAATCACCACCACCATCACTACTACGACCACAATCACCACCATCATAACTACTACGACCACAATCACCATCATCATCACTACTACGACCACAATCACCACCATCATCACTACTACGACCACAATCACCACCACCATCACTACTACGACCACAATCACCACCATCATAACTACTACGACCACAATCACCACCACCATCACTACTACGACCACAATCACCACCATCATAACTACGACCACAATCACCACCACCATCACTACTACTACCACAATCACCACCACCATCACTACTACGACCACAATCACCACCATCATAACTACGACCACAATCACCACCACCATCACTACTACTACCACAATCACCACCACCATCACTACTACTACTACTGCCACAATCACCACCACCATCACTACTACTACCACCTTCACTACTACTGCCACAATCACCACCACCATCACTAATACTACCACAATCACCACCACCATCACTACTACTACTACCACACTCACCACCACCATCACTACTACTACTACCACAATCACCACCACCATCACTACTACAATCACCACCACCGGCCTAGTCACCATCATCACTACAGCTATAACCATCATCACTACTACTAGTACTGTCACCATCATCACTACTACTGTTACCACCATCATCACTACTGTCATTATCACTAAAACTATCACCATCATCACTACTACTAGTATTCACCATCATCACTACTATTGTCACCATCATCATCACTAATGTTATTATCACTAAAACTATCACCATCATCACTACTATTATCACCATCATCATACAATCATCATTACTACTGTAACTATCATCATGACTAGCCTATTAGTACTGGCACCATAATCAATACAGTCACCATCATAACCACCACCACTATCACAACTTACACCACATGCACTACTACTACCACAAGTCACCACCATCATCACTATTACTACTACAAACCCTATACAATTATTAAGTCATCAACTCCAAGTTACTGTACATGTCAGTTACCAAAAACATCAGTTCTACCAGTGTAACATTTATCTTCATTGACAATCCAATTTTCTTAATATTCCAACAACATTATACAAACAAATCTAAGGAACGATTAAATATCTGAAGACAAGACATAAGCGATAGACGAAGATTAAATATTTCAGTAACATATATTTAGATAACTCAACATATTTTGTAACAGCATTCGTTCCAACTTTCTTAAGGGGAGATGGGCCGGTTTTCTGGACCACTCTCTCCCTCGTGATTAGCCCCATTAGTTTTGGGATTTTAAGACGTTTGGCCCATTAGTTTGGCGATATTAAGACTTTTCGCTCCATTTCTTTGTCAATATTTAGACCTTTCGTGCTATTCAGGTGTCGCCTTGGCGAACGATAGTGAGCCTGTAATGTTGGAAAAACTGACCTTCGGCCGGGATATTTTTCTTCCGAAAAATTTACAAATTAATCTACAAGGGGATCTAATGGATGTTTTTTTAAGTTTGATTGAGGTCTAGTTCGGAAATTAGAACAATAATGCATTAATGAAAAAATCGACCAAAAAGTGAACTATCCCCCCTTAAACACTCTCTCTTTCACTCCATTAAGGGGAGATTTTCACTTGAGGGATTATTTTCTTATCCCCTTTCTCCCTCATGTTTAACCCCATTGTTTTGAGATTTTAAGACATTCGCCCCATTAGTTTGGCGATTTTGTGAACTTTCGCTCCATTTGTCAATTTTAAGTTCAAATTCGAATTTCAAATTTTGAAATTTAAGCCTTTATTTAGCCATAAAGGAATACAGACACAAAATATGTACATGGACGACACCTTCTTGATTTTTAAAATATAAAGAAATTCACAACCCACACGTGCCTCTCTCAACCTTGTCATGGCTCGTGACATATAGGGTAGAGGGAGTGTATGGAGGGAAAGTTAAGGAGGGGTTAAAAAGGAAGAAATTGAAGAGGGAAAGAAGGAAGAAGTTAGACAGAGAGAGAGTTAGGGAGGGGGAAAGTTGGAGAGGGAAGGAGGGGTTACCAAGCAGCTGACGCTTTACTGACTATGTCACAGATCGTGACATATAGGGTAGAGGGAGGGGAGAGGGAGGGGGAAAGTTGGAGAGAGAGGGTTGGGTTGCCTCTCTCATTTAATTTAACTTGGGACACCAGTCATCACCCAGATAAGGGCAACAACTGGATTTGTTCGGTAATAACCTAACCAGTTAACATGTCTAATTGTTGTAGACGGAGCACTCCGTCTAGCTCCCTCAACGTGGAGGGAGTAGAGGCTCGAACTACAGACCTAGCGGTGAGAGATGGTAGTTCTACTCAACACGCTAGCGTTAACTGGCTGATATTATCAATGTTAATGGGTCTATTTAAGCATACTTTGTTGTTATTATGATTACTTATATGTTTATCTATTGCCAGAAGGACTTATCCCCGAGGGGGTGGCCGCTAATGAATATCATCCATGTATCTTTGTCAGTTGGCGTAAATTATTATAATTATTATTATTATTATTATTAACTATTATTTTATGGATTATTTGTTTTGAGTATGACTTAACAATCCCTCCTTCACATTGCAGAAGTTATGATTATCAAAATTAGTGAATACCCCGATCCACATCTCTCTGAAACTCCCTTCCTCAGAGTAAATTCCCTCCATCTTTCAATTCACAACAGCTTAACCCCTTCTGTACCGGCAACGTCTTATACATTTTATTCTGGCTTCTATTAGACGATTTTATTCAGTTTAAAAAAGTCATCCCGCAATGAACAGGCTTCAAACTATCTTGCACAACACTTTCCACTACCTCAGATCCTTCTTAACCCCTTCAGCCCCATGACTCCTTGTTACCTTTGATGCTGGCTAAAATTAGATGAATTTAAGCAGTTTAAGAAGGACCTGTGTTACTAAATGGGTTTATTGAGATCGTATTTACCCATTTGAGTCGGATAGGTAGATTACAAACTAAAGAAAATCGTCTAATGGTAACCAAAATAGGATGCAAATTACGTAATGGTTGTGAAGGGGTTAAGCCGCACAGAATCGTCTCAATAAAGCTAGAATACAAATTAATAATACGTCGCCGGTACAGAAAGGGTTAAATCCAATTATATAGAGTTTTCTTGAAGGTAAAACACCATGTTTATGTAAACTATAGATCTGGCTTCCAGAGATTTAATAACAATAATAATACTAATATAAATAATAATAATAATAATAATAATAATAATAATAACAACTAACAATAACGATAATAATACAAATAATAATACTATTAATAATAATTAACCCTTTTTACAATCAGAGATCCTTCTTAAGCTGCGCAAAATGTCTAGATATAGCTAGAATAAGATAAAAACGACGTCAACGGTACAGATGGGGCTAAACACATTCTTTTTCACTCCATTAGTTTGGAGATTTTAGGACGTTTAACCACATGTGTTTGATGATTGCAAGACACTTCACTCCTTTCAGTTTTGTTTTTGTTTTTGTTTTTATTTATGGGCGAGTGAAAATGAGCCTGCAAAGTAGGTGAAAACGGTCTTCGAGCTGGACATTCCTCTATTGAATGATATACAGTACCGGTATATATTGAATGATATACAGTACCGGTATATATTGAATGATATACAGTACCGTTATATATTTAGCTTGACGGGATTCTGGAGGCTTTTCTTTCCTCTTTTTCGTCTTAGGGACAAACTAAAATGAGACTGCTAAACATTTCCTTAGCAGTCAAAACCATAAATAATAATAAAATAATATAATATTAACTCAAAGATGTCGCACCAGATAATGTTACACCACCTGTTAAATCACCAGAGGTCACTCCATCAATCTGCCATATTAATCTCTCTCTCTCTCTCTCTCTCTCTCTCTCTCTCTCTCTCTCTCTCTCTCTCTCTCTCTCTCTCTCGTACACCATAACCTCTGCGTGGGCCACATTGATAATAAAGTAATATCACCACCAACATGCGAGGAAGGGGAAGACGAGACTCGGGAGGTCCACTTTAGGGGGGACACCTTCTTTTATTCTCTCTCTCTGTCTCTCTCGTACATTAATAAGAAAGTAATATCACCACCAACATGCAAGGAAGGGGGACACGAGAGGGAGGTCCACTTAAGGGGGGACACCTGCTTTTGTCCTCTCCTTTTCTCCCTTTCTGTGGAACCGTCTTGGTGGTGTAATGGTTAGAGTGTTTACAAATCTGTGTGTGATAACCCAGGTTCGAATCCCGGTGGATCACATAATTATATGCTTTCATTAATTTCATTGGAGGTGTTTGGTGTTGGGGTGAAATTAATAAAATATATATTGTATCCATTCGACCCCATTCAGCCTACTGTTTTAAAACGTTTATCCCCATCCAACTGTCGATAGTGAGCCAGCATTGTTTGGAGAAATCCGGCTTTGCCTGAAAAAAAATTCTATCGAAAAAGGTACAAATTTAGCCTGCTGACAAAACATTATGAAAAATATGCTGACTCGCTACCGCTCCTCTGGAAAAAATCGACACCTGGATGGGGATAAACGTCCTAAAGCAGTATGCTGAATGTGGCCGAATGAATACAACCCAGAGAAAGAGGGAGATAGAAAAAAAAAACCCGAGGAGATCCACTGAATAGTTGTGGGAACGTGTTAAGAGGTGCTCTAATAGTATTGAAAGAACACTCACAAAGCCCTCTCTATATATTGAACAAATCTATGAAACGCTTCCTTTAAAATGGAACGAGGTTTCCAAATATTTTCGGAATGACTATTTGATAAGGCGATTGAAATATTGAATAATTACTTAAGGGGAGATTTTTTTTTGCTCCATAGACATCCATCAAGTTAAAAACAAAAACATCCGCACAAGACTTCCTTGCGATATAAATTTGTAAATTTGTTGGTAGACATTTGTTCCGGCCAGACGACGGTTCCTCCTAAATTATAGGATCACTATCGCTCATCAGCAAAAAATCAACACCTAAATGGCACAACAGTTCTGAAAAGTGACAGAAATTGGGGCGAAATGTCTTAACACCGCCGAACTAACAAACTAACGTATAACAATAGCAAAACTAATGGGGCTAGGCTAATCATCAGGGAGAAGGAGGTTCGAAAAATAATCCCTTAAATTAAAATTAGTTAATAACAAGGCATATGATTAATGCTGTGCCCTGAAACTAAGTGGCTGAGATTCATCAGATTCATTATGTCCAAGGAATTAAGTGTACGATATACTTTACAAATGTTTTCTCATAATAATGATAAAGGAAATGGTCGTTTGCCTTTTCAACTTGGTTTTTCCGCATTCGTCTTGACCTAATATGTCTTCTCTCTCTCTCTTGCTCTCGTGCATGTGTGCGTGTGTGTATTTTTGGAAGTGTGCGACTGTGATATAAATCCATGTAATTTCTCAACACTTTCCTTATTATTCGATTTGTAAAGTTTTTCCCACACTTCCTTTATTGACTGATAGATAGATGGGTAGATAGACAAGTTGAAAAACTCATTACAATTTGAGGAAGGAAAAAAATTGAAAATTTATGAGGCATTACTTAGGCCATGAAAGTAATCTGTGTTATATATGAGGCCGTTATGTGATGATGGGGTGTGAGAGAGAGAGAGAGAGTGAGTGTGTGTGTTTGTGTGTGTGTGTGAGAGAGGAGGAGAGTGTGTGGGTGTGGGTGTGGGTGTGAATGTGGGCGTGCGTGTGTAAAGCAGAGACAATCCCAAGATAAAGTATACATGCAAGAAAAAGATATATCTTGTTAATTAATTGTTAATTAAATAGTGGTAATGTGAAGGTTAGTGTGATAAGAATATATAAAGTAGATGTACTATAAATATATTTCTATAATTATGAACTTTATATACATGCATACTATTAAATATAATATATACATTTATAGTGTAATCTATATACTCCAATTCATCTCTCTCTCTCTCTCTTTCCTTCTCTCTCTCTCTCTCTCTCTCTCTCTCTCTCTCTCTCTCTCTCTCTCTCTCTCTCTCTCTCTCTCTCTCTCTCTCTCTCTCCAGCACGTAACGATGCAACCAGGCACATTATACATATTCGTGCTTTTGATCTCTATTATATAATTACATCAAGGGATAATTTATCATAAAGTTTGACAGGTAAAATATTCATGTAGCGTGGGAGTGTGATGGATATGTATTATAATGTATAATTAATGATGAACGAGGTGAGAACGAGTAATGCAAATGACAGTGCAGGTACAGTCAACTCGTGTAATCGTTTTAATCGGATTTTTTTTTTTTTTTTTTTTTTGTTATGTTGTTTTTGTGTTTTCCCTGTTCTTGCTCTGTCTTGAGTCGGCTACCCCTAAAATGGAGATTGGGCCTGAGCATATAGATAGAATAGATAGATACATTGCACATTTATTTTATACATTAACATTTAAGCTCTTCATAAGTCTAAACAATATTCTGAGACTGCGGATTATACTAGTTGATTATACTGTACATATGGATGAGAGAGAGAGAGAGAGTGTGTGTGAATGTGTGTGTGTGTGTGTGTGTGTGTGTGTGTGTGTGTGTGTGTGTTGTGTGTGCTACAATATATATCTCAGTTGATAAAGTATTTTTGCTGGACATTTAGAACATTAAAGCGATTAAAGCGAAGGTTGGAGTGACACAGGGGAGATCAAAATTGACACCCCTCGGTCCATATAGAGTTAACCCCTTCTGTACCGACAACGTCCTTTTCATTATAATCTGGCAACTATTAGACGATTTTATTCAGCTTAAGAAGGCCGTCTACCCATTTAAAAGCGGCAGATTAACTGTTAGCTACCATATATTGATCCTGTTAGCTACCATATATTGATCCTGTTAGCTACCATATATTGATCCTGTTAGCTACCATATATTGATCCTGTTAGCTACCATATATTGATCCTGTTTGCTACCATATATTGATCCTGTTAGCTACCATATATTGATCCTGTTAGCTACCATATATTGATCCTGTTAGCTACCATATATTGATCCTGTTAGCTACCATATATTGATCCTGTTAGCTACCATATATTGATCCTGTTAGCTACCATATATTGATCCTGTTAGCTACCATATATTGATCCTGTTAGCTACCATATATTGATCCTGTTAGCTACCATATATTGATCCTGTTAGCTACCATATATTGATCCTGTTAGCTACCATATATTCTTCCTAAGCTTCATAAAATCTTCTAAATGTAGCTGAAATCAAACACAAGAGACGACACCGGTACAGAAGGGGTTAAGGGGGTATGGGCGTATTTATTTGCTCATTTATGAATTTGTCTTATTATTTTTCTCAATTTCCTTCTTAAACCTCCATCAGGCTTTACAAAACACCAACCCAAGACCCTCCTTCAAGATAAATGTGTACATTTTTCGACAGAAAAATTTCCCGTCTGAAGGCCGGTTTCTCTTACATACAGGCTCGCTATCGCTCGTCAGGAAAATTATGACACCTAAATGACACGAAAAGGCGTAATATTTACAAAGAAACGGGGTGAAACGTGTTGATATCGGTTAAGTGCACACACAACATATATACAGAGTGTACACATGCCTTAATCATATTACAACATACACACATGTACTTTCAGGACAATACTATCATTGTTTAATATCCCATGGTAAGATACCGTACTCTTTAATGACGGCAGCGTTGCACCAAATATATCCGGCACCGCTGTAACATGTTTTCATCAGTAACATCCGGTCGGCACTCAGCATAGCAGTGCCTCCCAGCTCTCTGTATATCTTTGGCTAAGAAGAACCTGCAAACTTATCTCTGGACTTGTATTCTACATCCTTGTGCAAGAAAGGATTATTAAGGTTGTTGTAGCTTCAAATGACAACCATACATGGCGCAGTCAGTGTATTAAAGCCAGGAGATACGAGCCAAGACCGGATTAGCAGCCAGCCATCTTGCAAGACCTCGCCTCTCTAGCCCTGGATATATTATTGTGCAGTGCTTTATACTGCATGAAGTGCTTAAGAGTGTAGTGCAGTGCCTTTATTATATGTCCCATGTCATTTGTGCCCATTCCCGACTTGCTGTGAGGGTTATAGCTGCCGAAACAGAGCTGGACAAGAGCTAAGAGCAACATACTCTCTGACGGCTCCAGCCACACTGAACTCTGCAGCTAAGCAGATAAGCTACCACCCCTCACGCCCTCCAGCTGTGCCGGTACATGCGCGCACGGACACACGCACATCGCTGCCAAGTCAACACGGTGTTGCCAAGCCTACCGCACTCACGGATTTACACCAGTGAGGAACGGTGCACGGCCAACACAGAAAAGGTCTCATCTACCAGTCACAATGTCCAACAGATTTGAGATATTGGTAGAGATGGAAGACGAACCAGAAGAGACCAGGCTTGTTGGGGATTCCATCCTACGAGGACAGGTCGAAGAGTTCTGCGACAGAGTCCCAAATCAACGAAAAAGATTTTGCATCCCAGGAGCTGGACTGGACGACATTGTGGAAGCCTTCGAAGATACCACAAAGGATGCAAATGAAAATACCCTTTTTGTCATCCATGCTGGTTCAAATGACGTCATGCGCACCAGATCCGAAGAGTTGATGGAGAAATATCGCAAGATGATCCAGCACTACAAAAACAAGTCAAGGAATATCATCATCTCAGGAATTCTCCCCAAGATCGACGCACCTGACAAATTCTACGACAAGGCTTTCAGCACAAATAGCCGACTAAAACATTTGTGTCTGAGGGAAGAAGTTGAATTCATCAACCTCTGGGACAACTTCTACAACCAGCCTACTCTGTTCCGCAAGGATGGCACTCATCTAAACCCTGTGGGTTCAGCACGCATGGGTCGTCTCCTACACGAAGCAGTCCGCAGCCATGGATCAAAAAACGCCATCCGAGAAGAAGCAGCAGTGACATAAATCATCCAACGCCAAGAAAAAAACAGAGGCAACCGAGGACCACCAGCGATAAGGACCGAAGACAGCGAGGACAGAGGACAGCCATGAACATAAATGTAGATCCGACAAGAACCAAAAATATTATTAAAGAGCGTTCCGTGAGTTCTAAAATAACAAATTTAAATGTTTTCTATGCAAACGCTCGTAGCATACGCAATAAATTTTCAGATTTAGAGGAGCTAGTGTTTACAGAAAATTATGATGTGATTGGCATAACAGAATCTTGGCTCAATACAGAAGATAGAGACTTTTTAGCAGAGTATTCACTTCCCGGTTATGTAATGTTTGAGAAAAGCCGAATCAATCGAAATGGAGGTGGCGTTTTACTTTATATCAAAGAAAGTCTTAACCCTACCCTCTTGTCAAAACCTCAAATTGTGAACGTCGACGCATCTTTTGTGCTAATAAAGAATAATAAAGGTACAAAAATAATACTTGCATTAATATACAGACCTCCAGCTCAATCAGTGCAAACTGACCGAGAAATTTACGAACAAATTGCAGATGTAAGTAACTCACAAGATACCGTAATTTTTGGTGACTTTAATTTACCTGTGACCAAGTTGGGCGATACTCTTACTTCACACTCCGGACATGACTTGTATACGAACTTGCAAGAGAGTTCGCTTTATCAATTTGTTGGAACGCCGACCCGTGGTAATAACGTTCTTGATATTGTACTTGCAACAAAAGAAGAATTAATAGAGAATATGAATGTTGGTGATGAATTCAGTAACAGAGACCATCGTACGATAACTTTCACTTTAAAGTTTACTAGTAACGAACCAAATAGTAGCATCGAAAAAGTCCCTAATTTCAAGAAAGCAAACTTCCATAAACTTAGAGCTATGTTTAAAGAAACTGACTGGAGCTTTTTAATTAACAATAACGACATAAATACATCTTGGAAGTTATTCGAAGCCACTTACCTAAAAGCAGTGCAAGACTGCATACCATCGAAAACTCGGCGTCCAGGCCATAATAATAAGCCCAAATGGTGGAATAAAGATATTTCAAACTGCCTGCTTGCTAAAAAATGTGCTAATGATAGATTAAAATCCTCACAAAATGACGAAGAACGGCTGAAATTTGTAGAGCTACGACGCAAAGCCAAAAAGTTAATTATGCAAAGTAAAAAAACCTTAGAGATACATATTGCGAATCAAAGTAAAACAAATCCGAAAGAATTCTATAGTTATATCAGAAAGAAAAAAGTCGTTACTTCAACTGTTGGACCGTTAGTCGATGAAAATGGAGAATACACCAAAGACGAAGAACAAATGAGTAATGCCCTCAATACCTTCTTTGCATCAGTTTTTACAACAGAAGACCTCAGTGATATCCCTACACCATCGCCGATTCAGATTGATAATTCAGATGTTCTAAGCAATATCACCGTTACAGAGAGAGAAGTATTGAATTGTTTAGATAAACTCAAGGTAAATAAAACGCCTGGACCTGATACAATCTCGCCTAGAGTTCTAAAGGAAGCTAAGGATGAGCTCTCTAAACCACTGACATTACTATTCAATAAATCCTTGCAGTCTGGAACTATGCCCGATCAGTGGAAGCTAGCCAACGTAACACCGATATTCAAAAAAGGCAGCAAATCCCTACCCAGTAACTATCGTCCAATTAGCTTAACCTCAGTTGTATGTAAAATGCTAGAAACGGTCATACGAGACAGACTCGTAAATCACTTAGAGGAAAATAACATACTTAAAGATACTCAACACGGCTTTCGTAAAAAACGTTCCTGTTTAACAAACCTCTTAGACTTCTTCCACGATATCCTCAACCTCTACGATGAGAGTAAAGCTGTAGATATTATATACCTTGATTTTCAAAAGGCCTTTGACAAAGTTCCCCACAAACGTTTACTGCTAAAACTAAAAGCGCATGGAATACAAGACGGTGTGTTGAAATTGGATAGAAAATTGGCTCAGCGACAGAAAGCAAAGAGTAGTCATAAACGGTAAGGCATCAAAATGGACCAATGTAAGTAGCGGGGTACCCCAGGGATCGGTACTAGGACCAATTCTCTTTCTAATTTACATCAACGACATAGATGAGGGTCTCACCTGTACAATCTCAAAATTTGCTGACGATACAAAAATTGCAAATAGCGTACTCTCAAAAGAACAAGTTGACGATATGCAACACAATCTAGATAAATTGTCATGTTGGGCCCAAATTTGGCAAATGAGTTTCAATGCGGATAAATGTAAAGTACTACATATCGGATACCTAAATGAGAAAGCAAACTATTAGATGAATGGCACTCAGCTTAAGAATGTAAACAGAGAAACCGATCTAGGAGTAACAATATCGAGTAACCTAAAACCGAGTCAACAATGTTCAGAAGTTGTTAAGAAGGCAAACAAAATAATTGGCTTTATAGGCAGGTCATTTGAGCATAAATCCAAAGAAGGTATCCTAACCCTTTACAATTCATTAGTCCGCCCTCTTCTGGAATACTGCGTTCAATCCTGGTGCCCTTATTACCAAAAAGATATAAACAAGCTAGAACGAGTTCAACGTAGAGTTACCAAAATGATACCTAGCCTAAAGAACAAACCATACGAAGAGCGTCTTAGAGAATTAAATCTATTTCCTTTAACCCAGCGCAGATTAAGAGGTGACTTAATTCAAGTGTTCAAAATCATGAAAGGCATCGACAATATGAACTGTAGTGAGTATTTCACTATCGACCAATCTAATTACACGCGGGGAAACGGTTGCAAAATTATTGTTAAATCTTTAAACTCACACGAATCTAAGAATTTCTTCTTCAATCGAGTTGTCAACTTGTGGAATGGGCTTCCCCGAAACGTTATAGACTGCATCACCGTTGATTCATTTAAACTCCGCCTAGACAAATATCTTGCATCAAACCCGCGACTGACTGCGTTTGTAAATGAATAACTTTATTTTATCCCCCCCTCAGTTACTAACCCATCTGTCCCCTACTAACTTCCTAATCCTGCCACGGACATTAGTTCCAGGGCAGTAATTCCCTTTCCAATGTTCCCTTACCCACTCTAAACCACTGTTTGGACACTTGATCCTCAATGTTTTGGAGGACAAGCAACCTAGAAGGGTCACTATATCTGTTGTTGCTTGATTTCCTTTGTACTCCTTTGTACTCATTCACTCACTCTAGCACAGATAATTTCACTCACTATTAAATAAACTGTTCCAGTTGTACTGCACATTTTCATCGTTCCTGCAAGACTACAGTGTGTCAGCTATCAACCAATTATGGAGGGAGATGGGCAGATTCATGGGGAGCCCAGAGACACCCCACACGACCATACTGGGGAGGGAGATAATGGTGGAGATACTGTTGGAGTTGCTGGTACGGGGGTACCAGTCAGTTCATTCCTCTCCAACCTCTCCTCTCACCACCCCTCATTTTACTCCACCTCCCCAACCTCCCCCCACTTTACCTCCCCTACACTATAGGGGGATGTCACCACACCCTGCAAGTCTACAACCTACCACAAGTGCAGACCTCCTTCAGCTCATACAGTATATGGAGCAATACAGACAACGGGATGACTATATCAGAAGACAGGAGGCGGACCGCAGAAGACAGGAGGAGGAAAACAGACTACACATGGAATAGGACCACAGGAGGCAGGTGGATGAAGCCAAGTTCTCCGCCCTTGTCCAGGCTCTGGCCTAAATTACCCCACCTGCTGCCGCTCCTACACCCACCTCACCGGGGACAACACCCAATTCCACAACATCCTCCACCCCTACAGCTCCACCTCTACCACAGAAGGCTATCACCCAGAACCCGCCGCCCCTTCGTGCTGATGCCACCTTTCAGGTATTCAGAGGATGGAGGCGTCGGTGGGACGATTACTCTATTATGGTAGACTTATCTAATCTACCGAGGGAGAAACAACTGATCCAGGTGCGGATGTGCTTAACCCTGGAGACACAGCGGCTTTTGGAGCACACCTTCAGCATACCCCCTGACACCGACAAGACCGTTGACGCAGTCCTCGATGCACATCAGGAGCACATCAAGAATTCTCGCAATGAAGCTCTCCGTCGCAGGGACCTGTTCAGTTGCAAGCATAAACAGGGCGAGTCATTCAACAACTTCTACGTCCGCCTCTGCCACATTGCCGAAGAAATTGACGTCTGCCCATGGAACTCTTCAGCCTGCATGGAGACCCAACTCAAGAATGTCATTCTAATGGGCATACACGACGAAGAACTTGTACAGACGCTGATTTCCCTCGACGCCACCCCTTCCTTACAGGACATTGTCAACACTTGCCATTCATACGAGGCCACTCGAAGCGCTACGTCAGCCATACGTGCCCCACCGTCCCAGGTTAACGCTGTGTCAGCGTACAAGCAGAACAAGCAAGTTAAGCAACGCGACAAGTTCTCCACATCGCAACAGTCCTTGGCGTCGGCTGCCGCCTGCCAGCGTTGTGCTCGCCGGCACAACAAGAACAAGTGCCCGGCTGAAGACTACACCTGCACTAACTGCGGCCGTTGTGGTCATAAGCCTAGGACTCCTGCTTGCCCTGCTACCACCACCCAGTGTCGTCGCTGCAACTATATGGGCCACTACGACAAATGCTGCAGATCTTCCAAGACGCCCGCCACACAGGACAACGACGCTTCCTCCCACAACAAGTCTACAGCAAAGAAGACCATAAGTTGCCGACGTGTGGGATCACCTGTTCAGGCACCCACACTTACATCCGTGAGTCTCACCTACGGCGGCACCACCAGAAAACTCCACATGCTTCCAGACACAGGTGCAGACATCACAGTGATCGGCCTCCGACACCTCGACATACTTCGGATTCTTCTCAGCAGCCTACGACCTCCGCCTCCGACAACAACGCTCAACGCGGATGGCTCTGCAATGGCTCCTGCTTTGGGGACATTTCATGCACAACTCACCATCAGCAAACATTCCTGTTCTGCCACAATCCAAGTCCGCGAGGGTGTTCAGACGCCGCTTCTGTCCAAACGCCACTGTCAAGAATTGGCCATCATCTCAGCGGAATTCCCCAAGCCAATTCTACAGGTTAAACACATCAACAGGTGTAAGGAGCTACCCTTCACAGCCACCACGTCACCTGCACAAGCCAAGGAATTCTTTCTTCAAGAGTTCAAGGACGTGTTGGTCTCCAAGGAGGATCTCCAGACAGCTCCACTCAAGCCAATGAAGGGTCCCCCAATGCGGATCCACCTCAAGGACGATGCCGTGCCTTTTGCCATCTACACCACGCGGCAGATCCCCTTTGCTTTCAGGGACAAAGTTAAGCGGGAGCTGGACTCGCTAGTGGCACAAGGTATCATCAAACCGGCCGGCGATGAGCCTTCTGAGTGGTGCCACCCACTCGTCGTCGTCGCCAAGCCCAACGCAGAAGTTCGCCTCACAGTAGACCTCACCAAGCTCAACTGCCAAGTTTCCCGCCAAGCCCACCCCTCACCGACGCCTTTCGAAGTGATCCACAATGTGGCCCCGCAGGCGAAATTCTTCACAACGGCAGACGCCCTGAGTGGATATTGGCAGATGGAACTTGCGGAGGAGGACCAGCATCTCACAACTTTCATCACACCGTATGGCTGTTTCCAACACTGTAGAGGTCCAATGGGTTTCGCTGCAACAGGAGACGCCTTCTGCCTTCGCGGTGATAGGGCCTCCAAGGGGTGCAAAATTGTGCCAAGGTTGTCGACGACGTGCTGCTCTACGACGAGGACTTCAACACACATCTTCAGCGTATCCATGAAGTGCTCATACGGTGCCGCAACAGTGGGATCACACACAACAAGGACAAGTTCGTGGTCGCCGCACCCAGTGTGAACTTCTGTGGGTACACGCTCTCAGGTGAGGGCATCTCGGCTGATCCTGGCAAAGTCGGAGCGATCAAGGACTTCCCGACACCAGCCCACATCACCGACCTTCGCTCCTTCATGGGTTTGGTGAACCAGCTGGCGGAGTTCATCCCCGACATCGCCACTGCCGCTCAGCCCCTGCGCCCCCTGATGAGCCCGAAGAGGTCGTTCATGTGGACCGCTGACCACAATGAGGCTTTCTGCCGGGTCAAGGCTGCCCTGCTCAGTCCACCCGTCCTAGCCCCATTCGACCCTTCCTTACCAGTGATTCTACAAACTGATGCGTCCCGCCTCAACGGTATTGGATACGCCCTCCTACAGGATCATGGCAACAACCGGCTCCGCTTAGTTCAGTGTGGCTCAAGGTTCCTAAGCGACCCCGAGTCCCGCTATGCCACCATTGAGCTGGAGAGGCTAGCCGTGGTCTGGGCCATGTCCAAGTGCAAGTTCTACCTGATCGGACTGCAACACTTCACCCTCATGACGGACCATCGCCCCCTCATCCCCATCTTCAACAACTACACCCTTGATGCGGTTGAAAATCCCCGCCTCCAACGTCTGAAGGAGAAAGTCGCACCTTACCTCTTCACAGCTGTTTGGCGCGCTGGCAGGTTGCTCTGCATCCCTGATGCGTTGTCACGGGCCCCTGTCAGCCACCCGACGCCAGAGGATGAGTTAGCATGTGCTGACGCCACGGTTCACCTCAGGTCCCTCGTGACTTTCAACGCCGCCGCCACCGACGTCAACTCTCCTTCACAGGACGCAGACAGGATTCTCCAGGAATTCTGAGACGCAGCCAGAGCGGATCCTGTGTACATCCACCTGCGTGAGTGCGTTACTTCGGGTTTCCCCACCAACCGCTACGACCTGCACAACTCTCTACTCCCATTCTGGAAACTCCGAGACTACCTGCCAGCAGATGGTGAACTCGTCCTGTACGGAGCGAGGGTTGTGGTTCCTGAAGCCCTCCGCCGCCGCACCTTGGCTCGCCTGCATGAGAGCCACAGAGGTGTGGAGGCCACTAACCGTAGGGCGCGACAGGCTGTTTTTTGGCCTGGCATCAACTCGGACATCGCCAACACAGTCCAAGCTTGTGAGCCGTGTCAGGTCTTACAGCCTAGTTAGCAGCAGGAACCCATGATCAACGACGACAACCCAACTAGGCCTTTCGAGTCTGTTTCAGCCGACTTCTTCGCTGTGGCGGGGAAATCCTTCCTTGTCGTAACAGACCGACTCTCCGGGTGGCCCGTTGTCGTACCCTGCAAATGAGATACTACCGCTTCAAACACCATCAGGATCTTCTGCCGCTACTTCAGGGAAGTTGGTGTACCCCTCCGCCTACATACAGATGGAGGCCCACAGTTTACTAGCCGTGAGTTCCGGGACTTCATGGAGCGTTGGGGATTCAATCACTTGGTCTCTTCCCCACACTACCCACAATCCAACGGTCATGTCGAGTCTGCCGTCAAGTCCGTCAAACACCTCATACTGAAGACGGGTCCCTCAGGCAACATCGACTGTGAGGACTTTGACCGTGGACTGTTGGAGCTCCGCAACACCCCGAACTTTACAGACCGCTCCCCGGCACAAATCCTGAATGGCCACCCACTACAGTCTTGTGTCCCTGCTCATCCCCAGTCCTTTGCAGCAGAGTGGCAAGCCAAGGCCGAGGACTGTGACCGCCGTGCAGCCGCCCACACTGCGCTGGTGCAGAGAAACTATGACCAGCACGCACGCCCCCTTCCCAGGTTGAGAGTCGGCACCACAGTGCGGATCCAAGACCCGACTTCTCACCGCTGGGACAAGGTTGGGGTCGTCATGGGCTGCGGCAGGTCCAGGGATTATGAGGTTCGTCTCCCCAGTGGTAAGATATATTGGCGGAACCGTCGCTTCCTCCGCCCAGTGAATTCCTCTGGTGTTGAACCCCTCCCCCATAACCCTGAGATCCCTGTGTCTTGCACGGACCCAGAAAGAGAGTCCTTCACTTCCCCCATGGCCCCACGTAGGTCTGAAAGGCTCCTAGAAAAAGAGTCAGCTCGACAACGTCTTGCGAGCTTGAAGGGGGATGGAGGTGTTGATATCGGTTAAGTGCCCACACAACATATATACAGAGTGTACACATGCCTTAATCATATTGCAACATACACACATGTACTTTCAGGGCAATACTATCATTGTTTAATATCCCATGGTAATATACCGTACTCTTTAATGATGGCAGCGTTGCACCAAATATATCCGGCACCGCTGTACATGTTTTCATCAGTAACATCCGGTTGGCACTTAGCATAGCAGTGCCTCCCAGCTCTCTGTATATCTTTGGCAAATAAGAACCTATAAACTTATCTCTGGGCTTTTATTCTACATCCTTGTGCAAGAAAGGATTATCAAGGTTGTTGTAGCTTCACATGACAACCATACAAAATGTCTTAAACTCGCCAAACTAATGGGTCGATCGTCTTAAAATCTGATAACTAATGGGGCTAAACATGATGAAGAAGGGGGACCAGACAAACGACCCCTCTCCCCTTAAAGGCAGGTGGAGGGCTGGTCTTGTCAGTATTTTGGCTAGGCCTCGCTTGCCTCTCATTGTTTAATATCTCACTCTTAACCTTATTTGATCCTAGGTGGTTTATTTTGGACCTCCCCTGTTTTGTTTCATTAATTTGGGAATTTTAACCCGTTTCACTTGTTACGATCCAGGTTCTCAAAGACACAGGGCTCTTCAACATTGGACTAGATAATGGCAAAATGCAACAACGGTAACACTAGATCCAACCCCTGCCTTAAACACTGGAAAACAAAACACCATTACCGCCCTGAGTCGTGCCTGGACAACGAGGTATCCTATGACTCGGTAACTGGTGCACACACACTAGGCTGACGCTCGATGAAACAGCCTATTCTCAAACAGTAAAAGATTACTCGATTAGGTTACACAAAGAAAAGATAGTTAACGTGATTAATTAACGTTACGGTAGATACTCAAATAACTGGCACTCCTGTATTAAAGAAAGTGCAATGCTAGTCCTGCAACATCAACTGGAAACTTCTGAAATAAGTCTGATGCTGGGAAGATGTTCGTAAAGAATCTTGAACAATTATAATGCAGAATACGGGTCACAATAAATACTAGGACATATAGTAATAATAGGCAGGCGAATAATAAAGGCTGCGCAAAGGTAGTAATGCTCGACAACTAAAGAAATGCTTCGTGACACAACGCAACAGCCTACTAGGGTTGTGCAACTCAACAACAACCTCGGCTCAAATGTGCAGTGAATAATAATGTGGCATACATATAATAATGGAGCTTATCTCTAACCAGTGTCTGCTTAGTTAATAAAGTCTAGCTGGGGTATCAAGGCAGGGCAACAATGGGCGAGCATGCAGCTCGTAGCCTAACGTTGTCCGAAGGTGGTATAATGAAGATTACGTTATATGACGGGGATGCTCTCTTGATAAATCCAGGTCTCTAGTACCTAGTTCTATCCTGGCGATCCCTCAGAAGTCAATACAAAGAGGCAGCACTATGTTGTGAGGGATAGGCTATGGCCCTCTCACACCACAGTGCTGTGCTCGCAAAGTAAACCCACCCGAAGACAACCTAGGCTCCCACAGTACCTGTCGATGTCGTGCAGGGCTTAGCTAACACTGCACACATTGGAGACAACGACACAGTAACCTTACCCCTAGTCTAGCCTTAAACAACCAAGCAGAATCACTCAACACCTTGCCAGGGAGACATATACCGGTCTACAACCTTCCCGAGAGAGGACACACACGGAAAAGTCCGTCTCTCCAAACCTCATTAAAGCCTAATACATGGAAATATCTGAGAGCTTCGCGTACAATACGACTGGCCGACGGTGAACGTCTATGCTGAAACCAAAAGGGATGTTGAGTTTAATAAAGATTAGAGAATGAGAAAGGAGAAGTCGAGAGAGAGAAATAGTATGCAAAGTGGCGAGTATGTGGGACAGAATTGCAAAGGATGTAGACGATACGCGTGTCAGGCAAGCTCTGAGCTGGTAAAAAACACGAGGCCGCGATGAGCAGGGACTAGTTGACCACCCGGCCGCCAACACCGTCAGCGCTCAAGCGAGCCGCGTCATAGCTCTCCCCCCGCTGTCAGGTGTACTCGCTCACCCGCTCTCGCTCGCCTCCCACACAAGCAACATTTATATTATAGTGAATATAAAATATAAGGCACGGTCACAGACCAAAACAAAGACCATTTCTAGACTGTCTGTGGCAACACGACCCTAATGAAATAAAGCAGATCATTCTAGGACAACTGTAGCCTATCCCCCCATCCTGGCGAGCGCTAGCGAGCTGCAATGCCCCACGCAACCATTCTGCTAGCGCCGGGAGGCGTCACACACTCCATTATATTGACGATAATCAACCACTATACCCCATTCACGTGTTGATTTTTTGTATCTAGGCGAGTGATAGCCAGCTTATAGCAAATATACATACGCACACTAGCACCTAAGTACACACACACACACACATACAGTATATTCACATAAATATGCAAATACACACACTAAATCATATATTCACACACACACACACACACACACACACGTGCACACTCACTCAGACACACACTCAAATGTACACTCAGAGAGAGAGAGAGAGAGAGAGAGAGAGAGAAGGATACGCATAAATTTGTAGTCGATAAACATATATTTTCTTGTCAAAATGTGCTTCAGAAACTTCAGAATTAATATAAACACCATCTGAGGAGGAGCACTTTATTGACAACGTTTGGCAGATAGCTTCTTCAGGTTAGTGACCTGAAGAAGCTATCTGCGAAATGTTGTCAATAAAGTGCTCCTACTCATATTGTAGTTCTGTTCATATAATTCCATATATAATAATAAGCCCAAATGGTTGAATAAAGATATTTCAAACTGCCTGCTTGCTAAAAAATTTGCTAATGATAGATTAAAATCCTCACAAAATGACGAAGAACGGGTGAAATTTGTAGAGCTATGACGCAAAGCCAAAAAGTTAATTAAGCAAAGTAAAAAGACCCTAGAGTTACATATTGCGAATCAAAGTAAAACAAACCCGAAAGAATTCTATAGTTATATCAGAAAGAAAAAGTAGTTACTTCAACTGTTGGACCGTTAGTCGATGAAAATGGAGAATACACCAAAGACGAAGTACAAATGAGTAATGCCCTCTACACCTTCTTTGCATCAGTTTTTACAACAGAAGACCTCAGTGATATTCCTACACCATCGCCGATTCAGATTGATAATTCAGATGTTCTAAGCAAAATCACCGTTACAGAGAGAGAAGTATTGAATTGTTTAGATAAACTCAAGGTAAATAAAACGCCTGGACCTGATACAATCTCGCCTAGAGTTCTAAAGGAAGCTAAGGATGAGCTCTCCAAACCACTGACATTACTATTCAATAAATCCTTACAGTCTGGAACTATGCCTGATCAGTGGAAGATAGCCAACGTAACACCGATATTAAAAAAAGGCAGCAAATCCCTACCCAGTAACTAACGTCCAATTAGCTTAACCTCAGTTGTATGTAAAATGCTAGAAACGGTCATAAGAGACAGACTCGTAAATCACTTAGAGGAAAATAACATACTTAAAGATACTCAACACGGCTTTCGTAAAAAAAAATCCTGTTTAACAAACCTCTTAGACTTCTTCCACGATATCCTCAACCTCTACGATGAGAGTAAAGCTGTAGATATTATATACCTTGATTTTCAAAAGGCCTTTGACAAAGTTCCCCACAAACGTTTACTGCTAAAACTAAAAGCGCATGGAATACAAGACGGTGTGTTGAAATTGATAGAAAATTGGCTCAGCGACTGAAAGCAAAGAGTAGTCATAAACGGTAAGGCATCTAAATGGACCAATGTAAGTAGCGGGGTACCCCAGGGATCGGTACTAGGACCAATTCTCTTTCTAATTTACATCAACGACATAGATGAGGGTCTCACCTGTACAATCTCAAAATTTGCTGACGATACAAAAATTGCAAATAGCGTACTCTCAAAAGATCAAGTTGACGATATGCAACACAATCTAGATAAATTGTCACATTGGGCCAAAATTTGGCAAATGAGTTTCAATGCGGATAAATGTAAAGTACTACATATCGGATACCTAAATGAGAAAGCAAACTATTCGATGAATGGCACTCAGCTTAAGAATGTAAACAGAGAAACCGATCTGGGAGTACCAATATCGAGTAACCTAAAACCGAGTCAACAATGTTCAGAAGTTGTTAAGAAGGCAAACAAAATAATTGGCTTTATAGGCAGGTCATTTGAGCATAAATCCAAAGACGTAATCCTAACCCTTTACAATTCCTTAGTCCGCCCTCTTCTGGAATACTGCGTTCAATGCTGGTGCCCTTATTACCAAAAAGACATAAACAAGCTAGAACGAGTTCAACGTAGAGTTACCAAAATTATACCTAGCCTAAAGAACAAACCATATGAAGAGCGTCTTAGAGAATTAAATCTATTTCCTTTAACCCAGCGCAGATTAAGAGGTGACTTAATTCAAGTGTTCAAAATCATCAAAGGCATCGACAATATGAACTGTAGTAAGTACTTCACTATCGACCAATCTAATTACACGCGGGGAAACGGTTGCAAAAATATTGGTAAATCTTTTAACTCACACGAATCTAAGAATTTCTTCTTCAATCGAGTTGTCAACTTGTGGAATGGGCTTCCCCGAGACGTTATAGACTGCAGCACTGTTGATTCATTTAAATTCCGCCTAGGCAAATATCTCGCATCAAACCCGCGACTGACTGCGTTTTAAATGAATAACTTTATTTTATCCTCCCCTCGGTTACTAACCCATATGTCCCCTACTAACTTCCTAGTCTTGCCACGTTAGTGGCAGGGCAGTAGTTCCCTTTCCAATGTTCCCTTACCCACTCTAAACCACTGTTTGGACACTTGATCCTCAGTGTTTTGGAGGACAAGCAGCCTAGAAGGGTCACTAGATCTGTTGTTGCTTGATTTCCTTTATATAAACCTTTAACCGTCCTGGTGGTGTAATGGTTAAGGTGGCAAAAATCTGTGTGTGATAAACCAGGTTTGAATCCCGGTGGATCACATAAAATTAAATACTTTAATTGATTTCATTGGGAGTGTTTGGTGTTGTGGTGAAATTAATATAATATAGATATTCCTTCTTTTTACTAACTTTACAATACTTACTTTTCTTTTTGCTAACTTGACACTATTCTTTTTTTTTTGCTAATTTTACAATATTTTTTTTTCTTTTTTGTTAACTTTATAATGTTTATTTATGCTAATTTTCCAATATTTCTTCTTTTTGCTAACATTACAATATGTTTTTATTTCTGCTAACTTTACAATATTTTGTTCTTTTTGCTAACTTTACAGTATTTTTTTATTTCTGCTAATTTTACAATATTTTATCTTTTTGCTAACTTTACAATATTTTATCTTTTTGCTAACTTTACAATTTGTTTATCTGTGTGCTAACTTTACAATATTTTATCTTTTTGCTAACTTTACAATATGTTATCTTTTTGCTAACTTTACAATATTTTATCTTTTTGCTAACTTTACAATATTTTATCATTTTGCTAACTTTACAATATTTTATCTTTTTGCTAACTTTACAATATTTTATCTTTTTGCTAACTTTACAATATTTCATCTTTTTGCTAGCTTTACAATATTTTATCTTTTTGCTAACTTTACAATATTTTTTCTTTTGCTAACTTTACAATATTTGTTCTTTTGCTAACTTTACAGTATATTTGTTTCGCACATTAGCCAATATTCAAAACCTTGTATATAAACAGCAGACCCTCGCCAATTGATCACTTGCAAGTTTCGTTCTATAAGTTGTTGTTGTTGTTGTTGTTCCCCAAGCTGCCTGGCCGAACAGCCCCAAGGCCCTGAGCAAGGCCAAGGCCATAACCGAGCGCCCCCACAGAACCCTCCCCGCCGACCATAATAAAGCCTGGGTGACCGAAGCCACTCCATGGCGGGGAGCTGAGGAGGGTGCGGAAATGCCCGGGAAACCAAAGCCCCACCCAGGGCCCTGTGTCCCTCAGCAATTATGAAGAGAAAGTTGAGGGGCAAGGGAAAAATGTGACGCTTTGGCTTCCAATCTTGGTAGATTGGGAGGTCAATCCACGTTAGAGACGCCGTCACTTGAGATCTAGAAAATATATAAGTAAAAGGAACAGTCAGAGTAAGCTATGGGTATGGCAGAGATTGCTCAGTTCTCACTCTAATAGACCAGCCCATCACCACATGACTAGAACCCAATCCTCTCAGCATCAGCTAGGAAAGGCCCTAGAAAGCCGCCTTTGGCGGGGGGATAGCTCCCCTATTTCAACCCTTTTAGGGGTTGGGCACCCGCCGTCGTTCTATAAGTAAGTCGGAGCTGTAGACATCGATATTTAGCATAATTACCAGCTACGATACGGTTGTAATACATAGATAAAAATATAAAACACAATTCAACATACTTTGTTATCTATCAGAAACCTACATAATATTTGCATTTACATTTAATATCGATGTTAACGGCTCCAACTTCCTTATAGCCTGAAACTCGCAAGTGGTCAATTCCCAACGGTAAGGCGAGAGCGTTATAGACCTTACTCATGCAACTTATTGGTGACCTATAATTTACGCAGACTTGAAGGGAGCCCACCTCGCTTTTTTCCTCTTCCTCTCCCTCTCTCTTTGGCTTGTATCCATTTGGCCCCATTCAGCCTACTGGTTTAAGACGTTTACCCACATCCAGGTGTCAATATTTTCCTGGCGAGCGGTAGTGAGCCAGCAATTATATATTTTAATTTTGACAGCACACTAAATTGATACATTTTTCGATAGGAAAATGTCTCCGGCGAAGCCGGATTTCTCCATACAATGCTGGCTCGCTATCGCTCGCCAGGAAGAAATCGAAACCTGGATGGGGATGAACGTCATAAAACAGTTGGCTGAATGGGGCGAATGGTTACAAGCCAGGGAAAGAGAGAAAAGTAGATAAAGATAAAACAAAGCCGGTGACCCCCCTTGCAATCCATATGTGTTACTTATACGATCTGTTGGTGCCATAAAACGAAATACACACTCACTGGGCTGGGGAAATATTAAAGAGTTTCAGTCACACTAATAGGCTCTATAATCTATATAATACAGGACGGTCATTTTCGGAGCTCTAAGTGCTGGGCTATATTACAGGCTAGATTGGGCTATAATGGAGGGTGAATTGGGCTATAGTGTAGGGTGATATGGGCTATAGTGGAGAGTGGATTGGGCTACAGTTGTGGGTGAATTGGGCTACAGTGTAGGGTGATATGGGATATAGTGTACAAAGGTACAAAGTACAAAGTACAAAGGAGTACAAAGGATATCAAGCAACAACATATCTGGTGACCTTTCTAGGCTGCTTGTCCTCCAAAACACTGAGGATCAATTGTCCAAACAGTGGTTTAGAGGGGGTAAGGGAAGATTGGAAAGGGAACTACTGCCCTGGAACTAATGTCCGTGGCAGGATTAGGAAGTTAGTAGGGGACAGATGGGTTAGTAACTGAGGGGGGGATAAAATAAAGTTATTAATTTACAAACGCAGTCAGTCGCGGGTTTGATGCGAGATATATGTCTTCGCGAAGTTTAAATGAATCAACGGTGCTGTAGTCTATAACGTCTCGGGGAAGCCCATTTAATTCCATAAGTTGACAACTCGATTGAAGAAGAAATTCTTAGATTCGTGCGAGTTAAAAGATTTACCGATAATTTTGCAACCGTTTCCCCGCGTATAATTAGATTAGTCGATAGTGAAGTACTTACTACAGTTCATATTGTGTCGATGCCTTTGATGATTTTGAACACTTGAATTAAATCACCTCTTAATCTGCGCTGGGTTAAAGGAAATAGATTTAATTCTCTAAGACGCTCTTCGTATGGTTTGTTCTTTAGGCTAGGTATCATTTTGGTAACTCTACGTTGAACTCGTTCTAGCTTGTCTACATCTTTTTGGTAATAAGGGCACCAGGATTGAACGCAGTATTCCAGAATAGGGCGGACTAAGGAATTGTAAAGGGTTAGGATAACTTCTTTGGATTTATGCTCAAATGACCTGCCTATAAAGCCAATTATTTTGTTTGCTTTCTTAACAACTTCTGAACATTGTTGACTCGGTTTTAGGTTACTCGATATTGTTACTCCCAGATCGGTTTCTCTGTTTACATTCTTAAGCTGAATGCCATTCATCGAATAATTTGCTTTCATATTTTGTTATCCGATATGTAGTTATTTACATTTATCAGCATTGAAACTCATTTGCCAGATTTGGGCCTAACGTGACAACTTATCTAGATTGTGTTGCATATCGTCAACTTGTTCTTTTGAGAGTATGCTATTTGCAATTTTTGTATCGTCAGCAAATTTTGAGATTGCACAGGTGAGCCCCTCATTTATGTCGTTGATGTAAATTAAAAAGATAATTGGTCCTAGTACCGATCCCTGGGGTACCCCGCTACTTACATTGGTCCATTTAGATGCCTTACCGTTTATGACTACTCTTTGCTTTCTGTCGCGGAGCCAATTTTCTATCCATTTCAACACACCGGCATGTATTCCATGCGCTTTTAGTTTTAGCAGTAAACGTTTGTGGGGAACTTTGTCAAAGGCCTTTTGAAAATCAAGGTATATAATATCTACAGCTTTACTCTCATCATAGAGGTTGAGGATATCATGGAAGAAGTCTAAGAGATTTGTTAAAAAGGAACGTTTGCTACGAAAGCCGTGTTGAGTATCTTTTGGTATGTTATTTTCCTCTAAGTGATTTACGAGTCTGTCTCTTATGAGCGTTTCTAGCATTTTACATACAACTGAGGGTAAGCTAATTGGACGATAGTTACTGGGTAGGGATTTGCTGCCTTTTTAAAAAATCGGTGTTACGTTAGCTAGCTTCCACTGATCAGGCATAGTTCCAGACTGCAAGGATTTATTGAATAGCAATGTCAGTGGTTTGGAGAGCTCATCCTTAGCTTCCTTTAGAACTCTAGGTGAGATTGTATCAGGTCCGGGTGTTTTATTTACCTTGAGTTAATCTAAACATTAAAATACTTCTCTCTCTGTAATGGTGATGTTGCTTAGAACATCAGAATTATCTATCTGAATCGGCAATGCCGTAGGGATATCAATGAGGTCTTCTGTTGTAAAAACTGATGCAAAGAAGGTATTGAGGACATTACTCATTTGTACTTCGTCTTTGGTATATTCTCCATTTTCATCGTCTAACGGTCCTACAGTTGAAGTAACTACTCTCTTCTTTCTGATATTACTATAGAATTCTTTTGGGCTTGTTTTACTTTGATGCGCAACATGTAACTCCAGCGTCCTTTTACTTTGCTTAATTAACCTTTTGGCTTTGCGTCGTAGCTCTACAAATTTCACCTGTTCTTCGTCATTTTGTGAGGATTTCAAGCTATCATTAGCAAACTATTTAGCAAGCAGACAGTTTGAAATATCTTTATTCCACCATTTGGGCTTATCATTATGGCCTGTACGCCGTATTTTTGATGGTATGCAGTCTTGCACTGCTTTTAGGTAAGTGTTTGCGAATGATTCCCAAGATGTATTTATGTCATTATTGTTAATTAAAGAGCTCCTGTCAGTTTCTTTAAACATTGCTCTAATTTTACGAAAGTTTGCTTGCTTGAAATTAGGGACTTTTTCGATGCTGCTATTTGGTTCGTTATAATAAACTTTAAACTGAAAGTTATCATACGATGGTCGCTGTTACTGAATTCATTACCGACATTCAAATTCTCTATCAATTCTTCTTTTGTTGAAAGTACAAGGTCAAGGACATTATGTCCACGGGTTGGAGATATAACAAATATATATAGCGAACTCTCTTGTAAATTTGCATACAGGTCTTGTCCAGAGTGTGAAGTAATACTATCTCCCCACTTGGTCACAGGTAAATTGAAGTCGCCAAATATTACGGTATCATGCGAGTTAATTAATTCTGAAATTTGTCATAAATTTCTCGGTCAGTTTGCACTAATTGAGCTGGAGGTCTGTATATTAGTGCAAGTGTTATTTTTGTACCTTTATTATTCTTTATTAGCACAAAGGATGCGTCAACGTTCACAATTTGGGGTTTTGACAAGAGGGTCGGGTTAAGACTTTCTTTGATACAAAATAAAACTCCACCTCCATTTCTATTAATTCGGCTTTTCTCAAACATTACATAACAGGGAAGTGAATACTCTGCTAAAAAGTTTCTGTCTTCTGTATTGAGCAAAGATTCTGTTATGCCAATAACATCGTAATTTTCCGTAAACACTAGTTCCTGTAAATCTGGAAATTTATTGCGTATGCTACGAGCGTTTTCATAGAAATCATTCAAAGTTTTGGATTTGGAATTCACGGAACGCTCTTTATTCAAATTATTGGTTCTGCTCGGATCTACATTTATGTACCTGTCTGCCCTCAGTCCTCGATCATCGTCCCTGGTTGTCCTCGGTCCTCGATCATTGTTCCTAGTGGTCCTCGGTCCTTGATCATTGTTTCTGGTGGTCCTCCATTCTCGCTGTCCTCGATCGTCGTCCCTGGTAGTTCTCGGTCCTCGATCGTCGCCCCTGGTCGTCCACGGTCCTCGATCCTTGTCCCTGGTGGTCCTCGGGCCTCGAACCTCGTCCCTGGTGGTCCTTGGTTGGCTCTGCTTTTTCTCCGAAAATCCTTTACTGCATCGTGAAGCAGTCGACCAAATGTTGCTGCTCCCACCTGGTTCAGATGGACTCCATCTGCTGCATACAGATAATCTTCACAGTAAAAGTCATTCCAGGTATTGATGAATCCAACGTTTTCTTCCCTGCAGAGGTTAGCCAGACGACGATTTACGCTAGTGGCTATACTGAAGAATCGGCTCTCCACACCGATCCTGGGGACGATCCCTGATATGATGACTCTGGCTGACTTTTCCTTATACTTCTGAATCAGCTTCCGGTACTTCAGCATGAGGTCCTCCGATCGGGTCCGCTGCACGTCATTAGATCCGACATGAATGACGTACATTGTGTGTGAGGGGGCTAACTTTGAAACTTCGTTGACTGCAGCTGCAACGTCGTCCACACCGCCACCCGGGATACAAAAGCGCTTCCTTGGTCCTGGGTGCCCTGGCACAGAACTTCATAAATTGTCCACGAACCATGGAGTCTCCTACGAGCCGAATTTCTTCTATTTCTTCTTCGTCGTCTAAGTCCGCAAGAATCTGGTAACGGTTCTGGCACATGGTTTCGGTGATGATCCTCCTTGTGATGGGGCGAACGTTGTTTCTCACGACGCGGAAGTTGTCCTGAGAAGGAGCGGAGTCAATTTTTTCCTGATGTGGTACATGTACTGAAGCAGGTACCGCTATATCAGGCGTTGGGCTGTTGGAAGACGCCACAATGGTAGTAATTGCTTCATTTGATGATACTGCTACGTTGAGCGCCGCAAATTCTTAGTGGAGGGTGAATTGGGCTATAGTGGAGAGTGAATTGAGCTATAGTGGAGAGTGAATTGGGCTATAGTTGAGGGTGAATTGGGCTATATTGGAGGGTGAATTGGGCTATAGTGGAGGGTGAATTGGGCTATAGTTGAGGGTGAATTGGGCTATGGTGGAAGGTGAGTTGGGCTATAGTTGAGGGTGAATTGGGCAATGGTGGATGGTGAATAGGGCTATAGTTGAGGGTGAATTAGGCTATAGTGGAGGGTGAATTGGGCTATATTAGGGCAGCAGTTGAGCAATATTAGGAGCCGGGATTCGATAACTCGCTGGAAACAATCCTGATGAAAATGGGAAAATGTTGCGCGTGGAATAAAGTGACTGAGCGAGATTGGGCGAAACCAAATGAGAGAGAGAGAGAGAGAGAGAGAGAGAACCTGCTGCACCCCCCCAAAAAAAAATAATAATAAATAAATAAATAAATATACAAATAAATAAAATGAAAAATGGTGTGATACGATCATACGAGCCACAATACAACGTGATGCAAAACGTGAAATCTCACGAATATTATGATGTACCGGTTCTGTATGTTGCGGTACCGTAGCTTATCGGTAACATAGTATATCATAGCCAAGTATTGCATTAATACAAACAATAACCAAAAAAACACGCAAACACGTACACACACAAGTAGGCATATACATACACTCACACGCAATAATACTGACATAATCGAATCCCGCACACACACACACAAACACACACACACACACACACACACAGACACACACACACACACACACACACTAAAACGTTGCACCATCATTATCCTGTGCAATAAGGCATATCATATCAAACTGTCAAGGTTATTATCTCGACGGTATAATATTGTTGACTCTCTCGGGGGACCAAAGTTACAAATACATATGTTATTGAAGTCAGGCAGGGATGTAGTCTATGTGGGGCAGAGAGAGAGACAGAGAGAGAGTGTGTGTGTATTTGAGAGAGGGAGAGAGAGTGTGTGTGTGTGTGTGGGTGAGAGAGGGAGAGTGTGTTTGTGTCTGAGAGAGAGGGAGAGTGTGTGTGTGTGTGTGTGTGAGAGAGAGGGAGAGTGTGTGTGTGTCTGTGAGAGAGAGAGGGAGAGTGTGTATGTGAGAGAGAGAGAGAGTGAGTGTTTGAGAGAGAGAGAGAGAGAGAATGAGATTAAACTTACCATAATATACTGTACACACCCCAACTCTTTCAATCTCCACTTTATTAGCTTCATCAAGGAGAGATTTAATCCCTTCCCCTCTTAGTATCTCGTTTATATTAAGTGAAAGGGATAAATGAGGTAGTTGATTAAGTTGTAAGGACTGAGAATATATTAATGACTAATAATGGAGAGTAAGTAGGTGGCCTGTATAACATTAAGCTAGATCAGATATGGCTTGCTGGTGTGTTTGATAGCAAGGGTAATATTTCCGGCTGTTCCCTTAACACACACACACACACACACAGATAGATAGATAGATAGATAGATAGATAGAGAGAGAGAGAGAGAGTGAGGTGCCTTCGTTCCCATTATGTTACACACACTGTTGCACTGGTAGGAGTATGTGTAGGCTAACGCTAGCTGATAGTTGAGCAGTTTGGCTAGATCCATCCTAAGTTGCATAAAACTGTCTAATGGTAACCTCAAATACTAATGAACAAGGAACAACAATATTACCGTACGTGGAAGAAGGGGAAGATGGAACCAATAATTATTATATATATAGGCTATAAACGCAGCAAAACCAATGTCAGAGATCAATTGATGAAGAACAGACGAAACAAAGAAGCTACATTAACAAAGGAGTAACGAAGGAGACAGACTATTAAGGGGAGGAAGACCGTTTTTCTGGACCCCCTTCTCCCTAATGTTTAGCCCACCTAGTTTTGAGATTATAAGACGTTCGGACCATTAGTTTGGCGATTTTAACACCTTTCGCCCCATTTCGTTGTCAATTTTAATACCTTTCGTGCCCTTTAGGTGCCGATTTTTTCCTGGCGAGCGAAAGTGAGCCTGCAATTTTAAGGGGATCCGGCCTTCGGCCGGGACATTTTTCTACCGAAAAATTTACAAATTTATCTCGAAGGAGGGTCTAGTTTTGTTTTCTTCTAAGCTTGGTGGTGGTGCAGGGAGGAAACTAAACAAATAAATGAATTAATAGGCCAAACAAATGGCCAGTCTCCCCTTAAGAGGAAAAAACATGACTCGCTAAGTACTAGGAAATATAATATGGTAATAAGTGCGTCGGACTAAATATTATGCAAATTATATAGCAGCGTCAGAGAATATTAAAGCTTGACATATATACCGTACCTAGTTCAAGAATAACATAATAAGTAATTCAGGTGTAGATTGTATGATAAAGATGTAAATGGAAGATATAATGGACCAATAACAAGACATTAACTCGGGAAGTTATCATAGCACGGTACTCAATAATATGAAAGCTGTTTGTTAGGGGGGAAGGGTTTATTTTTTGGTCGATGATTTCATATATTTAACCACAATCAGTTTCCTCCCTAGACCTCCATCAAACTTTAAAAAAATACATCCATTAGATCCCCCTTCTAGATAAATTTGTACATTTTTCGGTCCGGTTCTTCCAACATTACAGGCTCACTTTCGTTCGTTAGGAAAATAATCGTCACCTAACTAGCACGAAAGGTCTTAATATTGACAAAGAAATGGGGTGAAAGGTCTTGAAATCGCCAACTAATTGGCCGAACGTCATAACATATGAAAACTGATAGGGCTAAGCATGAGGGAGAAGGGGGTCTGGAAAAACGACCCATCTCCCCTTAAGGCCTTGAGCGTTATTATTTGTTTTATTTGCACCGGTATATATATATATATATACACACACACTGTATATATATTTTTGTTTTTCTTTGATGCACACGAGGTTAAAAGATATAGCAGTTTCAGCGTTAGAGATTTTTTTGTTCAGGCTTTCCAGAGATCTGACAATTTTGCGTTGATGGGCAGTAAGGAGGTACAGTAGATTGGCAAAATTCATGATGAAATGGATACAGGACACAGGTACATGGTGAACAGTAGATACGACGTTTCGCTATTCATATAGCATTTTCAAGTAATGAATGGTAAAGATAATAATATGAGTTGATATAGGAGCTGGGAAGGTTGAGGTGGCGAAGTTACAGCAGGCTATCGTCTCTCATTGGTGGATGGTATGTTCACTATGCGGGCACTTCTCCTGGTTTGTGATTGGCCAGTGGGTGATGACGTCAGGAGTTGCGCGCTGGAGTCAATCGTGGCTGGGGGTGTAGGGTGGTGGAGAGAAGGGGGGACCGAAGTCATCGTAGGTTGGGTGGGAGCTGGGGTGTATGGCAACAGATCGGGGCCACAGGTACGCGTCACTTACTCGAACCTACGCGTAGCTTTATAGCTACGTGTATGTAAGCAATATGAGTGATATAGCGTTTATTAGGAAAATAAATAGTCTATATTAAGGTTAGGTTAGGCTAGGTTAGGTTAAGTTAGGTTAATCTAATCTAATATAATATTTATACATTTTGGGCAGTGGTCATGGCCAAGGCATGGGATCTGGCAGTGGGCGGGGCCAAGGCATGGGATCCGGCTGTGTGCATGGCCTCCCGTTTTTTCCCTATAAATTTGTTATATTTTATATATTAGAACCTAACTTAACCTAACCTAACCCTAATATAGACTATTTATTTGCCTAATAAACGCAATATAGCTCATATTGCTTACATACCCGGTACACTTAGCTATAATGTTACGCATAGGTTCGAGTAAGTGACGCGTACCTGTGGCCCCGATCTGTTGCCATAGGGGTGAGATGTGCGGGTTCGAGGGGCGGAGCTGAGGGGCGTCTCTCCAGGGGCAGAGCGGCAGTGTAGTGTCTTTTAGCTGAAGGAAGTATCTGAAGGTTTAGAGTTTGATTATTAATACTAGGATTCAGGGTTTGTATGTATAGGGCTTCTAATATTGGGAGTCGTCTGGGATCACTTTCTCTATCAACTATGGTGGTGTGTTTATTTAAATCGTTACGTGTGAGGGGGTGGGTGGTTGGGGGTCAGGTAGTGATCTTTTATGGCTCCTGCCTGAAGGTGAAGGGTTAGCCATCGGGATAGACGAGTCTGCGTCCTACCAATGTATGATTGAGGTCCACAGTCCTCAAAATTACAGGTAAATTGGTATATTACATGATCGTCAGTCATCGGGCTTTTTGTTTTGGTGGGAGCAGGTCTGTTGTGGAGAACAAGGTTGGAGGTCTTAGGGGATTTGTAATATATGATTATTTTAATTTTGTTTTCCGGGTTGGTGGGGAGGACGTGTTTAGATATTATTTCTTTTATGACTGCTTCGTCGGTTTTGTGGTCGGAGGACATGTAATTTCGGTAGAATATCTTGATTTCATTAGGGGGGTCAATGTTGGGGGCTTTTGGGTGTACCACTTTTCAAGGTGGTGGTTGATGGTGCTGGAGAAGTCTGAATAGGAATGTGCGTTGTTTACTAGGACTTGCGATAATCTTTCCAGTTCCTGGTGGGTGTCGGTCCAAGTAGAGCAGTGTGTGAGGGCTCTCCTGACGTAGGCGGAGATGGAGGATAGGAGATAACGACGGGGGCATTCGCTGTTACCATTGAGGCATTGTCCTGTGTAAGTGGGTTTTGTGTACATTGTGTTTTTGAACCCAAGGGTGTTCAGGGTGACAAGGATGTCGAGGAAGGGGAGTTGTCCATTATTGGATTTTTCAAAGGTGAAGTTGAGTCCGGAGGAGGTCATGAAGCGATGCTGGAGTTCTTAGAGTTCGTGGAGGTCCTTAATTTGCACAAAGATGTCATCCACGTATCTACAGTAGACATCAGGTCGCTGGGCGGCTAGGAGCTCTTCCTCGATGGTACCCATGAAAAAGTTCGCAAAAAGAACTCCCAGGGGGCTGCCCATCGCTACTCCGTCTATCTGCTGGTACATGTTGTCTCGTGGGCAAAGAAAGGGGGCTTCCTTAGTGCAAAGCTCCAGCAGCATCTTCAGGGCCTTCTCCGGGATGTCTAGGGTGGGTGTGTCAGGGCAATGGTGTACTCGGCGTAGTATCATGTTACTAGTATCATGGCCATTTATTACTTGAAAATGCTATATAAATAGCGAAACGCCGTATCTACTGTTCACCATGTACCTGCATCCTGTATCCATTTCATCATGAATTTTGCCAATCTACTGCACCTCCTTACTGCCCATCAACGCAAAATTGTCAGATCTCTGGAAAGCCTGAACAATAACATATCTAATGCTGAAACTGCTATATCTTTTAACCTCATGTGCATCAAAGAAAATGTATTACCTGGCATTACTAACATATATATATATATATATATATATATATACAGGGTGATTCAGTAACCCTTTTCATAAATTTAATGGCAAATTCGGGAGACAAAAATAAGACTAATTTACTCTATGACCCTTAGGGTGAGTCTTGATATGATGGAGATATTACACCTTTAAAGTTATCGATAGATAAAAAAGAAAACAATCTAAGGAGTGAGAATGAAAATGTCGTTGCTAACTGGCAGGGTAGCGTAACCAGGGAAAATATCGACAGGTAAATAGCACGAAAGTTCTAAATATTGACGAAGAAATTGAGCGAAAGGCCTTAAAATCGACTAACTAATGGGGCAAACATCTTAACATCTGAAAACTAATGGGGCTAGACATGAGGGAGAAGGGGGCCCAGAAAAGCGGCCCATCTCCCCTTAAGCTTTATTAAATGTCAACCACCTAAGATAATCTACCTTCAGTCTAGTTTCCGATCCCAAGGAGAATGAGCCTCAGAATATTACGAGAACAAACTTGCTCATCGAAAATTGCCGGAAAAAGTGCTCGTGTGCCATCGGCTTTGTGCCAGAAACGTTGCAGAAAGTCAGTGTCACACGGGTATTTCTCGCCTGGCAGTTTCGCAATTGAAGTTTTTTCAGAATTGAGCCCTCAAATATAATCTACCTTCAGTCAGCAACCAATACAAGGGAGTCTGGAAATATTAAAAAAAAAAAAAATGCTAGTTCCGAAGAATTGCTGGAAAACGAGCTCGTTTAGTATCGCTCTTTACTCTTCTATATCATGTATGTTTGTATTTTGTATTGTTTTCCCTCTTAGTTAGTTATAAGATCAGGCAAGGTGAGGTTGCTCTTGTTAGTTTTTAGCGGGTGAATTTCTAGGTTAGCTATAAAATCTAGTGAGGTGAGGTGGTACTAATTCATGGTGGGAGGGGATCTAGGAGATAATGTTCGTATGTGTGGAGAGGTTCAGCTCATACCGCACTTTTTAAATGGGTAGGGTCAAAGTAATTCGTCTCATATAGGTTATTCACCACCTCTTACTAATTATCTACAATTGTTCTCTTCAAGTTGCAATGTTCTCTCTCTCTCTCTCTCTCTCTTCCATCTTAACTTTCAGCAGTCTCCTATCTCCTTCCTTCCTGCCTACTCTGTCTTAGTGGCCTGTCTCCTTCCTCCCTAAATCACTACTCCTTCTTAATCCTCCTCTCCCCTCCTCCTCCTCTTTTCTTCTTGTGTCTCTGCCTATCTTTATTCATCCATAATCTCCTTATCTCGTCTATCCTTCTACCCCTCCTTCATCCTCCTCCCTCCCTCCCTTTTTTATCTCTCCTTCCTCCCCCTTCTCCTCCCTTTTTTTTTGTCTCTCTTCCTATCCTTCTCCATCCTCCTCCTCCTATCCCTATCCTAGCTTATCGACCCTTTACTCTCTCTCTCTCTCCCACCTCCCGCTTCTTTCCCTCCCCCACCTTCCAACCCCTCTTATTGACCATTCATTATAGGTAGGCCTTAAAATCCTGACCAATAACCTCTATAACTCATGAACAATTAGAGTAATCCAGCTATAATTGTTACCACTTAGGAAAAGTCAACCAGGGAACAGGTATGACAATTTACTGCCCATTTGCTCTAGCACTTTTTGAGTTACAGAGGGTATAATTCAGGATTCCAGTCCTATATATAATGAAAGAACTATAGTTTATCTCTCCTGCCTCCTACTCCCTCTCTTCCTTATCTATTGTCTTACTCCTCTAACTTCTTCCTCTTCCTTTCTCTCTTCCTCCTCCCCCCATCTCCTCATGCCTCTCTCCTCTTCCCCCTTTTCCATGACTACTCCTCCTCGTCCTCCTTCCTTCTTCACTCCCCCCTATCTTCCTCTTCCTTCCTCCCCCCTCACCCCCCCTTCCTCTCTCCTCTTTCCTCTTTTCCATGACTACTCCTCTTCCTCGTCCTCCCTCCTTCTTCACCATTCCCCCTTATCTTCCTCTTCCTTTCCCTCCTTCCTCTCCCCCTATCTTCCTCGACCTTTCCTCTCCACGCACCTCCCTTCTTTCCTCCTTAATTTTTCCTTCCTTCCTGCCATCTTCTCTTCTTCTTCGTCCTTCCCTCCTTTCGGCTCTCAACACCTCGTACATTTCCTCACACACGTCGCAAATTACACCTCCTTTCATTTGCACACACACACACACACACACACACACACACACACACACACACACACACACACACACACACACACACACACACACACACACACACACACACACACACACACACACACACACACACATATAAACAATAATGGAATACACCTAAATAACTAAACGACAACTTTATGAATGGGAGTTCCTAGAAAAATCGGGTTCTTTTCGAAAATTATATCTTTATATCCAGAACATCTACTCACACTTTTTTATATACTCCCGATAAATTACACTTCCTTATATTATCCAGTATTTAATGTGATTTTCTTGTGACACTGTGTTATAATTTTGTCCACTTAGTGTTATACTAATATTTTGGCGGAAAGGGCCTATTCGTGCCAAAAATACACAAAATAAAAAATATAACAAATAGATATATACATAAATGCATACATGGCCGTAATACTAGTTTTCACTCAAAAATTGTATCACTTTTACTAATAAGTTTGTTGTCATCATTCCTCCAGAAGCAATGTTCTCCTCATATCTTTCCCTCTGCTCCTCCTTCACAATATCCTGCTTTGAATCTATTGTCTGGCATTCCTATATATTCCCTCGCACCTCCTCCTCCTCCTCCTCCCCTTCCTCCCACAACATACAGCAGTTCCAAGTGTCACATAAAGAAGAGGATAACCCCGTTGTTCCATTGTCTCTCTTTCCTCCCATGTATTTCTGTTTAATTTCATCCTTTCTACATCATCGTGTGTGTGTGTGTGTGTGTGGGTGTATGTATGTGTGTGTGTGTGGGTGTATGTGTGTGTGCGTGTGTGGGTGTATGTATGGGTGTGTGTGTGGGTGTATGTATGTGTGTGTGTGTGGGTGTATGTATGGGTGTGTGTGTGGGTGTATGTATGGGTGTGTGTGTGTGTGGGTGTATGTATGTGTGTGTGTGTGTGGGTGTGTTCAAATGAGTTACAAAGATTTGCAAAGAATTATAAGCGTTCCAAAGATCTAGCCACCTATTCTAATGACATACTGTAAATGAGAACAGGCTATTTATCAGACTCACTTCAGTACCTCCATTGCAGAGTGTACACATATATTTTACTCGCTTCTTAAGGGGAGGTTTTTGTTTTTTCTGGACCCCACTCTCATGTGTAGCCCCATTACTTTTGAGATTTTCAGACGTTCGCCCATTTTTAGTTTTCGCCCGTTTTGCCATTTTTAGACCTTTCGCCCAATTTCTTCGGCAATATTTAGATAATTCGTGCGATTTAGGTAGCGATAGTTTCATGGCGAGCGAAAGCGAGCCTGTGAGTTAGGAAGAATCATGCCGGGATATTATTCTACCGAAAAATTTATAAAATGTATCTTGACAGAGGGTTTTTTTTTTTTTTTTGTTTTTTTTTACTTATTGGAGTAGGGACATAATACCCTATTTTAAATAAGTTGCCCAGAACTCCTGACCATTAACCTCTATAACTCGCAAATGACTATAAAGTAATCGAGCTAATATCTTTACCATTTGGGAAGGGTCAGCCAAGGAATGTGTGTGCAAATTGACAGCCCATTTGCTTTATCCATTTCCGAGTTACAGAGGTTAGGGTCCACGATTTCTGACCTACCTATTTAGAACAGGGTTCAGTAGAGATTGATTACTCTGTGTGCTCTGATTATCTGTTTAACTCTCTCTCTCTCTCTCCCTCTTTTTCTTTCTTTCTTTCTTTCTTTCTCTCTCTCTCTCTCTCTCTCTCTCTCTCTCTCTCTCTCTCTCTCTCTCTCTCTCTCTCTCTCTCTCTCTCTCTCTCTATCAATCGCTATCAAACATACACTCAAACCTCATAAATATAAACGAAGTAAATGAACTATGGGGACATTTTAAGTCTACAATTACAGAAGCGCATAAACAATTTGTACCCATGAAACCAAAACGTAGTACGAAATCAAGTATGCCCCCTTGGTACAGTAGAGATATTGGCAAGGCAATATGGAATAATATCAACTTCACAAACTTGTAAAAAAAACACAAACACTGAAGTAATTAAAAACTTGTACAAAAATAGTAGAAGGGAGTGAAAAAAATAATTAGGGCGAACAACAAAATTACGAAATGACTATTGCCAGAGAAAGTGCCACAAACCCCAAAAAATTCTACAGTTACGTAAACAAAAATAAACAGATCAAAAGCGGAATCGGACCGCTAATAGAAGATGGCCAGACAATAACAGGCGACACAAACACGGCAAATCTGCTCAACAAATATTTTGGCTCAGTTTTCACAGAAGAAATTATCGATCATACCCTTGAAAATAACACCTCAACTCATGAGATAGGAGATTTCACCATCAGTGTTACCGAAGTACAAAGCAAATTGAGTAATTTAAATGTAAATAAGACCCCGGGACCCTCCATGCTCCACCCGAAAATAATTAAGAATGTCAAGGACGAAATAGCAAAACCCCTGGCACAACTATTTAACTTATCACTACTACAGGGGATTGTACCGAGTGATTGGAAAGATGCGAACATTACGCCGATATACAAGAAGGGTAGCAAGGCCAAAGCGAGTAATTACAGACCAATTAGCCTAACTTCAATTGTAGGAAAAATCATGGAAAAAATCATTAGAGATAAGATTGTAGATTACCTCGAATCAAACAACCTAATCAAAAATAGTCAACACGGCTTTAGATCAAATAAGTCATGCCTAACAAATTTGATTGAATTTTATAACAAACTATTCACATATAACGACATGACGAAATCACTAGATATAATCTTCTTGGACTTTCAAAAAGCTTTCGACAAGGTGCCTCACCGAAAACTATTGGCTAAACTGGAGAGGATAGGTATCAAAGGTGAAATTCATTCTTGGATAAAAATTGGCTTACGGACAGAAGACAGAGAGTGGTGATAAATGGAGTGGAATCGGAGTGGGAGCCTGTCACTAGTGGAGTTCCACAGGGTTCAGTCCTTGGACCGGTCCTGTTTCTCATTTACATTAACGATATCGATGTAGGGGTAAACAACACCATTTCCAAATTCGCCGACGATACAAAAATAGGAAATACAGTCCTGAACGAAGATGATAGAAATGCGTTGCAATCTGATTTAAACAAGATATCAGAGTGGTCGAAAAAATGGCAGATGCCCTTCAATGTCGATAAATGTCAGGTGCTGCAGGTTGGTAGCAGAAATATGAAATACAAATACGAAATGAATGGCAAACAAATAAAAACCGCAACGGTAGTAAAAGACCTAGGGGTACTAATATCTGAAAACCTAAAAACTTCCGACCAATGTATAGCAGCTGCAAATAAGGCAAACATAGCATTGGGCTTTATTAAACGAAAATTTACATATAAACATGAAAACGTAATAGTGCCACTGTTCAAAAGTATGGTGAGGCCCCACCTTGAATATGGGTTGCAGTTCTGGTCACCTTATCTGATCAAGGACATTGTAAGACTCGAGTCAGTACAGCGTAGAGCGACGAAGATGATACCCTCATTAAGAAATAAACCATATGAAGAAAGACTTAAACGATTGAACCTTTTCTCATTAAAAAAGAGGAGGTTGAGGGGTCAGCTTATTGAGTGCTTTAAGATACTAAAAGGTTTCGACAAAGTCGATGTAAATGCACTATTCACATTAAACAATACTAATCAAACTCGCGGAAATGGAATGAAATTAAAAACCAAAAAGGCAAACCTAGATGTCACAAAGAGTTTCTTCACCTACAGTGTGGCGACAGAGTGGAATAAACTACCAGCGAGAGTGGTGGAGAGCGACACAATAAACGCCTTCAAGGGAAGGCTTGACCTCTATCTGCAGAGGGCTGGGGTGATATGAATGGAAAAAAAAAAAAAAAAAAAAAAAAAAAAAAAAAATGTATGTATATGTATGTGTGTGCACTGTACAGTATGTATATATATACTGTATATATATGTGTGTATGTATGTATGTGTATATGTATGTGTATATGTATGTATATATATATATGTATATGTATGTATGTGTATGTGTATATATGCATATATGCATATTATAGTTTGTAAGGCCAGACTGCCTAGTAAGGACCTTGAGGTCTGTGTGGTCTGTGTATCTATGTAGCTCTATGTAGCTCTATGTAGCTCTCTCTCTCTCTCTCTCTCTCCATTCTTTTGCCTCCATCAACTATTTTACCTTTCACAATTCCCTTAGATTCGCCTTTCTCCTTTCTCTCTCTCTCTCTCCATTTTTCTTTCCTCTTTCCTTGCCTCTTCTTTCTCACAGTTTTATCTTTTACCAAATTTTGAATCTTCTCCCTCTTCCTATTTTTGGAAGAGTGTATTTTTATTCTTTCATTTGAAACACGTTATTCCTTTACCACAATGTTCTCTCTCTCTCTCTCTCTCTCTCTCTCTCTCTCTCTCTCTCTCTCTCTCTCTCTCTCTCTCTCTCTCTATTTGATGAATGACACTCAGCTTAAGAATGTAAACAGAGAAACCGTTCTGGGAGTAACGATATCGAGTAACCTAAAACCGAGTCAACAATGTTCAGAAGTTGTTAAGAAGGCAAACAAAATAATTGGCTTTATAGGCAGGCCATTTGAGCATAAATCTAAAGATGTTATCCTAACCTTTTACAATTCCTTAGTTCGCCCTCTTCTGGAATACTGCGTTCAACCCTGGTGCCCTTATTACCAAAAAGATATAGACAAGCTAGAACAAGTTCAACGTAGAGTTACCAAAATTATACCTAACCTAAAGAACAAACCATACGAGGAGCGTCTTAGAGAATTAAATCTATTTCCTTTAATCCAGCGCAGATTAAGAGGCGACTTAATTCAAGTGTTCAAAATCATCAAAGGCATCGACAATATGAACTGTAGTAAGAACTTCACTATCGACCAATCTAATTACACGCGGGAAAACTGGTGCAAAATTATTGTTAAATCTTTTAACTCACGAAGCTAAAAATGTCTTCTTCAATCGAGTTGTCAACTTATGGAATAGGCTTCCCCGAGATGTTATAGACTGCAGTACCGTTGATTCATTTAAACTTCGCCTAGACAAATATCTCGCATCAAACCCGCGACTGACTACGTTTGTAAATGAATAACTTTATTTTATCCTCCCCTCAGTTACTAACCCATCTGTCACCTACTAACTTCCTAATCCTGCCACGGACATTGGTTCCAGGGCAGTAGTTCCCTTTCCAATGTTCCCTTACCCCCTCTAAGCCACTGTTTGGACACTTGATCCTCAGTGTGTTGGAGGACAAGCAGCCTAGAAGGGGCACTAGACATGTTGTTGCTTGATTTCCTTTGTACTCCTTTGTACTCTCTCTCTCTCGCTCTCTCTCTATCTATCTATCTATCTGTCTATCTTTATCTCTCTCTCTCTCTCTCTCTCTCTCTCCCCCTCTCTCTCTCTATTTATCTCTCCCTCTCTCTCTCTCTATCTTTATCTATATCTCTACTTCTCTCTCTCTTTACTTCTCTCGCATTTTCACTCTCACACACTCTCTCTCTCTCTCCCTTCTCTTACTCACCAACGTTCCCGCTAATTAAATTCCATCATAAAATCTCAGTAATGTTCTTTGCCCTTATCAAACAAACAAACAACAAACACATTTCACCAACACACCCAACTGCCCAATGAGGAAGAAAAATATGTATAGTGTTTATCATAATTTTAAGGGAGAGTTAATCACTTTTCCTGGACCCCCTTCTCCCTCATATTTAGCATTGGTTTTGAAATTTTAAAACGTTCGTTCCGTTAGTTTGGCGATTTTAAGACGTTTTGTCCCATATATTTGTTAATACTAAGACCCTTCGTGCCATTTAGGTGTCGATATTTTTCCTGGCGAGCGATAGCGAACCAGTAAGTTTAGAAGGAATTGGCCTTCGGCCAGGACATTTTTCTACCAAAAAAAATTACAAATTTATCTTGATTTTTTTTTTTGTTTAAGCTCGATGGAGGTCTAGCAAGAAAGCTAAACAAATAAAGTAATAAATTGATACATAGAGTAAAACAATCAAGCACTATAGCCCCTTAATCAACAGAAACCTTTATGGATAATTGTTGGATATTAAAACCAAACACTTACACGAAATCAATATATAATGTGAGTACCGTATATGTATATATACTGTATAATATATACAGTATATATATATATATATATATATATATATATATATATATATATATATATATATATATTACAGGGATCTGCCTTGTGTGGGCGAATCGGCTTTCTGCAGACTCCCATTTTCTTATGTTCTAATGTTATATATATATATATATAACTGTTAAGTTAGAAAATGGGAGTCTGTCACAGAATAAATAAACCGGCAATTTTTGATCGGCAATATATTATTAGCAATATTTTAAAGCTCATTTGTGTTTGTATGGGAACTAAATTGAATATAGATGTACGTAATTGAATATAGATGTACGTAATTGCTTTCAGTGACTGAATTTTGATAATACTTGCATTCAGAAGCTGCTAACATAATGTACATTCATTTTTTACAAACGATTAAAAAGGACTGCAAGCACCAGCAGATCTACTTATTCTCACTAGGCTGCCTGGTCCTCAGTGCAAAAGAGATACGTGTGTGTAAAATAAGTAACGGGGATTGTTTAAACACAGAAGCGAGATATTTATCCATGTGATCAATTAAGTTTGGAGTGTGCGACAGTCTACTGCATGGTTTGACATTTGGTTCTATAAGTTAACCACTCTATTGTAATATAAATGTTTTGATTTTCTTGAATACATACAGAACCACTAAGCCAGCTATCTATCAATAAGCTACAATCTTATAACACACGCATCCACAACCACTCAAGTGTCTACCTACCTACCAGCTAAACCACACACACACACACACACACAGACACATACACACAACACAATACACACACACATACACAACACACACACATAAACACATACACTCACACACACACACACACACACACACACACACACACACACACACACACTTAACCATTCCCCAAGGTAATGCCAACCCCCACAGCCCATAATCAAAACCCATAAATTCCACTTGCCCATTAACCCCTTCTGTACCGGCGACGTTTTTTAAGGGGGGTCACTGGCTTGTTTGTATCTTTCTCTCCTTTTCTCTTTTTCCCTGGCTTTTATCCATTCGGCCCCATTCAGCCAACTGGTTTAAGACGTTTATCCCCATCCAGGTGTCGATATCTTCCTGGCGAGCGATAGGGAGCCAGCATTGTATGGAGAAATCCGGCTTCGCCGGAGAAATTTTTCTATCGAAAAATTTACAAATATAGCTTGCTATCAAAACAAAGATATATATATATATATGATGGCTCGCTACCGCTCGCCAGGAAAATATCGACACCTGGATGGGGGTAAACGTCTTAAAACAGTAGGCTGAATGAGGCCGAATGAATACAAGCCAAAGAGAGAGGGAGAGAAAGAGAAAAAAACGCGAGGTAGGCTCCCTTAAATTATATTCTAGCTATATTTAGACGCTTTTGTGCAGTTTAACCCTTTGAATACCAGCGACGTGTGCTATATTTTATTATAGCTTTATGTTGACGATATTATGCAGCTTAGAAAGGATCTGTGGTAGTTAAAAGGGTTGGTTGAGATATGTTGAAGCCTCATTATTGCTAAAGATCCTTTCTAAACTGAATGAAAGGGTCTGATAGTTGCCAGAATCTGATAAAATGACGTCCCTGGTGCTGAATGTCTTAAGAAGGATCTGTGGTATTAAGTAAAAAGGAATAAGTGAGATCATTCAAAGCTTGTTAATTTAAGTTGAATGCAATCGTCCAATACTAGCCAAAATAAAGTGAAAAGGACGACACCAGTATTGAAAGGGTTATCTCCCCTCAAAGGCCCCCCCCCCCCCCAAACATACACACTCCCACTCTTTGTTGCATCGTCCTGGCTGGCATTGCAACAAACACTTAATGAGCCTATTTGGGTTTCTTAGGAGTTGCGAGAGCATCATTCTGGCTTCGTCCTATGTCATCCTAGCTCTCTCTCTCTCTCTCTCTCTCTCTCTCTCTCTCTCTCTCTCTCTCTCTCTCTCTCTCTCGGCGCATTCAAAATGGAATCTAGACATTCATTTCGATGAGGTTAGGGTAATACAAATAAAAATATATCTATCTATCTATCTATATACAGTATATATATTGAGAATATATCACAAATACACGTGAGCCACTAAATGTTTCTAGTCTCTCAGTGGGGATCGAACCATCGACCATCAGAACGATAGCCGACGCTTAATATATATATATATATATATATATATATATATATATATATATATATATATATATATATATATATATATATATATATATATATATATTTATATATATATATATATATATATATAGTGTCAGTAGAGAACATTTTCTCAATCCGAGCCTGTGTGTGTGTGGGTGTGTATGTGTGTGAGAGAGAGAAATAGAGAGAGAGAGAGAGACAGAGACAGACAGACAGACAGAGAAAGGACAGACTTAAACATTAAAGCGATCGTCTCTCCCATACTTCCATCTGTCTCCAACCACCCGTCTTAAACTTGTAGAACTCATAAGAAGCCACCATTAAAGAATTAGAGTTCTTTAAAGATTAAATATCACAAAGGTTACGAGTCGCGAGTCGAACACTGGATTTCTTCATTCGGATTTAAATGTGCACTCAGATGCCATTAAGAGGAGATATTAATATCAATATTAAGAATTTTTCGTGTCATTTAGGTGTCGATTTTTTCCTCGCGAGCGAAAGCGAGCCTGTAATTTTAAGAGGACTTTACAAATTTACCTTGACGTGGGGTCTAGGTGGTGTTTTTCTAAGTGTGCCGGAGGCCTAGAGAGAAAACTAGAAAACTAATGAAAACATAGATGAATGAGCAAAGAAATACGCCCATCCCCCTTAAGCATTTAATATCACAAAGGTCATGAGTAGGGCATTGATTACTGTATTGGGGTGTACAGTTGGCCAAATAAGTCGTGTCCATTAAACGATCATTCCCTCTCATAATATCTCCTCTTTCATCTCCTCGCAACTCTTAACCTTTTCATTTATGCTGTGTTATGGTTCCTTTATCTTTGGCACGAATGTTTTTTTATTATTTCGTACTGATGTAGCATTACTTTTTATTGGGTTGGGTTGACAGATTGACCTACACGTACACATTTCCGAACACAAGCACACATACCCACACAAATAGTCATACACACACACAACACACATATCCGTAAATAAACATAAATATCCTACCTCCATTTTCGCTCACGTATACGGTACACACACACACACACACACACACACAAACACGCACACAAACACACACACACAAACACACCGAATAATGTACACATTTATCTTGAAAGAGGGTCTAGGGGGCGTCCTTTTAAGTTTGATGGAGGTCTTACCTTACCTTACCTTTTGATACCTTTTGATGTATTCGCCACTCTTCTAGCGGCACCAAGGAGCGCGACGCCCCTCGCTATGGGTGGTGATTTGGTGCAGTAGACTGTTTGAAGCGACAGATCGCTCCCTTGCGAGGATGGGCTCGTCTGGCACTTTTTGCAGTTCGACATCTAGGGCTCTCTTGAAGTTGTCTAACGAGATGTCCCTCATGTCTCTTACTCGCCGTGGGAGTTTGTTGAAGAGACGTGGGCCTCTGTGTGATAACCAGCCCTCTCGCAGAGAGCCCATAGCACCCCTGTTATTCATCCGGGGGATTTCGCATTCCCAGCCTCTCCTATCACTGAATTTCATGACTATCGGAATATGTAGGTTTGGTACTACACCCTCTGCGATTTTCCACGTGTATATTATTAGGTAACGTTCTCTTCTACGTTCCAGTGAGTACAGATTCTGTGCTCTTAAACGCTCCCAATAGTGTAGATGTTTTATCGAACTTATATGCGAAGTGAAATTTCTTTGTACACTCTCTTCATCATTTATTTCACCTGCTTTGTATGGGGATGTTAATACGCTACAGTATTCAAGCCGCGGTAGCACTAGAGATTTGAAGAGCGTTATCATAGGCAATTCACCGCATGTTTTAAAAGTACGCAGAATCCAACCCGTTAGACGTTTCGCAGCCGCCACTTTGACCTGGTTATGTACTTTGAAACCCATATTTTCAAACATTAATACCCCAAGGTCTTTCACACTGTCTTTCCGTTCTATTATGTGGTTAGATTCTGTTAAGTAATTTGTAATTTCTTTAACACCATTATTATCTCCGTACCGTATTAATTGGAATTTGTCCTCATTGAATTGCATGTTGTTTTCCCTGGTCCACTACATTCATGTCTTCCTGCAGTCGGCCCGTGTCCTCTTGTGTGTTTACTATCTTGCTTAATTTTGTGTCATCAGCAAAAGACGACACCGTACTGTGTCTGGTGTTGGTATCTATGTCGCAAATTAGTATGAGGAACAGAAGGGGCGATAGCACTGTTCCTTGGGCACTGAGCTTTTGACATCCGAAGGCTCAGATGTGACTTGGTTTACTGCTACTGATTGTTTTCGGTTTACGAGGAAATTGTATATCCACCGTCCGATTTTCCCAGCTATACCTTTTCTTTCAGTTTGTGGGCTATTATATCATTGTCACATTTATCAAATGCCTTAGCAAAATCGGTGTAAATGACATCCATGTTTTTCTTTTCTTCTAGCGCTTTAAGAATTTTGTCATAGTGTTCCAAAAGTTGTGAGAGACATGATCTTCCCGCTCTGAACCCATGTTGACCGGTGTTGTGTAGTTCATTTGTCTCCATGAATGTTGAAATTTTGCTTCGCAGGACTCGCTCGAAAACTTTAATGATGTGAGAGGATAGAGCTACCGGGCGGTAGTTTTTTGGTAGTGCTTTACTCCCTCCTTTATGCAGTGGGGCAATTATTGCCTTTTTCAAGCTATCTGGTATGTCACCAGTGTCTAGGCTCCTTCTCCACATTATAGCCAGGGGTTTTGGGAGGTTTTCCTTACATTTCTTCATTAGGATCGAATTCCATGAGTCCGGGCCTGGTGCCGAGTGGGATGGCATGATGGAAATGGCCTCTTCTATGTCTTTTGGACCGAAATCAATATCCAGCATCTGAGGGGTTTCCGTGGGGGAGGTTTCCATGAAAAATATATTTTGGTCTCTGATGACTTTTGTTTCATCAGGCTCACTGAATGCCATTTCATACTGCCTGCTTAAGAGTTCGCTCATTTCCTTTTTGTCCCCTGTGAAAGAACCGTCCCCTTTGCTCAGTGGGCCTATGTTTGATGTTGTTTTAGCCTTTTGTTTGGCGTATGAAAAGAAGTATTTGGAATTTTCCTTTATACCTGCAATAGCTTTCCTCTCCTCTTCCATATGTTGTAGTTCATATGATATTCTTAGCCTTTGTTCAATTTCCACAATTTCTCTATCTATTTCGACCTTTTGCCTATCTTGTAGATTTTGATGTGTGAGTCTTTGTGTGAGTAATTTTCTTCTGTACAGCCTCCTCCTTTCCCGATCTTGTTTGCTTCTTCGGTTTGTTTGTCTTGCAGGTATATGGTGGCTACAGATTTGGGTCATGGTTTCTGTTATTAAGACTAGACATTCTGCTGGTGTCAGGTTATCCATTAAATCTTCCCAGTCTATTTCCTCCATTTCTTGATTTACTTCTTCCCACCTAATGTTTTTGTTATTGAAGTTAAATTTACTGAAGGGGCCGTTTTTTTTTCTCGATTCTGAGGTTGTCTGTACACTTTCTAAGGTTGTTTTGATCTCAATTAATTTATGATCTGAGTATGTTGTGTCCGAGATGTTAATGCTGTGTACTAGAGAGTCGTTGTTAGTGAAGACCAGGTCTAAGATATTGTATTCCCGTGTGGGTTCAGCAATATGTTGGGTAAGACTAAAAAAATCACAAAGTTCAAAAAGCTCTCTCGTATTAGTATTTGCTTCTCCGGTGTTATTTGCCACTAACTGGTTTTCTAGTTGTCTCCATTTAATGTTTGGTAGGTTAAAGTCTCCTAGCCATATAATATTTGGTGTTGGGCTCCCCAGGGTTTCCACTTCTGATTTTATTTTGTTGAGCTGGGTTTTGAATTCTTCTCGGGATGATCTGGAGGCATGTATGTAACAATAACTGCTAAATTTAGGGATTCTATTTTAACTCCAAGTATTTCCACCACTTCGTTACTGTTATTTAGGAATTCAGTACATATCAGTGAGTCATGTATGTACAAGGCTACACCTCCATGTGATCTATGCGTTCTGTCCACCCTATGTAGGTTGTAACCAGGAATCCATACCTCACTATCTTGCTGATCTTTAATGTGAGTTTCTGTGAGAGCTGCAAATATAGCGTTTCCTTCTTCTAGCAGGCCCCTAATAAATGGTACTTTGTTGGTGGTTCTATTTTTTAGGCCTTGGATATTTGCAAACAAGATTGGGGAGGGATTGTTTGGAGTACTATGTGTACCTAATAGTCTTCGGGATGTATTGGCCACTCTTGGGAGGCCAGGAGGTGCTCGAGGTGTTCTATGTGCTCTTCCATCTCCCTCAGTCTCTTCATCTTCATTTGCCCTTTCCCTCCTTGCCTTTTTCCTCTGTCTCGTCCTCGCATAGCTAGAGAGTTTTTTGGGCTACCATTCGTGTTAGGTCTAACATATCTCCAAGTCCCTTTAATATGAAAAGCTGGGCATTTCATATTGTAGCAGGTCTTGTTTTCAAGTGATGTCTTGCAAAGGGATGGGTGGTGGTATTTGCAGGTTTCACCAAATCTACATTTTCCATGACTGGTTATGTTGTTGCAAATTTTGGGATGAGCAAATCTACATGAATTCACATTATATTCGCCCTTTTGACCAAAGTAGCTCCTTCTTTCCAGATAATATCTGCACACTGGTGTAGACAACCCCAGTAGGTGTGGCTGGGGCTGCGAGGGGTTATGTGGTGAGCTAAGTGTGGTTGTGGGTGATAGTGGGCTTGGTGTATGGGTGGGTGAGGCCTGCAGGGGTGTGGAGTTACGGGTCGGTTGTAGGTGGGCAGGTGGCAGTGGTGATGGGGGAGGCGATGTGGAAGGGGAGCCTGATATGGGGGCTTGTTGCATCCTACGTTCATCCTGCAAATGTATTTGATCAACAGCAGTAGGGTGGTCAATGGCCATAGATGGGATTAATGGGGGTGTTTTCTGGGTCTGGGGAGGTGTGGGAAGATGTGCGGCTGGGTTTGTGAATTTGTAGGGTGCGAAAGGTTGTTGTTCAGCAGGCGATGTGTGTTGATGTGCAGGAGGCAATGCGGGCATTTTCAAGGGAAGGTGTGCGTGTGTAGGTTGTGATATTTGTATGGGCCCTGAGGCCCCAATAGTTCCCCAGTTTCTGTGAAAAGTAGCTATGTCTCGGCTATATTTCAGTCTATCTTGTACTTCTGTATTTTCTACAGTCTGTATGACTTGCCATGTGATATCGAAACAACTATCGCAGAAATGGAGGTTCTTCCCTCTTGTATTGTACGCCTCATTTATTGGTATCAGTCCTATGCAAACCCAGTGGTATGGTTGCTTGCATATCTGACATGCTGTGCCTTTATCCACGTGTATATTCATGTCTCAGGTAGAAATTTTTGTTTGTTTTTTTGTTTTTGTTTTTATTTTGGTTTTTTGTTTTCCACCCACCCTTACGTGGGGGAGAGAGAGAGGGGGGGGGGGGGGCGTGGAGGACAAGGAGGTGTTTGTTACGCGGTTTGTGGTGAGTGTGGGGGGGAGTGGGGGAGTGCCACTCGTTTACACTCGTTATGTTTAAACTTTATATAACTTTAAGTAACACTTTCAATAATTATCTTATGAAACAGAATTCTCACTGCCCTAACCACTTTTCCCGTTTTTGGTCGGCTGTTTAACGGAATATACGGCACTCTAGGAAAATAACGAACTTTCCAGGCCACCTATATATATTATCTATTTTAATTTTCATGTTTTACCTATCACCTTGATTCAACGCTGCTCAGGTTCGAATTTTCACCACATTTGGTCGCGTGGGAGATCTTTCTCTCTAATAACGTCACTACTAACCTACGATATGGTCGAGAAATAATCTGCACTGATTTAATTTGTTTATATATTGTTTTTCTCCGTTTGCTATTATTTACGATATTTGTTTTGTCGGTACCCTTTCCTGTCGAGGTTAAGTTTCGCTTTTGGTAAAATCGTATAGGGGGAGGGGACGTGTCCAGGAGAGCGAGGGGATATATGTGTTTATGGTCTTTGTGGTGTGACGCATGTCCAGTGTGAGCATGCTGTACAGAACGCATAGTCATGCCCCACTCTCGCTAGGATCGTCAGGGTAGGAACTTTGGTTGTAGTCTATGTAGAGTTTCTTAACTTAGTTCATGTGAGCCGTTGTACTATAAGTATTATGAATATGTATTTTGTTTTCATCTGAGTCAACGAGTTCTATTTTATATCATTAGTTATAAGTATTGTGTGTAAAACTTATTTGTAATGATGGGAAGAGAAACAGCCACAGTTGGGGGTCAGTGGGTGCGCCAGGCGGGAGGTGGGCCTAACTCACTAGCACTCCCCCCCCCCCCCCCCCCTCAGTGCTAGGGGAGCCTTTGTCTATCCCAGAGGAGAGAGAGAAATTACGTAATGGTTGTCAGTGGGCGGTCCTTAGTAGTTCACGTTGGGCTCACTAGAGGGCCGGGTATAAAAAGGGTAGTCTAGCCATTTTTTCATCAGAACTCATTAGGCAGAGCGACTTCTCATTTCCCTTGCTAACTATATATATTCTTCTGACTGATGGGAACTTTCTCTACTACCTTACATTCTTATCTCCTCTTTTCCCTCCCTGTTTAACTTCCATGGTCCCGTTGGTGCAGAGCTAGTCAGCCAACGTATTATCGCTTGAGTTCTCACGAGATACTTGCCTATTAGATAGCCTATTTTGGAAGGGTTGACTTAGAATAGGATTGATTTATGTTTGTTGCACTTGTATATGCATTTCCATGTGTGTTATTATTATTATTCCTGTTTTCTGCTGGTCTAGGTAATGCTAGACGGGGGTAAGGCTTTTCTGTGTTACGAGTTGTTGTTTGATGCAGTGGTTAAGCAATAAACCTGCATACTCGTTTCGGTTCATTGAAGCCTAGGTTGTCTTCGCGGCTGACTGTGTTGAGTTAATAATTTACAGTGCGTGAGGGCAAGAGCCTAACCACCCTGTATTTTATTAACAGTTTGTTTTTACTTTGTCAAGGAGCCGGGAGAAAACCAGATACAAGGGATCTGGATTTCTCAAAGTGCACTTGTTAGTTTTAACGTAATACTTTAACCCGTTGAGCCCCGGCTAGTTATAATATTTTGTTCACCCCAGTCCCAAGCCATTTTCACTTATTTTTTTTGTTTGCTAAAATGGAAGACAAGGATGAGAAATGAAAAAAAAAAAAAAAAAAAATCACCTCTGACATTTTTTTTTGGGGGGGGGGCCGGTGGGGGGTTGGGGGGGGGGAGCTTCAAAAAAATTTGTTGAGCCAAAATGGAAGAGAATGGTGAGAAATGAACACACAAATAAAAAAAAACTCATTTCGGTCATTTGGGGGGCGGGGGGGGGGGGTTTCAATAGTTCGTCTCCCCCGCATGACCACCCGCCCGGGAGCACTAGGGTAAAAACTGAGTATGGCATTGTACGGCATACATCCTAAGGAGTATCTCACATAAATCTCAAGTCTCTAGCTCCCATACGACCGGAGTAATGAAGGTTCAAAGTGGCGGTAAACTAGGGGTGTAAACTATCCCCACTAAGCCCACCACCACCAGCCGCGCGGCTGTCTCGGCCCGCTCACACCTACCGGCCCGGCTCCCCCACACACTACGGTACCTCCCCCTCCTATTCTCCCGCCATTTCCTACCTTACGAGCCACGTAAGTGTTTTTTATATGTCGGACGCACGTGATGCGTCGCTGGGAGTTGGTGATCAAAGACTGCCGACGCAACACGTGCGACGCTGGGTCTCTGCGGGTTAAACAGTCGTGAGGACTTCGCTAGGCTGCAAGCCGTTTTTTGCTCAGTCACTGCTACCTTTTGCCCACAGTACCCCAGTTAGACTTTACTCGATTAGTAGATACTGAATAGTATTGAAGCTTTCCTTATGTATGATATTGTTTATGCACTATTGATTTCATGTGTTGCAAGCTTGGCTACTTTAGTGATTAGTGGCCCATGAGCACAATCCGAGTAGGCTATTGCCGTTGCATTTGCGGAGTACTTCTTTTTAATGTTTGCCATTTACTATTGCATATTCTTTTAATTATTCTTATGCCAATTTAAGCCTTTAACACCTTACGAGCGGCCTATGCGGTTTATTATATGTACCGCACAGCGGGGTGTTTTTAGCCAAAATAGGGCTGTTTACGTGATCATTTTCATGCCTAAATAAGACCCAGAACGTAAAACAAGTACCTATCCCTGAAAGGGCATAAACAGAGCTTTCGAATGACACCATAACGATCCTTGTATGATGGATAGTTTTCTTGCAATAACCGTGCAACGCGAGTGCAAAAAGCAGGTAATTCGGTAGTTTCGGTACATAATTGAGTATGTAGCGAGTGAGAGAGGGAGGAGGGAGCTGAGATTTGTGTCAGTAGGTTCGCCGCGGTGGTCTGGAGCAGTCATACGCTCGCTAGTCTCCTGCCACCACTTGTCTCTCTCTCTCAGCCACATTACGTGCTGAAATTGCCACTCGACCTATGTCGAGCGCCGCCACATAGTCCAGCTTTTTTTAACTCGACTTATGTTGCTCGCCGCTAATTAAGGGTTAACCTGACAAGCGCGATATAGACGTAGGTGCTAGGGTAGTTATTTGTGCATTTCTAGCCCTGGATTCTGACAGAATTCGTTATATTTACAATATAAACCATTATTTGTTTTCGGTATGGTTTTATTTTACATATATGATGTATATATGAACCTTCAAGAGTGCTAAAATAATTGGGAAAAGCATTTGGGTGGTGAAAAACGAAGATATTGGCCACCCGGTCATAATCTCAGGCGAGAGAGAGAGACAGGCAGCCTTCCCCTCTCGCTGTCTGGGAGTCAACTGAGAAGAGCGGGGCGGTGTGTGCCGGTGTCTGGGTGTTGCATAACGATCTTTTATGCAACCCACTTGTGCTACATTATCGCGGGAGAGAAAAATAACCGATAAATGATAATAAGAGGAAAAATAGGTGATAATTGAGGAGGGGAGGGAGGGGGGAATAAGGTGGGGAAGGAGGGGAGGGGGGTGGGTGAGATTTACATGGATGAGTACTGGAGGGGAATTATCTCACCTAGAGACAAATTCCTTTGTTTTGATAGGCCCTTTTTTTTATGGAAGGCTTTTTTTATGGTCCTGCTTCCGTGAGGCCTATCGCGTTCCCTATAGGAAGCCTTCCGTGAGGCCTATCGCGCTTGCCGGGTTAATAGTATTTAATTGCCAGTGTTTTTGCTTATTGAATTACTGTTCAAAATCCGATACGTACTTCTTACGAGCATCCGAGAAGCATCTAACTTTTTTCAGAAGATTCCTTGCTCGATGCTTAAGGACTATTAATTAACGTAACGTAATAGTGCCGATCCGAAGTAGAGGGTGGAGGACTTCTTAAGTTCATAGTCAAGGGTGGATTACTTCAGCTTCGGCCAACACTATTCTTTGGTGTTGTTGTTTTTTACTTCATTGTTTAATTGTTGACCAGACTAGATAATTCCTGTCTCTTTATTAGTCTGTTGCTGAACACTAGTACCGAGTTCTTGTATACCCCGTTATAGCAGATTGAACTCTGGAGGGTATTGGTGTTTTTGTTCAGCTGGCAGTACTCAGGGGTTGGGATCGTGTGTTTCCGTTGTGGCAGCAAACCGTATTCGAGTCCTGATTGAGAGCCCTTGTGTACCCGAGTGCCAGTTCGTAACAAATGGCGACCTTGCTTAGGATTTTGTGAACAGTATAAATTTTTGCAGAGTTGTACAACATTTGTTTATTTGTATTTTAGCGTGCATATTGAAGAATATTTTTTTTGTATGGCAATTAGTAAAGCATTTAAGAGACTCCAGTTAATTTAGTAATTAGTGCTTGCATAGGAAGTTTAACACTTTTGTCTCGAGAATTTTTTTGTGGACTTCAGTATGTCGTGCATTAGCACTGACGATGAGCGAGAGATGTCATTTGAAGGTGTGCCGTTAGTAACCAGTGAGGAGGATGCTAGAGTTTTTGTGAGTAAGCGGTACCACGAGACGGAGGAGAGGCTGACTGGGGTGGATGTTTGTGGCTTGCACCTGATAGCCAAGGTTTTCGGCATTTCCAATGTAGCAGGGATGTCCAAGGGGGAGCTGATTTCCTGGGTGTTGCGTGGGCGACATGGGGTTTCGGAGGAGAGGGCGTTTGGGGGGGTTCCTCCCCAGATCCCCTCTCACTCGACTCCCACAGTGCCGTCCACTCAGTTACCGGAGATTAGCACTCTCCCACAGAGGGATGAGAATTGGCAGATTGGAGTGCCCTCGGGTGGTGCACGTGGTGGTTCCCCAGTTTTTGCCCCCCCTCCTTCAGTAGTGGCAGCTCCCTCTTCCTGCCTGTCTCCAGAGATGGTATTTAGACTTGAGCTTGCTAAGATTGAGGCTAGGAAGCAGGAGAATGAGACCAGGAGGCATGAGATTGAGGTTAGGAGGCATGAGGCTGAGCTTAGGTACGACTCAGAGAAATATTGTGCTAAATTAGATTTAGATAAGACTCGTGCAGAGTTGACAGGGACTCGGATGGGCTGTGAGGGCCAAGTAAGAGAACAGTCCTTAGCCCACTTAGTCAAATTGGTGCCGGTATTTAGTGAAACTGAAGTCACAGAATTTTTTAATCGTTTTGAGAAGAAGTGTAGGGAGCATAATTGGCCTGAAGAGAAGTGGGCAGCTCTAGTCTCCTCAAGACTTACGGGTAAGGGTCTGAAGGCTTATGATGCACTGCCTTTAGAGTCTTGCATTGACTACCCGGAATTGAAGAGAGCTGTCCTACGGGCATACGAGTTGCAACCGGAAACATATCGATTGAAGTTTCGGGGTGTTACAAAGACTAGGGAGGCGACCTTTCTTGAACATGCCCGGGACTTAAAAGATGCACTTAAAAACTGGACACGTTCTGAGAAAGCTGAGACGGCAGAACAGTTGACTGAGCTGTTTCTGCTCGAGCAGTTTTATAAGTGTACTGGTGCAGAAATGACTTTAAATATTAAAGAAAAGAACCCAAGAACTCTTCAAGAGGCAGCTGAGATGGCTGACCTCAGGTTGTCGCTAATAAGGGGAAGTGGAATGTTTTCATTGTAGAAAGAAGGGGCATTATGCAAAATCTTGTCCTAGTAAGCCGCCAACTGCAGCCGTGTCTTTGGTGCGCAGCATAGGTGTGGCTGAAATGTCGTCTGGATTTACCCAGGGTAGTTTGCCAGCGGCAGGGTCACAGGCTATGTATAAGACTCAGGAAGGCTCGTCCCCTGTTCGTGATGTCTTTTGCGCCCATAGAGGGACCGGTAGGGTAAGTTGGGCGGGTTGCCAGTATAAGGTGGAAGTTTTGCGTGATACTGGAGCTTCACAGACACTTTTGAAGAATTTCACGGGGCGACCAATTAATGCGGCACGGGTGGTTGTTGTTCAGGGTATTAATGCAACCAGGTCATACCCGTTGGTTCGTGTGGAGCTGGAAGTTGATGGTGTGATTAAGGACTTAGATGTTGGGATCGTTGAGAAATTGCCAGTGGAGGGCGTCGACCTTCTTCTCGGCAACGACTTTGCGGTGCCTACTTTAGAAGTTCCACCCTTAGTCATTGCCGAGAGGCCGGCCGACGTGAGTAGGGAGGAACAAGAGTGGGTAGTGAGTTGTCAACACCAACAGATGGCATGTGTGGTAACTCGTTCCCAAGCATTTAAGGTATCACAGCCTATTTCCCAGGCCACAGAACAGCGGAGGAAGGGAATTAAGGAGAAGCGGAAGGCTGGGAAAAGTTTGAAGAGTTTAGAACCAGTGGCTCTCCCAAAAGACCCAATAGCAGGACCTTTGACCGAGTCTGTTGTAACTCCAGTGCCTAACACAGTTGATAAAGTAGTGGAGGAGGCAGAGACTCGGAGACAGCACCGTTACCTGCAGCGAGAAAACCGGATGTCTAAGTTGGATGTTGGGGGAGGGCATGAGTTGTTGACCAAGCAGTTAGACATGTTGGCTCCCACAGACATTCGAAAGTTGCAATTAGAGGATGCAGAGGTTTTGCAGTGTACCAATGGGGCTGTGGAGTTAGAAGAAGATAGGGATGCAAAGGCAGGGGATTTTTTTTTCGTTAATGTAATTTTATACCACCGATATCAAGATCCTAAAAGGAACTGGGAGGACGGATCAGGTACAGTTGACCAGCTGGTCGTGCCAGAGGGCTGCAGGGAAAGTTTGCTTAGGTTGGCTCATGATTCTCCATTATCAGGACATTTGTGTGCCAAGAAAACGGTGGCGGCTTTGGGGAAATTGTTTGGGTGGCCGGGGATGAAGTCTCATGTGCAGTCCTGGATAAACTCATGTGATATTTGTCAACGTGTCGGGAAACCGAACCAAGTTATTCCTAAGGCTCCGTTACACCCTATTCCTGTGATTGGGCCACCCTTTAGTAAAATTATTGTTGACATGGTTGGTCCACTCCCTCCCACTAAGGCTGGAAATAAATTTTTGTTAACCATAATGGATGTTGCCACTAGATACCCCGATGCATACCCTATGAAAAATGGAATGGCTAAGACGGTAGTCAGTAACTTGTTGTGGTACTTCTCAAGGTACGGGTACCCGGAGGAGATTCAGTCTGATCAGGGATCTAATTTCACCTCCAACATGTTCAAGCAAACAATGCAACAGCATGGGATACGAGCAGTAGTATCGTCAGCGTATCACCCTGAGAGTCAAGGGGTGCTTGAGCGGTGGCATGCTACACTTAAAAGCATGCTCAGGTGTTGTTGTGCTGACAACGGTATGGATTGAGATCTTGGATTGCCTTATGTGCTGTTTGCTGCTCGGGAGGTACCTGGTGAGAGCCTGGGATTTAGTCCAAACAAGCTGATTTTTGGACACCGTGTCAGGGGCCCCCTTAACATGCTGAAAGAAATTTGGGAGGGGACTGTGCAGCCTTGTCCATTATTAAAGTATGTGCTTGAAAGCCGTGAGCGCATGCTTAAGAGTCTGGAGATGGCAGGTAGAAATTTGACAGAATCACAAGCTTTGATGAAGGACAGGTATGATCGCAAAGTGAGGCTCCGGAAGTTCACTGTAGGACAAGAGATATTAATTGTGTTGCCTTTGGTTGGTAACCCCCTCTCTGCAAAGTACACTGGACCTTATAAAATTGTAGACAAAATTTCAGACTTAGATTACCTTGTTGCCACTCCAGACAGGAGGAAAAAGAACCAGTTATGTCACGTGAACCTTATTAAAGAGTATGTGAGGCGCCCCTCTGCGCCTATCACTGTCCCTGTGTTGGCTTGTTGCGGCCTTGGTGGAGAAGGAGAGGGGGACAGTCAAGCTTCAGAGGAGGATAGCTGGGATCAACATGTTTCAGCGGATCAGTGGGCGGGGAACTCGAGCCTAAGGGCTGACGAGGCTATAGCTCATTTGCCTGAGCCGCAGTTTGATGCTATCCGTCAGTTGTTCGGTTCATACCCCACTGTATTTGCTGAACACCCAGGCCTCACTACTCAGGCTATGCATGATGTTGACGTGGGGGACCATCTACCCTTTAAGTCAATCCCGTACCGTGTGCCCCCCATAAAACTACCAGCTCTGAGGGATGAGTTGGAGTATATGCTCGGTAGAGGGTTGATAGAGAAAGGCACAGTTAAGTGCACTTCCCCCGTAACACTGCAGCCTTAGCCAGATGGCAAGGTACGCTTTTGTATTGATTTCCGTAGGTTAAACGGTTTGACTCCAACTAACCCATATCCTCTTCCGCGGGTTGATGATAGTGTTGACAAAATTGGTAATGCTCGTTTTTTGTCTAAAGTAGATTTAGTAAAAGGTTACTGGCAAGTACCTTTGTCCGAGCGTGCTAAAGAGGTATGTGGTTTTGTTGTGGACGGGAGTACCTACCGGTGCAATGTTATGCCTTACGGACTTAAGAATGCACCAGCAACGTTTCAGAACCTGATGAATGAAATTGTAAAGGACATTCCAAATTGCACCGTATATTTGGACGATGTAATCATTTATGATGACGACTTTGAGAGCCATTGTGAGCACCTTGAGACCTTGTTCCGAAAACTTAGTGAAGCAGGTCTGGTAGTAAATTTGGCAAAGTGTGACTTCGTAAAAGCCACTGTGCAGTACCTTGGGTTTGTAGTGGGAAGGGGACAGGTGTGCCCTCCTCAGAACAAGGTACAGGCTATCAATAAATTTCTGCACCCAACAACCAAGAAGCAGATTATGAGATTCTTGGGTATGATAGGCTACTACAGACGCTTCATAAAAGGTTACTCAACGGTGTTGGCACCTCTCACTGATTTGTTATCTAAAGACAAAAAGTTTTTGTGGGCACCTGAGTGTGAAAAGGCTTTCACTTTGGTGAAACATTTGCAATGTACTCACCCGATACTCAGGGCCCCAGACTTTAACAGGCCTTTTCAGCTGGCAACAGATGCTAGTGGTGTAGGGGCTGGTGCCGTCTTGCTACAGACAGACAATGAAGGTGTGGAACACCCAGTAAGTTTCTTTTCTAAGAAGTTCAATGCTGCACAAAAGAACTATTCTACAATAGAAAAGGAATTACTGGCGATAGTGCTGTCGCTCAGGCACTTCGAGGTGTATGTTCCAGCCTATGGACCAGTCGTGGTTATCTACACTGATCATCACCCTTTGAGATTCCTGAATCAATTTCACAATCGCAATATGAGACTGACCAGGTGGTCTTTGATGTTGCAGGAGTATAACCTGGACATCCGTCATATTGCTGGATGTGACAATGTGATCGCGGATTGTTTATCAAGGGTGGATGATCAGTCGTAGGCTATCACAGGTGTGTGGGTTTGAGTGGAGGAAAATAGGCTGCCCTTATAGTGCAGCCGGGAAAAACATATTAAAATATAAAAATCATATAAAACTCTTTTTTTTTTATATAGGTAATCGTATAAGTTTGTCATAGCCTATAGAGTTTGAGTAGTCCACGAACTATCAAACGGCTGAGCTGCTGTAAGCTCGCTCTGGGAGCATGATATTGTGTCTTTTTGCTATTGTTGGGAGCAGTTATAAAATGTGATTTTTTTTTTAATAATATGTGTTTTGGTGATAAACTCAGCTTTGTTTTAGTGCCATGCGGTCGCTGGGTGTGAGGGGTTTGATGGGGTTCTGTGTTTGTCAGATTTTAGCTCAGGGTTGAGCAAGTAAAATCTTGGGGGAGGTGTGACGCATGTCCAGTGTGAGCATGCTGTACACAACGCATAGTCATGCCCCACTCTCGCTAGGATCGTCAGGGCAGGAACTTTGGCTGTGGTCTATGTAGAGTTTCCTAACTTAGTTCATGTGAGCCGTTGTACTATAAGTATTATGAATATGTATTTTGTTTTCATCTGAGTCAAGGAGTTCTATTTTATATCATTAGTTATAAGTATTGTGTGTAAAACTTATTTGTAATGATGGGAAGAGAAACAGCCACAGTTGGGGGTCAGTGGGTGCGCCAGGCGGGAGGTGGGCCTAACTCACTAGCACTCCCCCCCCCCCCCCTCCTCAGTGCTAGGGGAGCCTTTGTCTATCCCAGAGGAGAGAGAGAAATTACGTAATGGTTGTCAGTGGGCGGTCCTTAGTAGTTCACATTGGGCTCACTAGAGGGCCGGGTATAAAAACGGAAGTCTAGCCATTTTTTCATCAGAACTCATTAGGCAGAGCGACTTCTCATTTCCCTTGCTAACTATATATATTCTTCTGACTGATGGGAACTTTCTCTACTACCTTACATTCTTATCTCCTCTTTTCCCTCCCTGTTTAACTTCCATGGTCCCGTTGGTGCAGAGCTAGTCAGCCAACGTATTATCGCTTGAGTTCTCACGAGATACTTGCCTATTAGATAGCCTATTTTGGAATGGTTGACTTAGAATAGGATTGATTTATGTTTGTTGCACTTGTATATGCATTTCCCTGTGTGTTATTATTATTATTCCTGTTTTCTGCTGGTCTAGGTAATGCTAGACTGGGGTAAGGCTTTTCTGTGTTACGAGTTGTTGTTTGATGCAGTGGTTAAGCGATAAACCTGCATACTCGTTTCGGTTCAGTGAAGCCTAGGTTGTCTTCGCGGCTGACTGTGTTGAGTTAATAATTTACAGTGCGTGAGGGCAAGATCCTAACCACCCTGTATTTTATTAACAGTTTGTTTTTACTTTGTCAAGGAGCTGGGAGAAAACCAGATACAAGGGATCTGGATTTCTCAAAGTGCACTTGTTAGTTTTAACGTAATACTTTAAACAGTCGTGAGGACTTCGCTAGGCTACAAGCCGTTTTTGCTCAGTCACTGCTACCTTTTGCCCACAGTACCCCAGCTAGACTTTACTCAATTAGTAGATACAGAATAGTATTGAAGCTTTCCTTATGTATGATATTGTTTATGCACTATTGATTTCATGTGTTGCAAGCTTGGCTACTTTAGTGATTAGTGGCCCACGAGCACAATCCGAGTAGGCTATTGCCGTTGCATTTGCGGAGTACTTCTTTTTAATGTTTGCCATTTACTATTGCATATTCTTTTAATTATTCTTATGCCAATTTAAGCCTTTAATAGTATTTAATTGCCAGTGTTTTTGCTTATTGAATTACTGTTCAAAATCCTATACGTACTTCTTACGAGCATCCGAGAAGCATCTAACTTTTTTCAGAAGATTCCTTGCTCGATGCTTAAGGACTATTAATTAACGTAACGTAATAGTGCCGATCCGAAGTAGAGGGTGGAGGACTTCTTAAGTTCATAGTCAAGGGTGGATTACTTCGGCTTCGGCCAACACTATTCTTTGGTGTTGTTGTTGTTTACTTCATTGTTTGATTGTTGACCAGACTAGATAATTCCTGTCTCTTTATTAGTCTGTTGCTGAACACTAGTACCGAGTTCTTGTATACCCCGTTATAGCAGATTGAACTCTGGAGGGTATTGGTGTTTTTTGTTCGGCTGGCAGTACTCAGGGGTTGGGATCGTGTGTTTCCGTTGTGGCAGCGAGCCGTATTCGAGTCCTGATTGAGAGCCCTTGTGTACCCGAGTGCCAGTTCGTAACAGTGGTCACCGAGGGTATTTTGTTTACAGCATACGTCCTGTTCCCAAGCTAAAAGTTAAAAGTTCCCCTGACTTTAATTCTCTGTATTATACTTTTCTAGTTTATTTACGTGATATACGATGTTCACTATCACTTTTAACTTAGGCTTCCTATTTTCCCATAGCCCTGTTTCATTTCATAGGACTATATAGCTAGCACTTTGCTTTGGGACGTATCGGTTTTTTCTTTCCCTTCTTCTTTCCACCCGGCTTATGGGCCTGCCCTAGGCCTGACCTAGACCAGCGCCGTGGCACTGCTGTAGGAGTTAACGGATTTTTTCTCCAAAACGCGTATATCTCTCCAGATATTTTATCAATCGGTTCGATTTTGCACTTCCTCTAACGAGGAATCTAAAAAAAAAAAAAAAAAAAAATATACCGGTATATATATATATATATATATATATAAGTATCTGGGCAGTGTGTTGAGTAAAGATGGGACTATGGATGAAGAGGTGCGGGAGAGGGTACAACAGGGGAAGAGGGTTGTAGGAACGCTAAAAGCAGTAACAAGAAATAGGGTGGTCAGTATGGAAGTGAAGAAGTCCTTGCATGACAGTGTGGTAATCCCGACACTGACTTACGGAAGCGAAGCATGGACGTTGGTTGAGAGACTCAGACCAAGAGTGAGAGCAGTGGAAATGAATTACTTAAGGAGTGCGTGCGGAGTTACATGGAGGGATAGACAGACTAATGAGGAAGTAAGAAGGAGGTGTGGTGTGGAGGTAGATGTGCTGGAAAGTGTGAAAAGGAACAACTTGAGATGGTTCGGCCATATGGAACATATGGAAAGCGAGAGAATGACTAAGAGGGTGTATGAGAGCGAGGTGGAGGGACAGAGGGGGAGAGGTAGACCGAATATGAGGTGGAAGGATGGAGTGAGGAAGTACATGAACGAAGGTGGTGCTGGTTGGGGGGAGGGGCGTCGACTGACTGGGGACAGAGGTGCATGGGGGCCGTTCGTTCGTGGCCACCCCTTCGGGGATCACGGCGTCAGGCAATAGATAGATAGATAGATATACAGTATATATATATATATATATATATATATAATAATATTAATAATACTATATAAATAAATAAACCGACCAAAATATATATTCTATCTCCTTAAACAGAATTAACAATTAAACACGGTTATACTATTAGTCCATGAGCCAAGACCCGAATTTTGGGATATCGGTACCACCCGGGGTGACTAATTCTCTTAGGTGTTTTTAGCTTGCTACATGTCTCTAGTTTATGTTTTGATATGATAGCCCTTGCACATTGGTAGCTTAATGGTCGTTATCACTTCTTGAATAGACATACCCTACCGAAAATTCCGAAATTTTTTAAAATGTCAAATTTGGGGACAGGAATGCCTAAATGTCAACAAAATGCATATAGTAATTGTCACATTTAATACAAGTCCTGTAAATACACACTAAGCATGCCATGGGCTTGTACATACTATTATGGCAAATTACTACTCCTAAATATCATCTACGTCAGACTCGGAATCTGACTGTTGTGCCACCGGCTCTTCTTCAATAGCCTTGTTCTGACATGTCTGTAACCTGCACATGTCCGTGCATTTTAGACCATTGCTGAGGCAAGTACACTTAGGGAGTTCGCATGACCGCACACACTTGCAAGACAGTAGCTGCATAACAGCATCTGGTGCTGGTGAGCCTCGCATCCAGTTGACGGCAAGCTTACCGTCCTCATCTGTCATCCAACCGCAGTCTGTTGGGTTCGCAACAAATGGCTGGCTCTGAAGACTTCTCCTCCAGATCGCAGCCTGGTAGTTTGCACGCAGTGCATGCATGAAGAGGCAGTCCTCACAAGGAGGGAGTTGACTTGACTCTACCTCTCCACGTCTTGCACAGAACAGCTCATACCGAAGCTTGTTTACCTTAGTTGTGTGGGTAGATGGTAGGTACATGTGGCAGGTGATTTCCTGTAGCTTCTCAAAGAGTTCAGGAGACACTTCCCATGAGCGTCCAAGTTCGTGAAAAGCATGCTGGTATGTCTTGTCCATCTTCACCTGCTTGAGTGTCGTCATCTTCCCTCGGCCAGCGAATGCACTGACGGTATCACAGCCTGTAAAGGCATGCATACCAATCAATGAATCACACACGCTGCCTCCCAGTGTGCGGCTCAGTGTGGTGATATCCAGGAATCTTGTCCGGTTCTTCGTCCCGCACTTCTGGAACAGATGGGATGGGATCTTGTGGCACATGCCAAGACACAACACCATGACGTCTGTATCTTCTGCAGTGATGATGACAGACTTGTTCCCAGATTCTGCTGCATGAAGTGCATGGAGAAGAAGGCGTGTGTCTGCTTCTTCTTGAGTTGACTTAAGCTCAGGAGCCTCTTCCCACTGCTCTTTGGTGATCTTGAAGCAGCGCTGCTCACATGTGACATACAGCTCCTTGTCCTTGAGCTTCTCCCTGTGCTGTGGTGCCTTCCATTCTTCTACCAAGAACTTGATAAGACTTGCCTTGTTGGAGGAACTACCGAGTAACTTTCTCCACTGCTGGATGTTGTGCCCAGGTTGAATGTTCTTGAAATGAATTCCTGTGCCTGCACTTCTTTTGGCTCGTTCTGCATCCTTGATGGATGTCTCCTTGTAGATATCAAACACAACATCAATGCGCCTGCTCTTAGCACCTTCATGAACAGCGTGACTCAGTGCTGTACCTGCAAGCTGTGAAAAAGTTTTGTCGTTTCCCTTCAGTTTGTGGACCAGGCTCATCCCATCAATTATGGTAGCAGAGGGCTCGGGTATCACTTCTGCAGGAGAAACATTCCTCTCTAACTCCTTTGCGAGGGCAGCCTTGTTGGTCTTGCGGAGAGACCCATCACCGCTGGCAAGTGCCCAAGGCAAAGGCCCCAGGGGATGAGCCAAGACATCACTCATTTTGAGCTTTCTGTTCTCGGCAACAAGGATCATCTGGCCAAATAGGTTCCTGTCAGCCTTTAAGATAACCTCCTTGGCATGGTCTTGTGAGCGTGGCTTCATTCTGATGTTAGTGAACGTTCTCAGTTTCGTCTTCGTCATCGTGTCATGAAACTGTATAGTTGGCGTATCGATCTCCAGGCGCTCTTCCTTGAAGGCTTGATATGCATCCTCTCCTATTCTGTAGGCCCCTAGAAGGTCTTTGACAACTTCTGGTGGTGCCATAGTCGCAGTTGACAAACTGACAAGATCTTCTTGCTCTGCGTTGAAGGGGTTCAACCAGCTGGTCTCCATCAGTTGAACTAAAGATTGGACATCGGCCTCATCTCTTCTAATCCTGGGCATCTGTAGGTCTGGGTGGCTGAAGTCAGTATACTTTTGGCCTACTACCATAGTCCTGAGCTGCCTTAAGTACCTGCTGCGATACTCCGATGTCAGGTAGTACCTGGCGACAGCTCCGCCTTTCAGGCTGAAGCCTTTTGTGCCCCCTGGTGTCTGGGTGTCTTTGTTGATCGTCTCTTCGATTGTCTGGTCCACAGGGATCCGTCCAAAGGGATTCTTGCTACCGATCTGGACCGAAAAGCCACCTTGCATGAAGTGTTCATGGACCTCTGGGTGTTCAATGGGCAGTCGAGACATCAAGGCATAGTAGTAGGTTAGGAACCGGGCATAGTTCACTTTGTCATAGGCAAAACACCACGGTATCATCTGTCGGATTGCTCCTAGGTGGAGCATCCAGTTGCCTTCTCTGGAGGCTCGAATTAACTCCAGCATGATCTCAACCATGTCCAGGTATGACATCCAGAATGCTGAGAGGTTGTGTTCATCTCTGAGGGTCTCAAGATAAACTTGGAAAAGCTTCATGATATGTGTGCATGATTCACTCTCCATCAGCTCTTGAAAGAGTCCCTGAGACACATTGCTGTGAAAGCTGTTGATGTCCTTCAGTGTTTCATCTAGATGGTGTATGTCCCTTGAATGGTTTTCTTCTAGCCATGAAAGGAAGCCTTTCCATGCAAGCCTCATCAGTGCTTCATACACGAGCTTGTGTAGTCTCACTGCTCTGTTGTACCTCTTGCCGTTCATCACTCCTGACACTGATCCTTCTGCGATGATACCTGATTCCACACACAGATCTCTAAGACCTGCATCTTGAAACCTCTTTCCTATGGTGGAGATGAGATTACAGATTGTGTGGAAGACGCCCATCCTGATGATAATGTTCTTGAACTTCTCTTGTTTCCAGATAACTTCGGCAGCTTTGGCATAGAGTGCTTGATCAAACACGCACACAATCTTGTTAAGCTGTAAGGACTGCATGATAGCATGCGTTTGTTCCAAGATTTCATTAACGGTGGACATTTCTGTTGCGGGAGCATTGATAGTGGGCAGGTAGCTTACAGTGTCCTGAACCACTGCAATGTCTCTGCGCATTTTGATGTTGAACCCAGTCCAACTGCTGATGGACTGGTCCTCATGGTCTGACATTCGAGTAAGAAGCCAGATATGGTTCTTTGTCTTTGAATCCTGGACTTCCTTGGTAGTGTCGACATACGCAGTCTCAATCCTAGGTGGCCCTGCCCGCCGCCCAACATTGTATATTGGCAGCATTGATGATGTCTGAGTGATGCTTCTTATCTTGGACTTGGTAATCTCTGGCAGGACTTTCTCTGGCACAGAGCCTGCAACCTTGGACTGGACAGCAATGCCATTGACTCTATGAGAAGTACCTGCTCCACTTAGGGTCTCTTCAAGTCGGTCAATGTTATCCCAGGCCAGGGTTGTGAACACACCAGGGTAGATGTTTGCTGGCAGTGGAATGTCATCCTTTGAGCATTCCAGCTTCTGGATACAAAGGGCTGTATCGATCTCCTCAAACATTGAGTAAGACACACAGTGACCAAGACGATTCAGAGTTTGGATCAGTTCTGTGTTTCCTGTCAAAGACTTTACAGCATTGGTCAGCAGTACGTGCTTGGGTGGTTTTGTCTTGCCACTGGCAACAGCAAAGACCAAGTCACTGCCAAAGGAAGTGGCAAGACGTTGAGCTCTTTCAGAGGGAGTTTCACACTCACACTCTCCTGTCAGCAGGGTGTGCAGGAATTGAGTGACTGCTGCAGGAATGACATTCTGATCTGTATCGGGAGGCCATGGCTGACTCACATCTTGTTTATTGATCTCATTCCTCAGCTGCATTCCTGCTTTGGTTAAGACATCTTCAGAGTTAGCTGCTCTTGCTTCTTGCAGGTCTTTTGCCATTTTGTGTGCTTGCCGGGCAAGGTCGTCCATTGAGAGGCTGCGTGGATAGATTAGAAGCTTTCCTTTCTCATCTGGGACAAAGCGTAGTGATTCTCCAAACTCGGTTTCAATCTTTCGGCGAACATGTTTCTTTGTCGCTGGTTTCAGTTGGATAATACCACGGGACATCATGGATCTCTCAAGCCTAGATGTGAGGTTTGTCATAGGCAGTACCTCTGGGTTGGGGAATAATTTGGTCCTTATATACAAGCAGAGTTCCTCGAGGGCTTCTGTCTCAACCTCTTCGTAGCGTGCTTCCTCGCTTTCTTCCTGATTTTCACCTGCACCCGACCTGGCGGCCGCTGGGAAATCATCTTTTGTGAAGAGTTTGTAGCACGACTTGTGGTAGTGACCCTCTGCAGCAACAAGGTCTCTGCTAACTAAACCAAGGATTCTCTGGTTGAGTTTCCTTATTGCTGCTCTGCGAATCTTCTCATCTGCTCGTAGCTCAACACACTGTATGAGTGGCTCCCTTGTCTTTGTTGTTTTTATGTACTTGCTTGACTTCTCGCAGAAGATACATACTTTGGCATACACCCTGCTAGTACTAGGGGCATCCCTTGATGCCCTCCTCCTGGGGTCGACGCTTGCTGATTCTATCTTGACACCCTTGGCAAGGATAGAATCCAGTGACTTCTTCATTGTAAAGAGACTACGACATTTACGGTGATAATGTATGTGTGGTATTCCTCCTTCTTCAAGGCCCTTGGCTGCTTCCAGGACTGGATCATGCTGCCTGATTTCTGCAGCCCTGAGCAATGTGTTCCAGGAGTCCAAATCCTGTGGTGACACCAGAGCATCGCTGTCATCATCAGAGCAGTGGATGATACAGTCGATCCGTGCTCTCTTCCTCGCAGATGGTTCCATCCTGCCGTCAAACAGTCGACACACACCTGCAAAAAATATCACCATTAAACCATGAACAAACAAACACATTACATGGAAACCACTCTACATATGTTTGCTCCTTCCAATAATAAATTATCCCCAAAATATAACAAAAAAACCCCAAATATGAAATAAACCCCTAAATATGGAGAAACTTGAAATACACATCGGAATAATTCTTGTAGAGAATCAAATAAGCTACAAGAGCTGTTAGAATATATTTTTCAATGTTCCCCATATTTAAGGATTTATTCTAGATTTAGAGGAAAATACCCAAAATATAGAGTATATTCCGAAATATGAGGAAATTTGAAAAATACCTAGGAACAACTCTGGTAGAGAATATAATTCTACATAGGTGTTCAAAGTTTCGCGATGATTGTGTGATGGATTTTAAAGAAAATGAGGAAAACGCCGAGCGTCACGCTAAAAATCTTTATTTTTGGGTAGCGCCCCTATTGCATCACAAAAATTAGACTAAGCTACCAGTGCGAGAAGGCTATCATATCTGAATGTACTTACAGTCACTCTATAAACATTTTAGTACCATTCGTGTTTAGTCACCCCAGGTGGTACCGATATCTGGCCTGGCTCATGGACTATATATATATATATATAGTTATATTGTACATTAACTACTAAGTCTTTTGAAATACCAGTAAACATTATTTTGGATGCTGACATTTACTAAGCCCGTAAAACAAGGCATAATAAATAATCTGAAAAGAAAGTCTGAATATTTTTACAGAAACTTATTTCAAATACTTCTACCTTTTCTTTGAACTTAAGGGGGAGGTAGTCGCTTTTTCTGAACCCCCTTCTCCCTCATGTTTAGCATATTGGTTTTGAGATTTGAAGACATTCCTTCCATTAGTTTGGTGATTTTGAGACATTTCGCCCCATTTCTATGTCAATATTAAGACCTTTACTGCCATTTAGGTATCGATTTTTCCTGGTGAGCGAAAGTGAGCCTGTAATTTTAAAAGGCCTTCGGTCAGGAAAGTTTTCTACCGAAAAATGTACAAATTTATCTTTGAATGGGGTCTGGGTTTTTTTTTTAAAGATTGATGGAGGTCTAGCGAGGAAACTGAAACATAAATAAATAAATATATACATAGACCAAAAAACAAGCACTATCCCCTTAATAAAATACAAGACAAAGCATTAATCATAAAATTAACCTTTAAAATTATCCTTTCCAGATTTCGTACAAACATAATTATTTCCAAGTTCACTGACGCATTATATATATTTTTTACCATGATTTTTGTCTTTCCAAGTCAGATGGTTTGAGGATAATTTGTATAAAAACTTGACATATACAGTTGGCCAAATAAATGACGTCGCGGCACCAAGTATATTTCGATCAATAATTAGTATCAGCACTATCTAAGCTTTAGTCCATCGTTTCGAGTGAGATATACACACGTGTTCCTATCTTTTCACACCCTATGCACCATCTGACAGACATTAATACAGCAGACAGCGAGCCAAACGTAATGACAACGGCGACACGAGTTATTTGGCCAACCGTACCTATCTTTACACACCCTATTCAACATCTGACGGACATTAATACAGCACACAGCGAGCCAAACGTAATGACAGCGGCGACATGACTTATTTGGCCAACCGTACCTATCTGTACACACCCTATTCAACATCTGACGGTCATTAATACAGCACACAGCGAGCCAAAGTTAATGACAGCGGAGACAAGAGATATTTGGCCAACCGTACCCATTATCTTGTCGCTAACAGGTATCGAATAAACCAGAGAAGTGTATAATGAATTGTTTATTTTGCGACGGAGGACATCGGACGTGTGTTACCTGGGTTTGTCAGTAAAAAGGAGATTTTTTTTTCATATGATTATTTATTTATTTATGTATTTATTTATTTATTTAATTATCGACCTAGATATGTGTGATTTTGGTATTTGTGCTGTTTCGTTTTGTTTTCTGATGTGTAGTGACGTCCCTGTTCGGGCTCTGTCTTGTTAATTGATTAATTGATTGATTGATATCTTATTCATTTATCTTTTATAATTTCCTCCCTAGAACTCCATCAAGCTTTAAAAGATACCCGCAAGACCCCTCTTCGGCCGGTTCCTCCTAAATCACAGTCTTACTATCGCTCGTCAGGAAAACATCGACACCTAAATGACACAAAAGGTCTAAAAATTGCCAAATTATTGAGGCTAATTCCTTCAAATCTCAAAACTAAATGGGCTAAGCATGAGGGAGAAGGGGGTCCAGAAACTCGCCCCCCTTAAGTCAGTTTGCCTTCATACCAATTTGTCCGTAAAATATTCTGCCATTTACTTTACTTTTTAATATCACTTGGGTTAAGTTGGTGACCAGTTATTTCGACCAGTAGACCATGTAAACCTTTGTAGCCAACCGGTTCCAGCTTATACTGATGGGTTAGGTTAGTTAGTTAGTTAGTTAGTTGGTTGGTTGGTTGGTTAGGGTAGTTGGTTGGTTGGTTGGTTAGGTGGTTGGTTGGTTAGGTAGTTAGTTGGTTGGTTGGTTGGTTAGGGTAGTTGGTTGGTTGGTTGGTTAGGTGGTTGGTTGGTTAGGTAATTAGTTGGTTGGTTGGTTGGTTAGGGTAGTTGGTTGGTTGGTTGGTTAGGTGGTTGGTTGGTTAGGTAGTTAGTTGGTTGGTTGGTTGGTTGGTTAGGTAGTTATATACTTAGTTGGTTGGTTGGTTGGTTAGTTAGTTATATGGTCAGTTGGTTAGTTGGTTGGTTAGATCGGTTGATTGGTTGGTTGGTAGATCGGTTGATTGGTTAGGGTTGGGTGAGGTAGTCAGTCAGTCAGTAGGTCATTCTGTCAGTCAGTCAGTAGCTCAGTCAGTCAGTCAGTTAGTCAGTCAGTAGGTCAGTCAGTAGGTCATTCGGTCAGTCAGTCAGTATCTCAGTCACTCAGTTAGTCAGTTAGTCAGACAGTAGGTCAGTCAGCAGGTCAGTATGTCAGTTAGTCAGTCAGTTTGTCAGTCAGTCAGTATGTCAGTCAGGCAGACAGTCAGTAGGTCAGTCTGTCAGTCAGTAGGTCAGTCTGTCAGTCAGTAGGTCAGGCAGTAGGTCAGTCAGTCAGTAAGTCTGTTGTTTGGTTGGATCTGGTCGAGTTAGCATTGTCGAACATTAATACAAATACAATATGCTCTTAAAAACATTTTCGAATATCTAGTTGATAAAACTCGGCGAACTTTCGAAAGCGGAATCTATATAATTTTCGGTAGTCCACGCACATCGCAAATTATAGCATAGTAAATTAATACACTTTTGGTTAGTGGCCACAGTATATAATTATTGGCGAAAAACTTAAAAGGACAGTGTTTAGTTTGGGGGTCTATATATATATATATATATATATATATATATATATATATATATATATATATATATATATATATTATTTAGTTTCCTCACTAGACCTTCATCAAGCTAAACAGAAAACACACACACACACACACACACACACACACACACACACACACACACACACACACACACACACACACATACTCCCTAGACCCTCCTTCAAGATAAATGTGTACATTTTTCGATAGAAAATTGTTCCGGCCAAAGGCCGGATTCTCTCAAAATGACAGGCTCGCTATCGCTCGACATGGTACGAAAGGTCTAATTATTGACAAATAAATGGGGCGTAAAGTATTAAAATCGCCAAATTAATGGGCCGAACATCCTAAAATCTAAAAACCAATAGAGCTAAACACGAGGGAGAAGGAGTGCCAGAAACCATTTAGTTCTCTGGTGTCCACGCTATGTCATTAGAAGGAGTGCCAGAAACCATTTAGTTCTCTGGTGTCCACGCTATGTCATTAGAAGGAGTGCCAGAAACCATTTAGTTCTCTGGTGTCCACCCTATGTCATTAGAAGGAGTGCCAGAAACCATTTAGTTCTCTGGTGTCCACGCTATGTCATTAGAAGGAGTGCCAGAAACCATTTAGTTCTCTGGTGTCCACGCTATGTCATTAGAAGGAGTGCCAGATACCATTTAGTTCTCTGGTGTCCACGCTATGTCATTAGAAGGAGTGCCAGAAACCATTTAGTTCTCTGGTGTCCACGCTATGTCATTAGAAGGAGTGCCAGAAACCATTTAGTTCTCTGGTGTCCACCCTATGTCATTAGAAGGAGTGCAAGAAACCATTTAGTTCTCTGGTGTCCACGCTATGTCATTAGAAGGAGTGCCAGAAACCATTTAGTTCTCTGGTGTCCACTCTATGTCATTAGAAGGAGTGCCAGAAACCATTTAGTTCTCTGGTGTCCACGCTATGCCATTAGAAGGAGTGCCAGAAACCATTTAGTTCTCTGGTGTCCACTCTATGTCATTAGAAGGAGTGCCAGAAACCATTTAGTTCTCTGGTGTCAACGCTATGTCATTAGAAGGAGTGCCAGAAACCATTTAGTTCTCTGGTGTCCACGCTATGTCATTAGAAGGAGTGCCAGAAACCATTTAGTTCTCTGGTGTCCACGCTATGTCATTAGAAGGAGTGCCAGAAACCATTTAGTTCTCTGGTGTCCTCGCTATGTCATTAGAAGGAGTGCCAGAAACCATTTAGTTCCTTGGTGTCCACGCTATGTCATTAGAGGCGAAAAACTTAAATGTTAATATCACAAACTACGTAAATCACTTGAACTTTTCTTTCTGGGACAAACTAAGTAATTTATCGTAGTTGTGGTCAAACGTCTTGCAACATCGCCACAAATGCAATATTGATCTCCGCCAGCAAAGTTGGAAAGAGATTATGTTTTCGCCTACTTTGGTTTGTTTGTTATGAACTGATTTTCACGAAATTTGGTGAGCAGATAGGATATAAAAGCTTGATGGAGGTCTAGAGAGGAAACTAAAAACTAATGAACAAATAAATAAATCTACCCATAAATAACCCCTTCCCCCCTTTACATATATGACCATTTGGGACTTTCAGGCTATAAGGAAGTTGAAGCCGTAAACGTTGATATTTAGCAGGTATAAATGTAATACGTAAGTTTGTTTTTTATTTAGGGGAGATGGGCCGTTTTTTGGCCTATTAATTCATTTATTCCTATATTTTTTAGTTTCCTCGCTAGACCGTCATCAAGCTTAGAAAACACCCCCTAGACTGTGATGGAGGTCTAGCGAGGAAACTACAAAAGAACAAATGAATATGTAAAATTGTAAATAAATAGACCCCACTAAATATCCACTGTCCCCTTAACCCCTTCATTACCGGTGCTGTACTTTCAACTACATTCTGGCTACTATTAGATTATTTTATTCAGTTTAAAAAGGGCCTTCAGTCATTAACAGGTATCGAACTATTTTACTTGACCATTTTTAATACCACTGATCCTTCTTAAACTGTAAAAAAAAAAGCGCTTAACCCCCCCACACAGATTATATTAACTTACTTATGGGTTGGCAGAGCACCCGGTATTTCCCCCACAACAGTCTTTCTCACACTGAGGGACTGTTAGAAGTCGGCGGAATTTGGGATTGCCATCAACCGACAGATTATGATCTAACTTACCTAACTTACTGAGCTCAAAATGACGCAAATGCGTCATATAACTTATTATTGAGCTATTTCACTAAGTTCATAGGACGCGATCGCGTCATATGATACTTTTGGGCGAAACCGCCATATTACGCGATCGCGTCATATGAGACGGAGAGGGTTAATATAGCTAGAATAAAATAAGAACGACGTCGCCGGTACAGAAGGGGTTAAACCTTACAGTTTCCGACAGCACGGTAGGGGCGTAGTCTGCCATCTACGATTGTTTTCGTGGTGCAATGCATAAGTGTGTTGATTTTCGGTGTGAGCGTCCTGGGTTCGAATCCCCGGACTGCCATATGTGTTTGTTAATTTCATTAATCGAGTTTAGGTGTAAAGTTGGTTAGTGGAGAGAACATAATAATTGCCTTGTTATATTAGCACTCCGAGTCTTATATATCTCAGATCTGTTATTACTATCACACGCAGTTATCGCTCTCTTGGTCTTCCCTTCTCTCGTTCTTTATCAGTAATGGTCGTGTTTCCTTCCTTTATCACTTGGTTCTTATCTGCGTTATCACTTTTGACTTTGTCTTTCTTCTAATGTTTTCATCGAACTCGTTGTTTCTTTCTTGTGGTTGTGTTCTTTTTGTTAAATGTTGCTATTTCTTTTTATGTATTTATCGTACAGACTGTGTGTGTGTGTGTGTGTGGGTGGGTGTGTATATGTGTGTGTGTGTGTGTGTGTGTTAAATATAGATAGATAGGTACCGAACAGTATCAGAGCTCTAGGAAGCAAAATACCCCCCTTAATTGGGAATTCGAGACTAATTAGGCCTAAGCATATTGTATATATTGTATGCATTATTACATTTGCTATCATAACACATAATCATTATTGAGAGGTATATAATTTATATATTTAATAAATGTTTCATAAATGTTTGCATCTAAATCAAATACAATCCACTAATTCATAGATCGGTGTCAGTTGGGCATTTACTCGCCTCAAATTGATATCCATATGTAATAGGATTTTAGGCCCTCATTATTGAATGTTAAGAAATGTCCTCTATTTAAGGGGAGACATACCGTTTTTCTGAACCCCCTTCTCCCTAATGTTTAGCCCCACTAGTATTGAGATATTAAGACGTTGGTTCCATTAGTTTGGGGATTTTATGACCTTCCGTGCCATTTCTTTGTCAATATTATGATCCTTCGTGCCATTTAGGTGTCGATTGTTTCCTGGCGAGCGATAGCGAGCCTCTAGTTTTAGGAGATATCGGCCTTTGGCCGGGACATTTTTCTACCGAAAAATTTACAAATCTATCTTGAAGGGGGGACTAGGGGGTGTTTTTCTAAGCTTGATGGAGGCCTAGGGAGGAAAATAAATAATATATGAATACATTCATTAATAGACCAAACAACCAACCACTGTCCCCTTAAACCAGTCATTACCGTAAGTCGATATTAATGGTGGAGGTGGTTGGTATGATAATGGTGGTGGTGGTGGTGGTGGTGATAGTGGTGGTGTGATGATACAAATATCTAATGACTAATTTTATTATGGTGTAATTATTCCACGATACCATCATCTTTATCATCACTACAACTATCACCACCATCACCACTTCAAACGTCACTACCGCCACCACCACCACCATTATCACCACTACCACCACCACCACCACCACCACCATTATCACCACTACCACCACTACCACCACCACTATCACCACTACCAACACCACCACCATCACCACCACTACCAACACCATCACCACTCCAAACGTCACTACCACCACCACCATCATCACCATCACCATCATGACCACCATCATCACTACAACCACCACAACACCACCACCACCACCACCACCCAATTTAACCCCTCCTCCTACACACGCATCTCTTTTGCAATTTTTATAACGTTGTGTGCCTCAAAATTTCAATTCTGATATCGCTATTTGGTGCTCAGATATTATCAAAGCGCGAAGATGAGCTTTTGTTATTCTTTTTGGTTCAAGACAGTGTGTGTGTGTGTGTGTGTGTGTGTGTGTGTGTGTATTTGTTTTATATATTGGTTGTGTGTGTTTTAGTGTGTGTGTGTTTGTTTATTTGTTTGTGTGAGAGAGAGTGTGTGTGTACCTGTTTGTATGAGAGTGAGTGTACATGTGTGTGTGTGTATGTCTATGTGTGCGTACGTGTGTGTTTCATATCTAGAAGATGTTAGGTGTTATCTCCAGAATTTTACACAGGTTCATTTTTTGCTATATATATATATATATATTTCCTCTTGAATGAAGCAGGCAGTATTATTGGCTTGGGTGAGTACATGGGCCTGAATCCGCTTGTGTGTGAGACCAACCAAGAGCGTTTGTGAGGAAACAAAATCAATAAATATACTAATAATTGTATAAATAAATACAAATAAGAAAACATATAATAGATCAAAATATATAACTATATAATACAATAAATACAAACACTAATAGAAAAATATAACAATGCCCAATTCCTGGCAGCAGCCTCCACGAATTAACACCACCCACTACACTACATGGCAACACACCCACAGACACCAAGAAATATCAAAACAACACCCAGCACACGCTATCACACGCAAATACTGTCTTCTCTCCCTCAATGCCCACCCCAAACCAACTTCCGGAAACACATCCATACTCATATCACTCGCCGTTCCATCCACTCACTCATAGAGCTGCAACTCGCAGTTGCAAGCACGACCTCCCGAAATCCATCCTTCTGAATTCTCCCTTCCTCGCGAGGACAGAGTCCACCTGGCCAGGTTGAGATGCGGACACCATCCAGCTCTTCTGAGCTATCAGAAGAGACTGGATGACTCCGTCGTCGACACCTGCCCGGGTTGTAACACAGCACCCCATACCATAAAACACATCATAGAAGACTGCATTTCACACAACCACTTACGCCAACAACACAATTTACACTATTTGAGAGCTCTGTGGGAAAGCCCGACTGTGGCCATGGCCTTCCTTAAGGAGTCGGGGCTTTTCGGCCAGGCAGCTTAGGGAACAACAACAACAACAACAACAACAATGCCCAATCACACAAACGTTTTTTTTATGGATGTTTTCTATCAGTTAATATTTGCTGGCGATTTATTGTGACTATTTATAGTTTGTAAATTGGACAGTATTTATGCTTTAATAGTTATTTTATTTGTGTTTGTATTAATTTTAATAATTTATTATTTAATTATTAGTATGTTGTTTTTTTCTTTTTTATTATGTATTATTAATCAGTACCGGTAAATCTATTAATGTTATGTTTTCCGAGCTGTCTTTGGGATGGATTATCTGAGTGATAAAACCCGAGAGAAATATACGTGTTACTTGACTTATTTCCTGATTTTCATATAGTATACTTTGAGTCAAATACCACAAAACATATTACTGATCAACATATTCAACCAATCATCTGACACATCAGGTACAGTTGGTCAAAGTTCCAGCTGACCCACCCTTGCTCTGGGGCACGAAGAATTAGCTGGCAATACTGGTGAAGTGGTGCAGGGATACTACTTGCCATTAATGTGTTACCTGTGTCTGTCCTGTAGATTACTGCAAATTAGATTACAGTATGTAATGTTCACGTTGTGAAGATCAAATACTCCTTCATTAAGCAGAATTAAACAGAAATATGTATTCTTATAAAATTGAGTAAAGTATGTTGTGGCAGCCAGCAGGTTTTATATGCGTTGCCAATCAGTGGATATAATAACTTGAATATTTAAGCAAATCTACGAACTTTGGGTGAATGTTCGGGATCATACATAGCGATGTATGCATTTTTATTTGAGATATGCTTACTTTCCCTTGTTTAGTATATGTTCTAACAATGATATAGCCAAAATCAGATCAACCAATCCCAATCTTTGTAAGACACACCTCCTCCCTACACCAGTATTGCCAGATAATTCTGCGAGCCCCAGAGTGAGGGTGGGTCAGCTGGAACTTTGACCAACTGTACATACCATAACTGTATTCAGTAAAATTGTCCAAATCAATATATTGCATATAATATTGTCATGTAAGCCAAAATCTTGCATGGTAGAATCTATTCATATATTTATTATAAACAGAGAGGTAAAATAGAGGAGATACAGAAAAGATAATAATAAAAAGGTGAATGTCACGAACCAATACTGGAAAACAAAAGTCGACCATGGAAAAACACAAAGTAAAATGCAACTCAGACAAAGGGAGGGGTATTTTAAAAAAGATTACTTCTTTTTTATCGTACACATCACAGTTTTTCAGCAAGGGCGGTACTTTGTTGTTAACAAAGATATCAGTGAATATACTAAATACTAAAGGGGGATATTTCTTATTTGTGTATATATATATATATATATATATATATGGACTATATATATTTTTTTTTTCCCTCCCTAGACCTGAGTCCAGCTGAATAATTACCTCCGAGATTCCCCTTTGCGTTAAATGTATACATGATTTCAGTAGAAAAATGCCTCAGCCGAAGACTAATGGGACGAATGTCTTATATTATAAAAACTATTGGGTCTAAATATGAGTGCGAAGGGGGTCCAGAAAACGCGCATTTAACAGAACAAAAAAATGAATACTAAGATTAATAGAAACTTAGAACTACATCAGAAACAGTAAACAACATAGCAGAGAGAGAGAGAGAGAGAGAGAGAGAGAGAGAGAGAGAGAGAGAGAGAGAGAGAGAGAGAGAAAAAGAGCCAGTACGAGTCAGGATTGAGTTGTGTGTGTGCTTATGTGTGTCTGTTTAATATATAATATTAATGATAGGCCTACAAATAATAATGAGAAGAAAAAGAAGAACAATCGGTTTATTTTTGTGTGTGTGAGAGAGAGAGAGAGAATAAACGAACCATTCCAAAGCAGGGGGCAGCAATGAGTGTAAGGGGAGGCAGTTGCAAAAAGGTTAGTTACACAACATATGTAGAGAATTATATTACAAAAATGTAAAAATAAATTAATACAATGCAATGGCGACGAGAGAACTATACAACATTTTGGATAACTACCAGACCCATAGCCGAGAAAAGATACAACCAAAAGTGTTAGTCCTTTGAAATTAAGCCTTTCGCGCATTGGTACGCGATTTGCGCCCTCTCTGGGATACTTAAAAGCTTTTTGTGACCATAGAGGGTGATTAGAAACCCTTAGTATAGTTAATTCAACATGTGCAGTTGTCTTTGAGCGAGGTTTAAGCAGAATTTCGGTGTGAATATCCTAGGTTCAAAATCCTTGTAGTGCAACATGTATTCATTAGTTTCATTGATATTATTTATTATGTTTATTTGTAAGTTAATTGGTGGGTTGGTGAGAATATGAATAAAGATTATTATATTTCTGAATACTATACGGCAACCCCCGGTGCGTGAAAGAGTTAAGGGAAGAAATGTATATATACATATTTCTTTTTCATGTATTATTTAGTTTCCTCTCTAGGCCTCTGTGAACCTTAAAAAATACCCATAAGACTCCTATTCTACATAGATCTGAGCTGACCTACTTGGTGTATTTGTAATTACAGCTTAGGAATTGTGGTCCGTCACACCTGGTCTGTATGCACAACTAACAACTGTATGTCTGCTGTAACACTAAATTATGTATTATGTATTAGTATTGTAACTACTTTGAAAACGCTAAACCCCCAACTGTATATCATTATATTTGTAAATACTATGTAAGAAGAATAACCACTGTCGGTGGAAATAAACATTATTATTATTATTATTATTATTATTATTATTATTATTCGAGCCCAATTTATTTGTGATAGGTTTCTTGAGTTGACGATCAACCGGTAATTTCTCATTTTGATTACTAAGCTATTACGAAGATTGTCTATCATAATACGTTACTAACTATGGAAACCTGGTAAGTATAGGGTGTGGATATATAATAATATTAATGTCATATTTGTTCATGTACTGTAAGTATCAAAGAATCAGCTGCTAAAGGAATTCATTTTTTGTCCACTGAATACAAACAGATGCACAAACAGTGAGATAGGTAGCCATAGAAAATATAAATGGCTAGTTGGAAAAAGAAAACGGGTTGAGGGTAGACTGACTATATTGAGATAAGTAGCCATAGAAAATGTATATGGCTGGATGGAAGAGGAAAATGGATTGAGGGTAGACTGAACCATTATATATTGAGATGGATAGCCAAAGCAAAATGTACGTAACTGGGTGGTAGAAGAAAATGGGTTGAGGGTAGGCTGAGGTACTTTACATAATATTAGATAAGATATTTTCCTGTTATTTTTGTTTTTATAAATGTGTTAATCTTTGTATTGTGTGGTTTCTGGTTCTACTTTATTTCTGTTTCAAGTAATATATTTTAATTACTAAATAATGTCTGGTTGTGTCTGCATATCCTTCAACAACAATTTTCCTCTAAGTGTTGGGGCTTGTACGAACAAATATATATATACAGAATGAATAATGCTGTATGAAAATGAGAGCGAGAGAGAGAGAGCGAGAGAGAGAGAGAGAGAGAAGACGGAGGGCGAACGTGAAGGTATATTATGACAGACCAATATGAAGAGTTTATTTTGCTTGAGAGAGAGTACAAAGGAGTACAAAGGAAATCAAGCAACAACAGGTCTAGTGACCCTTCTAGGCTGCTTGGCCTCCAAAACACTGAGGATCAAGTGTCCAAACAGTGGTTTAGAGGGGGTAAGGGAACATTGGAAAGGGAACTACTGCCCTGGAACTAATGTCCGTGGCAGGATTAGGAAGTTAGTAGGGGACAGAAGGGTTAGTAACTGAGGGGGGGATAAAATAAAGTTATTCATTTACAAACGCAGTCAGTCGCGGGTTTGATGCGAGATATTTGTCTAGGCGGAATTTAAATTAATCAACGGTGCTGCAGTCTATAACGTCTCCGGGAAGCCCATTCCACAAGTTGACAACTCGATTAAAGAAGAAATTCTTAGATTCGTGTGAGTTAAAAGATTTACCAATAGTTTTGCAACCGTTTCCCCGCGTGTAATTAGATTGGTCGATAGTGAAGTACTTACTACAGTTCATATTGTCATTGCCTTTGATGATTTTGAACACTTGAATTAAGTCACCTCTTAATCTGCGCTGGGTTAAAGGAAATAGATTTATTTCTCTAAGACGCTCTTTGTATGGTTTGTTCTTTAGGCTAGGTATCATTTTGGTAACTCTACATTGAACTCGTTCTAGCTTGTTAATGTCTTTTTGGTAATAAGGGCACCAGGATAGAACGCAGTATTCCAGAAGAGGGCGGACTAAGGAATTGTAAAGGGTTAGGATAACGTCTTTGGATTTATGCTCAAATGATCTGCCTATAAAGCCAATTATTTTGTTTGCCTTCTTAACAACTTCTGAACATTGTTGACTCGGTTTTAGGTTACTCGATATTGTTACTCCCAGATCGGTTTCTCTGTTTACATTCTTAAGCTGAGTGCCATTCATCGAATAGTTTGCTTTCTCATTTAGGTATCCGATATGTAGTACTTTACATTTATCCGCATTGAATCTCATTTGCCAAATTTGGGCCCAACATGACAATTTATCTAGATTGTGTTGCATATTGTCAACTTGTTCTTTTGAGAGTACGCTGTTTGCAATTTTTGTATCGTCAGCAAATTTTGAGATTGTACAGGTGAGACCGTCATCTATGTCGTTGATGTAAATTAGAAAGAGAATTGGTCCTAGTACCGATCCCTGGGGTAAGGGAGAGAGAGAGAGAGAGAGAGAGATATCGCCTCCTAATTTGAATCACTTTTTTCTCGGCGTATATCCTATCTGCCAACCATATTTCCTGAAAATTGGTACATTACTTAGTCAGATATCTTGTTTACAGACAAACTGACACACTGATTACGTACGGATCGGTTCTTAACCCTTTGAGTACCAGCGACGTATGTTACATTGTATTCTAGCTATATTTAGACGATATTAGGCAGCTTAGGAAGGATCTGTGGTAGTTAAAAAGGTTGGTTGAGATAGTTTGAAGCCTTAATATTGCTAGAGGTCCTTCCTAAGCTGTATAAACTCGTCTAGTAGTTGCCAGAATATGATAAAAGGGACGTCCCTGGTACTGTAGGGGATAAAATTGAACCACATTTTCCATGGCGCACATCGTATCTGCTCACCAAATTTCGTGAAAATCGGTTCATAACTTTGTGAAATATCTTGTATACAGACAACCAAATAAACAGACAGACAAAGAAATGGAGGCAAAAACATATACCCCTTCCAACTTCATTGGCAGAGGAAAAGAGAATACAACCCCAAATGGTACATACAGTAGCTACTATGGACCGGTTTTCTGGACCCCCTTCTCTCTAATGTTTAGCCCCACTAGTTTTGAGATTATGAGACGTTCGGCCCATTAGTTTGGCGATTTTAACACCTTTCGCCCCATTTCGTTGTCAATGTTAAGACCTTTCGTGCCATTTTGGTATCGATTATTTCCTGGCGAGCGCTAGCGAGCCTGCAATTTTAAGAGGAACCGGCCTTCGGCTGGGATTTTATTTTTTACCGAAAAATGTACAAATTTATCTTGAAGGGGGGTCTAGGGGGTGTTTTTCTAAGCTTGATGGAGGTCTAGGGAGGAAACTAAAACAATATATGAATAAATGAATTAATAGACCAAACAAACGGTCAGTCTCCCCTTAACCCCTTCTGTACCAGCGACGTCCTTTTCACTATATCCTGGCAACTATTAGACAATTATATTTAGATTAGGATGGACATCTACCCATTATAAGGCTACAGCCTATCCCAATTAATCCCTTTAACTACCATATATCCTTCCTAAGCTAAATAAAATCGCCTAAATGTATCTGAAATCAAATACAAAAATACGTCACCGGTACAGAAAGGGTTAAATATATAATATATACAGTACAGTCATTTATAGAAAATCGCAAACTTCACCTATTTCTAATTATGGACATATATCTCTGGAGACTAATTTATGAATGTAATTATTGATACATCAACTACAACGCTATATATGTTATTTATTGAAATCAACAACTATCCAAAAATCAATCCAGATAGTTATAATGGCATACAGAAAAAACAGAGGGTCCACGGATTTTGATATGTGACTGTACGGTAGCGCTAATGAGTCATGGGTCAGCTGGCATCACGTTTGGCTCTCTCTGTGCTGTATTAATGTCTGCCAGATGTTGAATAGGAGGGGTAAATGTAGGAACAGGTTTGTATATCCTACTCGACAGGAAGAAATCATGCGTATTCCAATAATTGATCAAAACATACTTGGTGTAGAACCATGACTTATTAGGCCGACTGTACATGCACACCCTTCCTCCTGAGTGACATGGTTATTAACCAAGGTGAAAGTCAAGCATAAACACAAGCTCAAGCAAGCAATATATTCTCTTCTTATTGGGCTGTCCGTCTTCGCTCTCTCTCTCTCTCTCTCTCCTCTCGCTCTCTCACACACACACACTCACTAACTCTCTCTCTCTCTCTCTCTCTTTTTTTTTATTAAGGTGACAGTTACAAAGTGGTGTACAATCTATCTTATTCTAGTTACATTGTAGTTTATCTTATTGTACCAGTACCTCCCTACAATCAACCTAGTTGTTCCCCAATTCGTCCCTCCGCCACGACCATTTCAAAGTCCAAGTCTCTCACTCTTGTCCTCTGTAGCGGGGAGGACCTTGTACCCCTGATACATAGGAGTGCAGACCTGAGAAGAGAGAAAGAGAGCCGGCATCTCATCCAAGTTATGACTTGGCTTCTATGCTGGCGCTTTTTCTCCGATATTTGTTCAGCTAATCTGGCATAGAAGACACTTGCAGAAGGTCCCATACCTCCCGACGATGAGAAGACCAGAGGAGTAAAGCTTCCTTGATCCCTGTTCAAAATTCTTTCTTTATAAGCGCGTTTTTTCTCACTTTCGTTTCTCAAGTATGCCGCCTTGTGTCCTCGCTCACGATATGTTTGTGCTCTTGGGTTGAAGATTCTGATGTCGAAAAAAGCCCGTTGTCCCCTCGTCCAAAAACCTCGAGCACTTACGTCCACTCTTGCTTCATTTGAAGTATTTGCAGTATTGTAGGCCAAAGCGCTGTCCGTCCATTGGCAGAAGTTTCGGTTCGATTCTGACATCATGGCACACCTCGTCCAGCATTTGTGCAGTGATGTCTCGTACTTCATCATGCCGGATACAGATGAATCCTCCTTTCTTACAGGTCATACAGTGGTCTGGGTTGTTTATTTCACCGCATGCACATTTCCGCGGCAGGTTCGAAACTGGCCACCCATACCTCAAGGCTACGGCATCATTGAATTCTTGTTTATTTAAGCTGAAGCCTTTCTCCTTTATTGGTAATGATGTGAGCCAATTTGAAGCCCCCGTGTCTTGTGCCATCTCAACTCTCATTTTCAGTTCTTCCCTACATCTGGTCTTAATTTGTTCTAGGCTATGTTTCTGTCTCTCTTCTCTGCTCTTTGTAATTTCCTGTCTTGCATTTCGTTGTTCCTCTTCGTCCACCTCATCATTTTCATTTTGCTCCCGTATTTTTTCTGTCAGAGACGTAGTAAGTTTAAGGGAATTTTGGTACTCATGTGGTGCTGCCTCCACTGGGTTTATGATCCCCATACCTCCGAACCTTGGCGGAAGAGCTAATAGATCTCTTAGCTCTTGCGTGACGCCTTCCATCTCTGTTAAGGCCGGTATGAATGTTCCTCTGATTGCTTCTTCCAGCGGTTGGAGCATCTGTCTAATGCCAGGCACTGTTCTCATAAGAAAGGTCCATCTGTGCTTAACACCATATGTGAAGGCAGTATATGCAGCATGTGGTTCAGATTTCGCAATGTCTGCCAGGGTTTTCACTTCCTTTACCCACTCCGCTACCTTTTTTCGCACATAGTCTTTCTTGCATTCTTCTGTGCCTATTACTGCTACCAAATGGCGTTGACCCTCCTTTGTAATCTTTGTAAGTCCGCACCGCTTCTTCATACTTGTTTTCTTTCACTATTAGTACAGATTTACTAGCATTCGGATGGTACCCAATGACTTCGCCTACCGATTGTACTCTCCGCCACCATTCTTTGAGATCCCCTATTTTTCCTGCACCTGTGAGGTCATCTGCATACGCCACTTGTTTCACTCGGGTTACCTCATGTTTTATTTTCTGCTGCAGAATTGATAGTGCCAATGCGTACATTGCCATTGCCACTGGATCTCCTTGCGTTGTACCTTCATTTGATTTGAGAATTTTCATTTCTTCCTTCTTTGTGCTTCCAACTATATACAGGTTAGCTGGCTCCTTACAAGTATTTTCTATGTATTTTGCGATGCTCGGGCATTTGATCTTGATGTTGTGAATAGCTGCCTCCCTATTAATGGCGTTAAAGGCATTTGTTGCATCCACTAGCAGTACCGCTTCACAATCTTCCTCATGATACACCTTCCCCATTGCATGTATTGCTGCTTCTCCTCCGGCTCTCTCTCTCTCTCTCTCTCTCTCTCTCTCTCTCTCTCTCTCTCTCTCTCTCTCTCTCTCTCTCTCTCTCTCTCTCTCACACACACACATTCTCACTCTCTCTCTCTCACACACCATTTCCAGTATGTGCTAACCCTCGTGTCATATACAGTATATATTCTTCTCCCTCTCTCTTCCCTTTTCTCATCTCCCTGCCTTCCATATTTATTCTTCTCCTCCATCTCTCCCTTGCTTGTTCTCAGGCAGGGGAGATTTGTGTTTACAGGCAGCACACACACGCATACAGACAGAGAGAGAGAGAGAGAGAGAGAGAGAGAGAGAGAGAGAGAGAGAGAGAGAGAGAGAGAGAGAGAGAGAGCACTGCATCATATAAATATACAAGCTTGCTATTCAGATGGGAATTCAGATTTCTAAGGATTCTCCAACCAGATACTTCGCCAAACCGATATTAAGAATGATTATATACAGTATATATATATATATATATATATACAGTATATACACTTATACAGGTATATATATATATACTGTATATACCGGTATATATATACAGTATATATATATATATATATATATACCTGTATATATATACAGGTATATATATATATATATATATATAATTGTATATATATATATATATATATATATATATATATATATATATATACCGGTATATATATTTATATATATGTTTATATATACAGTATATGTATATACTGTATATGTACTGGTCACTTCAATATGTAATACTTGCATAATGGCAATCTCAGGGTGGTTAGGAACATACGGTCTACGACTGTGCGTGATGCATATATTAATAAATTTCGTTGTTGCGTTCCTAATTTAAACCCCTTCAGCACGATGACGTACTTTTTATCATATTATGGGCACCATTAGACGATTTTATTTAGCTTATAATCTACGTTCAGGAGTCGAAAGAGTGGTAAATACGATCTCAATAAACTCTGTGAATGATACATAGGTCCATCTTAAGCTGCATAACGTCGTACAATCTAGCTAGAACATAATGTAAAAAGGCGTCATCGTGCTGAAGGGGGTAATCATGTGTTTGTGACAAAAGGGAGTTGGTGGTTGGGTGTTTGAGTACTTTAGCTAAACATGGTTGAAAGTCATGCGTGGAATAATAATGGGTATAGGTTCGTTGGTTTCCCTGTTGTTATGGTGGTGTTAGTGGTCGAGGTAGTTGTATCTGTAGAAGTGATTGTTGTGGTAGTTGTGGTGATGATGATGGTTGGTAAGGTGGTGGTGGTGGAGGTGGTCGATGTAGTGTTTGTCTTGTTATTAATATTTTCCTCTTTCCCCCTCTCACTTTCATCCTCACCTACACAAATCACCATCTTCCCCTCCTTCTCTTCCTCTCCTCCCCCTCCCTACCTCACACTCTCCTTCCCTCCACCAATCACCATCTTCCCCTCCTTCTCTTCCTCTTCCCCCTCTCCCTACCTCACACTCTCCTTCCCTCCACCAATCACCATCTTCCCCCCCTCCCTACCTCACACTCTCCTTCCCTCCACCAATCACCATCGTCCCCTCCTTCTCTTCCTCTTCCCCCCTCCCTACCTCACACTCTCCTTCCCTCCACCAATCACCATCTTCCCCCCTTCTCTTCCTACTCCTCCCCCCCCCTCCCCTCCCAAACTTACACTCTCCTTCCCTCCACCAATCACAATCCTCCCCCTTTTCCCCAGCCTCTTTCCCTCCTCGTTATTGGCTCATTCCAGATAATGGAGGGCTGTGATTGGTTCTGGCAACTTTGGTTCGGATTTATTGTGGCTAGAGCTTAAACACTATTGGTTGGTGCCTCCACGCCTCTAATTGGCCTATTTACAAGCACCTTATTTAAGTGGTGACAGACGCACACACAAACACACGTTTGTGTGTTGGGGGGAGGGGGGAGGGGAGGGGGGGGAGCGGAGACTGAGAGGAATTAATGGGTAGCTAATATATCCCTCCAACGCCTCCCCATCATCTTCCTGACACACAACATGTAGTTATCAATTCGTTCCGGATTTATTCTTTACATATAAAACGATGGTTAGGATTTACTGTATATGATCTTCGAATTGTTGCTTGCTGATACTGTGGTTCTGTATATCTATCTATCTATCTATATGCTCAGGCACAATCCCCATTTTGGGGGTAGCCAACTCAAGACAGAGCAAGAACAGGGAAAACACAAAAACAACATAAAACAAAAAATAAACACAGATAAAAAACACAAACTCACACACATCCAGGTCACCCAGGAGAAGACCCAGAGACCAGGGTTACCAAGGTCGCTCCAGCACTCCCCCGGCCCCTGACCACCCGGAGAGGTTCCGATCTCGGCAGGCAGACATGCAGCGGAGCCAGAGCCACAAGCCCTCCCACCACACTTCCAGGCACACCCTTCATATTAATCGTCCCCCCGGGCCAGGCGCCTGATGGACTATTATCTAGTCGAACTTGCGCCCGACCCCTTACTCCAAATGACCACGTGTTCACTCAATATTTACAAGCATTCTCCATTCACTCCTGTCCACCACCACTTCCCCTGCCTGATCTATAGTCATTCCTCTATCATCCAAAGCCTTTCTTACACAGTCTCTCCATCTCAATGGGGTCTTCCTGCCCTTCTATCTCCCATTGTACCTGACTCACATATTCTCTTTGTAAGCCTTTCATCTCCCATTCGTTCAACATGACCATACCAGCTCAGCACCCTTCTGTCCACTCTGGCTGACAAATGTTCCTGCTGCCCCACTCTCCTACGTATCTCTTCATTCCTCAATCTGTCTCTACGAGTAACTCCACACATACTCCTCAAGCAGCTCATCTCCATCACATCCAGCCCTCTTTTCTCCTTTTTCTTCAGAGCCCATGTCTCAGCCCCATACATCACTGTTGGCACAACAATTCCTTGATACAGTGCACTTTTTACTTTCACTCCGAGATTTCTCGTCTTCCACATACTTCCCATTGCTCCGAAAACCTTCCTTCCTTCACACACTCTCTGTTTTACCTCCACTTCCATACCTCCACTCCTGCTTATCGTTCCTCCTAGATATTTAAAACACTCTACTTGTTCCAATATTTCCCCATCCAGCCTCACATCTAGATTCACCCTATGCTCTCCCCTATTACACACCATTACTTTACTTTTATTGACGTTCACCTTCAGTTTCCTCCTTCCACAAACCACACCAAACTCTTTGACTACCCGCTGCAGTTTCTCATCAGAATCCGCCACCAATGCTGTGTCATCAGCGAACAGCAACTGATTCAACTCCCAATCTCTACCATTCTTTCCTACTAAACCCAATCCTCTTCCCATAGTTCTCCTTTTCACCTCCCTCACCACACCATCCATACAGCCATGGTGACATTACACAACCCTGTCGCAAACCTACCTTTACCTCAAACCATTCACTCAACTCACCATTTCCTACTCTCACACATGCTCTGCTCCCTTCATAAAAACTCTTAACTGCTTCTAACAAATTTCCTCCTATTTCATAAATCCTTAACACCTTCCACATTGCTTCACGGTCCACACGATCATACGCTTTTTCCAAGTCCATAAAAGCCCAAAATATCTCCTTATGCTTCTCTAAATACTTCTCGCATAACTGTCTTACTGCAAACATCTGATCCACGCACCCTCTTCCCCTCCTAAAACCGCACTGTTCTTCTCCTATTGCAACTTCCGTACACTTTATAATCCTCTCTATCAACACCCTGCCATACAGCTTTCCAACCACTGACAATAAACTAATACCTCTATAACTTGAACACTCCTGCCGATCTCCCTTCCCCTTGTACAACGGCACAATACATGCACTCTTCCAGTCTATTGGTACCATTGACACAACAAAGCACACATTGAAAAGTCTCACCAACCAATCTATTATCACATCTCCACCCTTCTGTATACACTCCACAGCAATACCATCCAAACCTTCTGCTTTTCCCGCTCTCATTTGTTTCACTGCTTCTTTCACCTCATTTTCCTCAATCCTTTCATTCATTCCCTGCCACCTGGGTGGCCTGGGTAACCTATCTCCATCCACCTCTGCTTCAATCACTGCTTCTCTTCCATCTCTTGTATTTAACAAAGATTCAAAATACTCGGCATATCTTTTCCTCACTTCAACTGGTTCCACTAGTAATTCTCCATTTTCATCTTTCACTGACTCTTCCTCTTTTGTCCTCCTTTCCTTACTTTATTTACCTCCTTCCAGAACATCTTCTTTCGTTCTTCAAAATTCTCACTCAGCCTTTGGCCCCACCTTTCGTTTGCATCTTTTTTCGCTTCTCTAATTTTCCGTTTTGCCTCTCTCCTTTTCTCCTTGTACCTCTCCCATACCTCAACACTACCATCCTGTAAAACCCTCTCAAAACACTGTCTCTTCTCCTCAACTGCCTTTCTCACCGTATCATTCCACCACTCGCTTCCCTTCCTGATACCTCTGCCTCCTACTTTCCTTTTGCTTCTGTATATACAATTTATGTATACCGGTATTTAATTTTTATATATATATATATATATATATATATATATATATATATATATATATATATATATATATATATATATATATATATATATATATATATTGTAGAATACATAGATACATAGATAGATATGTATATGCTTTATACACACATGTTGTATTGTATGTTTATTGTCTGTGTCTAATTGGGACTATGGAGATAAGACTTGGTTCGGGTATTCAAATAGTTTTTAAATTTTGTTTTATAATATAAACACTATCGATACTTTAGGAGATTGGCGCTTCTATGGGGTGGGGTGGGGGGGAGGATCCCCTAAGAATATATTACCATTTTGCAGCCATCTCAATAACTATTATTTTCTCAATGATCTATTACGAGATTGGTTGCCACACTTTATTATTCTCTAAAAATATGACATTGTATTTTGTTTTACAAGGGTGTTTAAAGTATATTATACTAATTATGACATGTTTCAAACGTAATTGAATTTGAAATACCGGGTACCACGGGTGTCCATTATGTCCATGTATGTATGTATGTATGTGTGTACTTATGTTTCTATGTACGTGTGTATGTGCGTTTTCTCTGCCACTCAGTTCCATCTTATCTTGCTTCTTTCTTCCCCCTCCACAAACTGTTCTCCATTTTTGTTCACCTCTCTTTTTCCATGATCTCCTCAGCCCGTGATCCCCCCCCCCCCTCCTATGCCCACGCCCATCCTGACACCCTGATTGATCCCCTCCAACGCCCGGATGTGCAAAAGAGAGAGAGAGAGAGTGAGAGTGAGCGAGTGAGTGAGCCAGTGAGTGAGTGAGAGAGAGAGAGAGATAATGAGTTACCTGAAATAGTTAGTATCTCGGGGACCTTGCGGTGCATTCCAGGGAGATACTCGAAGTGAAAGTAGAGAGACTGTTTAGTGCACTACACTCACTACAGAGTGTGCAAAATACTATCTACTCTCTTCTTGAACTGCTCTACTGAATAACTGTTTACAAGTTTGTTCTAGGTAGAACAGATCTTATAAGAGAAAGTTTCCACAAGTACTAGTGCTGAACGTTTTCAATTATAATTTTCAAAGAGAGACGGGGGGGGGGGGGGGAGGGGAAGGGAGGAATACACACACACAGACACACACACACACACATTGGAGGTCATTATTCAAAATGGAAGTATCATGGTGTAAAGATTGGGTAAGGGACCATCAGGGTACATGGTGGTGTAGGAAGAGGTTGAAAGAAGTTGCAATTAGTTGTTGAAATATCATCTGAATATATACCGACAGACGTACAACTTTCGGGTCTTCGGTGAGACTTTATCTGTTGCACTAGATATATCGAAGGCCTTCGATAGAGTCTGGCACAAATCTTTAATTTCCAAACTACCCTCCTTCGGTTTCTATCCCTCCATCTGTGCCTTTGTCTCTAATTTCCTTTCTGGCCGTTCCGGACTTTCCGGTATTCTACAACAATACAAAAATCAGTCCTTCATCTTCCCTCAATCTTCTCGGTGTCTCTCACTTGGAAGGACCATATTACCAGTCTTGCTAAGGCAGCCTCCCAGAACCCTTGTATTGAGTATTGTTTACATGTGTGGGGAGGATCCTCTCACACTGCACTCCTAGACAAAGTAGAAAGGAAAGCCTTTCGTATTGTTAACTCACGTCCACTCACCAACTCTCTGCAATCTCTCTCTCTTCGCCGCAATGTTGCATCTCTCTCGCTATTCTATCGCTACTACAATAATCAGTGTTCTTCGGAGCTTTCCCAATGTATACCACCTCCTCTACGTAGGGTACGTAGTACCCGCCTTGTAACACAATCCCACCCCTACTCTGTGCAACTCTCCAACCCAAGAGTGAAACACTATTCTCAGACTTTCTTCTATTCAACTGTTGAGCTCTGGAACTCTCTCCCAGAATCAGTCTTTCCCTCATCCTATAACGTAAATTGCTTCAAACTCCGTGTGTCCAGGCATTTTAGCTCGAACGTCCCTTGATTTTAGCCCTGTCACTTTCAAATCTGGGGGAGGCACTCGCTGCAGGGAGTTATGCCTTGTGTCTCCCTCATTCATATAGAAAGAACAAAAAAACAGTTGGTGCCATAAGTTCTGTTCCTCGTCGTAACCTTATGTAAGAAAGTATTATTGTGAGAATGAAATGCGAGTGTGGTTTTGGTAATCATCAGTTGACTAATCAGATGAGTTAACCACTGCATAAAAAACTACACGCGTAATTCAAGCATGGACGTTATATTTGTATGTATAAGATCACGGAGAGCACGTGGCCAACTGTACATAAGTGATTGCATTTCCTATACACTACATAAATGATAATATGGATGCATAGTATATCAACCAACCTTATAAGAAAGAATGGTGAACAATAGGGATTATCTAATTGTTTTGTATGTTACGTAAAGGTATGAGTAGAGCGAGCAAATTGTGAAATAGCTAGGCCGCATATCTATATATATATATATATATATATATATATATATATATATATTCTGACATACGGAGCCCTGTATGTTAATTTAAGAGTTAGAATTAGAGTTGAAGGAGTCGCACTACCCAAACGGTGAAGCAGACTAGCGAGCGAACCATGCGAGTGGGGAAACTGGCTCGCCCGCATACCTGCAAACTACCCTTCACACCTGCGTGCGTCATAGGGGACCCTGCAACCGATGCTATGACGTATGATCGACGCCAGGAGCTGTGAGTGGACCACGCACCTGTTATGCGACTCGAGGAGCTATGATTGGAGCACGCATCAACCCCCGCCTCCTGATTCGTTCCTACACCATCATTGTTTGGTATATAAGACCCGAGTTGTGGGCATTCAAATCAGTCTCATTTGGAGTTGGGGAAGGTGAACTTGCAGCTGGAGGAAGACGGGGTGAAGTATTATAATGGGATTGTGACTGTCAGTCAGATTATAAAAATGTGTTAAGTGTGTTCGGTGTAAACACTTATGTTATGTTGGTTAGTGAGATATGTGATTGGGAATTAACGTGAACACTACTATTATGTGTTTAACTATTTGATTGGGAATAAACGTGAACACTACTATTATGTGTTTAACCCGTACAGCCCCAGCGACGCGCCTGACGCGTCGGCGATGTATGTAACGCACAGCCCCAGAGACGCGCCTGGCGCGTCACCCTAATTGCGCCGACCGTAACCTCAGGTGTAGCCACCCAAGAGGGCTCAGATTTGTATGGGAACTGTGTACGTATCCCACGCAACCGTGCCGATGGTTTAAAACTCTCAAAGTCCACGTACGTGCGCGCGAGCGCGCAATAACCTGTTTTTTTGGGATAATTGCCTTCAATTTTTACTCTTGTAAAATCCGTTTCGGGGTCTCTGTAGGACCATTTTTTAAGCTTTTTGAGCGGTTTTTCGTGGTTTTTCCTTCATTCCTAACCCATTCGCTATTGTTTCTGGAATAAAACCATTTTTTTGAAAACCGGCCGGGTTCTGGTGCGCAAACATTACAAAACTAGCCGGGGCTCCACGGGTTAACTATTTAATTGGGAATTAACGTTAACGCTATTATTATGTACTTAACTATTTTAGTTGACTAACTTGTGGACTAAAGCAACTCTTTAAGTAATTGGGTTATGATGAAAGTAATACTATTGTTTTATATTAATACTTAAGAGTTCTTTCATTTGAATTAAGCTTACATTGCTTAACGGTGCTTAGTACGGTGATGCTATTGTCTCGTATTAGTAATATCGCCTTAGACTAACATGGCTGTGTTAATATTACTTCTAGTGATTTCCTAAGCTGAAGAAAATTCTTTTGCTTCAAAATATTATATTTGCTTTTCATATTATTTGAGTGAGACCTGAATCGAATCTATGAAACGATCCTGTAACTTTATTTACTCATAATCAAACCTCAATGTTACGTGGTTAAGAAATAAATTTAACTAATTATTAAATATATATCTAACTTTTTATGTGACTTTGATATTACTCCTGATGATAATAATAATATAATACTATTAACGTAAGACAAGAACCAAGAATAATTACATTAAATATAAATAAAAGGACATAAGAAAACTATCTATTCATTTCAAAGAGGGTAAGAGACAGAAATATTCTTACTTTAATATTTATCTTTCAAGACTTTTTATAAAATTAATAGTCCTTCTTTAGCTATAACTTATTCGGTTCATAACCATAGCCTACTAAGCTTCGGTTAAATAATAATAATTCTTTATAAATACTACATGACTTTAATTAGTTTCAGTATTTTTCATAAGTAAAGAGTATCAGTCAATAAAGGATACCAAGTCCTAAGATCCAAAAGGAAAGGAAGCAACAAAAGGAAATTATTTTATTAGATTTTACTTTTGTTTTGCCTTCAGCTGACTGATACCTTAATATATATCTCTGTGCTATCTAGATTCATCAAGTTAACCACTTGAGGATCAAGATACGTAACAGAAGAGTGGCGACCTTGCCAGGATTCGTTTCATACAGTTTCACTCGGTTTCATTAACGATTCACTACTTAAAAATCAATTATTAATCATGCCTCAACTAATTAATGACGAAGATGCTCGAGTTTTCATAGAATCAGAACCCACAGCTCCTGATATTGACTGTCTGTCAAAATCCGAACTGAAAGTGCTTGCCTCACATCTCCAATTAACTGTCTCAAACATGTCTAAAGTAGACGTGGCTCAGACCATAAAAACCCACCTGTTCCCTGTAGAAGGCGGGGAGGGAGACGGAGCAGTTGGTGGGATCTCGAGTAAACCCAGCCAACTTGATGAACAATTGCCACCTGGTTATACCGTTGATCAATTATTCGAACTAGAACAAACCAGAGCAAAGACCAAACAAGCCAGACTAAATATAGAACTAGCCAGAATAAATGCCGAACAAGCCAGAGCAACGACCGAACAATATGAATATCAATATCGTACGGCTCAACTAAATGTCAATACAAATGCTCCCGTAATTGCTCCCCCCCTGGGATTGACTATGACTAGTGTCATTCCACCTTTCACTGAGGATAATGTGCAGGATTTCTTTGTTTTGTTTGAGGAAGTTGCTGGAGGTATGAAGTGGACAAGAGATCAATGGCCTTTTATGTTACAAACTGTTTTGACAGGGCAGGCTCGAGCCACGTATTTGTCAGAAGTAGCAGAAGTTAGGCAGGATTATGACAATCTCAAAGAAGCTATTAAAAACCTATCAATTGCAGCCTGAGGCTTACAGGCAATCTTTCCGTAAAAACCAGAAGAAAGTAGAAGAAACCCATAAGGTATTTGCCAGGACCATGACTAAAACTTTCAATCATTGGGTCAAGAGTAAGAAAGTCACAAGCTACAACGATCTGAAGGAGTTGGTCCTGTTAGAAAATTTCCGATGGAAAATTGATTCTTCTGTATCCTATCATTTAAAGGGGA
>CM064510.1:16235218-16242605 GCA_032716605.1 Paralithodes platypus | reverse complement strand
GAGTTGGTGGAGAGAGGGGATGTGATGTGGTTAGTGATAGTAGTAGTGGTAGGGTGGTAGGAGATGTAGGATGGGGAGGGGTATGGTGGTGGTATTTGTAGTAGGGTGTGATATGGTGGTTTTGGGTTGTTAGTGGTAGTGGTGGTAGTGTGGGGGGAATTTTGGTGATAGTGGTGGTGTGGTGTGGACAGTGGTAGGGTGAAAGGATATGTAGGATGAGGAAGTATTGTTGGTGATAGTGGTGGTAGAGTGAGCTGTGGTGATTTGAGGTGGTTAGTGTCATTGGTTGTAGGATGTAAGATTAAAATGAACTCTGAAGAGTTGACAAAATTAATAGAAACACCATTTGAATAGAAACAACATAAAGTGCTCCTCCTTAACTCCTTCAGACATATTATGTTCCAATAAGTCCGAGGAGGCGGGAGCCCCGGGATCATTGCCACTGCCTTGCACTACACTCACAACAACACTGCGGCCGATAGAATTATCGGAGGAGGCTGAGTTTGCCACCAACGGTTTTATCGTAAGCTAACTTATCGGACTTACTGAGCTCATATGACGCAAAATCGCGTCATAAACCTATTGGAGGGGCATGGAGATAAGTCCATATGACGCGATAGCGTCATATGAGTTTTTGGTTATAAGTTCCATATGACGCGATCGCGTCATATGTCGCAAGGAGTTAAATGGTGGTTCTATTCAGGGTGTAAGGTATTGTGTGGTTAGTGATAGTAGGAAGTGGTTGTGCAGTTCTGGTCACTGTGAGTTTGGTTATGTGGTAGTGTGGCAGTGTGGTAAGCTATACCCTGTTCCAAATAGGTAGGGCAGCAATCATGAACCCTAAACTTCGGTAACTCAAAAACGGCTAGACCAAATGGGCTGTAAATTTCCATACCTATTCCCTGGCTGACCCTTTCTTAATACGAAATAATAAATATATATATATAATATAAATAATATATAATATATATATAATATATATATATATATATTATATATATATATATATATATATATATATATATATATATATATATATATATATCTATATATATATATATATATATATTATATATATATTATATATATTATTATATATACTGTATATATATATATATTGATAATATATCACAAATACACGTGAGCCACTAAATGTTTCTAGTCTCTCAGTGGGGATCGAACCATCGACCATCAGAACGATAGCAGGACACTAATCAATTACACCACGGCAGCCGTGGTGTAATTGATTAAGCGTCGGCTATCGTTCTGATGGTCGATGGTTCGATCCCCACTGAGAGACTAGAAACATATATATATATATATATATATATATATATATATATATATATATATATATATATATATATATAATATAATATAATATATATATAATATATACAGGGTGTTTTAAAACAACACTGCCAGAGTATGACGACCACATTGATAAAAATATATAATACACATATTTCTATTCTATTTTTACCAAAAATATATTGTAACGGAGATAAATGGTTATTTATAAATGTAGCAAAACAGGGTTCTGAGCTCAGCACAAAACATATGATACATAATATGAATGATTACCAAGTAAAAAAGGTAAAGAGGAGATATCTAATGATCTAATCACATATGAATAATTACAAAATCAAAGTAACATAAAATTGATAATGATATTTTGCAATTAGAAGAAAACTGCTAAGTATTATAATCCAAGTAGCGTAAAAAGATATGCACCATTTGTAACGATGACCAAGAGGTAAAATAATGAATCTCAATTCTGGGTCAGGTATCCGAACACTGCTATAGGTAATTTAATCGTTCGTGAAACTGTTTGAATGGGAAAAAATTGTTCCTGCGCAATTTACTGTTTCAATACAAATACCTCATTACGTTACTATTATCACAGAGTACTAACGAAATATGTCTATCAGTTTTATGGTTGAAGTTTGACGATTTTACATAGCTGTAGACATACAAGTATACGGTGTTCACTAAGGAATAATTAAAATCATCTAATGGTACCCAAAACAAACAATTTACGTCACTTGGACTTAACGAGTATAAAATAACAAAGGCAGAGACACACATAAATAACGACAATCCATATTTATGTGATATTATAAGGTAAATAAAATCACTATGACAGAAGAAGATAGCACCATGGCCGAGCAGATGATTAAATACATGAGAAGATTCGTTATGAATCCAAAGCTTGAAGAAAAATTCGAACTGGATGGGAGGCAAGAGGTAGGCTATTTGGGGGGGAAAGGGGACACTAGCCCGTGTTCGGATTATAGCTCATACCTGGGTGTCACTAATTATTTTACTCTATGCGGTTTAAATCATTAATGGTATAATGGTATAATTAATGGTATATTATTTTGCATTTTGTCCTTGGATAATCTTCTTCGTTATTGTATTTACTAATTAGCAGATGAGGTCTGGCACTGTTGTTTTAAAACACCCTGTATATATATATAATATATAATAATATAAAAAATAAATAATGAAATTATAATAATAATATTTGATATGCAGGATTCGAGGTTGCATAATAAATCGTAGGCAGTGTCCACCATTCTTTAACTGCCTTCGTGGTGTAATGCATAAGGTGTTGATATTCGGTGTGAGCATCCTGGGTTCGAATCCACGGACTGCCACATGTGTTTGTAATAATTCATTAATCGATTTTAGGAGTAGAGTTGGTTGTTGGATAGAACATAATAATTGATATTGGTTCAGGAGTAATTTATCGATAGGCCTTCCCTAGTGGTTAAGGCCCCATTAATTGCTCTTTCCATTCACATATGCATAGCCTACGTGAGTTGCAGTTGGGATGTGTGTACATGCTTAGATTGATATGCAGGATTCTAAGTTGCATAATACATCGTAGGCAGTGTCCACCATTCTTTAACTGCCTTCGTGGTGTAATGCATAAGGTGTTGATGTTCGGCGTGAGCGTCCTGGGTTCGAATCCACGGACTGCCACATGTGTTTGCAATATTTCATTAATCGATTTTAGGAGTAGAGTTGGTTGTTGGATAGAACATAATAATTAATAGTAGATATGTTAGCTCGATTACACCAGTCGTTTGTGAGTTATAGAAGGTAGTGTTCAAGAGTTTTGGCCTACTTATTTGGAACAGGGTATAGTAACATGGAAGGTTTTAAGGGAGCCCACCTCGCTTTTTTTCTCTTTCTCTCCCTCTCTCTTTGGCTTGTATTCATTTGGCCCCATTCAGTCTACTGTTCAAAGACGTTTACTACCATCCAGGTATCAATATTTTCCTGGCGAGCGGTAGGGAGCCAGCGTATATATATATTGTTTTACAGCAAGCTAAATTTGTACATTTTTCGATAGAAAAATTTCTCCGGCAAAGCCGGATTTCTGCAAACAATGCTGGCTCGCTTACGCTCGCCAGGAATAAATCGACACCTGGACGGGGATAAACGTCTTAAAACAGTTGGCTGAATGGGGCCGAATGGATATAAGCCAGATACAGAGAGAAAAGGAGGGAAAGATAAAGAAAGCAGGTGACCCCCCCTTAAGTAATTTCAATAAGTGCCCAGCAGCCTTCACCTTGGCTGGACTGACCCTCGGTTTGCTATGTACGGAGAGAGATGAGAAGGAGAGAATGGCAGAGGAAGAAGAAGACAGAGAACACGGAGAAAGAGGAAGTATGAGGAGGAAGAGGAAGAAGTAAGAAAAAGAGGAAGAGAAGAAGGAGAGATATGACACGGACAAAGAAGAAGAGGAGGACAAATACAGAAGACAGCGAAAAAAAGGAAAAGGAGGAGGGATTAAGCAAAAAGGAACGCACAATCGTACACACACAAACACTTTCACCACACACACATACACACACACACACACACACACACACACACACACACACACACACACACACACACACACACACACACACACACACACACACACACACACACATCTTTCCCGACACACATCTTAAAATTGAATTCAATTTCTGCGACGCTCCCTACACTTCCTGTATATGATGCGATCTTATTAAAGGTGCGGGGAAAGAGAGAGAGAGAGAGAGAGAGAGAGAGAGAGAGAGAGAGAGAGAGAGAGAGAGAGAGAGAGAGAGAGAGAGAGAGAGATAAAGAGAGAGAGCAAGAGCGAGAGATAAAGAGAGAGAGATAGGAGAACGAGAGAGCTGAGCCAGAGCGAAAGACACACACACATTCACAAGCAAACAGTTCACATACACACACACACACACACACACACACACACACACACACACACATCTTTCCCGACACACATCTTAAAATTGAATTCAATTTCTGCGACGCTCCCTACACTTGTGGTATATGATGCTATCTTATTAAAGGTGCGGGGAGAGAGAGAGAGAGAGAGAGAGAGAGAGAGAGAGAGAGAGAGAGAGAGAGAGAGATAGAGAGAGAGAGAGAGAGAGAGAGAGAGATAAAGAGAGAGAGCAAGAGCAAGAGATAAAAAGAGAGAGAGAGGAGAACGAGACAGCTGAGCCAGAGCGAAAGACACACACACACTCACAAGCAAACAGTTCACATACACACACACACACACACACACACACACACATACACATACACACATATACACATACACACACGCACACACACACACACTTTCCTATTAGCATAATGGTCTACCAAATTACAAATCAGCTTCTCTTTATCACACACTACAGTTTATTGATATGAGGCTATTCTGGCTGTGTGTGTGTGTGTGTGTGTGTGTGTGTGTGTGTGTGTGAAAGAGAGCGAGAGAGAAAGAGAGAACCTTCCTCCTAAATTATAGGCTCGCTATCACTCGCTAGGATAAACATTGACACTTAAATGGCACGATATATCTTAAAATTGACAAAGAAATGGGAAGATATTATTGGGATGGAATTTGTGTTGAACCTACAGTGCATTCATTCGACATATATCGACAGGCCCCGCCCACTTCCCCAACCGCTATCATATGGCTGGCATTACTGTGCGAGGTTGGGGTGTCCAACAGGGTTACCAAATCAGCACAAAAATATTATTTAATCTGTTTGCAGAAGTAACTAGAAGCATACAAACTAGTAAATGCCTACCTAATATTGCTAGAATATTACTCCAATATTGATAACATGTGCTAAAAGATTCGGAGTATAGCCAGCATTCTTATTGCTTGGTGTAAAATATTGCCACTAGATCAAGTCAATATTTATTTATCAATTTAAATTATTAAAAATGGCCTACAAAGCCATCTACCATTCTACATCAATGAGTGAGAAAGAAATGTTAAGACTGGAACCTGTCTTTAACAGCTCCATTCCCTTGTTCATGTAAATACTTTTAGATCTAGCGGTAAGGTACCTACATTGGCAACGCCGGTGTCGTCTCTCTCAACTGTCAATGCGCTGTCATTCAAACGTCAGTTTAGTTCCCTCCTGTCTTCTGAAGGGGGAACATGGCGTCTCCTGCCCATACCCCTTGCAGACCTGCTGGTTCTCCCCGACTTGTCAGTCAAGCCAGGAATATTTTGTATTAAATGTATTCAAGTATTTTGATAAGGAGAAAACTGAGCCAGTTGATGTGGTGGTGCTCCTCGTGGTACACCCTGGAAACGTCATTATTGGCGGCTAAATGAATCACAAAATTATGATCTACACAAGTTGACTGATCAGTCAAAATGTAATCACTTCACAATATGAGAGAGAGAGAGAGAGAGGGAGGGAGACTGAGGCACACAGACAAGGGAGGGGGAGGCATTACGGTACCCTATACAACTAAAAGCAGTCGCTCGCTAGGCCTAGCTTAATAATTGCCTACCTCTGCTCTGCCCAAGTAGACGAGGTAAAACAATGGTAATGGAGTTTACTTTTCTGTACAATGGTATATGGTAATATTGTATAGTAAAGAGTAACTGCAAATATGCATGTATTAAAGCGCTCTTACATCGTATAATTAATTTTACTTGGAGCTCTTATCAGCTCCGTGGTAAGGTGACAAGTGACTTGTCCGAGATTGCGGTATGATATGCTCTACTTCGTCTACGGCGCTGGTGGAAGCGGGTGGGGCCTGTCGATATTATGTCAAATGAATGCACTGTAGCATCAGTGCATTACCACAAAGCCCACCGAAACGCCGAAAAAATACCCTCATTGTTTCCTGATTAAATAGCACTGTATGAATATTTCCATATACAAAATAGGCTACTAGGGGGCAACGCCTTGTGAGTTAATTGCTCAATAGAAGGCGTTCTGATAGTGAGGGTCTGAGTCTAGGAGGTGAGATAGTTAAACGCATAAGGTGAAGCAGCTTTAGAGATGGGGCTGCTTCGAGCCTTGGGTGGGCAGCCGGGCCCCGTGCATCTTGCGAAAGAAAGGTGGTGGGGGCTGGTTGCAACTCAAAACGCTTCACATGTAAGACTGGAACGAGACCTCACAGGCTTCGCCGTTGAATGTACGGTTGAATGTACAGGCTCTCTGCCTATGCCTGAGAGGGAGTAGTTGGAATATAGAAAAATAAAATTAAAAATAAACAAAAATACAATAACCTAACTTAACCTATCCAGACTAAAACCCTACATCTATCCTAAAAATCCAGAACTCAATTCTACATCTATCATATAAATAACCTAAACTAACCTAATTCCTAACTTAACCTAACCAGACCGCTACCATACATGTATAACATAAATATGCCAATCTAATCTAACTAACCAAATCTAACCTAACCTAACCTAATCTAACCTAACCAGACCAAAACCCTACATTTATCCTAAAAATCCAAACCCTTCATCTATCCCCCTGACATATCTATCTGTGGAGTGACCCACTGCAGGTTTGTGAGTGAATACAAGGAGGATCATAAAATAGGTCAGCCAGGCCAATATACTGTATATTCCCTAGCCTGCCTGCCCGGGACCATTGCATATATTAGACTCGGGGTTGCATGAATTTTGGGCTTGTATAATATTTTAGTTGGTTGTGAAATTATTAAATCTGATATTTGTTTCTATGTGTATGAAGGCGACAACGGCAGGTTGCGTGAAACAAGTCTCTCCCCAAAAGCCAAGAGGTTTGCTCTATTTCACCATGATAATCTACTTGAACATATTTTGAGGAATGTGAATTTAAGCAACAACACCGGTATATCTATAAAGCCTAAAGCACTTTATTGTAGCTAATTTTCCAAATCTATTCATAAACAAGGACAATATTTTAGCAAGATGAGCTATCAATTGTGTACTTCTATTTGCTTTCTGCTTATATATATATACTGTATATATATATATATAAACATATATATATATATATATATATAGATATATATATATATCAATATATATATATATATATATATATATATATATATATATATATATATATATTATATACAGTCA
>CM064510.1:15355553-15587618 GCA_032716605.1 Paralithodes platypus | reverse complement strand
CTGCTTTTGGTCTTCCTCTTTCACATTGACAAACAAAACAGTATTTATGCTACTAAACCTCATTAGAAACTCACTAATTATTTCTAGCTATATAACAAAAATCCGTGTAAACATGGCCAAAAAACATGGTATATTAATGATTAACTTTATTTAAACAAATATTATGCACGAGTTCAGGGGAGGTTAATATTTTCGTGAAAAATAAGTGTACGAATATTATATATGTTCATTCCATGACTGCTTACCTTGAAATGATAACATTCTTTATAGCGAATGAAAATATTAGTGTGATTCACCTGGAAATTAGTCTGTTACATTACTATATTATTATAATTAATATTAGGCAGGATAGCTGAAGTAAGATAAAATAGACGCTAAAATTAAAAAGTATTATACAAGTGTTAATGCACTTCAAGAAACATACATATTACCTCAGTGCTCCAAATGCAACACGATACATAATATACTTATATAACAATATTATTGCTCCCCAGAACTCGCCCCCACAACATCCTGGAGGGTGGTCAGAACCTTAGGCTCTGACCACCTCCCGATCATTATCACCACCAAAACCAGACTCACCCCAGCTAGCCACAAACACACATACACCAATTATAAAAGAGCTAACTGGGAAGCATTCACAAATGAGACAGGACAACAATTCACAACTCTAAACAGTACACCCATCACTAACATCAACAATGCTGTACACATACTTAATAAAACTATCCAAAACGCTGACAAGAAACACATTCCAAGAGGTAACAGAAAAAGACACAACCCCAACTTCACACCAGAAATTCAAAACCTCATCAGACAACGCGACACACTGAAACACTCCCCAGCACCCCATACACAAGACATCACACAACAAATTCAAGCACTCAACACCCAAACTAACAACAAAATACACGAACAACAAAAACTAAATTGGAATAACTTCCTACAAACACTTGATCACAAAACAAACCCCAAAAAACTCTACAAAACACTAAACAGCATCACACTTTCCAACAGCAACACAACACAATCACATGCTGCAATCACAACAACAGACTCTACTCCTTCATGTAAACAACAAGCAAAGACTCTCATCAATCACTTCTCACATGTCAGCCACCTAAAACCTCACAAAGACGACCGACGTGTCATCCGACGTAAGAGACAATTCCCCACAGACCCTGACTATACACCCTTCACCAATCACCAGACAAAGCATATCATCAACAATCTCAAGCACTCACCCGCCTGTGGCCTAGACAACATAAGCAACATACACCTCAGACACCTGGGACCACAAGGCATACAAGCACTCACTAACATATCAAACTACAGCTATTCACACAACACAATACCAGACATTTGGAAGCATGGTATCATCATCACATTCCCCAAACCCAACAAAGACCCCACGCTACCCTCCTCGCACCGCCCCATCACACTCCTTTGCTCCCCCTCCAAAGTCATGGAATGCCTAGTATTACAACTAATTACACCTGACCTACCCCTAGCTCCAACACAACATGGCTTTAGGCTACTGCACTCCACAAACACTCTTCTCACAGACCTTACACAAAGAACATTTGATGGCATCAACTCAGCTAGACCAGCACATAGATCACTATTAGCCACACTCGACATTAGTAAAGCCTTCGATGCCATCCCCCGCCACAACCTAACAAACAAACATTCTACAACACAAACATGCACAACAACACAAAAGGTGGCTGGCAAACTTCCTAGCAGGCAGATGTGCACACGTATCTTTTGCCGGTCAGTCATCTAAAATCAGAAACTTTCCAAACGGAGTCCCACAAGGATCCGTCCTATCGCCCGCACTCTTCAATCTGTACATGCACGATATAACTACACCCAATACGCCCCAAATAAACTTAGCCTCCTATGCAGATGACATAACAGTCACATGCACACACCATGACCCAAAAAGAGCAACAGATCTCCTTCAACTCTATCTCAACACACTACATGGCTGGTGCACTACAAACAGACTTAATCTAGCCCCAGCCAAATCCACCGCAACCCTGCTCACAAGCTGGACAGGAGAACACGAATACATCCCTCAAATCACCATAAACAACACACCCCTAACACATACACACACACCCAAAATCCTAGGAGTAACATATGATACTCATATGACATTCAAACAGCACACCACAAACAATAAAAGGAAACTGACACCCAGACTTAACGCCCTCAGGTCACTTGCTCACACAAAATTTGGACACAACAAAGAAACTACCACCACAGTATATAAACAATACATAAGATCAGTGATGGAATACGCAAGCCCAGCCTGGGCTTCTAACCTAGCTGAAACACATCATAAGACCTTACAGACTATTCAAAACAAAGCCCTGAAGATCATTACAGGCTGCACAGCTACTGCACCCACAGATCACCTACATCAAGAAACCAAAATCCTCAAAGTCAAAGACCATCTGGACACATGAAAGGCACTCTATTCCTGGCAGCAGCCTCCACGAACCAAGACCACCCACTAAACTACATGGCAACACACCCACAGACACCAAGAAATATCAAAACAACACCCAGCACATGGTATCACACACAATTATTGTCCTCTCTCCCTCCCTGCCCACCCCGAACCAACTTCCAGAAGCACATCCATACTCATATCTCTCGCCGATCCATCCACTCACTCACAGACAAAACGCAGCTGCATACACGACCTCCCGAAATCCATCCTTCCGAATCCTCCCTTCCTCGCGAGGACAGAGTCCACCTGGCCAGGCTGAGATGCAGACACCATCCAGCTCTCCTGAGCTATCAGAAGAGACTGGATGACTCCGTTGTCGACGCCTGCCCGGGATGTAACACAGCACCCCATACCATTAAACACATCATAGAAGACTGCATTTCACACAACCACTTACGCCAACAACACAATCTACACTCAATGAGAACTCTGTGGGAAAGCCCGATCGTGGCCATGGCCTTCCTCAGGGACTCGGGGCTGTTCGGCCAGGCAGCTTAGGGAACAACAACAACAACAACAACAACAATATTGTTGTTATACAATGTTGGGGCTTTTAATTATTCGCATCGTATTGTTGCATAACATTAAAGAATGTTGCAAAACATAATTTTATTGGTTCGTTGTAATTCAATAGACTTAATTAAATTTCCAACATGCAAAATTATTGACATAGGCAAAATGTGTTACTAAAGGTTTATGTTTTCCTACTTGCAGGATTTGCGACAGTAAATTATTAACGAATTATCCAGAGAGAGAGAGACAGACAGAGAGAGAGAGTACAAAGGAGTACAAAGGAAGTCGAGTAACTACAGATCTAGTGACCCTTCTAGGCTGCTTGTCCTCCAAAACACTGAGGATCAAGTGTCCAAACAGTGGTTTAGAGTGGGTAAGGGAACATTGGAAAGGGAACTACTGCCCTGGAACTAATGTCCGTGGCAGGATTAGGAAGTTAGTAGGGGACAGATGGGTTAGAAACTGAGGGGGGAGGGGATCGAATAAAGTTATTCATTTACAAATGCAGTCAGTTGCGGGCTTGATGCGAGATATTTGTTTAGGCGAAATTTAAATGAGTCAACGGTGCTGCAGTCTATAACGTCTCGGGGAAGCCCATTCCACAAATTGACAACTCGATTGAAGAAGAAATTCTTAGATTCGTGTGAGTTAAAAGGTTTACCAATAATTTTGCAACCGTTTCCAAGCATGTAAATAGATTGGTTGATAGTGAAGTACTTACTACAGTTCATATTGTCTATGTCTTTGATGATTTTGAACACTTGAATTAAGTCACCCTTCAATCTGCGCTGGGTTAAAGGAAATAGATTTATTTCTCTAAAACGCTCCTCGTATCGTTTGTTCTTTAGGCTAGGTATAATTTTGGTAACTCTACGTTGAACTCGTTCTAGCTTGTCTATATCTTTTTGGTAATAAGGGCACCAGGATTTAACGTAGTATTCCAGAAGAGGGTGGACTAAGGAATTGTAAAGGGTTAGGATAACTTCTTTGGATTTATGCTCAATGACCTGCCTATACAACCAATTATTTTGTTTGCCTTCGTAACAACTTCTGAACATTGTTGGCTCGGTTTTAGGTTACTAGATATTGTTACTCCCAGATCCGTTTCCCTGTTTACATTCTTAAGCTGAGTGCCATTCATCGAATAGTTTGCTTTCTCATTTTGGTATCCAATATGTAGTACTTTACATTTATCCTCATTAAATCTCATTTGCCAAATTTGGGCCCAACATGACAACTTATCTAGATTTTGTTGCATATCGTCAACTTGTTCTTTTGAGAGTACCATATTTGCAATTTTTTTATCATCAGCAAATTTTGAGATTGTACAGGTGAGACCCTCATCTATGTCGTTGATGTAAATTAGAATGAGAATTGGTCCTAGTACCGATCCCTGAGGTACTCCGCTACTTACATTGGTCCATTTAGATGCCTTACCGCTTATGACTACTCTTTGCTTTCTGTCTATGTGGATTAATTTTTGGATGGAATTTGCTTTTCAATAAATAGTATAATATATTTAATTAATTTCACTCCAACATCAAACACCTTCCAAAGAAATGAATGAAACCATGTGATACACCGGGAATTATACTTGGGTTACCACAGATTTTAAACATGCTAATCATTACACCATCAAACATTTAATGCAGTGTTGTAGTTGATGCATAGGAAATTATAACCATAGATTCGTTTCCAGAGATATACTGTACTTCCATAATTAGAAATAGGTGAGGTCCACGAATTGTTTTGAGTGTCTCTACAAGTGGACTTCGTGAGGCTGAAGACCAGAATTTCATACATAATAACGCATCACATTGGTGGCGTACACTCTAAGACAATATGAACCAATGTGAACCCTCGAACAGCAGAATGAACCTCCGAAGTGTTAAAATTGGGTACGAAATTAATGATCAACATCGGTTCAGTTAGAGATAGCTTCAAAAACGTTTAGGCCCGATGTACAATATTTCATAGTGTTCGGGTGTATATTATGTGGATGAGGGAAACAAAAGGCAAAATTGCCTGTGACGAATGACTCCATCAGAGTTGAAAGAGTGACAGGGCCAAAATCAAGAAATGTTCGAGCCAAACTGTCTTGAAACACTGAGTTTGAAGCAATTTAAGTTATAGGATGAGGGAAAGATGGATTCAGGGATAGAGTTCCAGAGCTCATCTGTTGAATAGAAGAAAGATTGGGAGTATCGTTTCACTCTTGGGTAGGAGAGTTGCACAGAGTAGGGGTGGGATTGTGTTGCAAGACGGGTGCTACTGACCACATTCATATTAGTGATAAGACAATCATAATACAAACAATATGTTGTAATATGTGAATAATATGTTTACATATTGTATACGAAACCTTGGCCATCAGATCAATTGCATTCCAAGAGCATCTTTACAATTCGTACAATCTTACCAAGCTGGAATAAGCCACCGCAGCAAGGTGTCATCGTCACCACGGGGATAGGCTGGTCTCACAACGAAAAAGGGGATGATGGTGATAAATTCATTCATACATACAAGTTTAAAGACCACTTCATATACAAACTGCTCAACAGGTGGCGTTGTGTGTGTGTAAGTGTGAGAGTCCGAGTGTAGGGGGTGAGACAGTGAAGCACAGGAACGAGGTGGCTTCAGAGATGGGGTCGTTTCGGGCCATGAGTGACCACCGTGCCTCATGTGAAGGCAAGATGGCAGGTGCTCGTTGTACTCTACGTGCTTCACATGTCTCACTCCCTAGACTGGAACAAGACCTCACGGGCTTCACTGTTCATAGTAAAGCGGTGAATGTTAAGGCTCTCAGCCTATGCCGGAGAGGAAGTAAGTTGGAATATACAAAAAAAAAAAAAAAAAAAAATTGTTTCAGTCTTACATCTTAAATGTTGGCATTGCAGGTGCACCTATTTTGGGCTGTCTCTGGCGTCATGGTCTTTATGTTGAGATCGGACCGAAGCACCTGATCCCACGTCTTTCTAGGTCTACCCCTCTATTCATCATAGGGGTAACAATGATTTCCATACTCGGCATGTTCGACAAATTATAAACCCTACAGATTCGGTTGATATTCTGAAGGATCCAAGATTTCCAGAGTAAGGTAATGCTGAAGGTAGTTATATTAGGTGGTCAATATTATCGTGTTGTAGACAAATGGATATTGATAGGGGTCAATATCTGCAGGCATTGGGATAATTGAGTGTGCTACATACTTAAGCTTTTTCACTTTAATAAGTTATTCATTTATCCTTTTATTTGATTCCTAGATCTCTATCAAGCTTGAGGGGGTAGGGTTAATTAATGTGTTTATATATATATTAGAGGGGATTTTTTTTTACTTTTTTTCTGGACCCCCTTCTTCCTCATGTTTGGCCCCATTGGTTTTGAGATTTTATAGAAGTTTGCCCAAATAGTTTAGCGACTTTAATATATTTCGCACCATTTCTTTGTTACGTACACACGGGTATGTGAGTGATTAAAATATGTATACGACCAATCGTAATCCAAGTTAATGGTTACCCACGAGAATACAGGGAACAAGTCTGACCACTCGTGTTCTTCAAGGTATATTAGCTCGAAACACAATGGGGGACTCTTATTGCGTACGAAACCCTCACTAAAAACGTGTATATAATAAATCGTAATCCAAGCTAATGGTTACCCACGAGAGTACAGGGAACAAGTTTGACCACTCGTGTTTATCCAGGTATTACTGAAGCACACACTGGGAGACTCTTGTTGTGTAGGTAACCCTAACCAAAATATGTATATAACAAATTGTAATCCAGAATAATGGTTACCCGAGAAAAAAAAGGGAACAAATTTGACCCTTCGTTTTCTTCCAGGGATTAGCTAGAAACACAATGGGGGACTCTTTTTGTGTAGGTAACCCTCACTAAAAAACATGTATATAACAAATTGTAAACCAAAATAATGGTTACCCGAGATAAATCAGGGAACAAGTCTGACCCCTCGTGTTCTAGGTATTAGCGAGAAACACAATGGGGGATCTTATTGTGTAGGTAATCCTTACTAACGAAGACTGCTTGTACAAAGATTACAAGGGGAGAATGATGGTTTGTGGATAGATAGATAGATAGATGGATATGCCCGTGTGTGTGTGTGGATGTGAGTGTGTGTGTGTTCATGTGTTTGTGTGTATGCAGCTGTGTATGTGTATGTATGCGGTTGTGCTTTCGTGTATGGTTCTGTGTGCGCGTGTGTGTGTGTGTATGATTTGTTTTATGTACAGTATTATGTGTATGGAAGCACTCACCCTAACATGTTCAGTATGCCAGGGTCTGATATACAAGCTACCTATATGGAATGCATAAATATTGTTGGGTTCGACCTAAATCCCCCCCAATCCCATAATTTAAGGGGAGATGGGTCGTTTTTCTGGTCCCCTTTATTCCTCACGCTTAGCCCCATTAGTCTTCAGATTTTTAGACGTTCGGCTCATTAGTTTGACAATTTTAAAACCACTCGCCCCATTGCATTGTCAATTATTCAGACTTTCGTTTAATTTAGGTGTCGATTTTTTCATGGCGAGCGATAGCGAGCCTATATTTTATGAGTAACCGGCCTTCGGTCTGGACATTTTTCTATCGAAAAATGTACACATTTATCCTGAAGGAGTGTCTTGGGCGGGTGATTTATGTACAGCTTGATGGAGGTCTAGGGAGGAAGCTAAAAATATATGCAAGAGACACATAAATAAGCAGATAAATGCGCTCATCCCCCCTTAATATGTTTTTCATTAGCTCATTGTGACGCCTCCCGGCGTTAACAGAATGGTTGCGTGGGGCATTGCAGCTCGCTAGCGCTCGCCAGGATGGGGGGATGGGCTACAGTTGTCCTAGAATGATCTGCTTTATGTTATTAGTGTCGTGTTGCCACAGACAGTCTAGAAATGGTCTTTGTTTTGGTCTGTGACCGCGCCTTATATTTTATATTCGCTATAATATAAATGTTGCTTGTGTGGGAGGCGAGCGAGAGAGGGTGAGGGGGTACACCTGGCAGCGGGGTGAGCTATCACGCGGCTCGCTTGGGCGCTGACGGCGTTGGCGGCCGGGTGGTCAACTAGTCCCTGCCCATCGTGGCCTCGTGTTTTTTACCAGCTCAGAGTTTGCCTGACACGCGTATCGTCTACATCCTTTGCAATTCTGTCCCCCATACTCGCCACTTTGCATACTATTTCTCTCTCTCGACTTCTCCTTTCTCATTCTCTAATCTTTATTAAACTCAACATCCCTTCTGGTTTCAGCATAGACGTTCACCGTCGGCCAGTCGTATTGTACGCGAAGCTCTCAGATATTTCCATGTATTAGATTAAGGAGGTATTAGGCTTTATTGAGGTTTGGAGAGACGGACTTTTCCGTATGTGTCCTCTCTCGGGAAGGTTGTAGACCGGTATATGTCTCCCTGGCAAGGTGTTGAGTGATTCTGCTTGGCTATTTAAAGCTAGACTAGGGGTAAGGTTACTGTGTCGTTGTCTCCGATGTGTGCAGTGTTAGCTAAGCTCTGCACGACATCGACAGGTACTGTGGGAGCCTAGGTTGTCTTCGGGTGGGTTTACTTTGCGAGCACAGCGCTGTGGTGTGAGAGGACCATAGCCTATCCCTCACAACATAGTGCTGCCTCTTTGTGTTGACTTCTGAGGGATCACCAGGATAGAACTAGGTACTAGAGACCTAGATTTATCAAGAGAGCATCCCCGTCATATAACGTAATCTTCATTATACCACCTTCGGACAACGTTAGGCTACGAGCCGCATGCTCGCCCATTGTTGCCCTGCCTTGATACCCCAGCTAGACTTTATTAACTGAGCAGACACTGGTTAGAGATAAGCCCCCATTATTATATGTATGCAACATTATTATTCACTGCACTTTTGAGCCGAGGTTGTTGTTGAGTTGCACAACCCTAGTAGGCTGTTGCGTTGTGTCACGAAGCATTTCTTTAGTTGTCGAGCATTACTACCTTTGCGCAGTCTTTATTATTCGCCTGCCTATTATTACTATATGTCCTAGTATTTATTGTGACCCGTATTCTGCATTATAATTGTTCAAGATTCTTTACGAACATCTTCCCAGCATCAGACTTATTTCAGAAGTTTCCAGTTGATGTTGCTGGACTAGCATTGCACTTTCTTTAATACAGGAGTGCCAGTTATTTTAGTATCTACCGTAACGTTAATTAATCACGTTACTTATCTTTTCTTTGTGTAACCTAAACGAGTAATCTTTTACTGTTTGAGAATAGGCTGTTTCATCGAGCGTCAGCCTAGTGTGTGTGCACCAGTTACCGAGTCATAGGATACCTCGCTGTCCAGGCACGACTCAGGGCGGTAATGGTGTTTTGTTTTCCAGTGTTTAAGGCAGGGGTTGGATCTAGTGTCACCGTTGTTGCATTTTGCCATTATCTAGTCCAATGTTGAAGAGCCCTGTGTCTTTGAGAACCTGGATCGTAACATCATATTTTACCTGCACAGAATACGATAATCCTAATTTATATTTGGTCACCGATATTTAAATGAGGTGCCTACGTGTGTGTGAAGGGGAAGGGGTGGGTCTCTCTTTCTGTCTTTCTTTCTCTAACTGTCTTGGTCATTCTTGCTCTCTCTCGCTCTGTCTCTCTCTCTCTCTCTCTCTCTCTCTCTCTCTCTCTCTCTCTCTCTCTCTCTCTCTCTCTCTCTCTCCATGAATGGTTCTGTGTGTATGTGTGTGTGTTTGTGTGTGAGCGTTTCTCAGCGTGTCGCGTGTAAACCTTTGTGCATACATTTACGTGTGCATCTGTGTGTGTGGGTGTTCCTCTACGTATGTGTGTGTGAGATTCTGTTTGCTTGTATAATATGAACGAGCTTTTATATGCGTGTGTGTGTACTTGTATATATGTGTGTGTACTTGTATATCTGTGTGCGTGTGTACGTCATATTGCTTTTAGTCTGTCGCCGCGGTTCATAAAATATATGTACCAGTGGCGGTGCAATTTAGTTAATTAATGATTATATCCGCTTGATTCGACCACCCAATATTTCGTGTATATACCTGTATATACTGTATATATATACCGGTATATATTGGCTTATTGACTAAATTATGTATGTATTCGTAAATTATGATTATATATATATAATTTTTGAAGTTATTTTAATGTTTTAGAAGTTCTATGAAAAAGAGAGGATACAATACAATTTAAATGACGTTTGCGCATTTCAGATATATTTCATAGGCTTGGTACTCGTAAGGTGAATGAGAAGAGAGAATAATTATATATACCAAGGTTATGCATATTGGTACACGATCTTTTCATAATATTTTAAGATAGCCTATTTTACCAAGCCTAAAATAAGCTAATCTAGCCTATCTTAGCCTAACCTAACTTCACCCAACCTACTTCAGTGTATCTTAATGTAACCTAGGCTAACCTAAATAACATTATAGCCTAACTTAACATAGCCTCCCCCTTTTATACTTGTAAGATCAGTTATATTGAAAGTTGTACATTTCCGGCATTTCAGGATAATTATGAGTTGACGTAATGTGTTTACTGCATTACACAATCTTCCTGTCTCCATCTATGTATCCCTACTGTACCCTGTTCCAAGTAAGTAGGCCAAAACCCCTGAATATTAACCTCTATAACTAAAAAACGACTAGGGTAATCGAGCTAATACTTCTACCATTTGGAAAAGATCAGCCAGGGAATAGGTGTGGAAATGTACAGTCCATTTGCTCAGGCCATTTTTGAGTTCCAGAGGTTAGAGTTTACGGATTCTTGACTACTTACTTAGAACAGGGTATACCCATTCTTTGTGACTCCTTGTATAGTCCGTTCTTTATAGGAAGGCCAAAACATCTCGACCACAAACCTCAATAACTAAAAAATGACTAGAGTAATCGAGCTATTATGTCCATCATTTAGCAAGGATTAGCCAGGGAATAGGAGTAGAAATATACAGCAGATTTGCTTTAGCCCATTATGGAGCCACAGAGGTTAAGGGTCAAGTTTTCTGGCCTACCTGTCATGAATGGACGATAGCACCTACGGAATGCCAGCCAGGTATACAAATATCTCTATACAACCTGGACAGTAAGAACCACCCAGATTTTAAGGTGAACTAGCGCGCTTTAAGGGGAGATGGGTCGCTTTTCTGGTCCCTCTTCTGCCCCTTTAGTTTTCAGATTTTAAGGCGTTTGGCCCATTAATTTGGTGATTTTATAACCTTTCGCCCTATATCTTTGTCAATATTAAGACTTTTCGTGTAATTTAGGTGTCAATTTTTTCCTGGCGAGCGATAGAAAGCCTGTAATTTAAGAGGAACCTCCCTTCGGCAGTCACATTTTTCTATCGAAAAATGTACAAATGTATCTTGAAGGGGGGTCTATTTTTGTTTTTTGTTTTTTTGTTAAGCTTGATGGAGGTCCAGGGAGGATACTAAGACAAATTATAGAAAGATAAATAAACAAGCAAATAAATGAGCCCACCCCCCCTTAAGGATGGATGGTTAGTTGTTCTTGTTTCCCTTCTCTCTCATGTTTAGCCCCATTAGTTTTAAGATTTTACGACGCTTTGGACATTATTTTGGCGATACAAAATATGTTCACCACATTTTTTTGTCAATATTAAGACCTTTCGTACCATTTAGGTGTCGATATTTTCCTGGCAAACGATAGCGAGCCTATATTTTAGGAGGAACCGGCTTCCGGCAGTGACATTTTCTACCGAAAAGTGTACAAATCTATCTAGATAAGGGATCTTGGGTATGTTTTCTTAAACTTGATGGAGGTCTAGGGAGGAAACGTAAAGAATAACAAACAAGTGAATATTTCTACCATTAAATAAACCCTCCTCCTTAACAAACTGAACCCTATTATTCGATTTAATAAAATCGAAGCGATGTTAACACTTTTTAACCCTTAACTGGCGGCGTGCCACATAATTCGAGTGAAATAAATTTGGACTATGAGGCGGCGCGCGACATAGGTCGTGTGGCAATTTCAGCATGTAATGTTGCTGAGAGAGAGAGAGACAAGGGGTGGCAGGAGAGTAGCGAGCGTATGACTGCTCCAGACCACCGCGGCGGACCAACTGACATGAATCCCACCCTCCTCCACCCTCTCACACTCGCTACATAGTGAAATGTATGGGGAAAGTACCGAATTACATGGTTTTTGCACTCGTGTTGCGCGGTTGTTGCAAGAAAACTAGCGGTCATACAAGGATCGTTGTGGTGTCATTGGAAAGCTCTGTTTATGCCCTTTCAGGGATAGCTACTTGTTTTACGCTCTGGATCTTATTTAGGCATGAAAATGATCACGTAAACAGCCCTATTTTGGGTAAAAACACCCCGCTGGTGGCTACATATTATTTACCGCCTATGCCGCTCTTTAGGTGTTAATTGGTTTGCCCTCTGATAATGCGCTTAGTTTTGGGCTCATGTGTTGGTTGGGTCATTGTGCGTTGAGAAATTCAGCAAAATGGCGTACGGTCGGAGTAAAAAAACAAGTACTTCCTTCATAGCTCCGAGTAAAGGGTTATCAAATGAAAAGTGTAATATAGTTAAGTATAGATAACTAAGATAAATAAATTAATAGATTCTGATAATTAATTGTATTATATATATATAATATATATATATATATATATATATAAATATATATATATATATATATATATATATATATATATATATATATATATATATATATATATATATATATATATATATATATATATATATATATATATATATATATATAATATACAGTATATATATATAAATACAATTAATGTAATATACTTATGTGTTAGATAAGTACATAATAAATAAATAAGATAAACAGATAAGTAAATGTTAGACGAATTTATACATTAATGAAAATAATGCTTACCGTCGGGCTTCGAACTCCAGACTTTCAAATGATAAGTTTTGTTTTGTCTAGTTATTTTTTTTTTCAATTCAATCTGACAGGGTATATAGGTTCACTTATCTCCAGAAAAAAAATATAAAATAAACGACTGAAACAGAACTTCACAATTCATGTGAAGAAAATGTTGATACTCAAGGGTCTATGTTTGGTGTGGTGGTGAAATTAATAATATATATAATTATGTTAAGAGGATTTGTTTTCGTTTACTCCCTAGAACTCTATTAACCTTAAAAATAACACCCCCCAAGACTTCCCTTTGAGATAAATTTATAAATATTTATTTAGAAAAAGGCCGGTTCCTCCTAAAATATTATGCTCGGTATCGCCCGCTAAGACAAGATCGTCATATATATTGCACTATATCTCGCCAAATATGATTGTCATCTAAATAACAGTAATGGTCTTAACATTGACAACAAATGGAGCGAAATTTCCTAAAATCGCCAAACTAATGAGACGAACGTCTGAAATTCTCAGTACCAATGGGGTTAAGTATAAGAAAGAAGGGGGTCCAGAAAAATTACCTGAAGGTTTCTAAATTTAATAAATTTGCTATATGATGGGTATGTTTGACTCTTGTCGCGATTGTACAGTTGTAGACGAATGAAGCAGACAATTTTTTGCAGAAACACTATAGTCAGTCACATATTATGCAGAAACACTATAGTCAGTCACATATGCAGAAACACTATAGTCAGTCACATATTATGCAGAAACACCTATAGTCAGTCACATATTATGCAGAAACACCTATAGTCAGTCACATATTATGCAGAAACACCTATAGTCAGTCACATATTATGCAGAAACACTATAGTCAGTCACATATTATGCAGAAACACCTATAGTCAGTCACATATTATGCAGAAACACTATAGTCAGTCACATATTATGCAGAAACACTATAGTCAGTCACATATTATGCAGAAACACTATAGTCAGTCACATATTCTGCAGAAACACTATAGTCAGTCACATATTCTGCAGAAACACTATAGTCAGTCACATATTATGCAGAAACACTATAGTCAGTCACATATTCTGCAGAAACACTATAGTCAGTCACATATTCTGCAGAAACACTATAGTCAGTCACATATTATGCAGAAACACTATAGTCAGTCACATATTATGCAGAAACACTATAGTCAGTCACATATTCTGCAGAAACACTATAGTCAGTCACATATTCTCAACACTTGAAGCTAACGTCCTTTTCATTATAGTTGGCGACTAATAGATGGTTGTATTAAGTTTAGGAAGGACCTTTAACATTGAAATGGCTACAAACTATCTCAATTAATCCTTTTAGCTAACACAGATTCTTCTAAAGCTGAATTAAATCGTCTAACACTTGCCAGAATGTGATGAAAAGGACGTCATCGGTACTGAATAGGTTAAATATCAGCTTCAGTCAGGAAAACAAGTACGGCATTGGCAACATCAGGCGCGCTGCCTGATGTTGCCAATGCCATACTTTGGGTCCTGTAATGTTTTAGGTGCCGTTATTTCGTATTGCTGTGTGTTTATTGTATATTGTTATTATAGCTGTATTTCATCCGGTATTGTTATTTGTTGATGGTGTTTTTTGTATTAACGCCTGTAACGGCGACGTCTAGTTAACTGTATTCTGGCTACTTTTAGACGATTTTATTCAGTTTAAAAAGGGCCTCCAGCAATTAACCGGCTTTGAACTATCTCACTTAACCCCTTATACTACCACAGATCCTTTTTAAGCTGCACAAAATCATCTAAATAAAGCTAGAATAAAATGTATAAGACCTCACCGGTATGTAAGGGGTCAAGAATGTCTGTTTGTTATGTATGAGCTTGTTTCTCCTGCTATTCATGTATTTTTTGTTCTATGATTATGTTGTCTTAATTGTCTTGTGGTGCTTAATTATTTAAGTAATTGCTTGCATTACATTTTTAGCTTCCGTTAACAGCCTCGCCTGGTGCTCCTAATGAGGTATGTTTTGTGTAATGATGCTAGAAAGTGCCGCCTGTATGTGTGTGCTTGCTGCTGCAGTTAAGAATTAGTCTGGTGTTGTTATTGTTGATATAGTTGTTGATATTGCTAGTGTCGTATTTATAATTAGTATAGTAAATTATTTAATAACACGCAACTACGAACATAAATGTAACTACCTGACTTATACACTACAAGTATTTAACATTCATCTGCAGCATATATGGTAAAAATAATAATTGTTCATATTAATCAGCTTATATGTTCAAATTGGAGCGTATAGAACTAACTAAAGATTCCATTGTGTATATATACGTGTGCTACAATTCAACACATATCAAGAATATCATATATTATATAATTTCCTGGCGACCGTTGACATTAATGACTATAGCAATAAGCGAGCCTTCTCGGAAATCACCAAGGCAAATAGAACAATAAATATATGGATAACATAATGTAACACACCAACAAATAATACAAATAATAATCATAATTATAATAATAATAATAATAATAATAATAATTATTATTATTATTATTATAACAATAATAATATTAATAATACAAATATGTAAATAATAATAATGAAAATACTAATAATACTTAATAACTACAATCCACTACGCTAGGAATTAAAATACTCTAACCTTTAAGGGAGGATATGGTGTATTTATTTGCTCATACACTGTATGTATATTTTACATTATATGTTTTAGTTTCCTCCCTAGACCTCCATCAAGCTTAAAAAAAACACCCACCCTAGACCCTCCTTCAAGATAAATTTGTACAATTTTCGATATAAAAAATATCTCGGCCGAAGGCCGGTTCCTATTAAATAACAGGCTCGCTTTTGCTCGCCAGGATTTTTGTTTACAAAAAAATGACACCTAAATGACACGAAATGTCTTAATATTGACAAATACATGGGGCGAGGATTCTTAAAATCGCCAAACTAATGGGCCAAACGTCTTAAAATGTCAAGACTAATGGGGCTAAAAATGAGGAAGAAAAACAAAGTTTGCTGGTGCCTCATCAGCAAACGACCAATCTCCCCTTAAAATATTCTAACCTTTACAGCTAGAGATAGTTGAAACATGATGACGGTGAAATGCTTTGTTACAAATCCCTGGCTTATTAAATACGTGGTATATTACAAATGCCTTTATAATGCTAAAGTAAACATTTGGGGTTCTGAGTATGCGAGTGTTGTTCAAAGCACTGGTCTTCATTGAGGATTAATATTATTAGGCTATATATTATCATAGCATTTTTATTACTAATATTTTTGTTTTCATTTTATTTTATTTTTTTTATTTTTTATTTTATTTTTGTTGTATGTGGATGAGGGAGACAAAAGGTAGAACTGCCTGTGACGATTGCCTCCCCCAGAGTTGAAATAGTGACAGGGCCTACATCAAGGAATGTTCTGGCCAAAATGACTTATTTATGTATTCATTTATCTATTTAACTATTATTTTTGCCAACCTACTGGAAACCACATATAAGTACTTCTCAGAGAATCTGTAATCCATGGTTCTGATGTAATGGTTAGAGTGCATAAGGGAGCTCAGACAGTATTGTGCAGCATAATTTACGGGTTCGGCTCAATGGATTAAGGAGGGGTTTTAGTTTGCACTCTAAACCTCTATCAAGCTTAAAAAAAACATCCACAAGACCCCCCTTCGATATAAACGTGTACATGTTTCGGTAGACAAATATCCCTGCCAAAGGCCGATTCCTCTTCAAATACAGGCTTGCTATTGCTCGCCATGAAAACAATCGACACCTAAATGGCACGAAAGGTCTTAATATTGGCAAAGAAATGGGGCAAAGGTCTGAAAATCGCCAAACTAATGGGGCGAATGTTTTGTAATCTCATAACTAATAGGGCTAACCATGAGGAAGGAGGACTCGAAAAACAAAATGCCTCCCCTTAAGATCAGTATATGGTATCCCAGGTTCCAATCCCGAGAGGAGCACATAACTTTCATTAATTTTATTGGGAGGTGTTTGGTGTTCGGAGTTAAATTAATTAATTATTATTTTTTTTTCCGGATGGATGGGACTCGTCAGCCTTGGTTGGCAACCCATCTAGGGGAGACAACCTTAAATAAATCCTCACTGCTTACCTAAGGGTGAAGCAGGTTGGTGGATGAACAAGCCGCCCACCACTGTAGAATATGTGCTAAAAATATGTAGAAAGCCTCTGAGTCGGACGGTCCCTAAGTGAATTTTCAGTCCTGTAAGTCCTTCATAAACTGGCACGGATTGTCCTCATGGGGAATAGGTCCACTTGGGGAGTTTTGTGTATGGCCACCGTCAACGGGAGTTAGGCGTCGGGCAATAGATAGATACATAGATTAATTATTTGATATCTTCAAGTTCAATATGACACAATATGATAATTTGACATGTTATTACGTCAATAAAATGTAGTATTGTATAATGCATGTTTTAAGCTGAATATGCAATTACTCGACATTTTCTTAAGGTTGATGGACTGTTGAGGTTAAGGGTAGATGGGTCGTTTTTCTGGTCCCCTTTCTCCCTCGTGTTGTCCCAATTGTTTTGAAATAATAAGACGTTCGGCCCATTAGTTTGGCGATTTTAACACCGTTTGCCCCATTTCGTTGTCAATTTTAAGACCTTTCGTGCCATTTAGGTGTCGATTATTTCCTGGCGAGCGATAGCGAGCCTGAACATGAACATGAAACATGAACAAATGTATCTTGAAGGGGGTTTCGGGGTTGTTTTTCCTAAGCTTGATGGAGATCTAGAGAGGAAACTAAGAAATAAAGGAATACATGAATTTTTAGAAAAAAAAAAAAAAAAAAAAAAAACGGTCCGTCTCCCCTTAAGTCAATGAGGTGTCGTATTGCATACACCACATCTCTACATTCACGAACAAATATTCGACATTTTCCTCCCACATTGCATTTGCCGACAGAATAATTTAGCCAGTAAGCCTCGCCTGTCAGCTTTGCACACATTACTTTCTCACATTAAAAAAATATAAGTCACGGAAGCTATGATCCTGGCATTTGCTTAAGGGGACGTTACTTGTTTATATATTTGTTTTTGGTATTATTATTATTATTATTATTATTATTATTATTATTATTATTATTACCGGTATATAATGATAGTTGTTATAGTTTGCTCCCTAGTCTTCTATCAAACTTATATCACACCAAAGATAAATGTATAAATTTTTCAGTTGAAAAACTTCCAGGCCTATCCCTCCTCAATTACTGGCTCGCTATCGCTCATTATCGCTCGCCAGGAACAAAATCGACACCTAAATGATACGAAGAAATGTCAAAGAAATGGGCGAAAATCTTAAAATGTGAAAACTAATGGTTTTAAACATGAAGGAGCAGGTGGTTTACAATAAAACAAATACTTCCCCTTAACCCTTTCAGTTTCGGTGCCATCCTTTCAACTTTGTTCTCGCTACTATTAGACGATATTATTCATTTTAAAATAGGGCCTCCAGCAGCTTCGAATGATCGCACGTAACCTTATTCACGACCACAGATCCTTCTTAATCTGCACAAAATCGTGTAAATATAGCTGGAATGGAATAAAAAATACGTCGGTGGTACGAAAGGGGTTAAGCGATTCAGGTTTAGCAGCTTTGAATTACATTTGTATAAGAAATCCCCTACAGAAACATAACTTACAAAAAAGTAAGTAAATAAATATATAAGTAAATAATTATACACACACACACACACACACACATATATACATATATATATATATATATATATATATATATATATATATATATATATATATATACTGTATATATAAAAATGTCGGTAAATATATATATCAATAGTTAAATAAATAAATAAATAGATAAATAACTAAATATATACAAAGTAAATATAATAATATAAACTACATTCATTCTCATTTCCGACAGTAATATACACGAGTCCAAAACTTTCACAGGTAAATTACGATTGGGACATACAGCCTGCAATTACGATTGGGACATACAGCCTGCAATTACGATTGGGACATACAGCCTGCAATTTCCCTCCTCTCACTCAGCCCAAGTCACATTAAGGGGGCTCACTTCGCTTCTTGTTCTCTTTCTCTCCCTCTCTCTTTGGCTTGTATTCATTCGGCCCCATTCACTCTACTATTTTAAGATGTTTACCCCCATCCAGGTGTCAATGTTTTCCTAGCGAGCGGTAGCGAGCCAGCATGTATATATATTTGTTTTGACAGCAAGCTAAATTTGTACATTTTTCGATACACAAATGTTACCGGCGAAGCCGGATTTCTCCATACAATGCTGGCCCGCTATCGCTCGCCAGGAAGAAATCGACACCTGGATGGGGATAAACGTCTTAAAACAGTTGGCTGAATGGGGCCGAATGGATACAAGTCAGGGAAAGAGAGACAAGGAGAGAAAGATAAAACAAGCCGGTGACCCCCCTTAATGGTGCCCACCTCATTTTTTGTTTTTTCTCTCTCCCTCTCTCTCTTGGTTGTCTTTGAACCGTCTTGGTGGTGTGATGGTTAGAGTGTTTAAACATCTGTGTGTGATAACCCAGGTTTGTATCCCGGTGGATCACATAATATGCTTTCATTAATTTAATTGGAGGTGTTTGGTGTTAGGGTGAAATTAATAAAATAAAGAGTGTATCTATTCGGCCCCATTCAGCCTACTGTTTTAAACGTTTATCCCCATCCAGGTGTTGATTTTTTTCCTGGCGAGCGTCAGCGGGCCAACATATTTATATAAATGTTCATGACAGCAGGCTAGATTTGTACATTTTCCGATAGAAAAATTTCTCCGGCGAAGCCGGATTTCTCCATACAATGATGGCTCGCTATCGCTTGTCATGAAGAAATCGACGCCTGGATGGGGATAAACGTCTTAATGCAGTAGGCTGAATGGAGTCGAATGGATACACCCCAGAGAAAGAGAGAAAAAAAAAAAAGCAAGTCCCCCCCCCCCCCATAGATAATAAGCAGAAGCGCGTTTCTAAGGGCAGCCTCGCACTACGGGAGTTTTGTGAGAAGAATTAGAGAAGGATAAGGAGTTTCAGAGATAGTTGTTGTTGTTGTTGTCGTTCCCCAGGCCACCTGGCCAAACAGCCCCAAGGTCCCGAGCAAGGCCAAGGCCATAGAGAGCCCCCACAAAACCCTCTCTGCTTACCACTAACAAAGCCCGGGTGACCGAAGCCACTCTAAGGCAGGGAGCTGAGGAGGGTGCGGAAACGCCCGGGAAACCAAACCCCACCCAAGGCCCTGTGCCTCTCAGCAATTATGAAGGGAAAGTTGAGGGGCAAGGGGAAAATGTGACGCTTTGGCTCCCAATCTGCCAACTTTTAGGTTGGCAGTAGGGAGGTTGATCCACGGAAAAGACGCCGTCACTTGAGATCTAGAAAATGTATAAGTAAAAGGAACAGTCAGAGTAAGCTATGGGTATGGCAGAGATCGCTCAGCTCTAACTCTGATAAACCAGCCCATCACCACATGACTAGAACCCAATCCTCTCAGCATCAGCTAGGAAAGGCCCTAGAAAGCCACCTTTGGCGGGGGGATAGCTCCCCTATTTCAACTCCTTTCGGAGTTGGGCACCCGCCAGTATTCAGAGATAGTATAATTGTTTGTTAGGGTACTGTTTATAGATTATTCCATGCCTAATCATACACCTAATGTAGAGTGTTGATCTTCTTTACTTCACTTCACCATAGGAAAATTAGAATAGGATATGCAAATTTAGAGATAGTATAATAATTTTTGTTAAGATAGTTATTATATAGAATCTATTATAGATGATTCCATGCCTAATGATATATTTAATGTATAATTTTGATCATCTTTATCTCACTTCACTAAGCGTCTAGAAAGGAGCATATACTGTTATAATGATTAATGTCGGGTTTCTTGTGCGTGTGTGTGTGTGTGATGCGTGTGTGTGATGCGTGTGTGTGTGTGTGTGCGTGTGTGTGTGTGAGTGTGTGTGAGTGTGTCTGTGTGTGTGTGTGTGTGTGTGTGTGCGCGTGTGAGTGTGTGTGATGTGTGTGTGTGATGCGTGTGTGTGTGTGTGAGTATGTATGTGTGTGTGTGTGATGCGTGTGTGTGTGTGTGTACGTAAACAATTTAATACAACAGTCTCCTCTTCACTCCCACTTGATCGCTCCCTGTAATTGTTCTCAGGTAGCCATTAAAGACAAGAATCACTCTCACTCTCTCTCTCTCTCTCTCTCTCTCTCTTGCTATATGTATAATTGAATCAGATTTTGCGAACTCAAATCGATTAAAAATCAAAGTTGAAAGAACTAATTTCTAATATCGGATTATTTAACACCTTATTAGCGGGCTAGCGGTCTATTTATATGTACCGCCCAGCGGGTGTTTTTAGCCAAAATAGGGCTGTTTACGTGATCATTTTCATGCCTAAATAAGACCCAGAGCGTAAAACAAGTATGTATCCCTGAAAGGGCATAAACAGAGCTTTCCAATGACACCATAACGATCCTTTTATGACGGCTAGTTTTCTTGCAACAACCGCGCAACACGAGTGCAAAAAGCATGTAATTCGGTACTTTCCCCATACAATTCAGTATGTAGCGAGTGAGAGAGGGAGGGAGGTGGGATTCGTGTCAGTAGGTTCGCCGCGGTGATCTGGAGCAGTCATACGCTCGCTACTCTCCTGCCACCACTTGTCTCTCTCTCTCAGCAACATTACGTGCTGAAATTGCCACACGACCTATGTCGCACGCCGCCAGATAGTCCAAATTTATTATACTCGACTTATGTTGCGCGCCGCTAGTTAAGGGTTAAGTGAAAGTTTAAATGTAAATATGACATTCCGTAAATACCGTATAGAAGCATTAAATATAGCATCAATATATTTTCCTTTTAAATGGAAGTGACAATAAGGTCTTTTAATATACTTTACTAAGTGTTAAGTCTTGTGACGCAACACACGCACACACACAGACCGACAAGGAGCAGTGATAAAACTGACCTAAGTATCAATAACCAAATACCCAGATTTATATATATTATTATGTTTATTACACTATCAATATCCAAACACCCAGAATTATATCACCATACCTATATTAGTACGGTTATTACACAGTAAATAACCAAACAGTCAGAGTTATAGCACCATACCTATATAATCATGGTTATTACACTATCAATATCCAAACACCCAGAATTATATCACCATACCTATATTAGTACGGTTATTACACTGTAAATAACCAAACAGTCATAGTTATAGCACCATACCTATATAATCATGGTTATTACACTATCAACATCCAAACACCCAGAATTATATCACCATACCTATATTAGTACGGTTATTACACTGTAAATAACCAAACAGTCAGAGTTATAGCACCATACCTATATTAGTACGGTTATTACACTGTAAATAACCAAACAGTCAGAGTTATAGCACCATACCTATATTAGTACGGTTATTACACTGTAAATAACCCAACAGTCAGAGTTATAACACCATACCTATATTAGTACGGCTATTACACTGTAAATAACCAAACAGTCAGAGTTATACCACCATACCTATATAATCATGGTTATTACACTATCAATAATACAACATCATTATGGTTTTTACACTTTCAATACACAAATAACCAGAGATATAACACCATGCCTATATCAATATGATTATTACATTATTAATAATCAAACAACCAGATATACAGTATATAGCACCATACCCATTTTACTATGGTTATTTTACACTATCAATATTTAAAAACATCATTATGGTTATTACACTATCAATAACCAAACGACCTAAATTAAATTACCATATCTACATCATTATTTTTATTACACTATTATAATCAAATAACCTGAGTTATAGCACCATACGTGCAATATAATGGTTATTACGCTACGGATATTGCTCCTGGTCTACTAACTTGGTAATCAAATTCCTCCCGATACCTTCCGTGTATCGCGTTTAATCTCAAGTAGGCTTATCAATCCAATTCCCCTTGAAGACCTTTAGTCCTTTCTTGAACCTCCTCTCACTTTCGACTCTCTCTCTCTCTCACTCACTCTCTCTTTTTCTCTCTACCTACCTACCTACCTACCTACCTACCTATCTATCTATCTATCTACCTACCTCCAACCCTCCCTCCCTCCCTCCCTCCCTCCTTTCCTACCTACCTATCTACCTACCTCCCATCCTCTCTACCTACCTACCTACCTACCTATCTACCTCCCTCCCTCCCTCCCTCCGTACATACCTCCCTCCCTACCTACCTGCCTACCTACCTAAGGTCTAAATGGACCAATGTAAGTAGTGGGGTACCCCAGAGATCGGTACTAGAACAAATTATCTTTTTAATTTACATCAACGACATAGATGAGGGTCTCACCTGTACAATCTCATAGTTGGCTGACGATACAAAAATTGCAAATAGCGTACTCTCAAAAGAACAAGTTGACGATATGCAACACAATCTAGATAAGTTGTTATGTTGGACCCAAATTTGGCAAATGAGTTTCAATGCGGATAGATGTAAAGTAATACATATTGGATGCCAAAATGAGAAAGCAAACTATTCGACGAATGACACACAGCTTAAGAGTGTAGACAGAGAAACCGATCTGGAAGTAACAATATCGAGTAACCTAAAACCGAGTCAACAACGTTCAGAAGTTGATAAGAAGGCAAACCAAATAATTGGCTTTATAGGCAGGTAATTTGAGCATAAATCCAAAGAAGTTATCCTAAAGCCACGTCCACACGATCGAGCACTGCCCATCAGGCACGAGGAAAATGTCCGTCATGTGAAAAATTCAGCGGGCAAAGCAGGGGAATGGCCGCGGCCGTAGTTGTGCGAATTCACCAGACACTGCCCGGTAGTTTGCCGGTGGATATGGGGATAAAAGGGGTCTGTGGAAGGAGGGGAGTAGTGTGTAGTTTGATCTTTAATTATCAAATATATTTGATCCTATTATTATATGGATCATTATCAGGTAAATCCGGTGGAAGAAATCCAGGATATAATATGTGCAAGCACTTTATTATCGGTCACTGATGGTATGCATTGAGTTTTAGCTTTAGAATATTGTATGGGTAGCATCCCTATTTATATAGGCACTATTATTTTTAGATATTTTATTAATATTCTTATGAGTAATATTATAAATAGTATTATTAACCCGTGGAGCCCCGGCTAGTTTTGTATTGTTTGTTCACCAGAACCCGGCCGGTTTTCAAAAAATGGTTTTATTCCAGAAACAATAGCGAATGGGTTAGGAATGAAGGAAAAAACACGAAAAACGGCTCAAAAAGCTTAAAGAATGGTCCTACATAGCCCCCCGAAAACGTATTTTACAAGAGTAAAAAATTGAAGGCAATTACCCCAAAAAACCAGGTTAATGCGCGCTCACGCGCACGCACGTGGACTTTGAGAGTTTTCAACCATGGGCACGGTTGCGTGGGATACGTACACAGTTCCCATACAAATCTGAGCCCTCTCGAGTGGCTACACCTGAGGTTACGGTCGGAGCTATTAGGGTGACTCGTCAGACGCGTCGCTGGGGCTGTGCGTTACATACATCGCCGACGCGCCAGACGCGTCGCTGGGGCTGTACGGGTTAATCTTATTATTGTTAAAAAGCCACCCCGCCATGATCTTCTGCACTACCTATTGATTTAATGTTCGTTTAATGTACGTTTGCTGACCATATCAGCAAATCGCGTGATGATTGAAGCACTATCAGAAATTATATAGACGCTAATATTTTTAGATACTTTATTAATATTCTTATGAGTATTATTATAAATAGTATTATTAATCTTAGTATTGTGAAAAAGCCACCCCACCATGATCTTCTGCCTAACTATTGATTTAATGTTCGTTTAACGTACGTTTGCTGACCATATCAGCAAATCGCGTGATGATTGAAGCACTATCAGAAGTTATATGATAGGATAAATTCATATTTTGTCACCAACCATCTTTACTTCTAAACTCTATGAAATCAACAAATACATGTGGCACTCCAAGGACTCAAACCTAGGATACTCACACCCATACGTTAAGCTTATCAGTGTATAAAGCTCGGCTCACACATGCACGAATTAACGTCACGTCCGTCCTCGACCAAGAAAATAGGCAGGACGGCATCAATCTGGAGGCCCCATGTGGCCACGATGGCATCTAGGGCCGTTCCAAAGTTTTTTTGTTCCGTGGGTGTCCCCGACATAATACCATAATACGTTTTCTGGCAGTGTCCACAACCCACACGACCATTTTATGCTGCACAAAAAGGACGCCGCTGAGGCAAGGCGAATTAAGGGGTCGGGGACGGACGGGACGTTAATTCGTGCATGTGTGAACCGAACTTAACGTAAATATAAGACAGTATCAGAGAGAGTGAGTGTGTGTGTAATTGCAGCTCTAACTTACGCTATTTTGCGAGTTCACTCTTTTATTGGTACCGGTATATGATCTTTTCAACAGTGTTGTGTTTTTGATCATGTTGATGTTCATTTCATATTAAATTATAACCCATTCCTACGTAATTAAATGTTTTGGATAATTATATTGTAAGAAATAGTAAGCTAATGAAATACATTATTTATCTTCAAACAACTTCCTTTTCTGTTCTCTTTTGCAACATAGCAATTATTATGCTACACAACACTTTACATCTCTCTTTAACTGCCCTGCCGAGCATCTTGTCTGACCACAGACAGACTTTGACTGGCCAGTCACGGCCGTGTGGACAACAACACGTGTGTTCGACAGACTTTGCCCGGTGAGGGGGCACAGCCTGCCAGACACTGCTCGATCGTGTGGACGGGGCTTAACTCTTTACAATACTGTGTTCAATCCTGGTGCCCTTATTACCAAAACGATATTGACAAGCTAGAACAACTTCAACGTGGAGTTACCAAAATTATACCTAGCCTAAAGAACAAACCATATGAGGAGCGTCTTAGAGAATTAGATTTAATTCCTGACGTTAACCACTCCGTTAGAACCGCATTGCTTGTCCTACAGTGACTCGCTAGGATCGTCAGGGCAGTGGATGGGGCTACAGTTTATGTATTAGAGTGTGCTTTATTTCATATGAAAGCTCGTGTCATGGGCACCTATTTCTGAGGCTCCACCCTTGGTCATTGACGAGAAGCCGACCGACGTGAGTAGGGAGGAGCAGGAGTGGGTTGAGAAGTGTCCGGTGCAGCCTATGGCATGTGTTGTCACCGGAGATCCTGCATCCAGGGAGTCACATTCTGGTCAACAATCTTTAGATCAGCGGAGGAAGGGTACCGAGAAGGGGTTGAAAGTTGATGCGGTTGAGAGTTTAGTGTCAACGGACCTTCTCGGGGACTCATTATGAGGACCACATTTCGAGTCTGGAGAAGACCCAGTAACTGTTCCTGAAGGGGCAGGGGATGGGCTTAAAAAGACGAAAGAGTTGAAGGAGGACAGTGATGCACAGTCGGGAGATGTAGCAACAAGGTACCCTGACGCGAACCCTATGAGAAATGAGTCGGCGAAGACGGTGGTCCGAAGGTTGCTAGTGTATTTTTCCCGGTATGGTTACCCGCAGGGGATTAAGTCAGTCCAGGGACCCAACTTCACTTCTAGCCTCTTTGTTCAAGCAATGCCACAGCATGGGATTGTTGGGGTTGTGTCATCTGCGTATCATCCGGAGAGCCAGGGTGTATTAGAGCGATGGCACTCAGCCTTGAAATCTGTGCTTCGTTGTTGTTGCTTTGAGAGTGGGAGGGATTGGGATCTTGGCCTGCCATGTGTTTTGTTTGCTGTGTGGGAGGTACCTGGGGAGAGTTTGGGATTCAACCGTAATGAGCTCGTCTGTGGACACCGTGTCAGAGGTCCTCTCCATATGGTTGAAGAAGTATGGGAGGGCGCAGAAAAACCTTGTTCTATGCTCAAGTGTGTCCTCAACAGTCGAGAACGGATGTTGCGCAGTTTGGAGTTGGCTGGCCGTAATTTGACTAGCTCTCAGGCCCTCAGGAAGGACAGGTACGACCTCAAGGTTGAACTCAGGGAGTTTCACGTGGGTCAGGAGGTGTTGATTCTACTGCCCCTTGCAGGTCACCCCTTATCCGCGAAGTACGCTGGTCCTTATAGGGTGGTGGAGGAGCTATCGGACCTGGTTTACTTGGTAGCCACTCCAGACAGACGGAAGCGCAATCAGTTATGTCATGTTAATCCCATGAAGGAGTATGGGAGGCACCCCCCTGAGCCTCTCACTGTGCCTGTGATGACGTTTAGCAGTCAAGGTGGAGAAGGAGAACGGGACAGTCAAGCTCAGGTGGAGGATAACTGGAAGGATAAGAAGTTCAAATGGGCGCCTGAGTGTGAGAAGGTGTTTAGAGAAGTAAACCACCTGTTGTGCACTCACCCGATCCTCAGGGCCCCTGACTTTAGCCTACCTTTCCAACTAGCAACGGAGGCTAGTGGTGTGGGGGCTGGTGCCGTCCTTGTGGAAAACGACGATGATGGGCTGGAGCATCCTGTTAGTTTCTGCTCGGAGAAGTACAATTCGGCCCAGGGGAGCTGCTCTGTTGTCGAGGAGGAGCTGCTGGCGGTTGTGCTTGCTCTGAGGCATTTCGAGGTCTATGTTCCAGCCTATGGTCCGGTCGTTGTAGTTTACCCAGATCATCACCCTCTCAAGTTCTTGGACCAGTTTCACAATCGGAATATGAGGCTGACCAGGTGGTCACTAAGGTTATTGGTATATAACCTGGACATACGCCATATTGCCGGTTGTGCCAACGTGGTTGCAGACCTCTCAATATTCTTGGTGTCTCTTTTTCTTCTGCTCTCATTTGGAAGGACCATATTACCAGTGTGACGCATGTCCAGTGTGAGCATGCTGTACAGAACGCCTAGTCATGCCCCACTCTCGCTAGGATCGTCAGGGCAGGAACTTTGGCTGTAGTCTATGTAGAGTTTCCTAACTTAGTTCATGTGAGCCGTTGTACTATAAGTAATATGAATATGTATTTTGTTTTCATCTGAGTCAACGAGTTCTATTTTATATCATTAGTTATAAGTATTGTGTGTAAAACTTATTTGTAATGATGGGAGAAGCGGCAGCCACAGTTGGGGGTCAGTGGGTGCGCCATGCGGGAGGTGGGCCTAACTCACTAGCACTCCCCCCCCCCTCCCCCCTCCCCTCAGTGCTAGGAAAGCCTTTGTCTATCCCAGAGGAGAGAGAGAAATTACGTAATGATTGTCAGTGGGCGGTCCTTAGTAGTTCACGTTGGGCTCACTAGAGGGCCAAGTATAAAAAGGGAAGTCTAGCCATTTTTTGATCAGAACTCATTAGGCAGAGCGACTTCTCATTTCCCTTGCTAACTATATATATTCTTCTGACTGATGTGAACTTTCTCTACTACCTTACATTCTTATCTCCTCTTTTCCCTACCCTTTTTAACTTCCATGGTCCCGTTGGTGCAGAGCTAGTCAGCCAACGTATTATCGCTTGAGTTCTCATGAGATACATGCCTATTAGATAGCCTATTTTGGAAGGGTTAACTTAGAATAGGATTGATTTATGTTTGTTGCACTTGTCTATGCATTTCCCTGTGTGTTATTATTATTATTCCTGGTTTCTGCTAGTCTAGGTAATGCTAGACTGGGGTAAGGCTTTTCTGTGTTACGAGTTGTTGTTTGATGCAGTGGTTAAGCGATAAACCTGCATACTCGTTTCGGTTCAGTGAAGCCTAGGTTGTCTTCGCGGCTGACTGTGTTGAGTTAATAATTTACAGTGCGTGAGGGCAAGAGCCTAACCACCCTGTATTTTATTAACAGCTTGTTTTTACTTTGTCAAGGAGCCGGGAGAAAACCAGATACAAGGGATCTGGATTTCTCAAAGTGCACTTGTTAGTGTTAACGTAATACTTTAAACAGTTGTGAGGACTTCGCTAGGCTACGAGCCGTTTTTGCTCAGTCACTGCTACCTTTTGCCCACAGTACCCCAGCTAGACTTTACTCGATTAGTAGATACAGAATAGTATTGAAGCTTTCCTTATGTATGATATTGTTTATGCACTATTGATTTCATGTGTTGCAAGCTTGGCTACTTTAGTGATTAGTGGCCCACGAGCACAATCCGAGTAGGCTATTGCCGTTGCATTTGCGGAGTACTTCTTTTTAATGTTTGCCATTTACTATTGCATATTCTTTTAATTATTCTTATGCCAATTTAAACCTGTAATAGTATTTAATTGCCAGTGTTTTTCTTATTGAATTACTGTTCAAAATCCGATACGTACTTCTTACGAGCATCCGAGAAGCATCTAACTTTTTTCAGAAGATTCCTTGCTCGATGCTTAAGGACTATTAATTAACGTAACGTAATAGTGCCGATCCGAAGTAGAGGGTGGAGGACTTCTTAAGTTCTTAGTCAAGGGTGGATTACTTCGGCTTCGGCCAACACTATTCTTTGGTGTTGTTGTTTCTTACTTCTTTGTTTGATTGTTGACCAGACTAGAGAATTCCTGTCTCTTTATTAGTCTGTTGTTGAACACTAGTACCGAGTTCTTGTATACCCCGTTATAGCAGATTGAACTCTGGAGGGTATTGGTGTTTTTTGTTCGGCTGGCAGTACTCAGGGGTTGGGATCGTGTGTTTCCGTTGTGGCAGCGAGCCGTATTAGAGTCCTGATTGAGAGCCCTTGTGTACCCGAGTGCCAGGTCGTAACAAATGGCGACCTTGCTTAGGATTTTGTGAACAGTATAAATTTTTGCAGAGTTGTACAACATTTGTTTGTTTGTATTTTAGCGTGCATATTGAAGAATATTTGTTTTTGTATGGCAATTAGTAAAGCATTTAAGAGACTCCAGTTAATTTAGTAATTAGTGCTTGCATAGGAAGTTAAACACTTTTGTCTCGAGAATTTTTTGTGGACTTCAGTATGTCGTGCATTAGCACTGACGATGAGCGAGAGATGCCATTTGAAGGTGTGCCGTTAGTAACCAGTGAGGAGGATGCTAGAGTTTTTGTGAGTAAGCGGTACCACGTGACGGAGGAGAGGCTGACTGGGGTGGATGTTTGTGGCTTGCACCTGATAGCCAAGGTTTTGGGAATTTCCAATGTAGTAGGGATGTCCAAGGGGGAGCTGATTTCCTGGGTGTTGCGTGGGCGACATGGGGTTTCGGAGGAGAGGGCGTTTGGGGGGGTTCCTCCCCAGATCCCCTCTCACTCGACTCCCACAGTGCCGTCCACTCAGTTACCGGAGGTTAGCACTCTCCCACAGAGGGATGAGAATTGGCAGATTGGAGTGCCCTCGGGTGGTGCACATGGTGGTTCCCCAGTTTTTGCCCCCCCTCCTTCAGTAGTGGCAGCTCCCTCTTCCTGTCTGTCTCCAGATATGGTATTTAGACTTGAGCTTGCTAAGATTGAGGCTAGGAAGCAGGAGGATGAGACCAGGAGGCATGAAAATGAGACCAGGAGGCAGGAGGATGAGACGAGGAGGCATGAGATTGAGGTTAGGAGGCATGAGGCTGAGCTTAAGTACGACTCGGAGAAATATTGTGCTAAATTAGATTTAGATAAGTCTCGTGCAGAGTCGACAGGGACTTGGATGGGCCGTGAGGGCCAAGTAAGAGAACAGTCCTTGGCCCAATTAGTCAAATTGGTGCCGGTATTTAGTGAAACTGAAGTCACAGAATTTTTTAATCGTTTTGAGAAGAAATGTAGGGAGCATAATTGGCCTGAAGAGAAGTGGGCAGCTCTAGTCTCCTCAAGACTTACGGGTAAGGGTCTGAAGGCTTATGATGCACTGCCTTTAGAGTCTTGCATTGACTACCCAGAATTGAAGAGAGCTGTCCTACGGGCATACGAGTTGCAACCGGAAACATATCGATTGAAGTTTCGGGGTGTTACAAAGACTAGGGAGGTGACCTTTCTTGAACATGCCCGGGACTTAAAAGATGCACTTAAAAACTGGACACGTTCTGAGAAAGCTGAGACGGCCGAACAGTTGACTGAGCTGTTTCTGCTCGAGCAGTTTTATAAGTGTACTGGTGCAGAAATGACTTTAACTATTAAAGAAAAGAACCCAAAAACTCTACAGGAGGCAGCTGAGATGGCTGACCTCCGGCTATCACTAATTCGTGGGTGCGGGTCTGCCCAGCGTAGTGAGGCAGGTAACAAGGGGCGTGACGCCCCACCCCCCCGAGTTAGTGATATACCTTATGCAAACAAGTACAAGAGCCATGATACCAAGACTGACCACAAGACTAGCACCGTCCCATTTAAGAAGGGGCCGGGCCCTTCCCAGTACCAAGGGAAGCCCAAAGGGGAGGTGGAGTGTTATCATTGTCATAAAAAGGGGCACTTTGCAAGAGTCTGTCCTAGCAAACCACCTACAGCAGCTGTGTCTTTGGCCTGCAACATTGGTGTGTCTCCGAAGTCATCTGAGTTTGCCTGGGGCAGTTCGTCAGAGGCTGAGGCACAGCCAATGCAGAAGCACCTGGGAGGCTCGAACCCTGCTCAGGATGTTTTTTGCGACCATAGAGGGCGGGGTTTGCGTGATGTGGGCGGGGCGCAAGCATGGAGTAGAGGTCTTGCGTGATACAGGTGCTTCCCAGACTCTGATGAAAAACTTGACTGGCTACCCTATAAACGCGGCTCGGGTGGTAGTGGTGCAGGGTATTAATGCAACTCGGTCATACCCGCTGGTGCGGTTGGAGTTGGAGGTGGATGGTGTGGCACGTGAATTGGATGTCGGGATTGTGGAGAAACTGCCAGTGGAGGGCGTCGACCTTCTTCTCGGCAACGACTTTGCAATGCCCGCTTCCGAGGTTCTACCCTTAGTCGTTGCCGAGAGGCCGGCCGACGTGAGTAGGGAAGAGCAAGAGTGGGTCGAGCGGTGCCAGACACAACCCATGGCGTGTGTTGTCACCCGAGCTCGGGCAGCTAAAGTGTCACAGCCTAGTCCTCCGCCTTCAGACCAGCGGAGGAACGATCAACAGGAGGAGGCTAAAGCTGGAGTTGGTTTTAAGAGTTTTGACTCGGCGGCTCTCCTGGGTGATTCAGTATTAGCACCATTACTTAATTCTGGAGTAGCCCCTGGGCCTGTCATCGAGAGTGACGAGGCTGGGCATGACGAGTCTCCACGACAGCAACGTTATGTACATCGAGAGAGACAGAGGGAGCAGCCCAGTATCGGGGAAGGTCATGCATTGCTCCGGGAGCAGTTAGATCGCTTGGCACCCTCAGATATAAGTCGGTTGCAACTAGAGGACCCTGAGCTCCAAACGTGTGCTAATGGAGCTGTAGAGCTCGACGAGGACGGCGATGCACAGCCAGGAGATTTTTTTTATTTAGAAGGCATCCTTTATAGGCGTTTTCAAGACCCTAAACGTAGTTGGCAAAAGGGGTCCGGAGTAGTGGACCAGTTGGTGGTGCCACGGGAGTGCAGGGATAGCCTACTGAGGTTGGCGCATGACACACCACTGGCAGGACATCTAGGGGTGAGAAAAAACGGTGGCGGCTTTGGGGAAATTGTTTTGGTGTCCGGGGATGAAGTCTCATGTGCAGTCATGGATAAACTCCTGTGATATTTGTCAACGTGTCGGGAAACCGAACCAAGTTATTCCTAAGGCTCCGTTACACCCTATTCCTGTGATTGGGCCACCCTTTAGTAAAATTATTGTTGACATGGTTGGTCCACTCCCTCCCACTAAGGCGGGAAATAAATTTTTGTTAACCATAATGGATGTTGCCACTAGATACCCCGATGCATACCCTATGAAAAATGGAATGGCTAAGACGGTAGTCAGTAACTTGTTGTGGTACTTCTCAAGGTACGGGTACCCGGAGGAGATTCAGTCTGATCAGGGATCTAATTTCACCTCCAACATGTTCAAGCAAACAATGCAACAGCATGGGATACGAGCAGTAATATCGTCAGCGTATCACCCTGAGAGTCAAGGGGTGCTTGAGCGGTGGCATGCTACACTTAAAAGCATGCTCAGGTGTTATTGTGCTGACAACGGTATGGATTGGGATCTTGGATTGCCTTATGTGCTGTTTGCTGCTCGGGAGGTACCTGGTGAGAGCCTGGGATTTAGTCCAAACGAGCTGATTTTTGGACACCGTGTCAGGGGCCCCCTTAACATGCTGAAAGAAATTTGGGAGGGGACTGTGCAGCCTTGTCCATTATTAAAGTATGTGCTTGAAAGCCGTGAGCGCATGCTTAAGAGTCTGGAGATGGCAGGTAGAAATTTGACAGAATCACAAGCTTTGATGAAGGACAGGTATGATCGCAAAGTGAGGCTCCGGAAGTTCACTGTAGGACAAGAGGTATTAATTTTGTTGCCTTTGGTTGGTAACCCCCTCTCTGCGAAGTACACTGGACCTTATAAAATTGTAGAAAAAATTTCAGACTTAGATTACCTTGTTGCCACTCCAGACAGGAGGAAAAAGAACCAGTTATGTCACGTGAACCTTATTAAAGAGTATGTGAGGCGCCCCTCTGAGCCTCTCACTGTCCCTGTGTTGGCTTGTTGCGGCCGTGGTGGAGAAGGAGAGGGGGACAGTCAAGCTTCAGAGGAGGATAGCTGGGATCAACATGTTTCAGCGGATCAGTGGGCGGGGAACTCGAGCCTAAGGGCTGACGAGGCTATAGCTCATTTGCCTGAGCCGCAGTTTGATGCTATCCGTCAGTTGTTCGGTTCATACCCCACTGTATTTGCTGAACACCCAGGCCTCACTACTCAGGCTATGCATGATGTTGACGTGGGGGACCATCTACCCTTTAAGTCAATCCCGTACCGTGTGCCCCCCATAAAACTACCAGCTCTGAGGGATGAGTTGGAGTATATGCTCGGTAGAGGGTTGATAGAGAAAGGCACAGTTAAGTGGACTTCCCCTGTAACACTGCAGCCTAAGCCAGATGGCAAGGTACGCTTTTGTATTGATTTCCGTAGGTTAAACGGTTTGACTCCAACTAACCCATATCCTCTTCCTCGGGTTGATGATAGTGTTGACAAAATTGGTAATGCTCGTTTTTTGTCTAAAGTAGATTTAGTAAAAGGTTACTGGCAAGTACCTTTGTCCGAGCGTGCTAAAGAGGTATGTGGTTTTGTTGTGGACGGGAGTACCTACCGGTGCAATGTTATGCCTTACGGGCTTAAGAATGCACCAGCAACGTTTCAGAACCTGATGAATGAAATTGTAAAGGACATTCCAAATTGCACCGTATATTTGGACGATGTAATCATTTATGATGACGACTTTGAGAGCCATTGTGAGCACCTTGAGACCTTGTTCCGGAAACTTAGTGAAGCAGGTCTGGTAGTAAATTTGGCAAAGTGTGACTTCGTAAAAGCCACTGTGCAGTACCTTGGGTTTGTAGTGGGAAGGGGACAGGTGTGCCCTCCTCAGAACAAGGTACAGGCTATCAATAAATTTCCGCACCCAACAACCAAGAAGCAGATTATGAGATTCTTGGGTATGATAGGCTACTACAGACGCTTCATAAAAGGTTACTCAACGGTGTTGGCACCTCTCACAGATTTGTTATCTAAAGACAAAAAGTTTTTGTGGGCACCTGAGTGTGAAAAGGCTTTCACTTTGGTGAAACATTTGCTATGTACTCACCCGATACTCAGGGCCCCAGACTTTAACAGGCCTTTTCAGCTGGCAACAGATGCTAGTGGTGTAGGGGCTGGTGCCGTCTTGCTACAGACAGACAATGAAGGTGTGGAACACCCAGTAAGTTTCTTTTCTAAGAAGTTCAATGCTGCACAAAAGAACTATTCTACAATAGAAAAGGAATTACTGGCGATTGTGCTGTCGCTCAGGCACTTCGAGGTGTATGTTCCAGCCTATGGCCCAGTCGTGGTTATCTACACTGATCATCACCCTTTGAGATTCCTGAATCAATTTCACAATCACAATATGAGACTGACCAGGTGGTCTTTGATGTTGCAGGAGTATAACCTGGACATCCGTCATATTGCTGGATGTGACAATGTGATCGCGGATTGTTTATCAAGGGTGGATGATCAGTCGTAGGCTATCACAGGTGTGTGGGTTTGAGTGGAGGAAAATAGGCTGCCCTTATAGTGCAGCCGGGAAAAACATATTAAAATATAAAAATCATATAAAAAAACTCTTTCTTTTGATATAGGTAATCGTATAAGTTTGTCATAGCCTATAGAGTTTGAGTAGTCCACAAACTATCAAACGGCTGAGCTGCTGTAAGCTCGCTCTGGGAGCATGATATTGTGTCTTTTTGCTATTGTTGGGAGGAGTTATAAAATGTGAATTTTTGGTTAATAATAAGATGCGTTTTGGTGATAAACTCAGCTTTGTTTTAGTGCCATGCGGTCGCTGGGTCGCTGGGTGTGAGGGGCTTGATGGGGTTCTGTGTTTGTCAGATTTTAGCTCAGGGTTGAGCAAGTAAAATCTTGGGGGAGGTGTGACGCATGTCCAGTGTGAGCATGCTGTACAGAACGCCTAGTCATGCCCCACTCTCGCTAGGATCGTCAGGGCAGGAACTTTGGCTGTAGTCTATGTAGAGTTTCCTAACTTAGTTCATGTGAGCCGTTGTACTATAAGTAATATGAATATGTATTTTGTTTTCATCTGAGTCAACGAGTTCTATTTTATATCATTAGTTATAAGTATTGTGTGTAAAACTTATTTGTAATGATGGGAGAAGCGGCAGCCACAGTTGGGGGTCAGTGGGTGCGCCATGCGGGAGGTGGGCCTAACTCACTAGCACTCCCCCCCCCCCCCCCCTCCCCTCAGTGCTAGGAAAGCCTTTGTCTATCCCAGAGGAGAGAGAGAAATTACGTAATGATTGTCAGTGGGCGGTCCTTAGTAGTTCACGTTGGGCTCACTAGAGGGCCAAGTATAAAAAGGGAAGTCTAGCCATTTTTTGATCAGAACTCATTAGGCAGAGCGACTTCTCATTTCCCTTGCTAACTATATATATTCTTCTGACTGATGTGAACTTTCTCTACTACCTTACATTCTTATCTCCTCTTTTCCCTACCCTTTTTAACTTCCATGGTCCCGTTGGTGCAGAGCTAGTCAGCCAACGTATTATCGCTTGAGTTCTCATGAGATACATGCCTATTAGATAGCCTATTTTGGAAGGGTTAACTTAGAATAGGATTGATTTATGTTTGTTGCACTTGTCTATGCATTTCCCTGTGTGTTATTATTATTATTCCTGGTTTTCTGCTAGTCTAGGTAATGCTAGACTGGGGTAAGGCTTTTCTGTGTTACGAGTTGTTGTTTGATGCAGTGGTTAAGCGATAAACCTGCATACTCGTTTCGGTTCAGTGAAGCCTAGGTTGTCTTCGCGGCTGACTGTGTTGAGTTAATAATTTACAGTGCGTGAGGGCAAGAGCCTAACCACCCTGTATTTTATTAACAGCTTGTTTTTACTTTGTCAAGGAGCCGGGAGAAAACCAGATACAAGGGATCTGGATTTCTCAAAGTGCACTTGTTAGTGTTAACGTAATACTTTAAACAGTTGTGAGGACTTCGCTAGGCTACGAGCCGTTTTTGCTCAGTCACTGCTACCTTTTGCCCACAGTACCCCAGCTAGACTTTACTCGATTAGTAGATACAGAATAGTATTGAAGCTTTCCTTATGTATGATATTGTTTATGCACTATTGATTTCATGTGTTGCAAGCTTGGCTACTTTAGTGATTAGTGGCCCACGAGCACAATCCGAGTAGGCTATTGCCGTTGCATTTGCGGAGTACTTCTTTTTAATGTTTGCCATTTACTATTGCATATTCTTTTAATTATTCTTATGCCAATTTAAACCTGTAATAGTATTTAATTGCCAGTGTTTTTCTTATTGAATTACTGTTCAAAATCCGATACGTACTTCTTACGAGCATCCGAGAAGCATCTAACTTTTTTCAGAAGATTCCTTGCTCGATGCTTAAGGACTATTAATTAACGTAACGTAATAGTGCCGATCCGAAGTAGAGGGTGGAGGACTTCTTAAGTTCTTAGTCAAGGGTGGATTACTTCGGCTTCGGCCAACACTATTCTTTGGTGTTGTTGTTTCTTACTTCTTTGTTTGATTGTTGACCAGACTAGAGAATTCCTGTCTCTTTATTAGTCTGTTGTTGAACACTAGTACCGAGTTCTTGTATACCCCGTTATAGCAGATTGAACTCTGGAGGGTATTGGTGTTTTTTGTTCGGCTGGCAGTACTCAGGGGTTGGGATCGTGTGTTTCCGTTGTGGCAGCGAGCCGTATTAGAGTCCTGATTGAGAGCCCTTGTGTACCCGAGTGCCAGGTCGTAACACCAGTCTTGCTAAGGCAGCCTCCCAGAAGCTCGGTGTGCTCAACCGCCTTAGGGGGTTCTTTTCCCCTGCACAGCTTCTTGCTCTGTACAGGGGCATAGTGCGCCCTTGTATTGAGTATTGTTCACATGTGTGGGGAGGTTCCTCTCACACCGCTCTCCTAGACAAAGTTGAAAGGAAGGCCTTTCGTATCATTAACTCCCGTCCACTCACCAACTCTCTGCAGTCTCTCTCTCTCCGCCGCAATGTTGCATCTCTCTCGCTATTCTATCGCTACTATAATAATCAGTGTTCCTCAGAGCTATCCCAGTGCATACCACCTCCTTTACGTAGGGCACGTGGTACCCATCTTGCAACTCAATCCCACCCCTACTCTGTGCAACTCTCCAACCCAAGAGTGAAACGTTACTCTCAAACTTTCTTCTACTCAACAGCTGAGCTCTGGAACTCTCTCCCAGAATCAGTCTTTCCCTCTTCCTATGACTTAAATTGCTTCAAACTCCGTGTGGCCAGGCATTTTGGCTCGAACGTCCCTTTGATTTTGGCCCTGTCACTCTTTCAACTATGGGGGAGGCACTCGCTATAGGCAGTAATGCCTTTTGCCTCCCTCAATCACATAGAAAAAAAAAAATGGTCGTTCAAGGGTATATGATCCTGGGTAGATTGACACACGGGTAGCCTCCTGCTTTAGTTTGAATAGTATTTTGCGGTTGGTGCTTGTTGGCTCGCGGTTGTAGCCCAGCGTATTGTGTCGTAAAGCAGGAGTTGACCGTTTGGTATAGAAGAAAAAACTAGACTTGCCCCTATAGTGCAGCCGAAATAAACAAATTATAAACATAAAAATCAAATAAAAACTCTTTCTTTGATAGTTGATTTTTTTAGTATGTTATAGCAGTAATTCTGAGTTGCACTCCTCTCAGAATGCTGGGCTAGAGAAGCTTGTTCTTGAGGAGCATAACTACATATAATTTAACCTATGGTGTTGGGGAGGGTTATAATTTTGAAAAATGTTTTGTTGAGGAACTGTGCCAGATATTTTACTGCCGCTGGGTGATGGGAAGTAGAGATATAGCATGGGTTCTAACCATCAGGTTTTTGTGAGCCTTGGGGCCTCTGAGAAAAATCTTGGGGGGGGTGTGACGTTAACCACTCCGTTAGAACCGCATGGCTTGTCCTACAGTGACTCGCTAGGATCGTCAGGGCAGTGGATGGGGCTACAGTTTATGTATTAGAGTGTGCTTTATTTCAAATGAAAGCTCGTGTCATGGGCAGTCCAGAAAGGCTCTTTGTTTTCACCCATGTCAAGGCTTTATATATTTAATTGTAAAGAATATGTTTTATCATTAACTAGTAATGATGGGATCTGGGAGAGAGAGAGAGAGTAGAACAGAGTGAGAGGGAGCGCGCAGTGTTTTTGTCCCGCTCGATGACGTCACGGCTGGCTGCCTCGTGGGGGTTGGTTAAGAGAGGTCCTTACCATGCTGCTAGCTCCCTTGCTAGTGGCTAGAGGACTTGTAACCGCTTTTTTCCCAAGCGCCTCGAGCTAGTGCGAGTATATATACAGTTCCTCGTCACTCTCTCCCTCAGATCTGGTTTCTAGAACGCATCTATCTTATCCCTTGCCATCTGTCCCCCTCCGCACCTGAGAACCTTTTCCTCTGCCTATCTCTCTCATTTTCCATATCTTTCACCACCTTTTATTAACATTATATCCCCTCTGGTTAACTCTGCAAAATCAGCTTCATGCTGGCCAGTTGTATTGTGCGTTAAGGTCTGATATAACCTATTTGATTTAGTTGTTAAGATAAGTTGATCACGAAGCATTGGTTGGCTTTCATATTGCCGCTTCCTATAATTATTAGTGTTCTGCTGGATTAGATAATGCTAGACTAGGAGTCTGATATTATAAGGTATTGTTTCCTATGAGTGCTGGCTTTAGGAAAAAGCTGCACAACATACCTGAGAACTGGAGTTGATTGAGTAAATTCTAGTCTGTGTGCCATTGAGAGTAGAGCATGCACGAATGAGGGCTTTTTGCCTATACCATTCTGCACTGTTCTAAGCTCGTTGTTTGTCTTTGAGGTACGCCAGGAGAACGCTTAATACTTCGGTATTAAGGTTTCTCAAGAGAGATACCCTTCATTATAACGTAATATTTGACGCACAGACTTGAGATTTCCACTAGGCTATGCGGCATGCCATGCGCACCAGTATCTCGTATCATTGACTCTAGCTAGACTTTATCAGTCACAGTAGACATTAAGTATATTAAATCAATTACTCTTTTTATGTATACCCGTTTATGATTACACAAGCATTTCGCAGCCTAGTTTGATGTATTGAGACACAAACGACTTAGGCTCTTTTTGTTGATAGGAATACTGCATTGTCGTGGCGATTATTATTATTGTTGTAGTGTTTAGGATATTCTTGGCTCCGACGGCATTATATATTCTGCCTTTTTGTGTGGATAGCTTGCACGAGCATTGTTCCGCTGCCTGCCTTTTTGGGTTCCATTTCCGATACGAGCATCTTTATAGCATCTAACATTTAAAGAAGATTCCTTGTTAGTGTTGAAGGACTTTAGTGCACTTGCTTTCATGCAGGAGTGCCTGACATTTATTGATTAAAGTAACGTAAGCTGTAACTTCTCTTACCACCTTACTTTGCATACCATAACCAAGCACCTTCGGTTATAGGTAGTAATAGGCTGTTTTCACATAACATTAAGCCTAGAGTAGACGCACATTTATTGAGAGTTTGATAGCCTATTATTGCATATAAAACTCTGTAGAGTATTTGTGTTCTTTGTTCACTGGGAATATACATCAGAGGTTGGATCTAGCGCTTTCCGTTGTAGCATTTATGCCATTACTAGTCCAATGAATAAGAGCCCTGATATATTTAAACCCCAGTCGTAACCCAGCGCAGATTAAGAGGCGACTTAATTCAAGTGTTCAAAATCAACAAAGGCATCGACAATATGAACTGTAGTAAGTACTTCACTATCGACCAATCTAATTATATGCGGGGAAATTGTTGCAAAATTATTGGTACATTTTTTAACTCACACGAATCTAAGAATTTCTTCGTCAATCGAATTGTCAACTTGTGGAAAGGGCTTCCCCGAGATTTTATAGATTGCAGCACCGTTGATTCATTTAAACTACGCCTAACTAAATATCTTGTATCAGACCCGCAACTGACTGCGTTTGTAAATGAATAACTCTATGTTATTCCCCCATCAGATTAATCAAGGATTATTGCGTATATATATTTCTAAGACGTTACTCACTTTTTCCCAGATATACGAGAGATCACTGAGATGACAGGGCTGGAATATGTAATGCCAAAGAAGACCACAAACCCATTCCCATCAACGGAAGGAACAACAACTCACAACTATAGAATTGTGAGAACTGAGCGATCTCTGCCATACCCATAGCTTACTCTGACTGTTCCTTTTACTTATATATTTTCTAGATCTCAAGTGACGGCGTCTCTTCCGTGGATTGACCTCCCAATCTACCAAGATTGGAAGCTAAAGCGCCACATTATTCCTTTGCCCCTCAACTTTCTCTTCATAATTGCTGAGGGGCACAGGGCCCTGGGTGGGGCTTTGGTTTCCCGGGCGTTTACCCACCCTCTCAGCTCCCCGCCATGGAGTGGCTTCGGTCACCCAGGCTTTATTGTGGTCGGCAGGGAGGGTTCTGTGGGGGCGCTCGTTTATGGCCTTGGCCTTACTCGGGGCCTTGGGGCTGTTCGGTCAGGCAGCTTGGGGAACAACAACAACAACAACAACAACTATAGAATTGCGTCCATAAAAAGCCGGAAGAGAGACCGGAAACAGCCTCCCCTGGACAGCAAAAACAAGATAGACCAGTCACCCATACCACAACTCCAGAAGAAATGTGCGGCCTACGATACGTTTCACATACGTGGGGGAGGACATCCGCCACAGTTTTTTGGCTTGTGCCCCCGGGCGCCAGGTAAACAAAGGCCTCCTACACCTGGGCCAGATTTAGACTATGCGGAGGAGGATTTTATGCAAATGAGACAACAACCTCCTTCATTCCTTTCCAGTCACCCTGGCGATTCCATGCACCACTACCACCGCTAGACGAGACTGTGCTTGCAATTCAACTAGACGAGAAGACAAGCAGACCACTCTATAGAAGCCTCTAAATGGAGAGAGGCCTCCAATACTGTAACTAAATTATCCTATGTATACCTAAACTTTAGGCTATTCACTTCTATTATTAATAAGTAAAACATACTATTCCCTACATATTCATGTATGCATTGTATTTATAAGGCTTTAGACAACCAAACAATAAATAAAAAACGAGATTTCCCATGCCTCTTATGTTCCGGAAACCACCGACTTGTCACTCTCCGTAAAATCAAATACTACCTGGCCGAAAACAGGGTAAAGTTAGGCAAGTCGAGGCACTGTGTCTCATGAGTAGCCTGTGGGAGAGTATACGTGAACAACTCGATCCGGATAGCACCATCCGTAGAGGCTAGCCACAGGCCAAGACGGACCACGCACTTAGTCGCCCACATGTGTGTCAGATCTCTACAAGGCTACTTTCTGCTATACTCCTACTTAAAATTAAGTGTTTCTTGTTTACTTATTGTGTTAAGTGATTATTGCAAGGGTTGTGTAGGATATGTTATGTGTTCAAGTTAATGTAAACACCAGAGATATTTTATTCTCACCTTAGTCCTTTTGTTACTTGTGTCGTGAGTACATACAAATGCTATCCTGGGATTGATTTATATACATATATATATATATATATATATATTGCGTAATATATATTCATGTATTGCCATGAAGTTTATATATATATCCATTCGGCCCGATTACCCGCACACTACACATAAATATTGTAGACACGCCTGACAGATCTGATTCTAAGTTAATAGGATTATCAGGGTACGTGTATATCGTATATCGTGTATAAATGTTCACAGAGAGTGTTAACTATCGTGTCTCTTAGTTAGACTCAATTTGATTTATATTTCCTGGCTTCACAACAAGTTTATACATTTAACTTGAATTCATAGTAATTCTATTTTGCCCAAATCGTGTTAATATGTCAATGTTAAGCGTTTTCTTTTCTCCATAGGACTTATCTTTATTTGCTCAGTTCCCTGAACTACGATTGTTAAATCTAACTGTATACGTTAATAGAGACTTGAAACCTTTCTCTTTATTTATATCTCATTTGCCATTCAGCTAATATTCTTATTTTATATATTCTGTTTAACTGAGACGTTGTGACCTCAGTATTTTTACCTTAAACCGCGTCCCGTTATACCACGTGTTAACTTTGACCTTCAGGATATCAGCCATTCTTTGAGACTAACCCCTCTGTTAGCATTTATGCGATATTTATATATTCATCATATGTTTATTCAATTGTGATTTATCAATTATTATTATTAATGATTTATGTATTATCCATGCTCTAAGAATATTATTATTAATTCTTGAAGTAAGTTCGAGAGTATTTCCATATAAATACAACTCGACCAAGTGTCTATTTATAATACATGCCAGTGCCCTGATATAAAGTGAAATAAAAACTTGTGAAAACCAAACCGTGTATTCTGTGTCATTGGTAGAGATTGAGGAGATTTATAATTGCATATCTGGAGTCAGCTGTGTTCCTGCTGAGTGTTATAGTTCTTAAAAGTTTCCCTAGATTGGAAAGAGAGAACTGAAGTACGCAGGCAAATATTTTTACCCTGCATAACAATCACTTATAACTGTGTTATGTTACTAACCCATCTGTCCCTACTAACTTCCTAATCCTGCCACGGACATTAGTTCCAGGGCAGTGGTTCCCTTTCCAATGTTCCCTTATCCACTCTGAACCACTGTTTGGACACTTGATCTTCAGTGTTTTGGAGGACAAGCAGCCTAGAGCGGTCCCTAGATATGTTGTTACTTGATTTCCTTTGTACTCCTTTATACCTACCTACCTACCACCACTCACCTCCTTCCCAATCTCTCCTCATAAGCCGACTTTCGTACGCTTTACCGGCGAAACGTAAAGTCCATTAAATCCATTTTTTTTCTATGTGATTGAGGGAGGCAAAAGGCATAACTGCCTATAGCGAGTGCCTCCCCCATAGTTGAAAGAGCGACAGGGCCAAAATCAAGGGACGTTCGAGCCAAAATGCCTGGACACACAGAGTTTGAAGCAATGTAAGTCATAGGAAGCGGGAAAGACTGATGCTGGGAGAGAGTTCCAGAGCTCAGCTGTTGAGTAGAAGAAAGTTTGAGAGTAACGTTTCACTCTTGGGTTGGAGAGTTGCACAGAGTAGGGGTGGGATTGAGTTGCAAGACGGGTACCACGTGCCCTACGTAAAGGAGGTGGTATGCACTGGGATAGCTCTGAGGAATACTGATTATTACAGTAGCGATAGAATAGCGAGAGAGATGCAACATTGCGGCGGAGAGAGAGAGATTGCAGAGAGTTGGTGAGTGGACGGGAGTTAATGATACGAAAGGCCTTCCTTTCAACCTTGTCTAGGAGAGCGGTGTGAGAGGAACCTCCCCACACATGTGAACAATACTCAAGGGCGCACTATGCCCCTGTACAGAGCAAGAAGCTGTGCAGAGGAAAAGAACCCCCCTAAGGCGGTTGAGCACACCCAGCTTCTGGGAGGCTTCCTTAGCAAGACTGGTAATATGGTCCTTCCAAATGAGAGCAGAAGAAAAAGAGACACCAAGAATATTGAGAGAAGATGAAGGGTTGATTTTTGTATTGTTGAAGAATAAGGGATAGTCCGCTGAGAGATCCTGACGGGTAGATAGATGGAGAAATTGGGTTTTGGAAGCATTAAAGTTAACAAGGTTTTCTCTGCCCCAATTGAAAATAGTATTTAGATCAGAATTTAAGAGTTCTATGGCTTCATTACGTTTGTCGTTGAGGGATTGCTGGCTGGGGCGTTCTGAAAAAGTAATGGAGTAGTGTAAGGTTGAGTCGTCTCCGCATGAATGGATGGGAATTAATGTACAGTTAAGGAGATCATAATATAAACATTATAAAGAGAATAGGAGATAGGACAGAGCCCTGAGGAACACCGGAGTTTATAGGGTGAGGAAGTGAACAATGGCCGTCCACAACCGCGGCTATGGAACGGCCGGAAACGAAATTAGAGACAAAGGCACAGATGGAGGGATAGAAACCGAAGGAGGGTAGTTTAGAAATTAAATTTGGGTGCAAAGGGGGGCACCTCTCCCCTCCCCCTTCTCATAATTCTGCTCTCCAGGTAGTTTTAGTCGTGGTGGATCCTTGGAGCGCTTCCCTATGTCTTGGTTCCTAAGATTTATCCTGCCTATTGTTTTCTTTTGTATTTCATTTTCCCGTTCTTTCTTTTATTGGTCTCAGGTTTATGATATTTTTCTGTTCTTTGTAATTTCCTTTGTCTCTTGTTTGTATTATTAGCTTGCCCTTTGTTCTCATGTTTGGTAGATTTTCCTGTTCTTAATTTTATTTGCCGATTGTTTTTTATGATTTTCTTGTCCTTTGTTCTCTTGGTCTCTTGTTTGTATTATTCTCCTGTCCTATCTTTTGTTGGTATCTTGTTTTTATTATTATCCTGACCTTTCTTTTCTTGTATATATTCTTCTTCTGCCCTTTCTATTGTTTATTTCTTGTTTGTACTGTTCCCCTCTCTCTGTATGAGTGCGTGTGTCTTTATGTATGTATGTATATTATACTCAGGTACATACCCCATTGCTGGAGGTGGCCGACAGAAGACAGAGCCCGAACAGAAACAACATTTACAGTTCCTATTCTCAGGGTCCGGGATCACTTTCGAGTACGAGAATTATACAAGGGTAGGAGGATTCCTAGCCCCCTGCCTTTATACATTTCCAGAATTAGTTGTCCCCTACTGTTTCTCTAACCAACGCCTTTAATTTATGTACTTCAAAATAATCATATTAAACATTTTTGACAAGTAAAGGTGGTAACTAAAATATATTCACTTAGTTCTTATTTTAGAGGTCGTGGATCTTAAAAAGGGGGATGGGTTTTTTCTGGTCCCCCTTCTCCCTCATGTTTCGCACGTTTGTTAAGACGTTTGCTCTATTATTTTGGCGATTTTAAGACCTTTCATTCCATTTCTTTGTCAAAATTTAAGATCATTCCAGCCATTTAGGTGTCGATTATTTTCCTAGTGATCGATAGCGAGCCTGCAATTTATTCTGAACCAAAAGCCGGGTCATTTCTAGCGAAAAATGTACACATTTATCTAGAAGGGGAATCTTGGGGATGTTCTTTTAAGCTTGATAGAGGTTTCGGGAGGGAAAACAAAGAACGCACACACACAATAAATAGATAAATAAATAAATAAATAAATACATATATAAATAGATAAATCGACCAATAAATAAACCCTTTGTTTCATTCCACTTTTGGTCAGAGACTTAACCCCTTGAGGATTATGACGTGTTTTGACAGTTAATTATGGCTAACATTAAACAATTGTATTCAACTTTGGAAGCCTCTCTGGGAATCAAAAGGGTAAGGTATATATCAATTAACTTTCAATTATCCCTCCTAAACTTAATACAATCGTCTAATGATACCCTGAATAAATTACCAGAACGGGTCATAATCCTCAAGGAGTTAATTAGAGCCGAGGTTGCATTAATCTTGGCATCGCGTCTAGTATTTCTTCCGTAATCGGATATAAGAGGCGATACCTTGTTATAAACTAGAATTTCTGTTTGAGCTGTAAAATTACTGTACTTTAAAACAACGATATATTTAACGATATATATTTAAAAAGCGTGGTTGAGTGCATTTAAGAATATCACCTATTCTAAAATATATAAAGCTTATATATATATATATATATATATATATATATATATATATATATATATATATATATATATATATATATATATATATATATATATATATATATATATATATATATATACATATATATATATATACATATATGCTGTGTACTGTATACTGTATTAACATCAATGTTTTAGTATCTCTTAAAAACTTAATGGTTCTTAATGTCTGTGTTTGTGTTTGTATTGTTGTGATATTTATCAATTTCGGTTTTAGTCGCTCATTATCCACTTAAGGGGAGACTGACCGTTTGTTTGGTCTATTAATTCATTTATTCTAATATTTTTTTAGTTCCCTCCCTAGACCTCCACCAAGCTTAGAAAAACACCCCCTAGACACCCTTCAAGATAAATTTTTAAATTTTTCGGTAGAAAAAATTCCCGGCCAAAGGCCGGTTCCTCTTAAAATTACAGGCTCGCTATCGCTAGCCAGGAAATAATCGACACCTAAATGGCATGAAAGGTCTTAAAATTGACAACGGAATGGGGCTAAAGGTGTTAAAATCGCCAAACTAATAGGCCGAACGTCTTATAATCTCAAAACTAGTGTGGCTAAACATTATGGAGAAGGGGGTCCAGAAAAACGGTCTGCCTCCCCTTAAAGACATGGCACACGAGCGCTTTTCCCGTCACTTTGTATAGCAATAGTAGTCTGGCAGCTTTGAAATTCAAGTTTTATTATTATTCAGTTTCTAACACAGTCTACCTTCAGTCTAATTCCCGATGTCAAAGCAAAGTCGCCTCAAATTATTACGAGAAAATACTTGCTCATCGACAATTGCCGATAACAGTACGGCTCGTGTACGGCAGTACGGCTTCAGTTTTATATGTTCTAGTATTGTGTTCTATTTCTTTATCGTATATACTGCATACCTTGATTTATGACTCGTAACTTGAAGACACTTTTTTACATTGATTATCCGGGTAGCATACTGGTAAAGGAAAATTCTATGTGTAATTATTATTTATTTATATATTTATGTATTGATTGATTTATGTAGTTTACTATTTATTTTGCTATTCAGTTTCCTCCCTAGACCTCCAAGCAACTTAAATAAATACAAATAAGACCCCCCCCCCCCCCCTTCGAGATATATTAGTGCATTTTTCGGTAAAGAAATGTCCAAGCCGAAGACCGATTACTCTTCCGCTGCACGCTTGCTATTGCTCACCAAGAACAAATCGACTCCTAAATACCACGAAGGGTTTTAAAATTGAAAAAGAAATGGGGCAAGAGGTCTTAAAATCTCCAAACTTATGGGGAAAACTTATGAGGGAAAACGGGGTCCAGAAAAAACACTCCCCCTTAAAGCAATCATTCGAGAGTTTTATTTCCTGGATTTTGTTATTGGTAACATTATTTGCATACATACATACATACTGTTTATACATACATACATACATACATACATACATTCATTTATACATTCATAGATACCATTGTTTGTGTAGTGATAATTTGGATTTACATTGATGTTGTTGGGTATTTTATTTGATATGTGACATCATGTGGTCTATGTAATTGGTCTATAATAACCCCTTCAGCACAATGACGTATTTTTAAAGCTTATTCTTTTTTTAAATGTAAAACTTGCAAACTAAGCAAACCAAAACTGGGACGATACAAGATAAGGGTAAAATAACTAATCAAAATCGCTATGTGGAAATAACGCGTACTAAAATAAAATGATTAAATTTGACGATTTTATGCAGTTGAAAATAATACATAAGTTATGTAATTTTTATTTTTTTTTTGTGTATCGTATGTACCCCTTTGAGTCCTTTAGGTAGACTATAAGTGGGCAGAGATCACATACTCTATAAACCGACTTTCATAAACTTTGGTGGGAAGCTGGGTTAAGTGCCAAGGAAATAATGATTCAATATAGTAGGCGATCCAGAGATGTCCACGATATTTGGTGGGCAGATAGGAAACATCAACATTTGTACTTTCAAAACTCACTTAATAAACTGGACACATGTCATTAACCCAGTCAGTACCGGTGCCGTCCTTTTAACTTTATTCTGGCTACTAGTAAACGATTGTATTCAGTCTTTAAAGGGCCTCAAACAATTAACAGGATTCGAGCTATCTCACTGAACCTTTCTTACTTTGTTGTTGACAACGACAACAACCCTTCTTACGACCACAGATCTTTCTTAAACTGCATAACATCGCTTAAATATACAGTAGCTAGCATATAATGAAAAAGCCGTTGCCGGTACAGCAGAGGTTGAGTTATACTCCCGAGTTAAGTTATACGCTTGGCCATCCACTTTACGCACCATCAGCCACCCTAGCCATTTTTACCCCAGGTGTTAATTTTTCTCTACAATCTCCCCCTCTTTCCCTCTGTTGCTCGTTTGGTCTGTTGCTTAGGCTACTTTTGTTCTTTTTTATCTTTTCCCGTGCTTGCTGATTTCGGGCCATATTTTGCAAGTCCATTTGTTTTCTTTGTTTTGGCTTACTTTTATTTATCCATTCTCATAATAATAATATTATTGTTGTCTTCATTCCATGTCGCATTGTTTACATCTCCCTTCGGTGTACTGTTATTCTGATGCTATTATACCTTCGTATTAGCAAACTGTTTTACATCCTGTTCCATTTCTGCCAGTCTACTGTTTTCTTTACTTATCTTAGTTCTCTAATAAGCTTTACATATACTATATTTTACTTCTCTTATTGTTTATAATGGTTGTTTACCTTATTATCTCTCTTGAACTTACTATTATTTTTCAATCTACATTATTGTTTTTTCTGTTTACTTCCTCACCTTTAAAATATAAATATTCAATGTATTATTGTTTGATATGGTCGTACTGTTAACCCTTTCTGTACCGATGACTTCCTTTTCATTATATTCTGACCACTATTAGACAATTATATTCAGCTAAGGAGGGATGTCTACCAATTAACAGGCTACAAAATATCTCAATGTATCCTTTTAGCTACCATATATCCTTACCAAGCTTTATAAAACCGTCTAAATGTAGCTAGTATGAAATATCTTGTCTGTCCACTTTCCTCTCAAATAGTCACCTGTTCATACACGCATGATTAATTTTCAGTTTCCCCACCAGTATCGGCGTAATTTATGTTTTCCGTTTGTCCCATTCCTTTGTAAGAAATTTTTCAACATTCTCTCTCTCTCAGAAATATACACTGATTTCAGTTGACGAAAGCAGAAAAAAGGTAAAGGTAGGCATAGCATTTCCTTCCCATTTCTAACTATTATATAAATTCCTTCAGGCGATTCCCAAGCCCTGCAAGGTTATTCAATTCTAATTGTTTTCATATACGGCAAATTGTCGGCGGGAGCGGAGGGTGGGGAGAGAGCCTTCATCTTTAAAATCCTTGCCTTCCACTTTTTCTTAGGGTTGCTATCTCCACTATAATAAAGTCCTGGTCACCTCGCAGGGATCGTAAGATCTGTGTGGCTAGTGTATATATGTAAATCGATGTACATATATATCTCTCTCTCTCTTTCTCTCCCCCCACCTATTATTTCTTAAGATTATTGCAGTGGTCCTTGTTCCCACAGATCAAAGGGGGTGTGCAATTAACCTTTGACTTTAGTTCTCCGTGTACTGTATGTACCCCTTTCTCTCTTTCCCTGTTTTTATCTTTTTATTTATTTTTCTACTTAATCTGATACTCTCTTGAACGAACGGCTCTCTTGCTATCTCTCTCTCACTCTATCACACACACACACACACCCCCATACACACAAACACACACTCTCTCAATCTCTCACACACACACACACACACACACACACACACACACACTCAGAAACATTCTCACTCTCTCTCTCTCTCTCTCTCTTAATTGGTTTGTGTTACCCAATCTTGCAACCATGCTCGCATTACAGCAAATATTTTGGTAAATAAAACATCCAAAGTTCACAATGTTTTAATGTTTAACCAACAGAGGATTGTGATGCACTGTGATAATTTATTCTGGCTAACCTTAGGCGGATCTGTACAGCTTAGGAAGGATTTATGGGAATGTTGAGAATGAAAAAGGCACAAATAACCCTCTGACTTCCATTAATCCTTCATAATCTAAATAAATACGTCAAATAATACCCAGAAAATTTAAATTAAACGTATTTGTGTATCCTGAGAGCGTTAACAAAATATTGATTACGATTACTCAGCTATATATTTGTTCACGACACATTTATTACGTACGATATTCATTGTTGCAGCATAAAGAAAAAATGACTGAGAATGTCTCCAACATATTATAATTTAATAGTGGCCCCTCCATCATTGACGATGTTGACTATTAGTATAATAGTCTCCATTCAACACCCATGTTGGCCGTTTGGATCAGCCGCCGCGGGGAAGAAACAAGAGTCATCTTCATAAGTGCAACACTACTTCTCTTATGGTGTCGTCATAGATCGGGGTACCGACTACGACAAATCTTTCATAAAAAAAAAGAGAAGATTTTTTTTTTTTTATTACTTAAATACTGTTATAAACACGCTTACAACATTCGGTGGATTTCTTGCATTGTGGCTTCTTGCCGCTTCTCGCCAAGCGCATCATTCTCCCTTCTCTTCCCCACGGGCAACCTGTCAACACGTGTGTCCCGAGCTCTGCTTCATTCGACGTTCGCTCTCTTCTAGTGAGTCTTTGCTCATTTGTATATATCTGAGTTGTAGTGAACAAGGTTTAGATTAGCTAGCACGGGTTGTGCTATGGTTTCCCCGCAGTAAGTGTTAAATTAGGGTACATTTCAGGTGCTAACATGTGTTCAAGACTGACGCCACTTGGGTGTTTACTCGTGGCTCTTATTTTGCACCTTAGTTTTTGCTTCTCCTTAGTTAGGAGGCATTTTATCTTCACGAGCTGTTCTACAGTCAAGTGTTTTCGGCCTAGGGGCCTTGTCTTTTTTCATTGTGCAGGCGCGCCAGTGCAAGGATTGTCACATGTGGTGTGGGATCTTCTGGCATTCGAGCTTGCTTAGAGGCCCCGCACGGGGGCTTCACCTGCTTCGTGCTGCTCGAGGTGGTCTTCAGAGATAGTGTTATTCTGCGTGAAGAGTCTTTGCCTCGAGATAAAGCCTTGAGGGACTCTTTTTTTAGTTAGGGGATGTATGTTTTTTATCTGTATGTGATATATTCTGTGCCCCTTTTCTTGTTCTCCCGTGCGTTAGTGTTGCCCACTTTCAGGGAGCTCAAGGAGACGTCCTTGTTGCAGGGGTGTTTTGGGTTTAGAGGAAGGTTTTCTCTCAGGCTGGTGCGTGTAGCTGAGCATTGTCCTTGTTTTTGACCCGCCGGTCCTTCTGTCTGCGGCCGGAGGTCTGTGGCCGCCGTGCCGGCATGTGGTCTGGTCATCTTGTCTTTTCCCCCCCTGTTATATTTTGTATATATGGTAGTGTGCCACTACCTATCCTGACGCCGGTTCTGCATGTCCGGCGGAAGGATACGTATCTCTGATACGAGTCTCGGCGAGCCGTTTAAGCATACCAGTTTACCTCGTCATGCGGCGGCTCAGTGAATAAACTTACCGGCGGCTGCTTGCAATTGTATGTAATGGCACGCAGTTAACCGCTGAGTTGGTGTGGCTTTCGAATCTATGACCCATGTCACAGGTTGGCAACCCGATGTAGAGCCCCCTCCTTATGATTGAAAATGGTGTGAGGAGGGAGACTCTAAAGAATCTCTTAGGGATCAGAACAGGGATTGAGGCGGTGGCCTACCCTTTTTCTGGCGCCGGGAGTATAGGATGTTAAAATCTCTCAGGTTATCTTTATGAGCATTGATTCCTGGAAATTTTCTATTTCCAGATCCCTTCTACAGTCCGGCCAGCTACGGATGAGTGGTTCCCGCCGGGGAGGGGAGACTGTTATCATGCCTCTGTTTTCCATTTGTTCGACGCCGACGTGTCTCCTAGTACCTGTCGCAGCACACAGGCTATGTATACGGTGTGTAAGGTGTCTAGACAGATCCTCTTTTCGATGGTCATCTCGGACATGCCCAGTGTGTTCAGACTTATTTGAGGAATGGCTAGCAAGCCAGGATGTGTCATGTCTATTAACACTCATTGAAATAAAGAACAAATTCGCAGCTTAGGTGTCTAGAGAAGCAGACGTTGAGTTATACTGCGATAATGCTGAATTGTGAAGAATAGTTAAACTATATTCTTTCGAATCCGCCCCAATTGCTCAGACACAGAACCCTCCGGTATCATGCATGAACATGGCCTCCCCCCATTCGTCTACGACCTCCATACAGAGCTCCCCTCTCCACTACAAGAGGAGTCGCTCGGTGTCGCCGGAATGTCTCTCTCCATCCCAACCATTACCTCCTGAAGGCCTGGGTCAGAGATCTTCCAGCGTGGAGTTCCTGCCGGACAAGATACGAAAACTATATAGCTCTCGGCGCAGGGAGAGGGTAACTTTAGACAGCCTTAACTCTAGATCGCAAGTTTGTCAAACGGAGCAGCAACCGGTAGCATCGACGTCCGCCGCGGCGACGCCGGTGGTTTTCCCCGGTCTCATCGCGACAGATGCCGAGCGACCGCGGTCTGCGATGAGGGTTAGAAAATCAGTTACGGTTAGATGCCAAGGTTCGAGACTTGTGTTGGATACCAGTGACTTTCAGGGCCAGGAGTTATCCCCGACGCCGGAGGCTCCGAGCTCTACCAACAAGGACGGTGTTCGCCCTCAGGCTAAGGTGATACAGGCAGGTAATCCTCCATCTTTTACCACACTAGAGGTGGCCACGACAGTAGAGTCTGACACTGTTTTAGACCAAGTTACAAAACGGCAGACCGTAAGGCCACCCCTTAGGAACACAGTACCAAGCGGCACAGTTCTTCAACCGCCTCAAGTACCAATTATCCCGCCGAGGTCCCGAGACCAGGATTCTCCGACACATAGTTCAGATTTAACATCTCAACCTAGTGGTAGTAAGATGCTAAACACAAGTTCGAAGGTACAATTAGAGGAACAACAGACAGAGGGAAACCGGCCAAAGCCTCTCAAACGACCAAAACCTCCATGTGCTACGTCCAAACAATTGGATGATTTTGCTGCATAGGGTCATGCAATAATGTGCCATAAGACGCCAAGTAGCCCCTCCGGCGGCAACGGGACCTCCGCCGGGTCAACCTGTGCCTACTCTCTCTAAAGTAACTCTGTTTACACACCTGGGTCATGGTCAGAACAAGTGTCCATCCGCCCTTTGTCGCCGGCCAAAATTAATGTTAGAACAGACTCTGATGTTACCTGGTTCCCGCCGTCCTCTAACATAATTTTCTCCGCCACTGGTAGGCCGGGACAAGGCTTAACGATGGACGGTCAGTTGCAATCCCGACAAGGGAATGAATCACTGTCGGCAATGTGTAGGAGTTCTTTTCAATCAAATAAGCTCTTATCTGGCACTTCGGTGTCTTCAGGGAGTAGGAAGGACACTGATTATGGCTCACTGTCTAATGACCCAGGTAAAGATGATAGACTGATTTCTGGCCAACAGCCTCCATCTCAGTTTTCGCTCAAAGCTCATCGACAGCCGGCGGCTTGTCCGCCAGTTCTAGACGAACAAACGACCTCTCATTCACAAGCTCTACCGCCGCGAGTCCGGGCAGAATTAAGTAACCAGTCTCAGGTGGAGGTGTGGTGGAGTGGTCTTGCCACTGGCCTGGTAATCCAATGGTCCTGGGTTCAAATCCCGATGTATCAATGGGAAGATATTATTGGGATGGAATTTGTGCTGTACCTAGTATCAGTGCATTACCACAAGCCCACCGAAACGTCAATAAAATACCCTCATTGTTCCCTGATTAAATAGCACTGTATGAATATTCCCATATTCAAAATATGCTATAGGGGTGCAATGCCTGGTGAGTTATCTGCTCAACAGGTGGCGTTGTGTGTGTGTAAGTGTGAGAATCCGAGTGTAGGGGTTGAGACAATGAAGCACAGGAACGAGGTGGCTTCAGAGATGGGGTCGTTTCGGGCCATGAGTGAGCACCGTGCCTCATGTGAAGGCAAGATGGCAGGTGCTCGTTGTACTCTACGTGCTTCACATGTCTCACTCCCTAGACTGGAACAAGACCTCACGGGCTTCACTGTTCATTGTAAAGCGGTGAATGTTAAGGCTCTCAGCCTATGCCCGAGAGGAAGTAAGTGGGAATATAGAGAAAAAAAAAAAAAAAAAAAAAAAAGCTCAGAAGGCACCAGGGAGGCTTTGGCTCCCTGCTACCACGGTGACTAGAGGCGATGGGCACAGGTCAACGCAAGGGGAGGTCCCGGTGTCCCAGGAGTGGTCGATAGAAGTAAACAGGCGCAATGTTTTTAGGGCAAAATTGCAATAGGGAAAGTGTTAGACATACTAGTTCAGGCTATACCAGACCCTACTAATTTTCAGTACTTCGTGTATAACCCTGGCAAGATGACTCCTCTCCCTACGGACACCCATAGTCAGGCCCCCCCTGATCCAGTTGTGCCTATTTGTCCTGTTTGCTCTCAACGTTGCGACATCAATGGCTGCCATTCCATTCAGTATGGTCAAAAGTTTCATAGATGCAATCCTCCTCAGGACCAGAGGGAATTGAATCTGGGTGAGGTGGGACATGGCACTTGGGTGGCGTGGGATCAGGAGCTCCAACAATATTCTATTGATGTTACTTCTAATACCTCGTTGCCAGTTCCCCCGCCACCAAGTACTGAGTTTGACTGGCTTAAGCAAGAACCCGGCGGAGCGCCCAGAGCTATTTTTTTATTTTCTCATAGTACCTCAATTGGTAGCTACGGATTTTCCGGCTCCTTTTTGAATTCCTGACCCCATTGACCTCCAGAGAGAGTTCCTGGTCAGAGATAATGCCCATCGAAAATATATCAGCTTTCTCCTAACCAGGGATACAGCCCAGGCCAATGCCCAACCAGTACCGAAACCTCCTCATCAGAGGACGGACATAGTGAAAGCTTGTCAACAATACCTCCTCCCTTTTCCGGCTCAATCATTGTCAGGCATAAGAACCGCCTTATTTGAGGCAGTCAGGGCGAGGCAGCTACTCAGACTCAGTATGGCGCAGGGGCTACCTAGTAACGCTTATTATAGAGGTCTCTATTCTCCTATATTAACAGCGACTCCAATTAATGAACAAACACTGAGAGATGTTCAGGTGATGATTCAGGCTAACAAAGGTACACCCCAATAATTATCCCTAAGTTCATCATACACTGGATGGCCGGCGATCGGTGAACGTTTTACCGGAGCCTCACCACAAAAAGTTAACTTTTAGACCCAACATTTCTGTCCTAAGAAAGCTGCATCATGTAATCTTGCCTCCCCCTCTAAGCCTAGTTGGGCACAGGGGTTCGAGATAGGAGACTGTGTTACAGCGCCTTGGCTGCGCCAAAGTATTTTTCTTCTGCACATTTGGGCTGCGTCCTCGAGTGCATAACGGTCGGTATACGGGAGGCTATGCAATGTCTTACCTGGCGCCCAGAATTAAGGTGAGTGCTCTCCTTGACGACCGTACAAAATAAAGGCGGAACACTAATGAGAAGGTTTGTCAACAGGCCTCGGTGTATATACATGCCGCGGCTGTTCTAACTAAACAAAGACTTGGCCGGCCATCCTCTATGTCTTGCCAGTGGTCGTAGAGTAATCGGCAGAAATTTTGGTCATCCTAACCTTGTTACCCCACTAAGGGGATTATTGTTTGAGTTTCTAAGCTAGTAGGTAATGCCTACCCCGCTCTGTGCACCGGGACGTAGTTTTTATCCCTAGGCAATTAAGTTTTTCCCACTAGGTAATGGGTGTTTAGTCTCCTCTGTTACTCAACATACAAGTACAACCAGATGGTTTTCCTATTGTAACGAGATGCTCATTTGTCTTAAGTACCACATTTTACTTATTTCCCTGACATCTTCCGACTCACGGCGGAATGAGGACCTTGTAAGGTAGAGTTACATTAATGAGTAAGGTCCGGCGAGACAGGGAGCCGACTGGAAAGTGGATTTCAGAACCCATTCCCTCGTGTGCTCTCAATACCTGCCAGGTAGTGTGGTCTCCATATAAATGTGTATTCTTCTGACCGTCAAAGGCAGGCGTAGCTCACTCCCAAGATTGTGATTTCCCAGCTGTTCTCAGTTTGTCATAATATCAAAATTCGGCCAAGTCGTATTGTTTGATAAAAGAGGTTTTAGGACTCCTCCTCTCCTTGGGATAGGTGCGAGTAAGATTGTTAATTCCTCTCCTTGGGAAGGCGGGTGCGTAGGAAACCCCTTAACGGACGGCGGCTAGATTTTCCGCCTCAGATTCCCATGAGTAAATAGCTTCAGTTACCTCCTCGCTCACATTGCTGATCAGTTGCCTCGGAATAGAAGGGCGTCCTAATTCCACTTGTCCGGACTAGGCTAGACATACCCTGTCTCCCCTGCGGCTAAGTAGGGCCACTAATACGTCTACCCACTCTCAGCTCACCCTCGGTCTGCCGGGATTTTCAGACTGGTCCTAAGCAGCCTTTCTTCGTTACCAGTAAAGTCAAGCAAGGTCCTCGGCGGAAACAGATCGGGGTTGAATAGACTTGACCTAAGCGGCTGCCCTTCCTTGCCAATCAATCCCAATTTGGCCATCGGCGGAAATTGATCCCGCCAGGACGGGTAGAGACTTGTAAGCCTAATGACCATCAGATTAACTCCATCAGAGTAGGGTAGAACCACCTCAGGTTTTCTCTACGATGAGACTTGTTGAGAGGCACCATCTAAAAGTTTTCTCTACGATAGGACTTGCTACACAAAGGTTCGACAATTCCTGAGTTACGCTTGCCTATGCCGTGTCAGCTTACCGTGTTTTTTCCCTTCAAAGCACAATGTCCTTTTGGTTATTCGCATTAAACTGTTTTATGCATAAAAAGTTAAGTTCGTGGTCTTACGCCGAGGGAGCACACTCCGCGCCGGCCAATATCTGCCGACGAGTTGGTCCTTCGAATCGAGCTTGCTCGAGTGAAACTAGTAACTTTTAAAGCTCCCCCGGCGTATTACCCAGCATAGCGTTCTGGTCCTCCGGTGCAAAAGGACTCGGAAGATAAGTTAAGTAACCTTAGATATATGCCAGCTCTTGTTTTGTTCTACGAGCTGTTTATTTTACCCATGAAAAGAGAGTTACCTCGATCCCTGAAATGTTTTTTATTTTTTTTATTTTTTTTTATTTTAGATCTTCGAGTAAAAAATTTCATTTCCTGGTATACGTGCACACCGGTCCCGATCTCTCTCTCTTCACTAATAGTTGTTTTAGGTATTCATGGCTTTAGAGTTTTTTGTACTGAGATAAGTGACACCCATTCTGGGCGAACAAAAGGGGGGGGAGGATATGTGTATCCCAGTACACTGGAAGGGATAACCCCCTCCGCCGGAAGACACAGGTATCCAAGTACATCGGGATGTAGCTCCCTCCGCCAGAGTACACGGTCAAGCAGGGCAAGCCAGGTGCGGATCCCGCCGGGGCAGAGCCCAGTCATGCTTTACGAGCTAGAAACTCAAGTGTTTATAATTTTTAGGTTTAAGTGAATCTATCATTATGTTAGAATACTTGGTCTGAGATCAATTAAAATTATGAACCAAGCTTTTTAAAGTTAGTAAAATTTGTTTTTATGTATATAAAAGTGTTTCTATCTTAAGTTGCAACTAGATAGTTGGTGAGTGATCACCTATAGTCAAGTGACATCGTGATTTCCCAGAGGATAAACTATTCACAGTTTAGAATCTGAGGAGAGTGATAACAGTTTTGTATTAGCTGTTATTATCATATTGTACAACAGGACCTCATGTAAGAGGCCCTAAGTATGGAGCAGGACTTCTTCGAAGCAATGCACTGCTCACACTCTTTCAATTTTGTATTTTTCTATATTGTATGTAAACAATAAAATGACTTATTCTGTTAAACGAATTCTGGACTTTACCTTGCGGTAACGGAGGTTCAGATATTGTTGTGAATGTCCCCCTCCAGTCTTGGGAATTCAGGCAACATTGTCAATGACGGAGGGGCCACTATTAAATTATAGGTTTGATTCCCGGAGGGAAGTAAAGAAAACCTAATATTTAGTAGGGGCCCTGGAATCATTGACAATGAGGGCCCTCCCAACCATCCCCTTCCCATTCGCTTGATATCTGGAGTTTTATCTTGATATATCAGTGAAGGGAGAATGATGAGCTTGGCGAGAAGCGGCAAGAAGCAACAACGCAAGAAATCCGCCGAATGTGGGAAGCATGTTTATAACAGTATTTAAGTATTAAAAGTTTTTTTCTTTTTCTTCTCTTATTTTTTACGAAAGTTTTATCGTAGTAGGTACCCGATCAATGACGACACCATAAGAGAAGTAGCGTTGCACTTATGAAGATGACTCTTGTTTTTTCCCCGCGGCGGCTGATTCAAACGGCCAACATAGGTGTTGAATGGAGACTATTATAATAATAGGCAAGATCGTCAATGATTCCGGGGCCTCTACTAAATATTAGGTTTTCTTTACATCCCTCCGGGAATCAAACCTATATTCTATTAATATTTTATAATTTTGAATAAGGGAATGCAATTTGTTTATGTGTGTGGCGAGGACATAAATGTCCCAGATATATCCACTGATTTTGGTAGTAATATACATGTTTAATCCTTTTAGTACCTGTCCCATCCTTCCTTCCTTCCTTCCTCACTTCCTTCCTTCCTTCCTTCCTTCCTCCCTTCCTTCCTTTCCCCCTTCCTTCCTTTCTCCTCTCCCTACCTTTATTCCTTCCCTCCTTCCTTTACTTCCTTCCTTCCTTCCTCACTTCCTTTACTTACTTCCTTCTGTCCTTCCTTCCTTTACTTCCTTCCTTCCTCCTTTCCTTCCTTCCTCCCTCTCTCCCTCCCTCTCTCCCTCCCTCCCTCCCCTCTCCCTCTCTTCCTTCCTTCCTTCCTTTTTTCCTTCCTTCCTTCCCTGCCTCCTACTTCAGCTCCCTCATAAAGTATTCCTAATTGAAGACTAGGAATCTCTCTCTCTCTCTTTCTCTCTCTCTCTCTGATGTCTCGCTATGTTGACGCTCAGTAAAAGGTGAAACGTCAATTAAGGTATAAAAGAGCATTGGAGAGAGAGAAAGAGAGAGAGAGGGGGGGGGGGGAGAGAGGGCTTAGACACAATAATTAGCATCACGTTAAGTAAATTTAGAACCGGCACATAATATACTATATTACAATTAGGAACATCTGAACGAATATTACACAACAATTATGCATAAATAACAATACAAAATCATTAGGGATTGTTGTAATTGTAGTTATAAATTGTGGATGAGGATGAGGGAGACACAAGGCAAAACTGCCTGTGACGAGTGCCTCCCACAGAGTTAAAAGAGTGACAGGGCCAAAATCAAGGAACCTTCGAGCCAAAAGGTCTTGACACACGGAGTTTGAAACAATTTTAGTCAAAGGATGAGGGAATTATGGATTCAGGGAGAGAGTTCCAGAGCTCAGATGTTGAATAAAAGAATGATTGGGAGTAACGTTTCACTCTTGAGATGGAGAGTTGTACAGAGTAGGGGTGGGATTGTGTTGCAAGAAGGTTACTATGTACCCTTCATAGAGGTGGTGGTATGCACTGAGAGAGCTCTGAGAAATACTGATTATTGTAGTAGCGATAGAATTGTGAGAGAGATGCAACATTGCGGCGAATAGAGAGAGATTGCAGAGAGTCAGTGAGTGGACGGGAGTAAATGATACGAAAGGCTTTCCTTTCTAATTTGTCTAGAAGGGCTGTGTGAGAGGATCCTCTCCACACATGTGAACAATACTCAATACAAGGACGCACTGTGCCCCTCTACAGAGCAAGAAGCCGAGCAGTGGTAAAGAACCCCTTGAGGCAGTTGAGCACACCCAACTTCTGGGAGGCCGCCTTAGGAAGAATGGTAATATGGTCCTTCCAAGAGAGAGCAGAAGAAAAAGAGACACCAAGAATACTGAGAGAAGATGAAGGGTTAATTTTTGTATTGTTAAAGAATAAGGAAAAGTCCGCTGGGAGTTCACGGCGGGTATATAGCTGGAGAAATTGGCTTTTGGAAGCATTAAAGGCAACAAGGTTTTCTCTGCCCAAATGGGGGACAATAACAAATTTGTCTGCTATTTTTCCCACCTTTGGTTCGCACCAACCTAAATTTGTTGCCATCGAGTGAATTGAATTTTTTAAATTGCAGTCATCAAAACATCACTGGATTTCTATAGTCATGAATGTTACAGGCATATTACTCTAACATTCTATTCAGTACATTGTCCAATATACAAAGAATTTATGATTAATAAAACATATTTGATTAGGCCCACAAAAACACATGGCAGTCATTCGAAAAATAGTCCTGTTAATATATTAATAGATAGGTATCCATTTCCTAAAATTAAAATGATATGTATAAAAACTCGAGATGAACTTATAAAATAATCGTCATTAGCCACTTTACTGGATATTAGATTATACAATTATAAACTAGTTTCAGATCTGGCAAGCGCATAATAAATTGATGCCAGTGTTCGCTACCCATAATAGTCATTATACGAAACTTCTCGGACAGTAAACATCTCTTCCCCACTTAACTTACTTTGTTAAATTTGACATTAGTTGTGCATCTATGTGCACATTAGCAGTAATGGTGGTAGATATTTGTTTCTCACAGATGGAAATCTTAATATAATGTGGATTATAGTCTTAATAAAGGTAAAATGTTCAATTATAGATTGTGTCGTGCGTGCGTGTGTGTGTGTGTATTCCAAGGTTGCCAGCGCACATCACATCTCCAAACTCGCCCAAAAGTAGCCCAATCACTTAATACCGCACAACAGACAATTTCAGCTATTTTAATCCTATCACACACATTTTCTGATATGTTTATCTTTAACCCTTAACTGTCGGCGCGCAACATAAGTCGAGTTAAATAAAGCTGGACTATGTGGCGGTGCTCGACATAGGTCGTCTGGCAATTTCAGCACGTAATGTTGCTGAGAGAGAGATACAAGTGGTGGCAGGAGAGTAGCGAGCGTATGACTGCTCCAGACCACCGCGGCGAACCTACTGACACGAATCCCACCTCCTCCCTCCCTCTCTCACTTGTTATATACGGAATTGTATGGGGAAAGTGCCTAATTACATGCTTTTTGCACTCGCGTTGCACGGTTGTTGCAAGAAAACTAGCCATCATAAAAGGATCGTTAGGGTGTCATTCGAAAGCTCTGTTTATGCCCTTTCAGGGATAGATACTTGTTTTACGTTCTGGGTCTTATTTAGGCATGAAAATGATCACGTAAACAGCCCTATTTTGGCTAAAAACACCCCACTGGGCGGTACATATAAATAAACCGCCTAGGCCGCTAATAAGGTGTTAAAACAGGGGAGACTCCATTTTTTTTTTATCTCAGCTTCTATAAGAGACTCATTGCTGGCCTTTTGCCACATGTACCGTCATGGTGTAGCGCTGACTCGATGAGAAATTCAGCTCTCTATGTACGTGCGCTCGCTCGTGAGCGCAGAATTTCACAAAAAAGTATTAACTCACTGAATTTTTTCCAAATTTCCCCCAATTTTGGCATGGCGCATCCTACCAGCATCCCCTACAAAGTAGCGTCAGCTTTCTCCCCTATAAATAATAGAAGGTGCTGAAAAAAAATATTTTATACCATTAGTTTTGGGTAGAGCTGAAAATTGACTTTCAAGAGGTCATATCTCCAAAAATTATGAGAAATTGCCGAAAAAACGACGAGAGAATGTTCTTTTATATGCCAATTTGCTATGGTTAGATGGGGAATGCACTTGGGCAATACCAAATCCAGTTAATAGACTCGTTAGGGCCAAAAAGTAATTCCTAGCAATTTAATTTGTAACTTTCAGAGAAGTGTAAATTCGTTTTGGTGGTCTAGTTTTGTTATCCCTCTTACATAAATGTTTTCTATGGGGAGCGCTACCTATAGAAAATGACCTTTGATGGCTAACTTATTTAAAAGTTAGTTTTGAACCAAGGTTTAGAACATTATTCATTCGATTTTGGTCGAATTGCTTGATATTGGGAACCCCAAAAGGGTACCTTAGGGATGTAATAAGGGTGTTTATGCCCTCATATGATCATTTCTATTGCTTACAGAAGCCCTTTAGACTACAGACATATTTTTTTTTTTTTTTTGTGATTGACTGAATTATTTTCAGTTTTTGGGGGGTCGTGGGCGAACCCCCGCCCCTGGGGGTTATGGATGCAATATGTGTATTTGTTTCTTCCTATGCTATTCTCATATGTTGAAAGAAGCAGTTTACAGAGAGAACAAAAAACTTGAAATTTTGACCAGAGCCAAAAAAAAAACTGCCATGCATGCATGATACTATGAGTTCCCCAAATATAACTAGGCCTAGTCCCATATAGCCTACTGTATGAGTAGTGGCCTACGTGTCACATTATTTAAATATTAATGAAATACTACATACATTTTTATCACAATCATGCACTCATCAAATCTGCATCAATGTCCCAATCCCCCCTCACAAACAATCACTTAATTAGGCTATTCAGTCACCACCACATAGGCTACCATACATGTATAGTACAACCAACAGAAAGCCATGATGAACGTTTGTATGAAATGTAGCCTAGCTATAGGCTACTCAACAATCGACACCTCTACAACTTAGAACCAGCCCAATTCCGTTTTCCTCAATGTTAGTTAGTTAGGATAATACTTCAGAGGCTATCCACCCCATCACACTGTAAATCAAGAATATAATATCGTTTGAAATGGAAACTCGCAAAGCTACGCTTCTGAACGAATCCTAACTATCCCAATGGTGCGAACAAAAGAAGACCTTGGCAACACTGTGTACGTATATCCCGCCGTGGTCAGCTGACGACCTAAACATTCGCCGGTGGAAAAGGCAGTGTTCTAAAAAAAATTGTCATCATCTTTTTCGAATTTCCTGCATCTCCACGTATGTAATTTGCTGCCTCTGTGTTCTATGACATTCTGATTCACATTGATAGATTTCCTGTCACTGGTCTAATAAGAAATATAGCCGGTAACATATTTAGCTGCCCGATTTGATAGTGGATTATAAATTGGTAACTTAAAAGCGCACGATAGCTTGTTTTGTAGGAAAGAAACTATAGTGCGCAGGCGCAGACATTCAACCTGCCAAATTCTACAGCTACAGAATATAATACCGTATGTTCAGGCAATTTCTACTGAAACACGTATTTGTTAGTAACTAAAATGGAAGTAAATACAATACTTCAATGAGTATTAAAATTTCGCCCAGCCTATCACACCACATTAGATGAAACTAAATTTCTTGTTCAATAAGCTGATATTTATGTATCAAATTATGTTAATTATTATATATTCACTGCATTAACGAGTATATAACCATCATATTATGAATCTAGTAAAAATATACTACACAACTATGTGTCATAGATAGTTGAGAACTGTATTAAACCTCTTAAATCACGAAAACCATCAAACCACCTCAATGGTGTATCACACACAATAGTCATTTGAATAAGACCCCCAGCGCCATCTGGAATTTTAGTATGGTTTTCCCTCATTGGAGATGGAAGTTAGATCAGAAGATAAGTGTTCTATGGTTTCATTACGTTTGCTTTTGAGGGATTGCTGGCTGGAGTGTTTTGGGAAACTAATTGAATAGTGTAAGGTAGAGTCGTCTGCATATGAATGGATAGGACTGGAGGTACAGTATTGATAATTTATGAAAATTAGAGAGATAATAGGAGATAGGACAGATCCCTGAGGAACACCGGAGTTGATAGGATGGGGAAGTGAACGATGGTCGTCCACAACCGCAGCTATGGAACGACCGGAAAGGAAATTAAAGACAAAGGCACAGATGGAGGGATAGAAACTGAAGGAGGGTAGTTTAGATATTATAGATTTGTGCCAGACTCTATCGAAGGCCTTCAATAATATATTATGTCTAACGCAATAGAAAAGGTCTCACCAAAGTCCCAAAAGGAGGATGACCAAGAGTTAGTAAGATATGAAAGAAGATCACCAGTAGAGCGACCCTTAATTAAGGAAGTCATACTGGCGATCTGATAGTAGATTATGAGAAGATAAATGCTTAAGAAATTTGGAAGTAAGAATAGTTTCAACAACTTTAGAGATACAAGAGATGAGAGCAATTGGACGATAGTTGGAAGGTTGAGAGTGGTCACCCTTCTTTGGGACAGGCTGAATGAGAGCAAATTCCAGCAAGAAGGGAAGATGTTAGAGGAGAGACAGAGACAAAAGAGTTTGCCAAGCCAGGGAGTCAGCACGGAAGCACAGTTTTTTAGTACGGCCGGAGGAACCCCATCCGGACCATACGCCTTCTTAGTATCAAGCCCAGAGAGGGTAGAAAGTACATCTTTAGAAGAGATTAGGATATTAGGCATAAGTAGGAGAGAGGGGGGTGGAGAGGGAGATATAGCACCGGAATCATCCAAGGGTGAGTTTCTAGCGAAAGTTTGAGCGAAGATTTCAGGTTTGTCAGAGGAAGAAGTGATGGTTGTGCCATCAGAGTGGAAAATGGGAGAGAAAGGCGAGGAAGACAAATTGTTGGAGAGGTTTTTGGCTAGATGCCAGAAAGCTTGGGAAGAGCTAGAGTTGAATAGTTCAGTGCATGTATTATTGTAGAAAGAGTGTTTGAAAGTCGAAGAACAGATTTGACTTGATTCTGGGCAGAAGCATAGACTATTCCTTTTAAATGTTTCTAAAGGAACGAAATTATTTCGCTCCATGACCTGTTTGGGTGCAATGCAGCAAATGATATTGCCCGAACTTGGTTGGAATAGTAAGATGCAGTGACTGACATGAGGAGATAGCTCAGTGGATATAGTGGTGGAAATGGACTTCAGATCGAGTCCACGCCAAATGTCAGGGATTTTTCTGAGGTAATCTGATCGTCCCTGCTGTTCTGGCGACACCGATACATCATACACCGATATGTCAAGAAAATACCTCCTATATCCTCCCCAACCCATAGCAAAGAAGATGCCCGACCATATTCTAAGGTGCTGAGAACAATGATATTGCCGGCCTTTAGATCATGTGACGTGTATAAATATCGTCATCCAGTGTGACAGAAAGGAAGCAACCAACACTTTGAAGTTCCACTGTCACCTTCTAGTACGACACACATGAAGCTCCCAACATCCCGAAGATTCGCTTGATAATCTCGGGGCTTCGCATGAATTACAGTCCCGAGGTTCAGAAAAGAAAAGGAGGGCCTGAGTGACTGATCTACAGTATATCAATATAGAAATTACAAATGCACCTATTGCACCCTCCGAGAACCGAATTTACCAATTGCGATATGATCCGAATCGCCTTCTAAAATGAATCACTTCTTCCTTGGTGTACTGTATAATCATATCTGCCCACCAAATTTCGTGAACTTTGTTTAATAATTTTGCGAGATATCTCAACAACTAGAGTTACTAGACAAACGGATCTCTGTCCAACTTCGCTGGCGGATGTAATAATTCAAATAAGAGGTCGCCATAGAACGGAACAATATAGCAATTAAAACAAAACTAAAATGGCAAGAAAGCGAAAGTTCAGAGCCTTAACCTTTGTCTAGCAGGGGGTTTTGGGCTTATTTGGGCATATTCAGGCCCTCCTGAATGATAAATCAAGTATCTGCATGAAAAGAAATGTATTCAGCAAAAAACTAGGCGCTAAAAGCTTCAAAATGAGACCAGAACGAACTACATAGCCGTGGTTCTCATACAGTGGTACTAGTAACATGGGAGTTTAGCGTATGCGGCATATTTTTCCCAGCTATGCTCACTACTGGCTACACTGCCGGCCTCTCGAGAACACAGGGAACTTGAGTTAATGGGCGGCGATAAGCCCTGGGAGTCGGCTGTCTGGCCCGCTGCGCTCCCGGCCATTTGCATTCGATTTTATCCATTTAAAAGCCTTAATAATGCTCCTAACTTGCTGCAAATTGGAGGCGGACTTAAGTCTTAAGACTTAAGTCCGCCCCCGATCTTTAAGGGACAATGCCCCTTTCCCACTGATGCGATTTCATACGATTTTCGTCGCCGAGGACGTAGTCTTGTCAATTCGCAACGGATTTGTGCGACGTCAACGATTTTGACCGTTAAAAACCGTTGACAAGTTTACACTCGGCGACGATGTCGCCGATGAGTACGACGGAATCGGCGACATTATGCGACGGCATCGGCAAATTGAGCGATGGTTCGCCGATAACATCGGCGAGAACTGTCACATTTGAATAAAATATTGTGAAATAATGCGAAGGATGAACGAATCCTCGGCGTATGTTCTGCGACGTCTTCGGCGAATTAAGCGATGGTTCGGCGAATACCTCGGCGAGATTTTCCGAAAACCTTTTGCATATATTTCATGGCTCAAACATAAGAACATAAGAAAACGGGAGTCTGCAGAAAGCCGATCGGCCCACACAATGAAAATCCCTTTCACACCCAACCCAAATTACAAGGCCAAATTATAGACCCAACTCACTAATGCCTTGAGGACTGACCTCACCAAATCGGTCACAGATCGACACAAGATTACGGGGTCTGCAGAGCGCCGATTGGCCCACACCAAGCAGATCCCCCCTCATACCCAACCCATCTCGTCGAACATGTACACATTTATCTTGAAGGGGGGTCTAGAGTTTTTTGTTTTAAGTTTGATGGAGGTCTAGTGAGGAAACTAAGAAATAAAGGAATTAATTACCAAACAAACGGTCCATTTCCCCTTAAGGAGGGATGGGCGTAATATATGCTCATTTATATATTTGTTTATGATTTATTTAGTTTCATCCCTAGACCTCCATCAAGCATAAAAAGCACCCCCCAACACCCTCCTTCAAGATCAATTTGTACATTTTTCGATAGAAAAATATCCTGGTCGAAGGCCGGTTCCTCAAAAAGTACAGGCTCGCTATCGCTAGCTATGAAAAACTCGACGCCTAAATGACACGAAAAGTCTTAATATTGACAACGAAATGTGGTGAAATGTCTTAAAATCGCCAAACTAATGGGCCGAACGTCATAAAATATGAAAACTAAAGGGGTTAACCAAGAGGAAGAAAGGGGACCAGAAAAACGACCCATATCCCCTTAATTCGGAGACTGGCAATATCCGGCTTCGCCGGAGACATTTTTCTATCAAATAATGTACAAATTTAGCTTGCTCTCAAAGCAAAAAATATATATGTTGGCACGCTACCGGTCACCAGGAAAATATTGAAACCTGGATGGGGGTAAACGTCTTAAAACAGTAGGATGAAAGGGGCCGAACGGATACAAGGCAAAGAGAGAGGGAGAGAGAGAGAAAACAAAATAAAGCGAGGAGAGAGGGAGAGAAAGAGAAAACAAAAAAAGCGAGGTGGGTTCAATGTTTACGTTACGGCTTAATTGAGCGCACCTCGCTTTTGTTTTTCTCTCTTTCTCTCCCTCTCTCCTCGCTTTGTTTATTTTTCTCTTTCTCTCCCTCTCTCTTTGCCTTGTATCCGTTCGGCCCTGTTCAGCCTACTGTTTTAAGACGTTTACCCTATCCAGGTTTCAATATTTTCCTGGTGAGCGGTAGCGAGCCAACATTTATATATTTTTGTTTTGAGAGCAAGCTAAATTTGTACATTTTTCGATAGAAAAATTTCTCCGACGAAGCCGGATTTCTCCATATAATGCTGGTTCGCTATCGCTTGCCAGGAAGATATCGATACTTGGATGGGCATAAACATCTTAAAATAGTTGGCTGAATGGGGGTAAATGGATACAAGCCAGAGAAAGAGAGAAAAGGAGGAACGAGAAAAAAAACAGGTAAACCCCCCACGAGAGGTGCATAGAAAAAAGGGTTGACAGGTTCACTATACTGTAGGGCTAATCATTTTTTTTTACCCACCTCGCCGAAGGGGGGCTCTTTGGCCTCGGCGAGGTGTGTCTTGAGCATTCCGCGACGTCACAAGGCCCTTCGCGTGCCTTGTGCGGAGCATACCCCTGGTGGGTATACTCTCGGCGAGTATTCGTGCGCACGTCGACGACTAATCAACGAGGAAATTGCCGATGACTCTTGTGCATCGTCGATGTTCTCAGAACATCTGAGAGCATCGGCGAGCCGCCGTGCAGCGTTGCAACGTTTTTTTTGTGCGAAACCCTCCGCGATGTCTCGCCGATGTCGCCGATGATCTCCGAGGGCCTCGCAGATCCCTCTGCGATGTTCGTCGATGCTTGCGAGGGCTACGACCCATCGTCAGTCCTCATCCAAATTTTTGAACAATCCGAAACATTTGCGATTACCCGCGAGGGCCCTCGCGAGTCAAACGATTACATGCGAGAGTTTAAGATTTTGTTGCGACATGTCACGAATGTGCCAATTTATTGGTGTCGGCGATGAAAATCGTATGAACTCGCAACAGTTGGAAAGGGGCATTATAATCCTTTCCCCACAACCCAACCAATGCCACATGCCAGGAGTGTTGGGAGATAAATTATAGTCCGAATTTGTGGGTTGGTAGATGGTGCATGCAAGTTTCCCATTAACCAGCCTAAAGATTTTGTTTTTGTTTTTTTTTGTTTTTCCTCCTTAGACCTCTATCAAGTTTAAAGACCCCCCTACCCCAAGAACCCCTCGTTCGATATAAATTTGTACATTTTTCGGTAGAAAAATTTCTCGGTCGAAGACCAGTTCCTCCTAAATTGCAGGCACCTGAATGGCACGAAAACCCTTAAAATTAACAAAGAAAGGGGGGCGAAACGTCTTAGAGTCCCCAAATCCCCAAACTTATGGGGTGGAAGTTTATAAGATTGCCACGCTAATGGGGTGAACGTCTCACAATCTAAAACAAACTAATGGGGCTAAAAATGAGGGAGAAGGGAGTCCAGAAAAAAACACATAATCCCCTAAAAATCTCTGTAACCCTTGCACCACAACCCAGCCCATTCCACAGGCCAGTAGTGTTGGGGGATGAATTTCACGCCAGCTTAGAGGTCAATGGCCCGTGTGGGTCGGCAGGCAGAGCAGGCAAGTTTTCCCTTACATTACCAGCCTTATTCCCTTCTGTACCATGCCGCCTTTTTAACTTTGATTCTGGCTAAAATTAGATGATTTAATGGGAGACTGGCCGTTTGTTTGGTCTATATAATTAATATATTCATATAGTTTTATTAGTTTCCTCCCTAGACCTCCTTCAAGCTTAGAAAAACACACCCTAAGATGAATTTGTACATTTTTCGGTAGACAAATTTCCCGGCCTACCTCCTAAAATTGCAGGCTCGCTATCGCTCGCACGGAAAAAATCCACACCTAAATGGCACGAAAGGTCTTAAAATTGACAACGAAATGGGACAAAAGTTGTTAAAATCGCCAAACTAATGGGCTGAACGTCTTATAATCTCATAACTGGTGGGGCTAAACATTAAGGAAAAGGGGATCCAGAAAAACGGTCTGCCTCCCCTTAATGCAGTTTAAAAAGGACCTATGTTACTAGAAGGGTTTAATGAGATCGTATTTATCCATTTGAGTGTTATAGGTAGATTCCAAACTAAAAAACTGTTTAATGGTAACCTGAATGATAAAAATTACGTGATGATGGTGGAGGACACAATAAAGAACTTGTGTTTTCAGAATGTTCAGGGTTTTCATACTTTTGACAATAGATACAGAAACACAGTCATGAAGTATGTGAAGGACTAGATGCTTGCAAATGTTAGATAATAAGCTCCAATTCTCCCACCAGATACAGTTTTTCAATATCTTAAGGGGAGGCAGACCGTTTTTCTGGACCCCCTTCTCCCTCTTGTTTAGCCCCACTAGTTTTGAGATTATAAGACGTTCGGTCCATTAGTTTGGCGATTTAACACCTTTCGCCCCATTTCGTTGTCAATATTAATACCTTTCGTGCCATTTAGGTGTCGATTCTTTCCTGGCGAGCGATAGCGAGCCTGCAATTTTAAAAGGAACATGCCTTCGTCTGGGACATTTTTCTACTGAAAAATGTACAAATTTATTTTGAAAGAGGGTCTAGGGGGTGTTTTTCTAAGCTTGATGAAGGTCTAGGGAGGAAACTAAAAAAAAAAAAAAAAAATTAATTGATAGACCAAACAAACGGTCAGTCTCCCCTTAACCCTTGAACTGCTAGAACCTGTGCAAAATAAAAGGTCAAGTTGAGGGGTGGGGGGGGGGGGTGGGGGGGGGTGTTAAGTTCACTTTTTGGGCGATTTTTACATGTATTCATTATTTTTCTAGTTTCTTCCCTAGACCTCCATCAAATTTAAAAAATCATCCATTAGATGGGGAATCTAATGGATGTTTTTTTTAAATTTGATGGAGGTCTAGGGAAATAACTAGAAAAATAATGAATACATGCAAAAATCGGCCAAAAAGTGAACCATCTAGATTAATTTATACATTTTTCGGTAGAAAAATGTCCCCGCCTAAGGCCGGTTCTTCCAACATTACAGGCTCACTATCGTTCGCCAGGGGAAAAACCGACACCTAAATAGCACGAAAGGTCTATATTTTGACAAAGAAATGGGGCAAAAGGTCTTAAAATCAACTAACTAATGGGGCAAACATCTTAGCATCTGAAAACTAATGGGGCTAAACATGAGGGAGAAAGTGGTCCAGAAAACCGGCCCATGTCCCCAATTTCTCCATCTATCTACCCGTCAGGATCTCCCAGCGGACTACTCCTTATTCTTCAACAATACAGAAATCAACCCTTCAACTTCTCTCAATATTCTTGGTGTCTCTTTTTCTTCTGCTCTCATTTGGAAGGACCATATTACCAGTCTTGCTAAGGCAGCCTCCCAGAAGCTGGGTGTGCTCAACCGCCTTAGGGGGTTCTTTTCCCCTGCACAGCTTCTTGCTCTGTACGCCAAGAAAAAAACAGAGGCAACCGAGGACCACCAGCGATAAGGACCGAAGACAGCGAGGACCGAGGACAGCCATGAACATAAATGTAGATCCGACAAGAACCAAAAATATTATTAAAGAGCGTTCCGTGAGTTCTAAAATAACAAATTTAAAGGTTTTCTATGCAAACGCTCGTAGCATACGCAATAAATTTTTAGATTTTAGAGGAGCTAGTGTTTACAGAAAATTATGATGTGATTGGCATAACAGAATCTTGGCCCAATACAGAAGATAGATACTTTTTAGCAGAGTATTCACTTCCCGGTTATGTAATGTTTGAGAAAAGCCGAATCAATCGAAATGGAGGTGGCGTTTTACTTTATATCAAAGAAAGTCTTAACCCTACCCTCTTGTCAAAACCTCAAATTGTGAACGTCGACGCATCTTTTGTGCTAATAAAGAATAATAAAGGTACAAAAATAATACTTGCATTAATATACAGACCTCCAGCTCAATCAGTGCAAACTGACAGAGAAATTTACGAACAAATTGCAGATGTAAGTAACTCACAAGATACCGTCATTTTTGGCGACTTTAATTTACCTGTGACCAAGTGGGGTGATACTCTTACTTCACACTCCGGACATGACTTGTATACGAACTTGCAAGAGAGTTCGCTTTATCAATTTGTTCGAACGCCAACCCGTGGTAATAACGTTCTTGACATTGTACTTGCAACAAAAGAAGAATTAATAGAGAATTTGAATGTTGGTGATGAATTCAGTAACAGCGACCATCGTACGATAACTTTCACTTTAAACTTTACTAGTAACGAACCAAATAGTAGCATCGAAAAAGTCCCTAATTTCAAGAAAGCAAACTTCCATAAACTTAGAGCTATGTTTAAAGAAACTGACTGGAGCTTTTTAATTAACAATAATGACATAAATACATCTTGGAAGTTATTCGAAACCACTTAACTAAAAGCAGTGCAAGACTGCATACCATCGAAAATACGGCGTCCAGGCCATAATAATAAGCCCAAATGGTGGAATAAAAATATTTTAAACTGCCTGCTTGCTAAAAAATTTGCTAATGATAGATTAAAATCCTCACAAAATGACGAAGAACGGGTGAAATTTGTAGAGCTACGACGCAAAGCCAAAAAGTTAATTAAGCAAAGTAAAAAGACCTTAGAGTTTCATATTGCGAATCAAAGTAAAACAAACCCGAAAGAATTCTCTAGTTATATCAGAAAGAAAAAAGTAGTTACTTCAACTGTTGGACCGTTAGTCGATGAAAATGGAGAATACACCAAAGACGAAGTACAAATGAGTAATGCCCTCAATACCTTCTTTGCATCAGTTTTTACAACAGAAGACCTCAGTGATATCCCTACACCATCGCCGATTCAGATTGATAATTCAGATGTTCTAAGCAATATCACCGTTACAGAGAGAGAAGTATTGAATTGTTTAGATAAACTCAAGGTAAATAAAACGCCTGGACCTGATACAATCTCGCCTAGAGTTCTGAAGGAAGCTAAGGATGAGCTCTCCAAACCACTGACATTACTATTCAATAAATCCTTGCAGTCTGGAACTATGCCTGATCAGTGGAAGCTAGCCAACGTAACACCAATATTAAAAAAAGGCAGCAAATCCCTACCCAGTAACTATCGTCCAATTAGCTTATCCTCAGTTGTATGTAAAATGCTAGAAACGGTCATACGAGACAGACTCGTAAATCACTTAGAGGAAAATAACATACTTAAAGATACTCAACACGGCTTTCGTAAAAAACGTTCCTGTTTAACAAACCTCTTAGACTTCTTCCACGATATCCTCAACCTCTACGATGAGAGTAAAGCTGTAGATATTATATACCTTGATTTTCAAAAGGCCTTTGACAAAGTTCCCCACAAACGTTTACTGCTAAAACTAAAAGCGCATGGAATACAAGACGGTGTGTTGAAATGGATAGAAAATTGGCTCAGCGACAGAAAGCAAAGAGTAGTCATAAACGGTAAGGCATCTAAATGGACCAATGTAAGTAGCGGGGTACCCCAGGGATGGGTACTAGGACCAATTCTCTTTCTAATTTACATCGACGACATAGATGAGGGCCTCACCTGTACAATCTTAAAATTTGCTGACGATACAAAAATTGCAAATAGCGTACTCTCAAAAGAACAAGTTGACGATATGCAACACAATCTAGATAAATTGTCATGTTGGGCCCAAATTTGGCAAATGAGTTTCAATGCGGATATATGTAAAGTACTACATATCGGATACCTAAATGAGAAAGCAAACTATTCGATGAATGGCACTCAGCTTAAGAATGTAAACAGAGAAACCGATCTGGGAGTAACAATATCGAGTAACCTAAAACCGAGTCAACAATGTTTAGAAGTTGTTAAGAAGGCAAACAAAATAATTGGCTTTATAGGCAGGTCATTTGAGCATAAATCCAAAGAAGTTATCCTAACCCTTTACAATTCCTTAGTCCGCCCTCTTCTGGAATACTGTGTTCAATCCTGGTGCCCTTATTACCAAAAAGATATAAACAAGCTAGAACGAGTTCAACGTAGAGTTACCAAAATGATACCTAGCCTAAAGAACAAACCATACGAAGAGCGTCTTAGAGAATTAAATCTATTTCCTTTAACCCAGCGCAGATTAAGAGGTGACTTAATTCAAGTGTTCAAAATCATCAAAGGCATCGACAATATGAACTGTAGTAAGTACTTCACTATCGACCAATCTAATTACACGCGGGGAAACGGTTTCAAAATTATTGGTAAATCTTTTAACTCACACGAATCTAAGAATTTCTTCTTCAATCGAGTTGTCAACTTGTGGAATGGGCTTCCCCGAAACGTTATAGACTGCATCACCGTTGATTCATTTAAACTCCGCTAGACAAATATCTCGCTTCAAACCCGCGACTGACTGCGTTTGTAAATGCATAACTTTATTTTATCCCCCCCTCAGTTACTAACCCATCTGTCCCCTACTAACTTCCTAATCCTGCCATGGACATTAGTTCCAGGGCAGTAATTCCCTTTCCAATGTTCCCTTACCCACTCTAAACCACTGTTTGGACACTTGATCCTCAGTGTTTTGGAGGACAAGCAACCTAGAAGGGTCACTAGATCTGTTGTTGCTTGATTTCCTTTGTACTCCTTTGTACTTTGTACAGGGGCATAGTGCGTCCTTGTATTGAGTATTGTTCACATGTGTGGGGAGGTTCCTCTCACACCGATCTCCTAGACAAACTTGAAAGGAAGGCTTTTCGTATCATTAACTCCCGTCCACTCACCAACTCTCTGCAATCTCTCTCTCTCCGCCGCAATGTTGCATCTCTCTCGCTATTCTATCGCTACTATAATAATCAGTGTTCCTCAGAGCTTTCCCAGTGCATACCATCTCCTTTACGTAGGGCACGTGGTACCCGTCTTGCATCTCAATCCCACCCCTACTCTGTACAACTCTCCAAACCAAGAGTGAAACGTTACTCTCAAACTTTCTTCTACTCAACAGCTGAGCTCTGGAAATCTCTCCCAGAATCAGTCTTTCCCTCTTCCTATGACTTAAATTGCTTCAAACTCCGAGTGTCCAGGCATTTTGACTCGAACGTCTCTTGATTTTGGCCCTGTCACTCTTTCAACTATGGGGGAGGCACTCGCTATAGGCAGTTCTGCCTTTTGCCTCCCTCAATCACTTAGAAAAAAATAAATAAAAAGGGGGGAGAGAGGTGGAGGATGTGGTATGGAGAGATGCCACTACTTCCTATGGGTCACACAATTTAGAGACATTTCCCAGCACTAGCACGGTATTATTTTCAAGCATTCGATTGTTCAACATACTCAAGCTTGGAGGTGTTATTCCAGGGGATGGGATAGTGACGAGTAGATTAACCCTTTGAGTACCAGCAACGTGTGCTTTATTTTATACTAGCTATATTTAGACAATATTATGCAGCTTGGGAAGGATCTGCGGTAGTTAAAAGGTTTGGCTGAGATAGATTGAAGCCTTATTATTGCTAGAGGTCCTTCCCTAAGCTGAATAAAATCGTCTAATAGTTGCCAGAATATGATAAAAATTTACGTCCCTGGTACAGCAAGGGTTAATATTATATAACTAACTAGAAGTAGGCTTGGCTTCCCAGACTAACGGCGCCTGGCTGTCTATCCCCTCTACCCCTTCTATCCCCACCACCTATCCCCTCTACCCCTTCTATCCCCACCACCTATCCCTTTACCCCTTCTATCCTCACCACCTATCCCCTCTACCCCTTCTATCCCCACCACCTATCCCTTTACCCCTTCTATCCCCACCACCTATCCCCTCTACCCCTTCTATCCCCACCACCTATCCCCTCTACCCCTCCTATCCCCTCTACCCCTTCTATCCCCACCACCTATCCCTTTACCCCTTCTATCCCCACCACCTATCCCCTCTACCCCTTCTATCCCCACCACCTATCCCCTCTACCCCTTCTATCCCCACCACCTATCCCCTCTACCCCTTCTATCCCCACCACCTATCCACTCTACCCCTTCTATCCCCACCACCTATCCCCTCTACCCCTCCTATCCCCACCACATATCCCCTCTACCCCTTCTATCCCCACCACCTATCCCCACCACCTATCCCCTCTACCCATTCTATCCCCACCACATATCCTCTCTCCCCCTTTTTTCCCCCCCTCCTATCCCCTCTACCCCTCCTATCCCCACCACCTATCCCCTATACCCTTTCTATCCCCACCACCTATCCCCACCACCTCTCACCTCTACCCCTTCTATCCCCACCACCTATCCCCTCTACCCCTCCTATCCCCACCACCTATCCCCTCTACCCCTTCTATCCCCACCACTTATCCCCTCTACCCCTTCTATCCCCACCACCTATCCCCTCTACCCCTCCTATCCCCACCACCTATCCCCTCTACCCCTTCTATTCCCACCACCTATCCCCTCTACCCCTCCTATCCCCACCACCTATCACCTCTACCCCTTCTATCACAACCACCTATCCCCTCTACCCCTTCTATCCCCACCACCTATCCCCTCTACTCCTTCTATCCCCACCACGCATCCCCTCTACCCCTCCTATTCCCACCACCTATCCCCTCTACCCCTTCTATCCCCACCACCTATCCCCACCACCTATCCCCGCTACCCCTTCTATCCCCACCACCTATCCCCTCTATCCCTCCTATCCCCACCACCTATCCCCTCTACCTCTTCTATCCCCACCACCTATCCCCTCTACACCTCCTATCCCCACCACCTATCCCCTCTACCCCTTCTATCCCCACCACCTATCCCCACCACCTATCCCCTCTACCCCTTGTATCCCCACCACCTATCCCCTCTACCCCTCCTATCCCCACCACCTATCCACTCTACCCCTTCTATCCCCACCACCTATCCCCTCTACCCCTTCTATCCCCACCACCTATCCCCTCTACCCCTCCTATCCCCACCACCTATCACCTCTACCCCTTCTATCCCAACCACCTATCCCCTCTACCCCTTCTATCCCCACCACCTATCCCCTCTACCCCTTCTATCCCCACCACCTATCCCCTCTACCCCTCCTATCCCCACCACCTATCACCTCTACCCCTTCTATCCCACCACCTATCCCCTCTACCCCTTCTATCCCCACCACCTATCCCCTCTACCCCTTCTATCCGCACCACCTATCCCCTCTACCCCTCCTATCCCCACCACCAATCACTTCTACCCCTTCTATCCCCTCTACCCTTTCTATCCCCACCACCTATCCCCTCTACCCCTCCTATCCACACCACCTATCCCCTCTACCCCTACTATCCCCACCACCTATCACCTCTACCCCTTCTATACCCACCACCTATCCCCTCTACCCCTCCTATCCCCACCACCTATCACCTCTACACCTTCTATCCCCACCACCTATTCCCTCTACCCCTTCTATCCCCACCACCTAGTCCCCTCTACCCCTTCTATCCCCACCACCTATCCCCACCACCTATCCCCTCTACCCCTTCTATCCCCACCACCTATCCCCTCTACCCCTTATATCCCCACCACCTATCCCCTCTACCCCTCCTATCCCCACCACCTATCCCCTCTACCCCTTCAAAACCATTATACCACTTCAGAACTGCCTCACCATCTTTTTATCACTTCACCACCATTACAACACTTCACAATTGCTTCACCACTTGATCAATTCACCACTTCACTACCACTGTATCACTTCACCGTGCACTACTTTATCACTTCACCACTATTATACCATCTCACCACCACTTTACCACTTCACCATTACACCACTTCACAACTGCCTCACCACCACTTTACCACTTCACCATCACTATACCACTTCACTACCACTATACCACTTCATCATTACACCACTTCACAACTGCCTCACCACCACGTTATCACTTCACCATCACTGTACCATTTCACAACTGCCTCACCACCACTTTATCAATTTACCACCATTACACCACTTCACTACCGCTTCACCACCACTTTATCACTTCACCACCACGTTACCACTTCATCACCACTTTACCTCTTCACCACCACTTCATAACTGCTTCTTCACCACCACGTTACCACTTAATCACCACTTCACCACCGCTTTACCACTTCACCATCACTTTATAACCGCTTCACCACATCTTTATCACTTCACCACCACATTACCACTTCATCACTACTTCACCACCATTACACCACTTCACTTCCGCATCACCACCATTACACCACTTCACTACCACTTGATCACTTCACCACTTGCCACCTTTGCCCCGAAGTGGATGAGTCTTGGTTGACTTATCGGAAAACAACATTGAGAATATAATTTAGGCAGTTTGAACGAGGTGGTGGTGGTGGTGGTGGTGGTACTGATGGAGAGAGTAACAGTGGTGGTGGTGGTGGTGGTGGTGGTGCTGCTGCTGCTGATGGAGAGAGTAACAGCGGTGGTGGTGCTGAATAGTGGTGGTGGAAATGGTGGTGGTGGTGGTGGTGGAAATGGTGTTGGAGGAAGAGGGGTTAGTAATAGTGGTGGTGGTGGTGATGGAGGAAGAGAGGATAGTAAAAATGGTGGTGGTGGTGGTGGTGGAAATAGTGGTGATGGTGGTGATGGAGGAAGAGAGAATAGTAAAAGTAGTGGTGATGGTGGTGGTGGTGGAGGAAGAAGGAGGGATAGTAAAATTAGTGGTGGTGATAGTATTGGAGGTGGAACAAGGGATAGTATCAGTGGTGGTGGTGGTATTCCTGGTTGTGGTGGTGGAGGAAGAAGGAGGGATAATAAAAGTAGTAGTGGTGGTGCTAGTATTGATGGTGGGGTAGTATTGGCGGTGGAACAAAGGATAGTAACAGTGGTGGTGATGGTATTCGTGGTTGTGGTGGTGGAGGAAGAAGGAGGGATAATAAAAGTAGTAGTGGTGGTGGTAGTATTGATGGTGGGCTAATATTGGCGGTGGAACAAAGGATAGTAACAGTGGTGGTGATGGTATTCGTGGTTGTGGTGGTGGAGGAAGAAGAAGGAGGGATAGTAAAAGTAATAATGGTTGTAGCGGTGGAAGAAGAAGAAGGAAGGATGGTAAAGTAGTAGTGCTATAGTCTATTCGCTGTAAATAGGCAAAAAATCATAACCTCTAACCTCGGTAACTCAAAAAACGACTACAGTAATCGAGCTAATAGTTCTACCATTTGGAAAAAAGTCAATCAAGGAATATATGTGTCAATATACAGCCAATTTGCTCTAGCCCTTTCTGAGTTACAGAGGTTAGAGGTCATGATTTCTCGCCTACTTACAGCGAATAAATTATAGCACTGGTGATGAACGAACAGAAATATATGGTTGTAGTGACTAAGGACCAGGTGATTGGTTGTGGTTGTGGTGGTAACAGTGATTAACATTGCAAATATTAACCCCTTGAGGATTATGACTTGTTTTGACAGTTATTTCTGACTACTATTAGACGATTAGGAAGCGTATATGGAAGTCAGAGGGATGATTGTGAGAGTACTTACCCTTTCGATGCCTACAAATCCTCCCGAAGTTGCATAAAATCGTCTAATGATAGCCAGAATAACCTGTCAAAATGAGTCCCAATTCTAAAGGAGTTAAGGAGAGTAAATATGATGGCTCTTTACACACTGTACTATGACGTGAATGTGATATGCACGATTCACCCTTCCTTATTCTACTAAACTCTAGAGGATCTCCGTGGAATGGACCGCAAGATCTTTGACTTACATAATCATTCTCTCTCTCTCTCTCTCTCTCACACGCACACACACTCTAACACACACACACACTCTCACACACACACACACACTCTCACACACTATCTCTCTCTTCTCTCTGCCTTAAAACCTCCCAAAGTGGACTAGCAAGAAGAGGTGAAGGGAAAGTGGGCTTAAGTGTAGTTTTAAACCGATTATGGGGGAAGGATGAAAGGTGGAGAAGCTTTGTGAGCTGATAGATGGATGGATGGATGGATAGAAGGATAGAAAGTTGCATAAATAGATAGTTAGATATGTATTAAGTTGCTTTATAGATAGATAGTTAGAAAGACACTTTTATATAGAGTACACAAACACACACACACACATACACACACACACACACACATATACTACATATAATCTTTTAAAGTCTTCCTAGAAGAAGAAATAACTCAAATCCCTCAAAATGACTTGAAAATTATAGCAACTTGCAGACTCCTTTACTGTCTCTGATAAACAAATAGTAGTTTAATGTGTGTGCAGCTGTTGGTAAATTAAATCCCTTTGCAACCAATTCTTCGATACTTCATGAAATATAATTAATCTACTGTATTTCTACACAAAATAAGTATTATCCCCATCTGTACCGGTCACGTCTATTTAATTTTATTCTAGCTGTATTTAGAGGTTTTAGTGTAGCTTATGAAGGATATATGGTAGCTAAGATAATTAATCGAGATACTTTGCAGCCTTCCAATGAGTTAAGGTCCTTCTTATGTTGAATGAAATCATCTAATAGTTGCCAGAATAAAATTAAAAATATGTGCCGGTAAGGAAGGGGTAAAGTTTCCACAATTAATATACTTCACGACAACATCTTCGTAATAGTTAAGGAATAAAGATGAAGGTATTGAAATTCATCCTCGCCTGTATTCTTCAATAATTATTTTCCTTCGCAGCGCCATGATTGGACGACATAACATGAACAATGACGTTAACTTTAGGAATGGGAGTGCCAATCCGTGTAGTCTCTATAAACTGCATTCAATCCATAGTATTCGTTCGGTACTGCGAAAGGAAACACAAAATGTACTGTCAACGACAACATTTCGTTCCCCGACCTGCCACTGTGTGAATTCGAATCACCTGGGGGTCATTAGCATTCAGTATATCATAATCTTGAATACTAGAAAACAAAACTAGAATTAATAACAAACATTATTTAATTCTTTAACATTAATTAACACGATAACTCATAATGGATCTAGCCTCACAAAATTATCCTCCACTGCTGTACTATATTTCGTTATAGTCTACGTGATCGATGATAAGGGGAAATTTGTATTATTTTGTATTTATTGGTTGATATCTTTATTCATCAATGTATCATTTTTAGTTTCCTCTTAATACCTCCATCATGCTTTAAGAAATGCCCTCAAGACCCCCCTTCGAGATTAATGTGTACATGTTGTCCTACCGCCTTAATTACAGGCTCGCTGTCGCTCACCAGCAAAACATCGACACCTAAATGTAATAAAAAGGTCTTAAACTCACCAAACTAATGGGGCTAAACATGAGGAAGAAGTGGGACCAGAAAAATTACCCATCTCCCCTTAAGCACCCACTTGACAACGCGGTCCCGTGTCTCCAGAATCAGTGATGGTGGTGACCTTATATACAGTATATAGTTATATACTGTATAACAGAGGTAAGGTCAATATACAATAATTACGTTTCGCGATAATATTGTGTATGTCATCGTGTGAGGCAAGATAGTGGAGTCCCTGTATCGGTGATGTGTGTGTGTGTCTCTCTCTCTCTCTCTCTCTCTCTCTCTCTCTCTCTCTCTCTCTCTCTCTCTCTCTCTCTCTCTCTCTCTCTCTCTCTCTGTGTGTGTGTTACCATTGAAACTCTGATGAGGAGAGCAATCAGATAACGTGTATAGGTATTTATGTCATTGTGCTAACTAACTCTTGTCTACTGTTATTTGAAGTCTCATATTGTTTCATAAAGGGAGAAGGTGTTCTGTTATTAACCATTAAAAGATTATGACGCACTCTGATAGCATATTATGGCTACCCATTATGATGCACTCTCACAGCATATTATGGCACCCATTATGATGCACTCTGACAGCATATTATGGCTACCATTATGATGCACTCTGACAGCATATTATGGCTACCATTATGATGAACTCTGACAGCATTTTATGGCTACCATTATGATGCACTCTGACAGCATATTATGGCTACCATTATGATGCACTCTGACAGCATATTATGGCTACCATTATGATGCACTCTGACAGCATATTATGGTACCCATTATGATGCACTCTGACAGCATATTATGGCTACCATTATGATGCACTCTGACAGCATTTTATGGCTACCATTAGATTGTTCTATACTGTCTAGGAAGGATCTATGGGAATTATAAGGGTAAATACTATCCCAGTTAACCCTCTAACTTCCATTTACCCTGCATAATCTGAATAAAATCGTCAAGCCAGAAAGCAGTATCGAAAAGCGTGATCGGATCTTGAAAGGGTTGATTTACATAATACGACGTACAGGCGCTCACACAAGTAAGGATTTTGAAGAGGATGAATTAAAAGTCTGGATCAGGTAAAACTATATTATAATTTTGTTTATACAGCATCTTTTAAAAGTATGGAGCAGTGGTGGATATGAGTCCTGATATTGGCTTACTCATATATTCATAAAGGCAGGGAAATACTAAACAATATTAAACCAAATATTATACAAATTGTAAACGAATACCCTTTGAGGATTATGACGCGTGTTGGTAGTGCATCCTGGCTATCATTAGACGATTTTATTCAGATTTGGATGAATATTTGAAAGTCAGAGGGTTAATGGATATATATGTTCGCCTTCAATTCCTAGAGAGGTATTTAAAGTTGAGTAAAATCGTCTAATGGTAGCCAGAATAAACTGTCAAAACGCGTCATAATCTTCAAAGGGATAATAGAATATATTAATAATAAACACTCGTTTATTTTCATTAATCTAACGTCCGTAGTGCAGGAATTATAATGTTAATACATGCAATAGAAAAACTAATATTATATCGTATATAAGAGCGTCCTAAGGCTCTGGAACACACACACACACACACACACACACACACACACAGGAGGCAGGTACACACAATATGACAGAATCGAGGAAGGTGATGGAATATTGGAGAGAGAGAGAGAGAGAGCGTGTGCATGTGTGTGTGTGTAATGGAGTGTAATATAACAGTCTGGAAACCCATTGTCAAGATAGATGCCTACACACATACACACCCGCATAAACAAACACATACACATACACACACTTACACACGTACGACAGCTACCACGCACATGAATACATAGCAGACTACCACACACAGCCAAAAATGTACACTCATTCACACATTATTCTCTGAGTGTCAACAATATCATATATATATACCGGTATATACAGTATATATATATATATATATATATATATATATATTGAAATGATGGGTCTGAAGACAAGCCATCCAAGAAACAGTTGCAGAATAGCCAGTCTGCAACTCCAAGACCCTATAAAGCCAAGAGAGTAACAGAAGACAAGAGAAATACAAGAGCCACCCCTGTTTTCCCATGCTCTGGCCAAAGCACAAATACCAAAGCGACCACTGTTTCCCCGTTTTCTACGACAACAGCCACAGGTATGGGAGGTCCTCCCAACTAATTAGCCACCTGCTCGGGTGACGCCCCCCCCCCCCCCCCCAGCACTAACCGCCAACCAACACAACATTTCCTCCGCTCCCGGATATGGAATACACGGGAGAAATGGTTATGCAAATAAAACATCAACGGCCTGAAGCCTACCGATATATATAGATATAGACAAGAGGACACATTGTGACAGACCGGGAGATATAAGAAACCTCTACCAAGAATAACTATTAGGCGAGCTAAAACAATGTTTGTTTAGGAATGTAGCTCATGGACGGGTCTGTACACATCCCATTTCTCCACTATTAGACTAAATAACTAGGCCTTAAGTATGTAATAAACTAACTAGCATATATGTATCCATGTAAACATCCACTATGTATACCTACGATAAGTAATGACCTCGCAACTTCATCACAACCATTTCCCCATATCCCTCTGATCTTGAAAACCTGTACACGAGAGTCAAGGAAAAAGGCACACATTATCTCAAGAAAAATGTGGGGAAGTATGCAAACTACACGAACAATACTATTCAACCCCTACCCAGGAACCGAGTAGTTAATTAACAGTGTAGCTTGTACCAGCCTGCCCCTGCCCTGCCCGGAGAGTGTGCTTACCTGAAGTGCCCCTGAAGTCATGTTCGAGCTACGCCCTACCCACCTGAAGTGCTGCTCGACGACGCCCTACACTCCGGGAGTGATGCTCGATGACGCCCTACACCCCGGAAGTGCTGCTCGACGACGCCCTACCCACCTGAAGTGCTGCTTGGGTGACGCCCTACACCCCGGAAGTGCTGCACCTCGGACCTACGACCTACGTTGGCCAGACCTGCACTCTCTTCCCCTGCCCTCCAAATGTTCCCTAAATGTTCTGTGTGTTTTCGTTGTGTTATTGTTGTCAAGGTAGAATAAGATATGTGATCCGTGTTGTGCTAATTACCTCTGAGATCTGTGCCCAAGATCCTTAATTGCGTACTGCGTTAATCCTTCTGAAACTTACATACCATCTGTGTTAAATCTGTGTATAAGTCTTAAACCTATTATTTGATTAATTGTCTACAGAACATCTTACGGGTATGTTATATAGTTGTGTTCAGTTATAAATTGTGCCACACGCTCACAGATCTTACCATATATGTATTCTGTTATGTATTTAGTGAGTTGAGGTCGAAGTGTATTTCGTGATTTGATTTCCATACCTAACTGACTTTACCTAGAACCTACGCGCATTTTTATAACGAATTTACCTTAACATCCTTAATTTTTATCCCTCTAATCATCCCTGTGAAAACCTATTTTCCCCCAGCTTCCCTGACTACATTCGATTACATAATCACCCTTGTAATTATTTTATGAATTCGTATTGACGTTAATTTGATTACTGATGTAAGTAATTCTGATTCTTCATGCTCAGGAATTCCAGCATTGCATAGATTATGTTACTCAATTCCACATCACTTACCATACACCTATAATTCTAGTGTATGTTCACAATAAGACTATGTTAATTCATTCAGTCCTCTTAAGAATACTGATATAAGTATTTCTTCAGCATAACTTCGTCGTATGCACACAAATTGTTTTGTTAATTAATATCTTTTTAATAATCCTTTTACACTTTTAATCATAAGCGTTTCCAGAGCTTTCATTGACTAACTTCATTGAGTTAATTATAATTCGCGCTCCAGTGTAATTAGATAGATTTATTCTGTAGTGCATTCAAAATTATACGCAAACTTTATATCTGAATTCCTCGGCTCGTTTCGTTATTCTTACATACGATCGTTGGCGTTAATATAAGATATTCATTAGAAATTACATAATTTAGTCTACGAACTTACTCTTTTGTGCAATTAATTAATTAACCTTCTGCCACCAATCTTAGATAAATATTATTAAAACTACATTCGTAGTTGCACTAACTATGAATTTAATTTCCACCACCGCAGTCCAGTTCATGTCCTGACCTCCCCAGCTAAGTAGAAAAGTCACTTGAGAATACCGCGGCTACCTGTGGAGTGCGCCCCTCTACCGTGTGACTCGCCCAGCCCACCTGGGTGTGTACTTTCGCTTTCAATTCACCTCGCGTCTCCCATACGGAGACTGTATTTTATTTCTTTATTTTGTTTCTCATTCACGTAAGACACTCGACTCATATCGATTGTTATTAGTAAGGGTTATTATTTCTATGTTCATGTTCCATCTTTGTTGCCATTTTATTTACTGATACCTATAACCACAATTGAAGAGCAATTGCCCCCTTTCATGATCTACCATTTATATGCCTTGTATTCCTTGCCTGATAGTTCCAATAATTATCCAGGTGAAGCTGCATTCTGAGTTTCAGGTATATATATCTTTGAATAAACTTGTGTGTAATTGTTATGTGTGTTGTCATTGAGTTCTGTATTATCCTGATTGAATACCTATTTTGTGATAGTAAGAAAGTGTTCGGTGTGACCTTGTCGGGCTATATTAAAGTCTATAAGTCCATAATTGGATTTTTGTGGAGACTATATCACGAGTTGTAAATATTACAACCCGACATCACACTGATGACAGCGGTGTCTCAATACGGCATATCAACGCGAGTGTTATTACTGTAAAACAAAAAAATCTGGTATTTAATTGGTATTTACATTATTCATCATGGCAGCCATTAGGTCTCTTGATATGCCGGCATTTAAACCCGAGGATTACGACCTCTACACGTACCTGGAAATAGTCAAACCGGTCCTAGACATTATGTTTGGGAACGAAGACTCTTCCAAGATACACACAGTTGTGGTTAAGCTTGGTAAATATGCAACAAAGGTGTCAGGATACGTGCATGACAACATGCCTGGGTTAACCTGGGCACAATTCGAGGTTTATGTCCGGACAGCCATCAATCCAGTATTAGGTCAAACGATCGCAGATAAAAAATTCCATGAGATAACATACTCCGGGGATTTGGATGGAACAGTAGAAAAGTTGAAAAGTTTCCAGATTGCTTTGACAGCCTTCCCGGACTAAACCACCGCCCAGAGGAAGAAAACCATATTCAAAGCATTGGTCAGAATATTGCCTGATCCCGTGGCTGACCATTTCTCAATCGTGAAACCCACAAATTATGACGCGGATCTGCCTGTAATCCGAAGAATAATGGCGTTACGAACATCCAGGGAACAAGCCACCACCAACAATATAGCTGTGATCAGTAAAGTCACCACCCACCCCACTTCCGGTACAGCTTCCAACAGTCGCCCTGTAGCTCCTAGGGTAGCTGACAAGGCTGAGGAGTGGGCAAGAATCTGTCCTGCAGATTGGAAACCCTGCACCGGATCTTGCATGCTGTGGTCACTCAAAAGGTCATTCAGCGAACTGACCAGGAAAAGGACCAGGACTCCAAGTTGGTGGGCACAGATCCCTTGGATTAACCCTTCTGACCAGGGGTCTCCCTCCTAAGGACAGTGTCTGGTACCTGGGCGATTTGGCCGAAAAACCTCTAGGCCTAGGCTACCGTATCTTTGTTATTTTAAATGCTAGAAATGTTCCACGCATCTCTAAACGTAGTGCGGTTTCCAATCTGTAGACTGGCGTTGAGTAGAGCTCTGTAAGTTAACTGGTTCAGTTGTGATCACGATTTCCGTGGAGCGAATTTTCCCGCGATGTTGACAATATCGGAGCATTTCAGACACTAATTTCGTCATACCATACAACAACAACATTGATCAGACGTCTCCTTCTTGTTTTCGGAGGTCCAGTGATGCAATGACCGGCTTTGTTTACATGCGTCGGACGCACAGCGTTCAGACCAAGCTGAATAGGCTTTCAAGCTTACTGCCTGTTATAAGGACACCCGGGGTCCTGCCCAACTGCCGCGGTGTCCTTATAACAGGACAGCCGAGCTGGAAGGGTTAAGCCGCGTCAGATTTCCACCATTCTTGAAGATGGAACTGCTGGGATTGGCGAAGGAGACATGGAAGGAGAACTTGACAAATATCAACCAGAAACCTTAAAACCAGAGCCACTGGATTTTTAGGCGGCCCCCCCAAACAAATCGTCGTGACCATGGCGGGGGCTCATGATAAAACACCGGATAATGGTCTGCCGGTGTACAGAAAAATCACCCTGAATGGGGTGGATGTTCGACTTCTCCTAGATACGGGGGCTTCCCGTTCTTGCCTGTTCCTTCCATTCTATCGAAAACACAAAGATGTTTTAGGACCAGTGAAGACCTCCCTCATTATCCTCGTAAGTGCGAATGACCAAGTTATTCCAAATCTTGGTCAAACTCTTCCACTATACGTGAATACCCCTCTTCCAAATCACGGAGTGAATCATTCTTTTGTGATTTATGATTCAGAATGACATTTTGCCTGCAACTAATAACTACAATTTAGGATCCACAGAACCCACCATCCCTGAGCTTTCTCTACCTGTCACTCCGTCACGCCGCCAAAGACCTCCTCTTGATGTAAACATTCTACCTCATACTCCCACACCTGTACCTCCAGCACGCCCGCCCCCTCTAGTGTACACACCTGTTCCAGCTTTGCCTACACGCACTGTTTCTGCCCCCCCACCCTTCCCTCTCAAACTTGTCAACCCTCTATGCTTGTTCCTGTCCAAGCTTCTCCATCTGTTAGTTTACCTACTTATTCAGAACCTTCCAATACTCAACCTACAACTCCTGTCATTGCTAACATTCCTACTCTAGCTTATACACCTGTACCTGCCATTACTCAACCTAGCTCATCACTTCCCAGCACGTTACCTATTCCTTTCGCTTGACACAGCCCCAATCTTACGCTGCCAAACTCAAGTCTCTAGCTCGTTCTGTATCTCGTCTTTCCCCTCGACCTGTTGCACGCCCTCTCCCACTATTAAACAAAAGAAGTCCCCTACCTTCTAGTTACTAGTAGCACACATTCTTCTTCTCTAATTCGGCCAACCCCCAACAAAGTATATAGGCCACCTCTATCATCTAGCTCAGCTTCCTTCCCCTCCCCATTATCACGTGTCTCGAAACCCTCTCTAATACCTATTCGGTCTAACCCCACATGTACAAGATCTGGTCGTCATATGATGCCCCCTCAACGGCGGGACCACCCTCAACCTACCTTGCCAGCTACACTCCGGACCACCCCGGTTAGTGCAAGGTCAACTCTACCTGGTACTACCACCCCAGCTCTCATCACTACACCTTCACCGACGACACAAGCAGACTAACTCAAACCACCTCTCATACTACAGCGCCTCCTACAGCAACCCAGCCGGCCATGAAAATTAACAGTGTCACCTTCCTCAAAAACTCTATCCCTACGGCCATAAAATCTTCAAGTCAGCTACTCAACATGGCCAGATATGCTAAGGATGACTGGCAAATTAAAATTAGCATGGACACCCTATCCAAGGCGGATGTCCCTACCACACTTTGGCTGCTCACTCTCCAAAGTTTAACACTTGTCATCAACTCACCCACCACCAGATCCTATATTATTAAATCGCAGGGTCGCGACTTTTTCTACGAGGAATGTGGTGAAATGGCGGGTCTGCAGACAAGCCATCCAAGAAACAGTTGCAGAATAGCCAGTCTGCAACTCCAAGACCCTATAAAGACAAGAGAGCAACAGGAGAAGACAAGAGAAATACAAGAACCACCCCTGTTTTCCCATGCTCTGGCCAAAGCACAGATACCAAAGCGACCCCTGTTTCCCCGTTTTCTACGACAACAGCCACAGGTATGGGAGGTCCTCCCAACTAAGTAGCCACCTGCTCGGGTGACGCCCCCCCAGGACTCACCGCCAACCAACACAACTCAGCTCCCGGATATGGAATACACGGGAGAAATGGTTATGCAAATAAAACATCAACGGCCTGAAGTCTACCGATATAAATAGATATAGACAAGAGGACACATTGTGACAGATCGGGAGATATAAGAAACCTCTACCAAGAACAACTATTAGGCGAGCTATAACAACGTTTGTTTAGGAATGTAGCTCATGGACGAGTCCGTACACTTCCCATTTCTCCACTATTAGACTTAATAACTAGGCCTTAAGTAAGTAATAAACTACCTAGCATATATGTATCCATGTAAACAGCCACTATGTATACCTACGATAAGTAATTACCTCAGAACTTCATCACAACCATTTCCCAATATCCCTCTGATCTTGAAAACCTGTACACGAGAGTCAAGGAAAAAGCCGCACATTATCTCAAGAAAATTGTAGGGAAGTAATTATTAGTGGCCCCTCCATCATTGACGATTATGCCTATTACATAAGGCTACCTCTTCAAACGCTCATAAGCGTAGTTTGAATTTACCGCCGCAGAGCTCAGAGGAACCTTCATCATAAGCACACGCAAAATCACTCATGGTTCGTCTTTTTGATTGGGTTCTCACTATGAAAAAACTTTGTAACAAATAAAAAATAAAAATAAAAAAAGAATAACTATTCATAAGCTTTCCATATTCCGTGGATGTACTTCTGTGGATTCTTGGACCAGACGCTGACTAGCGCATTGTTCCGCCTTCCTTGCTCTGCGTTCACCCCACCCGGACGTGTTCCCCACAGTGCTCCGCTTTGATTCCGCATTCTTGCGTCCCTAGTGAGTTTTTTCTCATTTGTTTACTCTGGGATGTCTTGAGTAAGGTTAGGATTAGCTTATCAGGGGTATCATGGGTGGTTTTCTCGCAGAACAAGTGTATTTTGGGTCGTTTTTGTTGGGGCGTCTATTTCGGACGGACCCTCGTGGCCGAGTTGAGGACGCTCGAAAACTGTTTTTCGTGTTTAGCCATCTTTAGTCCTAGCTTGTTAGGAGGCTTTAACTACGCGATGTCGGTCTTCTAGCTATCTTTCAGATGGCCACAGCCAAGGTGTATGGCGATACTCACAGCCCTGGCAGGGCAGAACACATCCTTTTGTGACTCAAGTAGTGGCTGACGTCCACCGGGATGCCGATGTACCATCTTCTATCCCAGATTTAACATGGCGGCATGTGGAGGTCCCGGCTTCGGCGGGATCTTCCCATGATAGGCCAGACTTAAGGGATGAAGAACAGCGTTCTCTGGTCTCAGAGATGGAAGATGAAGAGTCAGGTCACCATCTAGACGACTCTCAGGGTACTGTCGAACCTCCACGGAGTTCGTCATCTGCTAGGTATGTAGCTACAGAAGGGATTGATGGATTACTATTAAATGCACTTAATAAGTTCTTTGGCCCTACGCCGGAAACTCCTACAGTTGGTATGGGAGCTCCCGCGACGTCGACGAATGCGCGACCTCTGGCTACATCCATTGCTTTAGCTAAAATACCTAACCCTCCTCTTGTGTCAGATCCAATTTCCAATGTGCCAGGCACAGCAGCTCTCACTACTTCCAATGTGCGAGTCATATCAGACACAACTCCCCCCCCCCCCCTTTAGACAAGGCACCAGTCAAAAAAGGAGCTATGCCTCTTTTATACGGGCCTGATGAGTCATGGGTAGCAATGTTACCAACTAAGCCAGAGGCAGCACAAGCTACTATTTCGGGGGAGCTCCCTGTACCACATGAGTGGGTAATCCAAGGAAATAAGTCTAGAAAACTCAGAGCATTGGATAGTCAAGGAAATGTTTTAGATGTTCATATTCACTCCCTCCGACATATTATGTTCCAATAAGTCCGAGGAGGCGGGAGCCACGGGATCATTGCCACTGCCCCGCACTACACTCAAAACAACACTGCGGCCGTTAGAATTATCGGAGGTGAATGAGGTTGCCACCAACGGTTTTATTGTATGGTAACTTATCGGACTTACTGAGCTCATATGACGCAAAATCGCGTCATAAACTTATTGGAGAGGTATAGAGATAAGTCCATATGACGCGATCGCGTCATATTGTTTTTTGGCACTCTATGACGATCGCGTCATATATGTCTGGGGGAGTTAAGGCCATTCCAAGTTATTATAACCATGACTTTTTTGTGTATGCATCAACACCAGCCCTACCCCCTGCCTCAGCTTCAAAGCTATTTTCTGACTGGACTAAGAATGATGGCTTTAACGACATCAAGGCACTTTCTGCTTTGACGCCGGAGTTGGATATGTTTCCGATCACAGACTCAGCCTCTAATTCAGTCTTGCAGGTGGGGCAGTTGGGTACGGGACCTTGGGTGGAATGGGAAACAGAGGCTCAAAATGTTGCCACTACTTTCACTTCAACATCTTCTCACCAAATCCCTCAAGAAAACCATACTTGGTTCTCTCTTCTGGTTTTTAGTGCCGGAGGAGTCCTCTCTGCTTTGTTTGATTTCTTGGCCCTAAAATCATTGTGCGAATTAAAAGATCCTTTTAGCACGCCTTCCCCAGCTCACCTAGACCGCGAGTTTAGGTTAAGAGGAAAAGCGTTTAGACTGTTTTCGCAATATATTGTTACCCAGCAAGTAACAAAGTCTATGTTACGCTCTTCTCAGGCGATTGAAGCTGCGGAAGTCAGGAAGGCCATTGAACTTTCCCGGCGCTTGCTTCTCCAAACTTCCATTCAGTCTTTAGGAGATATTCGGACAGCCTTATTAGAGGCAGTTCGAGCAAGGCAGGATCGGAGGATGTTCTTAGTGAAGAAACTTCCTGACCGTATTGAAAGCTAAGTAGTTCTGTCTCCAGTTCTAACTCCTTCTTTGATTTCCCCAGCAGTTTGGAAGACTGTTTTCAATATGGCAAAAGCATTCAAACAAAGTCCCTCTCAACCTAAGAAGCCTACCTTCAATTTCCCTAAACCCAAACCAGTTTCGAAACCTCAAGCTAGTGGGTCTAAGCCTTTTCATCAGCCAAAGTCCCCTTCCACCCAGGGTCAGGCTCAGTTCAGGTATCAACAGGGTAAATTCTCAGGTAAAGGCCACAGGTTTCACCAACGACCAGGTCAGGGCCCGCCTCCAGCCAAACCCGGCCAGTCGTCCAAGGGTACACCACCACCAGCAATAAACTAAGGTCTCTCTCACTCCCGGGGCCAGTCAAAGGCGTGTTGGAACAGAGGGTGGTCCAGCCGGCGAACCCCAGTCTGCTAACTGGGTCATTCCGGGTGTGTCATCAAGCATGGCCATTAAGAACATGGGCGAGGACTGTGGTACGCAAAGGCATCACTTGGCAGTGGCTCCGGCCACCTCGCTTACGTCAGCCGACAAAGGCCAATCATGTTTCTTTAGAGGTGGAGTCACTAGTTCAGGAGATGATTACGAAGAGTGTCATTATCCCAGTCCCCCCGACTTACCCGGTGTTTACATCCAAACTATTTCTAGTACCAAAAAGGGACAGTATTCAGATGAGACCGGTCGTAGACCTGTCTTATTTGAATCTCCACATTCACAACGTGTCCTTCAGGATGCTGACAGTGAATCAAATCAGGTTAACACTTCCGCCGGGAGGGTGGATGTGTTCATTAGACCTGACAGACGCGTATTGGCACGTCCCGGTAAACGAGACATTTCAAAAAAATTCTGGTGTTATGAATAATGCATCAGACTTATGTCTGTCAAAGGATGCCGTTTGGATTGAACCTAGCGCCACGCATATTCACAAAATTACTCCGGCAAGCCCTGATGCCCATTCTAGAACAAGGGATCAGGATCTTGTGGTATCTGGACGACTGGCTGGTGGTGGCAGAGACAGAAGAGTTATGCAACACTCATGTCAACATTACGTTAAATCATGTCAAATCTCTAGAATTCAAGGTCAACTTAGTAAAGTCAAAACCTTGTTCCCTCACGAGTAATTCAGTGGATAGGGCTGGTCTGGGACACAGCATCTCTCACTCTGAGTCAGAGTGTGGACAATCGAAACAGATTTTGCAAAAAAATTATTATGTTTCTCCACAGTCTGACTACGACACGGAGACTCTGGGAATCTCTAGTCGGTTCTCTCAACTGGGTTCAACTAACTGTGAAGTTGGGCCGGTTGAAAGTCAAACGTTTAATCTTGGAGGGCAACAAATATTTCCCACTATTACCGGCAGGAACATTATGGCCTATCCCAACATTAATACACAGCTTACTAGCGGTCTGGGCGAAGAGGGAAATGTTGCACTCAGTCATGTCATGGACCTCTCCTCCGCCGACGGTATGGGTGGACACGGATGCGTCAGGGACGATAGGTTGGGGCTTTCAGTCAAACCTCGGGCATCAGGGTCAAGGGCTTTGGTCCCATTCAGAAACCTAGAGACCTCGCTGACTTTTGCATTGTGGACATTCAGGAGGCCAAGTGGCTAACGCCGTATGGTAGAAACGTGACAGATAAATTTATGAATCAGTACACACAATCTACCAAGAGGCAATATTAATCTCATTGGCAGTCCTTTTTTTTTTTTTTTTTTTTTTTTAGGAGACAATGAACGGAGGAAGGAAAAACACAGATAAAACAAAAAGGTCCATGTGTCTAAAGGCATCCTCCATTCATAAAATGTTTGTAACAACTGGATTTAAACATTTGTAGATTGTAAGTTTGTGGAAAGCAATTCGAGGGAAGTGAATTCCAAAGAGTAGTAGCTCTGGGGATAAATGAATTCTGATAAGCAGAAGTTCTGCATTGTGGAGGAGAAAGTGTAAATTCATGGGCGCTCTCAGCTGCCCTAGTTCTACGGGGAAAGATGTGGAGAGGCGGCACAATTGAAGCAAGTTCCTCGGAATAATTGCTGTGAAAATATCTGTAGAATAATGCAAGAGATGCAACGTTTCTTCGTATGGATAATGTAGGAAGGTCCTGTGTGATTGCAGGGTTATTGATTAATCTAATAGCTTTATTTTGAATTTTGTCCAACTGCCTCAATGCAACCACTCCACTTCCACCCCACAGAGGTGAACAGTAATCCATCTGAGAACGCACATGACTTTTATATATCACGGCCAACTGCTCGTCAGTGAAGAATTCTCGAACTCTGTACAGGAGTCCCAGTTTTTTAGAGGCATTCTTAGCTATGCTTCTAACATAATGTGTCCAGCTCAAGTTAGTAGTTAATGTTACACCGAGAATGTCAATACTAGGGGAAGTGGGAATATTTACATCATTGAAAAATATATGGGAGTCAGTGAGATTCTGTCGGTTAGAAAATTGAATGTATTTGGTTTTCTGTGCATTACAGGAAACTAGATTATTTTGTCCCCATCCATTAATTCTAGAAAGGTCCTGGTTCAGAGAAATTGCAGTGTTTATTTTTGAATTTATAAGATCGGGTTGGGTGAAAGAATTGGTAAATGTGAAGGAACTGTGGAGTGTTGAGTCATCTGCGTAGGAATGTATTGGATTATGAGTGGTAGATATGAGATCATTGATATGAATGAGGAACAGAATTGGGGCCAAAACTGATCCCTGGGGAACACCAGCATTTATTGAGTGAAATTGAGAATAAAGGCCATCTACCATTACACGTATTTTTCTGTTATGAAGATAAGAAGAAATTAGTGGAACTAATGATGCAAGGCCGTAGTGTGACATCTTCGACAATAAGGATTGATGCCAGACTCTATCAAATGCCTTTGATATATCCAGTGTTATTGTATGTGTTTCACCATGTTGGTCTGTAGCTTGGTTGATTTGATGCGTAAGAAGGCAAAGCATGTCTGCAGTTGATCGACATCGTCTAAAACCATATTGCCTATCACTGATTAATTTATTATTCTCAAGATGCTAAATTATGTGATTATTTAATATCATTTCAAAGACTTTACCAAGAGTGGACGTTATAGCTATTGGTCTGTAGTTTGATGGATCTGAAGAGGCACCTTTTTTAGGAACTGGATGGATGTTTGCTTCTTTACAGGGTACTGGGAAGCATGAGGTATGAGTACACAGACGGAAAAAAATTGCCAATACAGGAGCGAGCACCAAGGAGCAATTCTTAAGTACTATTGGAGGAATTTCATCTGGACGAGGAGCCTTTTCTACTGAGAGATTCTGCAAAATAGTTTTGACATGTCTGGTGTGGATCTTAAGTGAGGGAATTTCAGGCGAATTAAAATTAAGTACAGGGACATCTTGATTTATATCATCTAAGGTTGAGTTGGTGGAGAAAATATCCGCAAGAAGGTTAGCTTTACCTCGTGGGTCACTTACAAGATTGCCAGTCGGAGATTTTAATGGTGGAATGGATGAAGCAGTAGTGAAGTTGGATTTAAATGAGTTAAGAGTAGACCAAAATATTTTGTTATCATTTGGATTATTTAGAAGTTTATTTGCCTGCTTGTGGAGAAAGTTTGATTTAGTTAGGTTTAATACAGTTTTGGCATGATTTCTGATGTTTCTAAAGTAATTAAAGGCTTCATGAGTTTTTGATCTTGTGTATGCATTGTAGGCTATTGCTTTTTGTTCAGTTACTCTAGCACAATTATGGTCAAACCATTTAGGTGAATTAGATCTTTTACTGTACTTTTGATGAGGAATAAAAGTTTCCATTCCAATTTTTACAAAATCTTGTATGTGGCTCAAGGTGGAGTGTGCATCATTAGAAAAGAAAGAGGTCCAGGGAATATCAATAAAGAAACCTTGAAGACCCTCCCCGTCTGCCCTATCGTAATGCCATTTAGTCACCAAAACAGGTTCAGAGTGGGAAGGTGTGGTAGATGATAGACAGGTGGCCTGTATCAGACAGTGATCAGAAGATCCAAGCGGGGACCTCACTGTAACATCATAATTTTCTGAATTGGTTGTTAAAAATAAGTCCAGTAGGTGGGAATTATGATTAGGATTATCTGGTACACGGGTGGGTTGGTTGACTAGTTGAGTGAGATTAAATGAGTCTGCAAATAGCTCACATTCAAGACCAGCATCATCAGTCCTGGCTGATGAGTGAGCCATTCAACATTATGGACATTAAAATCACCCAACACAGTGATTTCAGAAGAAGCATTTAAGTTGAGGACACTGAGTTGTGAGGACAGAGAATCAAAAAGACTTTGCTCTGGAGGAGTATTTGGGGAACGGTAGATGCAACATATGTATTTAAATTTACCAGCAGAAATTAATTTGTATATAGAATAATCAAAATAGGGACAATTGAAACCAGTAACCTCCTCCAGGGCAATTTCAGATGTTGCGAAGCAACATACACCTCCTTTAGGTCTGAAATTTTTGAGCAGTTGATAACCTGGAAAATTAAATCTAGACGTGTCAGATGTGGATGTTACTTGAGTCTCTGTCAAAAAAAGGATAGTTAGAACAGAACAGACAGTACCTTCGGTGGCATTAGTTTTTAATTATTTAAACTGTTTGTTTGAACAGAAACGTCTATCTGTAGTGACTCTAAAAAAAAATCACTTAACAGCAATTAGGGTGCCATTCTTTGACCTTACAGGTCTAACCATACCACAAGCGGAAGAAACAGGTTTCATGAGAGCATGTTTCAAACTCCGCCCACCTCCCCGTCAGCTCATGCCTACCTGGTCTCTTGACAAAGCGTTATCTTTGCTTCATTCCCGTCTGTAACAGAATACGGCAGATTTTGAATTGCTATTAAAAAAGGCTGTGTTCCTAATGGCTTTGGTAACTGGTAACAGGGTGTCTGAGCTGGCGGCGATGAGCAAAACCCCTAATTGCATAAGGTTTGGTAGACTAAATTATTGCATTCATATTGCACCTTCCCCAGGGTTCATCGCCAAGAATGAACATAGTGAACATGTTTTCTCAGAGTTCACGGTACCGGCGTTGAAACGGGGTAAAGTGCACCATAATTTGTGTCCTGTACAAGCTTTAACCAAATATATGAGAGTGGCACCTCTTAACCAACAAGGTGCTTTATGGGTATCGAGTACAGGTAAAAGATTAATGAAACGTAAAATGGCTTCTCTGCTAGTAGAAGTCATTAAAGAGAGTAATCCCGGCGTAGTGGGTAGGGCCCACGATTTACGCAAATGGGCAGTATCTTTACGTTTTCTCAAAAAAAATTATGTTGAAGACATAGCTACTACTCAACTATGGGCTTCAAATCATACGTTTTTGACTCGATACCTGTCGGTAGCACTAGACAAACCATCAATGCCATGTGTAGCTTTATGGCAAAGGGTCTAGATGGGTCTCTAAGTCACTAATTGTTTAGGTTAAGAAAGAGGGGGGTGGGGGTGGGGGGGTGCAGTCAGTGAAACATAAAACACCCTAGACCCCGCCGGAGGATATGTACAGAGTATACGAGCTGTGATACAATGTATAAGTGTTGTGATTAAAATTTCTCTGTAGTAATGACTACGGGAAATGTTGTTGAGGTACAATGGATGTAGTACAACAATTGTTTCTTTAAGTGGGATACACTGTTGAAGCAATTTAATTTTAAGAGTTCTCGGTAGTTGCAACTACGAGTAGCATTTTAGTAAGTACATCTGCGATAGTACAAGAATTGATTCTATTTTTTGTGTCTAATTTTAAGGAATATACACATTAGAATAATGGGGTTTATATGTGCACATGTAAACATAAAGTTCTATTTTTCACCACTTAATTTAAGTGGGGTGCCTTTAACTTTCAGATCTGTGAACAGATTCTCATAGTTACCCTTTTTCCTCAAGCAGGCTTCTTTAAGCACGCCCCTGCTTGTACCCCTTTTTATATGTTGTATAAGTTTATACATAAATATATAATTTTTACAAAGTAAGAATGCTATGTGGTTGTTTGATTATCTGCCTATTCTATTTGCAATGGTTATGATATGATTACGAATGTCCCCCTCCAGTCTTAGATATCAGGCATAATCGTCAATGATGGAGGGGCCACTAATAAATTATAGGTTTGACTCCTGCAAGGAGATAAAGAAAACCTAATATTTAGTAGTGGCCCCGTAATCATTGACGACTGGGGCCCTCCCGACCATCCCCTTCCCATTCGTTGATGTATTAAGGATTTTGGTATACTTGATATGTCAGTGAAGGCAGGCAAAACAATGCGCTAGTCAGCGTCTGGTCCAAGATTCCACAGAAGTACATCCACGGAATATGGAAAGCTTATGAATAGTTATTCTTATTTTATTTTTATTTTTTATATGTTACGAAGTTTTTTCGTAGTGAGAACCCAATCATAAAGACGAACCATGAGTGATTTTGCGTGTGCTTATGATGAAGGTTCCTCTGAGCTCTGCGGCGGTAGATTCAAACTACGCTTATGAGCGTTTGAAGAGGTAGCCTTATGTAATAGGCATAATCGTCTGAGATTACGGGGCCACTACTAAATATTAGGTTTTCTTTATCTCCTTGCAGGAGTCAAACCTATAATGCAAACTACACGAACAATACTATTCAACCCCTACCCAGGAACCGAGTAGCTAATTAACAGTGTAGCTTGTACCAGACTGCCCCTGCCCTACCCGGAGAGTGTGCTTACCTGAAGTGCCCCTGAAGTCCTGTTCGAGCCACGCCCTACCCACCTGAAGTGCTGCTCAGGGTGACGCCCTACACCCCAGAAGTACTGCACCTCGGACCTACGACCTACGTTGGCCAGACCTGCACTCTCTTCCCCTGCCCTCTAAATATTCCCTAAGTGTTCTGTGTGTTTTTGTTGTATTATTGTTGTCAAGGTAGAGTAAGATATATCCGTGTTATGTTAATTACCTCTGAGATATGTGCCCAAGATCCTTAATTGCGTACTGCGTTAATCCTTCTGAAACTTACACCATCTGTGTTAAATCTGTGAATAAGTCTTAAATCTATTATTTGATACATTTTCTACAGAACGTCTTACGCATAAGTTATAGAGTTGTGTTCAGTTATTCATTTTGTTTGCCACACGCTCACAGATCTTACCATATATGTATTCTGTTATGTATTTTGTGAGTTGAGGTCGAAGTGTATTTCGTGATTTGATTTCCATACCTACCTGACTTTACCTAGGTCCTAGAACCTACGCCCATTTTTATAACGAATTTACCTTAAGATACTTAATTTGTATCCCTCTAATCATCCCTGTGTAAACCTATTTTCCCCCAGCTTCCCTGATTACGTTCGATTACATAATTACCCTTGTAATTATTTTATGAATTCGTATTGACGTTCATTTGATTACTGATGTAAATAATTCTGATTCTTCATGCCCAGGAATTCCAGCATTGCATAGATTCTGTTACTCAATTCCACATCACTTACCATACACCTATAATTCTAGTGTATGTTCATTATAAGACTTAATTCATTCAGACCGCTTAAGAATACTGATATAAGTATTTCTTCAGCATAACTTCGTCGTATGTGCCCAAATTATTTTGTTAATTAATATCATGTTAATTATCCTTATACGCTTTTAATCATAAGCGTTTCAAGAGCTTTCGTTGACTAACTTCATCGAGTTAATTATAATTCGTGCTCCAGTGTAATTAAATAGATTTATTCTATAGTTCATTCATAATTATACGCAAACTTTATATATGAATTCCTCGGCTCGTTTCGTTATTCTTACATACGATCGCTGACGTGAATATAAGATATTCATTAGAAATTACATAATTTAGTCTACGAACTTACTCTTCTGTGCAATTAATTAATTAACCTGCCACCAATCTTAGAGAAATATTATTAAAACTACATCCCTAGTTGCACTAACTTTGAATTAAATTTCCACCACCGCAGTCCAGTTATGTCCTGACCTCCGCAGCTAAGTAGAAAAGTCACTTGAGAATACCGCGGCTACCTGTGGAGTACGCCCCTCTACCGTGTGACTCGCCCAGCCCACCTGGGTGTGTACTTTCGCTTTCAATTCACCTCGCGTCTCCCATACGGAGACTGTATTTTATTTCTTTATTTTGTTTCTCATTCACGTAAGACACTCGACTCATATCGATTGTTATTATTAAGGGTTATTATTTCTATGTTCATGTTCCATCATTGTTGCCATTTTATTTACTGATACCTATAACCACAGTTGAAGTTGTATTATCCTGATTGAATACCTATTTTGTGCTAGTAAGAAAGTGTTCGGTGTGACCCTGTCGGGCGATATTAACGTCTATAAGTCCATAATTGGATTTTTGTGATATACATATATATATATATCGCCCACCAGTCTCCTATCTCTCCCTTGCTGGATAATATTCAGCTCTTAGTTCTTGTTTCTCTTGTTTTGGTTTGTTATTTCTCTTACTTTTGTTCTCTCTAGTGTCTTTTTTTTCTGACACCACACATACACACCTCACCGACACACACAGAGGCATTCACCTACACACAAGCCCGCTACTACACACAAGACAACCACACACAGCCACAAACATACACACATACACACCTTATTCTCTGGGTGTCAACAATATCATATATATACAGTATGTCGTCCACCAGTCTCGTATCTCCCTTGCTGGATATGATTCACCTCTTAGTCCTAGTTTCTTTTGTTTGCTTTGTTGTATCTTTCTTATTTCTGCCCTTTGCTGCTCTTGTTCGTTTGTTTTCTTGTTTGTCTCATTTATTTCCTTCTGTTGTAGTATTCTCTTTCCTTGACTCTTTTTCCCTCTTATATATTTGTTTTTTTGTTGTCTTACCTCTTTTCTCTCTTGTATATTTTATATTTCATTGCCTCTTGTTTCTCTTGCTTGTTTGTTGTCTTGTTTGTCTTACTTTTTTTCTCTCTCTTGTTGTATCTTTCTTTTTCATTGCCTCTTATTTTCTTCTGATTTGCTATTTTTGTTTGTTTTACCCTAATGTTTTGTCTCTCTAGTCAAACCATTGTTGCTGTATTTATTTGTGTTTTTATTTTGTTGTCCTTCTTCGTTTCTTATTTCAATTACTTGCCTAACATATGTGTCATTAATTGACTATAGTGTTGTCACCAACTACAGGGTTAACTATTTATTTCCAAAGATTCCAATTTATAGAGGGCATCATGTTGATAAAGAAATGTAATAGATGTCATAGCTAGAGACACAAAATCTGCACTAATCCTTTACATCAAATATAATGTTGTATACCATGAGTTAAATATGATGCACCACCCATTCCCTAACCTCTGTCTGTCTCTCTCTCTCTCTCTCTCTCTCTCTCTCTCTCTCTCTCTCAACATGTCAACTGGTACACTATAACCTCGGCGTGGGCAACCTTGATAAGAAAGTAATATCATCACAAAAAGGAGCCGAATTAATGTAATAGTAATAGAAATTTGAGGGGGTCCGAGGAATATATTTCTTAAAAGTTGAATGTGTCGTCGCAATAATTTGGAAAAGACGCTCATAAAATTGGTTTGCAAGATATATAGGTGTGCATAACGTTTCTTATATATATATACATATATATATATATATATATATAGTTAAATACTATATATATATATATATATATATATATATATATATATACCGTATATATATATACATATATATATATATATATTGTAGTGGGGAGATTTTAGGCACCAATCGATCAGGGCTAGACCCAGGTGAGGTTATAGGCATATGATAAAGAGTCGGTGGAACTCCTGTTTCATTTTCTTGGCCTCTCTTACTGATTTTCTTTATTCCTCATTTACACTGAGAGTAATCCAGCTAACTCTCACAAACACTTCCTTCTCCTATCCACTTTACTACACTAAACATGCACACCACACTTCATTCCTCTACACTAAAATTGAATTAAAATTATGAAATTTAGCCCAGCCTCGGAGTCCCCAGGGGGGGGGGGGGGGGTATAAATGCCCCCACACCCGCCCGACCTTCCCCTGACGACACCACAGCATTACCTGGACCTCGGCCTGTTACTCCTTCTATTAATTTCTGCAACATTCAATGACTTTCCTCTAATTTTCACTCTGTTGAACACCATCTCTCCTACAAACCTGATCTTCTTTTCCTCACCGAAACTCAGGTTTCTGTAGCAACTTCCAGCAGCCCCTTCTCTGTATCCTCCTACTTTCTCTTTCCTAGTTTCAAAGCCAAAGGCAGATGTTGTGCATATGTGCACAACAAACTCACTTGCTCTCGTGTTCCCGATTTCGACTCCTCTGAATTCTCAATTTTATGGCTCAAACTATCTTGTCATTCTCTTACTAAATATTTCTGTGCTGTCTATCTTTCCCCCAACTCTACCAACTAACCAAATTCTTTGACTATCTAAACTCTACAGTGGAACACATTCTATCCATTTCTCCTTTCTCAGAAATCTCCATCTTTGGAGATTTCAACGTTCACCACCGCCAAGGGCTCTCCTCTCTCACTACTGACCAAACTGGTGAACAAGCCTACGTATTTTCTATCCTAAATGACCTAGAGCAGTTAGTTCAGCAACCCACCTTATCCCGGATCGCCTCGGAGATCCGCCCAACATTCTTGACTTGTTTCTAACTTCTAACCCTTCTTCTTATGCTGTCGATCTGTTCTCTCCTTTGGGCTCCTTCGATCATAAATGTATCTCTGTCACCTGTCCTATCTCTCCAGTACAGCCACCCGATCCTCCTAGCCGGCGGCGCTTGTGGCACTTTGGCTCTGCCGACTGGGAGGCTCTCCGCCAGTACTTATTTGATTTCCCATGGAATGGTATCTGCTTCCGTGTCCGGGGACCCTCGGAGAGTGCTGAACACATTACCGAGGTAATCCTATCGGGCATGGAAGCATACATTCCATTCTCTTTCTCTCAGACTAATGCTAAAAAATCTTTGTTTACTCACGCCTGTTCCACTGCTGTCCGCGGAGGAATCATTCAAACGGTAACGTCACCTTAAAACTTAAGACTCCCATTCTTCCTATGTTTCTGCCCGGAATCAAGCCAAATCTGTTCTTCGACTTGTCAAACACTCTTTCATCAACAATAAATACACTGAACTGTCCAACTATAGCTCTTCCCAAGCTTTCTGGCATCTAGCCAAAAACCTCTCCAACAATTTTTCTTCCTTGTATTTCCCTCCCCTTTCCCACTCTGATGGCACAACCATCACTTCTTCCTCTGACAAAGCTAAACTCTTCGCTCAAACCTTTGTCAGAAACTCCACCTTGGATGATTCCGGTGTTATTCCTCCCTCTCCACCCTCCTCTCTCTTACTTATACCTAACATCCTAATCTCTTCTAAAGATGTACTTTCTACCCTCTCTGGGCTTAATACTAAGAAGGCGTACGGTCCAGATGGTGTTCCTCCTGTTGTACTAAGAAACTTTGCATCCATCTCTGTCTGTCCTCTAACGTCTTCCCTTCATGCTGGAAGTTTGCTCTCATTAAACCTGTCCCAAATAAGGGTGACCGCTCTCAACCCTCCAACTGTCGTCCAATTGCTCTCATCACTTGTATTTCTAAAGTTTTTAAAACTATTCTTGCTTCCAATTTTCTTAAGCATTTCTCTTCTCATAATCTGCTCTCAGATCGCCAGTATGGCTTCCTTAACCCTTCTTTAGCGGCCTATGCGGTTTATTTATATGTACCGCCCAGCGGGGTGTTTTTAGCCAAAATAGGGCTGTTTACGTGATCATTTTCATGCCTAAATAAGACTCAGAACGTAAAACAAGTATCTATCCCTGAAAGGGCATAAACAGAGCTTTCGAATGACACCATAACGATCCTTGTATGATGGATAGTTTTCTTGCAATAACCGTGCAACGCGAGTGCAAAAAGCATGTAATTCGGTACTTTCCCCATATAATTCAGTATGTAGCGAGTGAGAGAGGGAGGAGGGAGCTGAGATTCGTGTCAGTAGGTTCGCCGCGGTGGTCTGGAGCAGTAATACGCTCGCTAGTCTCCTGCCACCACTTGTCTCTCTCTCTCAGCAACATTACGTGCTGAAATTGCCACTCGACCTATGTCGAGCGCCGCCACATAGTCCAGCTTTATTAAAAACGAATTATGTGGTGAGCCGCTTTTTAAGGGTTAAGGATCGCTCTATTGGTGATCTTCTTTCATTTCTTACTAATTCTTGGTCATCCTAATTTCGGGACTTCGGTGAGACTTAGACTTTTTCTATTGCACTAGACATATCGAAAGCCTTCGATAGAGTCTGGCAACAAATCTTTAATTTCTAAACTACCCTCCTTCGGTTTCTATCCCTCCATCTGTGCCTTTGTCTCTAATTTCCTTTCCGGCCGTTCCATAGCTGCGGTTGTGGACGGCCATCGCTCACTTCCTCACCCTATAAACTCTGGTGTTCCTCAGGGCTCTGTCCTATCTCCTATTCACTTTCTAATTTTTATGTATGATCTTCTCAACTGTACCTCAATTCCCATCCATTCATACACAGACGACTCAACCTTACACTACTCCATTAGATCTTCAGAACGCCCCAGCCAGCAATCCCTCAACGACAGACACACGTAATGAAGCCATAGAACACTAAATTCTGATCTAACTACTATCTCAAATTGGGGGAAAGATAACCTTGTTACCTTTAATTCTTCCAAAACCCAATTTCTCATTCTATCTACCCGTCCGGAGCTACCAGCAGACTATCCCCTATTCTTCAACAATACAAATATCAATCCTTCATCTTCTCTCAATATTCTTGGTGTCTCTTTTTCTTCGGCTCTCATTTGGAAGGACCACATTACCAGTCATGCTAAGGTCAGCCTCCCAGAAACTGGGTGTGCTCAACTGCCTTAGGGGATTCTTTACCCCTGCACAGCTTCTTGCTCTGTACAGGGGCATAGTGTGCCCTTTTATTGATTATTGTTCACATGTGTGGGAAGGTTCCTCTCACACCACTCTCCTAGACAAAGTTGAAAGGAAGGCCTTTCGTATCATTAACTCCCGTCCACTCACCAACTCTCTGCAATCTCTCTCTCTCCGCCGCAATGTTGCATCTTTCTCGTTATTCTATCGCTACTATAGTAATCAGTGTTCCTCAGAGCTTTCCCAGTGTATACCACCTCCTTTACGTAGGGCACGTGGTACCCGTCTTGCAACACAATCCCACCCTACTCTGTGCAACTCTCCAACCCAATAGTGAAACGTTTCTCTCAAACTTTCTTCTATTCAGCAGCTGAGCTCTGGAACTCTCTCCCAGAATCAGTCTTTCCCTCTTCCTATGACTTAAATTTCCAGCCATTTTGGCTCGAACGTCCCTTGATTTTGGCCATGTCACTCTTTCAACTATGGGGGAGGCACTCGCTATAGGCAGTTCTGCCTTTTGCCTCCCTCACTCACATAGAAGAAAAAAAAATATATATATATACAAATATATATATATATATATTGTTCACCAGGTTGGTCAGAAGTTTGAGAGGACGGTGGTGAACGTTGAAATCTCCTAAGATGGAGATTTCTGCGAAAGGAGAGATGGACAGAACGTGTTCCACTTTAGAAGCCAGATAGTCGAAGAATCCTGGATAGTCAGTAGAATTAAAGGGAGAGATAAACAGCGCAGAAATATTTAGCCTGAGAGTGACAAGAAAGCTCCAGCCAGAGGTTGAGAACTCAGAAGAGTCAAAGTGGGAACACGAGAGAAAGCAGGATTGTTGCACACACACACACAACATCCACCCTTGGCTTGAAACTGAGGACAGAGATAGTAGGAGGACACAGAGAAGGATTTGCTGTCATTAGTCCCAGACACCTGAGCCTTGGTGAGAAAGAGAAGGTCAGGGTTGGCAGAGGAGAGGTGGTGTTCTACAGAGTGGAAGTTAGAGGAGAGGTCACGAATGTTGCAGAGGTTAAAAGTACGAGTAGAAGGTAGTGGTCCAGGGCATTTTGGGGAGTCGTTGCCAGGGGTCAGTCGGATTGGGGCATTAATATTTATGTTAGTAAATCATTTGTAATTCGCAACAGTATGCATTTTTCATGTCATCGTTTTATTTGTCTATTGTCCATTGTACACTAATTAATGAGAGGTTGTTAGTTTATTCCCTAGACCTCCATCAAACTTAAAAATACACCCCTTAGACCCCCTTTCAAGATCAATGTGTACATTTTTCGTCAGAAAAATGTCCCGGCCAAAGACCGATTCCTCTTAAATTGCAGGCTCGGTATCGTTTGCCAGGAAAAAAAATCGACACCTAAATTGCATGAAAGGTCTTAAAATTGACAGAAATGGTGCGAAAGTTCTTAAAATCACCAAAACTAATGGGGCAAACGTCTTAGAAACTCAAACCAACTGGGATTAAACATAAGGGAGAAGGGGGTCCAGATAAACCCCTAATGGGAGATGGTTCGTTTGTCTGGACCCCCTTTTCCCTCATGTTTAGCATCATTAGTTTTGAGGTTATAAGACGTTCGGCTCAATAGTTTGACGATTTGAACACCTTTCACCTCATTTCGTTGTCAATTTTAAGACCTTTCGTGCCATTTAGGTGTCGTTATTAACCTGGTGAGCGATAGCGAGCCTGTAATTTAGAGAGCAACCAGCCTTCGGCCGGGACATTTTTCTACCGAAAAATGTACACATTTATCTTGAAGGGGGAGGTGGGGTGTGTGTTTTTTTTTAAGCTTGATGGAGGTCTAGCGAGGAAATTAAAATAAATGAATATATAAATTCCTAGATTAAAAAAACAGCCCATCTCCCTTTAAATATTATCCATGTTTTATCTGCACCTTTCCTTTGTATTATCTTATCATTAATATTCAGTTTGTTTTGTTTTGCCAAACTGCATCATCATTACTGGGGATTTGTTCTCTCTCTCTCTCTCTCTCTCTCTCTCTCTCTCTCTCTCTCTCTCTCTCTCTCTCTCTCTCTCTCTCTCTCTCTCTTAAACACAGACATTTATATAAACACAATCTGCAAAGTGGATTGTGGCATAAATATAATTAAATTTTCATAATTATTATTACTATCATTTCCAGCACTTCTGGCCATTTTTTCCAGCAATTGTAATCTGGTATCTTCTGAATTCAATTTGTTTAGTATTTAATTATCTTAAAATCGCATAAAGTGAGTCTAGTTGTCAATGCCAGTGCAAAAATACCAAAATGTACTACGAGAAAAAACTTGCTCATCGGATATTGACGGAAAAAGCGCTCGTATGGCACTGCCTTTATAACCAACTTAACACTGTGTATCTTAGTGAGTCAGGGTATTGCTTCTTCATCCTATATTTCCTACTGCTACTTGAGGGGAGATGGACCGTTTTTTTGGACCCCTTTCTCCTTCGTGTTTAGCCCCAGTAATTTTGAGATTTTATGGCGTTCGACCCATTAGTTTGATGACTTTCACACCTTTCACCCCATTTCTTTATCAATATTAAAGGTGGGGGTGCAAGGGTTGAGGTAAACATGGACAAATAATCGCCAACCTGCACATAATGATCTTGCAAAATGCAATATCACTGAAATAATTATTAACAATGGTATAAAGGATTTTGTGGATCGTCTATACCGGGCCTGTGACGTCATAATGATGTCACAGTAGTATCCTTATCCTAGCCTGGATGGTGGACTTACAGTCATATGACGTCACAGGCCCGGTATAGACGTCATTTTGCAAGATAATTATGTAGGCCTACAGCTTGGCGATTATCATTCCCTATTTATCTCAACTCATGCACCCCCACCTTTAAAGACCATGCATTCCATTTACGTGTCTTTTGTTCTTGGCGAGCGATAGCGAACCTGTAATATTAAGAGGAACCGGCCTTCAGCCGGGACATTTTTCTACCGAAAAATGTACAAATTTATCTTGAAGGGGGGGGGGGGGTCTAAGGGGTGTTTTTTTAAGCTTAATAAAGGTATAGGGAGGAAACTGAAAATTATACAAATAACTGAACAACTAGACCAAACAAAAACAGACTCTATCCCCTTTAACAGATGTCACACGGTAATTTTTCTGTCAATTTCAACAATCAAATGTAGTCTGACAGCTTGAAAATATAAGTTCCATAAGAATTAAACTAGCTAGCGCGGCAGACCATTTGTTTGGTCTATTAATTAAAGTATTCATATTTTTTTTAGTTTCATTCCTAGACCTCCACCAAGCTTAGAAAAACACCCCCTAGACCCCCCTTCAAGATAAATTTGTATATTTTTCGGTAGAAAAATGTCCCGGCCGAAGGCCAGTTCCTCTTAAAATTGCAGGCTCACTATCGCTCACCAGGAAATAATCGACACCTAAATTGCACGAAAGGTCTTCAAATTGACGACGAAATGGGGCGAAAGGTGTTAAAATCGTCAATCTAATGGCCCAAACGTCTTATAATCTCAAAACTAGTGGGGCTAAACATTAGGGAAAAGGGGGTCCAGAAAAATGGTCTGCCTCCCCTTAATCTACCTTCGATTTAGTTTCCGATTCCGATGAGAAAGAGCCTCCAAATAGGACGAGAAACAACTTGCTCGTTGAAAATTGCCGGAAAATGCACTCTTGTGACACCGGCTTTAGACTTGGTGGTAGAAAATATATGACAATGTCTATTATAAATTCCTAATGTATCACTTTGCAATAATTAATAGTTCTCGGTGAAATGTTTTGAGTATTGCTATCTTTCATTGGAATTGATAATATTTGTGCATGTTTTTGTAAAAATAATAAATGTAGGCAATATAATTTTATATATTTTTTAGATTATTAGGTATATCTATCTATCTATCTATCTATCTTCATCTATCTATCTATATATCTATCTACTCTTTAATTCCTTCTTAGTCACTATGTATCTATCATGGACACTGGAAGACTAGAATTGCATGCATTATTCCAGTACTGACCAAATTAAAGCCACATAGATGTATTATTACTATTATTATTATTATCATTATTATTATTATGATTATTATTAGGGGTTCGAGCCCTGCAGGGAACCCCTATCGTAATCATTAAATCTTCTTATGCTTCCAAATTATTTTTCCACGCCGGTTTTTACACAATAACTCCGGAACTGCTTGTCGTATCGGGACCAAACTCTCACACAAGGTGCGTTTTTGTATTGGGCAACCTTTGATATGCTAGACATCCAAAATGGCTGCCAAACCGGTCCGTGGCAGCCGGTTTCCCGAAAAATTTCAGACTTAAATACCGTCTCTCCGACTCATAGGAAATTATTGGGCTTTGGTATATGGACTCCACTACTAATGTTCCACAAATGTTATATAAAAGGTTTTGCTTTGCACATGGGTTTTTCTCCATCAATCTTGAAACAAATCTCAAATTCCACTTAAAAATCCGATGATCAAAGCCATTTTTTGTAGTTGGGCGAGGCTCACAATTCCGAACTTTTTGATACCAAAAGAATAGAAATTGGTGGAATGGTTTGTCCGCATCATTGAAAACTGTCTATTCTGAAATTAGTATATACAAATAATTATCTGTACCCACACGACGTTTTCAGTCATCAGTCTCGGCTTCCCCGCATCCCCTGGTTTTGCTTAATAATTCTTAATTTCATCATTCAGATCCATTATTTTTTTGTAATTTAAGTCTCTCATATAGGTTTGAGTCCCTACGAATTCCATCACTTATTTAACTAACCTACCTATACATACCTACCCTGCCAAATAATATTGATAATGAAAATTTATTTTCTGGTGAACAGCAGATTATTGGCTAAGGTTTTTAACAATTCCTTACTTTGCCAAATGTCGAGACCAGACGATGTCGACATAAATTCTTCTTCTAGTGATTAAGGAGCCATGTAAATGAACATATAGATACTAAGTTATAACCATTAAAACTAGAGAATAAGTGAAATAATGAATGTTTAAGGGAATACAGAGAACATTGATGATAGTACGAACTAGAGAGTCCATGTGTATGTAATCCCCTCTCTACAAACCTTAAGCTATAAGCACATTAGGAACAATGAGTTCTCTCTCTCAATATGTACTACCAGAGGACCAGAGAGATTACCATTTGTATACAGACCTTACACCCTATTCAGACCTATAGGTAGTCATATGATTACCACAACCACTACATTCCAGTAGCTGACAAAGTCCCATCATGGGTCTCTTCATAATCAGGAGTCCCTGTCACAGACACACACGACACGTATTAATAGTGAGCACCAATTAAAATATAAATAAAACCGATGTTAGCTGTGGTTGGAATCATTTATTTAGGAAACATTTATTAGGAAACAGTGTTTTGAGATCATACTATGTGTGTTAAATATAAACAAAGGATTGATATACAATGCTTGTTATAACAAAACCAAGTCGGTTTTGGTAATTATTCAGTCAATTAACAAACTCTGTGAAACTATTATTTTTAAATTGTAACAATGTATAAACTTTAATTAAAATAAAAAGTAAAACAATATTATAAATAACAAAATTCATAATTGTGTTTTTATTACCGAAATATATTCTTATAAATATATAAAGATACTCCAAGTAAATTACTTCTATCATGATTCTTATGTCTCAATAAAAATAGCAATTATAACTACCTCTAGAGTAAACAACGAGACTTAACACCTTAAGAGCGGCCTATGCGGTTTATTTATATGTACCGCCCAGCGGGGTGTTTTTAGCCAAAATAGGGCTGTTTACGTGATAATTTTCATGCCTAAATAAGACCCAGAACGTAAAACAAGTATCTATCCCTGAAAGGGCATAAACAGAGCTTTCGAATGACACCATAACGATCCTTTTATGATGGCTAGTTTTCTTGCAATAACCGTGCAACGCGAGTGCAAAAAGCATGTAATTAGGCACTTTCCCCATACAATTCCTTATATAGCGAGTGAGAGAGGTAGGAGGGAGGTGAGATTCGTGTCAGTAGGTTCGCCGCGGTGGTCTGGAGCAGTCATACGCTCGCTACTCTCCTGCCACCACTTGTCTCTCTCTCTCAGCAACATTACGTGCTGAAATTGCCACTCGAGTTATGTCGAGCGCCGCCACATAGTCCAGCTTTATTTAACTCGACTTATGTGGTGAGCCGCTAATTAAGGGTTAAATATACGATAGACATGTGTATATATCAACATAGTTTAGAGTATGGGTATCAACATATAATTATAACATAGAAAAGAGATCCTTCATAATCACAGGAGCATATATAACTGTATTCTATTTGTTATTTCCTTTATAAGCCTCTTGGATATTGATAATAAAGTAATTAGCATTGAAGCTACCAACTGAGACTTATATAGAAATAAATGAAAGATAAAGGAAGGATAATTACGACAATGGTGGCAGTGATAATCCATCATTACGACAATGGTGGCGGGTGCCCAACCCCGAAAGGGGTTGAAATAGGGGAGCTATCCCCCCGCCAAAGTCGGCTTTCTAGGGCCTTTCCTAGCTGATGCTGAGAAGATTGGGTTCTAGTCATGTGGTGATGGGCTGGTCTATCAGAGTGAGAGCTGAGCAATCTCTGCCATACCCATAGCTTACTCTGACTGTTCCTTTAACTTATATATTTTCTAGATCTCAAGTGACGGCGTCTCTTCCGTGGATTGACCTCCCAATCTACCAAGATTGGAAGCCAAAGCGTCACATTTTTCCCTTGCCCCTCAACTTTCTCTTCATAATTGCTGAGGGACATAGGGCCCTGGGTGGGGCTTTGGTTTCCCGGGCGTTTCCGCACCTTCCTCAGCTCCCCGCCATGGAGTGGCTTCGGTCACCCAGGCTTTATTGTGGTCGGCGGGGAGGGTTCTGTGGGGGCACTCGCTTATGGCCTTGGAATTGCTCGGGGCCTTGTGGCTGTTCGGCCAGGCAGCTTGGGGAACAACAACAACAACAACAATGACAATGGTGGCAGCGATTAACAAGACATACGCCAATGGTGGCAGCGATAACCAATAAGTACGATAATGATAACAGCGATAATCAATAATTACGATAATGGTGGCTACGATAACCGGTAATTACGATAATAAAAATTGCGATAATGGTGGAAGCAGACACTCGTTTTATAGTAGCACCTACGATAACCGATAATAGTGACAATAGCAATAGTCGACGATGGTCGCAGCGGTAACTGATTTTTTATTTTTGCCCTGAAGACTATATATATATTTTTTTTTTTTCATTCACCCTGTCGACAATAGTGACAATGGTAAAACACACGTGAATCTTAAACTACTTTTATTTTTGCCGACTCGCCGATGGTAGCGAGCGGTTCACCACAGTGATTTTTGCGTTGCCCTGTAGTACCTCGAGACAACGGTATCTGTCTACCTGTTTATTTTCTTGCCTATCGACATAACGCCAGTGGATATTTGTTTATAGTATCAAACATACCAAGTGAATTTTTGTATATTACCAACGGCTATGGTGGGTGAAACTTTGGGTAAACAGAATTTTAGGGGAAAACTGGGAAACTAAGATCTTTTGTGCAATAATTGATGTCGGAGTTTGCAAATCTTTCTCTGTCTGATTCTTCTCTTAGTGGTGATAATAATACGGCTTCTGAAGGAAGTCTGTCCACTTCTGATTTAACTTCTAATAGTGATACTAGTGACGGTGAAGACGAAGCCATGACTGACCATGTTATTGCTCAATTAGCAGAGACCATAACAGCTGGTCTCTCGCTAGCTAATAAAAATAATTTTTCCAAACTCACGAACGTTTCTTATTTTTGTGGTGGTTCCGTGAGCCATTCTGATAAGCCAGAGGTTAAGTGTAATCCTTCTGCAAGGAACTGGATAAAGGATCTAGATTCCAAAACACCTGTCCCGTTAGAATGGAGTGTTCAGGGTAAGCTGGAAGTTGCAAGACTTTACAGCTTAGGTCCTGCAATGACTATAATTCAAACACTCCTTGATGATTTGGGCACTGTTCCTGACTATCAAACGGAATGGGATGTGTTCAGGGATACACGTTTTACTTTCTTTCCCCCTGAACGTACCTTAGATCGAGTCATGGGTGATCTAATGAAGGCAACGAAAACTGCCGATGAAACGTATCTAACTTTCTTTTCTCGTTTGAATAAGTTTGCAGCAGAGTTCTATCTATCTATCTACTGACGCCGTGATCCCCGAAGGGGTGGCTACAAATGAACCACCCCATGCACCTCTGTCCCCAGTCAGTCGACGCCCCTCCACCCAACCAGCACCACCTTCGTTCATGTACTTCCTCACTCCATCCTTCCACCTCTCATTCGGTCTACCTCTCTCTCTCTGTCCCTACACCTCGCTCTCATACACCCTCTTAGTCATTCTCTCGCTTTCCATACGTTCCATATGGCCGAACCATCTCAAGTTGTTCCTTTTCACACTTTCCAGCACATCTACCTCCACACCACACCTCCTTCTTACTTCTTCATTAGTCTGTCTATCCCTCCATGTAACTCCGCGTGCACTCCTTAAGTAATTCATTTCCACTGCTCTCACTCTTGGTCTGAGTCTCTCAACCAACGTCCATGCTTCGGTTCCGTAAGTCAGTGTCGGGATTACCACACTATCATGCAAGGACTTATTCACTTCCATACTGACCACCCTATTTCTTGTTACTGCTTTTAGCGTTCCTACAACCCTCTTCCCCTGTTGTACCCTCTCCAGCACTTCTTCATTCATAGTCCCATCTTTACTCAACACACTACCCAGATACTTAAAAGAGTTGACGATCTCCATAACCTGACCGTTCAGCTTCACCTCACACTCTGTGACTTCACCCCTTTCGAAGACCATAACCTTGCTCTTCCCTGCATTTACCTTCAAATTCCGTTTTTCGCACACTGTTCCAAACTCATTTACCAGACCCTGCAACTCCCATTCATTATCACTCATCAGAACTGTATCATCCGCAAACAGCAGTATAGGTAGCTTCCACTCAATTCCCTCCCTTTTCAGTGATACACCAACATCCACTGCTCTTGATAGTATTTCTTTCATGACTCCATCCATATATACAGTAAACAACCACGGGGACATCACACACCCCTGTTTCAAACCAACATTCAGGTCAAAGAACTCGCTCTGCTCACTCTCCACACGTACTGCCGCCTTTGCACCCTCATACATGCTCTTCACTGCTTTCAGCAACTTGCCCTCTACTCCGTATATTCTAAGTACTTTCCACAAACATTCTCTATCCACTCTGTCATAGGCCTTCTTCCAGTCCATAAAAGCAACATACACCTTTTGTTTCTTCTCCAGATACTTCTCCACAACACAATTCAGGGTAAAAATCTGATCTACACATCCTCTTCCCTTCCTAAAACCTCCCTGCTCGTCGCCTATCCATTTCTCCATTCTCACTCTCACTCTCTCAATCACTACCCTACTGTATACCTTCCCTACTACGCTTAGAAGACATATTCCTCGGTGGTTACCACACACTCCTCTTTCCTCTTTGCGCTTATATAGGGGGACTATTATGCCAGTCTTCCAGTCATCAGATGCACTCCCCTTCTCCCATGCTAGTTTGCACATTTTCCATATGCAGCAGAGTTAAAGAAATTAAATTCTGATGCACGGACAGTAAACTCATTAGTGGTGGCTAGTTTCCTCAGTAGCGCCCCCACTGCTTTCGTCATTCATATTAAGGAGTCGGATAGGTAGGCTTCACAGAAAATCTTGGGTAAGTTTTTTAGGTTTCAGGAACGAGATCCGAAATTATCAGCAGCAGAGAAAGAAGGAACTGGTGTGGGAGTTAAGCATTCGGCGTTAACCATATGTAGTTCCGAGGGTGGTCTACACACTGACGTCCGTAAGCAAACCCAACACAGACAGTATAACACACCCAGTAATGGTAGACAGGCTGTTAAAATACTTTGTAACAGGTGTGGGAGGATTGGGCATAAAGCGAATCTTTGCCGCATGCCTTCACACAAAATAGCTGGTTTTAGTAGGGGTCTGAGGAAAGGTCCTGATATCAAATGTTCCCGTTGCAAAGGCGTAGCACATTTTGCAAAAAAAAAATCTACACCTTGGGAGGCTATTGGTCAAAGGAATGGAGCAATAGCTAGTGCTAGAACTTATAGGCAGTATACAAGACAGTCCTATGTTACATCAGTGGGGTATCAATCTGACCCCTGGAATCGCCATATCGCCCGCAGGTTATGAATAGCCCGCACTATGGTGATTACAGTCTGGCACCCCCTCAGTCACAGTACTATATCCCCTACCAAGCCCCACCACACTTGGCGCGCGGTCCTAGGAATATGCCGGCGCGCTCGGAGTCAGGTTATGTAAACACTCCTTAGCATGCACATCTTTAGGGTGAATTGGAGAAAGAAAAAAAATCCAATGTAACTATCGGAGTCCTTAGCTCATCTCCAACAGTAGATTCTAAATTGATTGCCATTCAAACTAACGTAAATGGAGAGGAGATGGTAGCTATGATTGATACAGGTGCGACTACTAGTTTAATTTCTGAAGCAAAATTGAAGGAATTTTCACATCCAACTGATTTGGTAATAGATACAGCAAAGCCTTTGTATGATGTAAATGGACAGCCCCTTTCTGCAATAGGGTCTGTTAAATTGAGCGTATCTATTGGAGGTTTGGTCATACTTCAGGACTTTACAGTAGTAAAGAACATGTCTATTCTTACAACCATCAACCTAGGTACTGATTTTCTCTGTAGTAATAAAATTTCCTTATCTACAAACCCTCTATCTTTTTGTATCAATGGAGTAGAGGCTAACATTTCTCATTTGGACGAGGAAGCCATACAGTCAGTACACACCCAACCAGGTAGGCCGATTAAACCGCTTAAAGTTACTGTAAGGGAGGTGACAAAACTCTGCCCTTGGGAATATGGCTCCGTACTGCTATCATGCGAAAGAGGGAACCAGGTAGAAGAGTTTGATGACACAGTCTATGGAGTTTACACGCCATTTGAAGGGGTTACACAAGCATCTGCATTTTTTCAAGGTATCATTGCATTATTTGAGGGTACATTTGCAATGAAATTTGCCAATTTCACTCCAGACATAATATAAATTAAGCCAGGTGATTCATTAGGATATGTAGAAGTTTGTGAAAAGGTAGACTTAGATGTCTCGGACGAGATATCTCCTACACAGAGAGATAATATCAGTACTTTTACGCCTAACGAACTAAGTGAAGGCTTAGTAAAACACGTAGAGGAAAATTTTGCACATTTATCAGTGGAACAGAAAGAAGGTTTGAAAACCATGGTAAGGGAGTTCTCTGACGTATTTTCTTTGGAAAGTGATCCCCTGACAATCAGTCCGTATTTTTTTCATAATATCGAGACAGTTTCGGACCAGGTTGTTTATAGGCGTCCTTATCCTATACCTCATAAATATGTTGAGGATGTCAAGGACCAGATTCAAGCATTAATGGAACAAGGAATACTACGACCATCCCGTTCTTCTTTTAATAACCCGGTAGTCCTGGTAGTGAAGAAGGAAGGAGGATTAAGATTGTGCTTGGATTTCCGTAATTTGAACAAGCTAATTAAGGATGATAGATATCCTTTACCTAATATAGACCGTATTCTAGCTCAGCTTGGGGAAAGTAAATGTTTCACTTGTCTTGACTTACGCAGGGGATATCACCAGATTCCCTTGACGGAGGAAAGTAAGCAAAAAACTGCCTTTTCAACCCCAGATGGTCACTATGAATATAATGTGTTGCCTTTTGGATTAAAGGATGCACCCTCTAGTTTTCAAAGGATCATAAATAAGGTGCTGATGGGTTTAGTGGGAAGTAAGGCACACGTATAACTAGACGACATAGTTGTACCTGGGAGGACCTGGGAACAACATATAGACAACCTTACCACTGTCCTAGAGAGACTACGAGAGTCCTCTCTCAAGCTAAGGCTAGATAAATGTAATTTTTTCGCTGAGAAAGTACATTATCTAGGTTATGTTGTAGGGACCGACTGAATCAAGCCACAACCTGCAAAATTTCAGGCTATAAAACAGCTAACACCTCCGCAAACCATGCATGAACTACAGAGTTTCCTAGGGATGTGTAACTACTATAGGAAGTTTATCAGATCATACTCTGAAAAAGCTGCACCTCTTACGAAATTAACAGGAGGGAGAACAAATCAGAGGAAAGATAAAACCGGCATTAAATTCACGGAATGAAAAAAATAAGCTTTTAATGAGCTCAAACATATATTATCAGATGAACTGGTATTAGCGTATCCTGACTTCACCAAGCCTTTTGTTCTTACCACAGACGCGTCAGATATAGCAATAGGTGGAGTACTTCAGCAGGAAGATAATCAGAATAGGCTTAGACCTTTAACCTACTTCAGCCTTAAATTAACCCCTGCTGAACAGAGATATTCTACAGTAGAAAAGGAAGCATTAGCTATTGTCTATGGATTGAAATACAATCGTAGTTTAATACTAGGGTATCAGATAATAGTCAATACGGACCATAGACCTTTAATCTGGCTTCTAACTACATCTAGTCCTAGTGGTAGAGTGGGAAGATGGCAACTTCTAGTAATTGAGTATGATATACAGCCAACATATTTACCTGGCAAGGATAATGTTGTAGCTGATGCACTAAGTCACTTAAGAGTCGATACAGAAATAGAAGATAGAGTACTAGCAATTAAAGGTATGAGAGTTCGTGTTAGTCAACGCACAAAGCCCTCAATCGCGGCTATACAAAATGCAACCCAGTTAAACACGAGTCATACACAGGTACATGACAATAATACACCAAACAATGAGACGTTGGTAGATGACCACAGAATTGAGTGGAATTTAATTGATATTGCAAGTGAACAGAATCTTCACCCTATATATGGCAAAGTTATTTCCCTACTACAAAGTAAACCACTGGCCAGTGTCACTACCAAGGAACGTAAATGTTTAGAGTCAAATCTCAAGGCCAAACTTGAAATTTAATTCTTCAAGACGAGACAAATCTCTTATATATTCGTCCGTTTAACGGGAACGAGAAAGGCAGCTCACATAATCGAGTTATTTGTCCGGATACACACATATTCTATGTTTCTAACCCATGATCATCCAATAGCAGGACATGGTGGGGTTAGAGCAACGATGCATCGGCTTCAATCATTTTGTTATTGGCCCAGTATGCGCAAGAGTGTTACAGCATACGTTAGCGATTGTTGGAACTGTATCCTTTATAAGGCCCCAGTGGACACACAAGGTCCCTATAAAAGGTACCCAACACCCGATGCACCATTTCAAAGAGTTCATATTGACTTAATTGGGCCCCTGCCTGACTCACATGCCGATTCACCAGATGAATCACATATTTCTACAGGATATAAGTATATCATGACAATCATAGACGTCTTTACACGTTATCTTATAGCAGTGCCTTTACGTAACAAAACTGCTCAATCCACTGCTCAAGCATTTGTGGAAAAAGTCATACTAATACATGGCACCTCTAAGTGGATTGTATCAGATCAGGGAAAAGAATTCACAATAATTTTGATGAAGTTGCAACGCTCTTAAAAATGAAACATACCTGTACCACGGCTTACCGACCAAGCGCAAACGGCGTGGTTGAACAAGTAAATCAAACTGTTGAGAGGATTTTGAGGACACTCGTAGATGATAATTCAGGAATGTGGCCTTCAATGTTGCCATATGCAGTTTTTGCTTATAATTCTAGATATAATCGAGTGATCAAAGACTCACCATTTGTCTTATTGTATCATCGTGATCCACAGATGCCATATCAAACAATCTTGTCAAGTCAAACTTTCAGTTACAACCTCGAAGACTACAAGAATGAAGTAGCAATCAAGATGAACAGGACGTATGAAAGATGTAAGAAGTACCTAGAAGGGGGTCAAGAGGAAAACGAGAGAAACCAAAAGAGAAATAAAGTCAAAGCCATCAAGCCGGGAGACAGAATATTTGTCAAAGTTGTTCCACGAAAAAATGAAAGACAAAAACTACAACCGAAATACAGCGGTCTGTATAGATTAGTAGAGAAAGTAAGTGATGTAGTAATTAAATTACGTCGCATTAAAGATAATCGCGCAGTGACAATTCACACTGATCGTGTCCGAGTTGTGCCGGAAGAGGCATTGCTAGCTCGCGACAATCTGAATGTAAGAAGTGCTTATCCAATACACTCGGATATACCCAAAACTGATAGTTCTAGCAATATGAATGATCCTCACTTAATTCTCGATGACAGTGAGAGTGAGAGTGAGTGTGAGGATCATAGAGTAGGTAATAATATTGATGATGATATTGTACATAATATTCCTAGATATTCTCTACGATCCCATAGTAGAGTACAACCTTTGTCGTATGTAATGCCCCGTCCCCTTGAATATAGAAAATAGTAGTGTACAAAATAATGATGTTGTTTACCTTCAAGGTAATCCTAGGTTTCTTGGCGATCGTCTGTCCCGCAGCGGATACGGATGAATCAACTTTCCGTAATCCAATCATCTTTACTGAAGAGGCGAGATTGGTGGTTACGGGAAATACTTATGTCATTCCCTACCAAATTGACACTACAACTGTGTTACGCCCTCTACGTTTAGCTCAATTTTTTGTTCATGACATTATCCTATATTCTGAAGCTCATAGCCCCAAATTAGTGGAGGAAAATGGAAAAAGGGATAACTGGATCTAATCGATTGTAAATAAATTAAATAGGATTGAACAAGATTTTCATAATTACATACGTTATGTCATGTCTGAAAGTTCGGTAGAGAGTAGATCATCGACATCCAAGCGCAATAAACGAGGAGCAATAGATTTTGTGGGATATCTCGTTAATTATCTTTTCGGTATTGCAACACAAGATCAAATTGATGCAGTTCACGATAAATGAGGCAATTTACAAGTCCTTATAGAAGATGAACGTAAGCAATTAAATGAACATACAAGAATTTTGAACATAACTACTAGACGAATGGAATCTTTAAATTATGTACTTGATAGGCTACATAATAGCACTCGCAATATCTTAAACATTGTCACACGAGTTGGAATGAGTTACAAGAGTTGGAGGATGAATCAGATTTAATTGGTAATTTATTATCATTACAAATAGTATTGTCTGATATTTATGCTGACGTAAATAACGTTAAATTTGGATTGGATCAGATGTTAGAATCTAAAATTTCTCCATATTTAATGCCAACAGATAAATTGCTTAAAATTTTATCAGAAGCTTCATTGAATTCACCGGGATTATTGTACCCAGCAAGACCAGAATACTTAAGATTCTATAGAGATACAATAATAGTTGTTTCCAAGCCAACCATTGCTAATCACATCTTTTATTTTTATTTAATTGTACCCCTTCGTGGACAACCAGCACATACCTTTGATGTTTTTAAAATACATACTTTACCTTTTCCAGCGCCCAAGACACACTTGTACTTACAAGTTGACATTAAAAAATCAATGTTTAGCCATTTCTGAAGACCGGAACACGTATGCAATGTATAATTATTTTTCCCATTGCAAGGCACATAACGAATTTTTTATATGCCCCCCAACCGGTCCTCTTTATAGTATTCACACCCCAAATTGTGAAGTTGCTACATTTCTTAATGGAAAAGTACACCCGACACTATGTCATACTAATATAATTTCTAGTTTCACTCCTATTTTTATAAACTCAATGACGGATGGATATATTCAACTCCTATTCAAATTACTTTTACACTTGCTTGTCCATCCCCTACACTTGCAATACAAAAAGAGATAACACATAATCTGGGACTTCTCAAGCTGACTGAAGGTTGTGCAGCACATAGCCCAATTCTTCAATTACCGGCTATGGGGAAGAGACGGCGAGAAGAGACATATATACAAGCATCACCTATGCATGTGTCTCTTCATCTATCCCAGCACACCCACAACATACTGCAAGAAGTCAACAGGACCATTCTACAGCTACGAGATCTACCACCTCCAAGCATGTCTACAATGGATCTACTGCAACTAGCCGTGATCGCGAAAAGGATCGAGGTACGGTATCCTCAGCGACATCACGTCATCCGGCATACGACACTAGTACTAGCTGTTATGCTAGTACTAGTAGGAGCAGTCTACATAATTTACACCGTCGTGGTAGCCCGTACATGTCGAGCAGAGGAGATCAAGAAGCAGCAGAACTCCGAAACAACGCTGCCGTCGCCGGTGATCAACTTGAACCAGATTACAGCATCTCAACCCATCACTTCCGTTCCTGCACTGTCGCCCCTCTCACCAGACGAGGGTCCCCAACTTCCTACAACGATTGGCCAGCGCGGACGCAGGCTACATCCCCGGGGAGTCATGTCGAGACCAGATCATGTCGACATCCATTATTCTTCTAGTGATTAAGGAACCATGTAAATAAAGATATAGATACTAAGTTATAACCATTAAAACTAGAGAATAAGTGAAATAATGAATGTTTATGGGAATAGAGAGAACATTGATGATAGTACGAACTAGAGAGTCCATGTGTATGTAATCCCCTCTCTACAAACCTTAAGCTATAAGCACATTAGGAACAATGAGTTCTCTCTCTCAATATGTGCTACCAGAGGGCCAGAGAGATTACCATTTCTATACAGACCTTACATCCTATTCAGACCTATAGGTAGTCATATGATTTCTGAGATATGTTTGTCATCTCATCACGAGTCTATATTACATAGAGCATAGAAGTTCACCTAATATGGTTTTGAAAAAGTTAGTAGATTTTGTTATAAAAGGAGGATATTGAATTCAAACAGTCAGTACCAGACCAACCACCACAACCACAACCACTACATTCCAGTAGCTGACAAAGTCCCATCATGGGTCTCTTCATAATCAGGAGTCCCTGTCACAGACACACAGGACATGTATTAATAGTGAGCACAAATTAAAATATAAATAAAACTGATGTTAGCTGTGGTTGGAATCATTTATTTAGGAAACATTTATTAGGAAACAGTGTTTTGAGATCATACTATATGTGTTAATTATAAACAAAGGATTGATATCATACAATACTTGTTATAACAAAACCAAGTCGGTCTTGGTAATTATTCAGTCAATTAACAAACTCTGTGAAAGTATTATTTTGAAATTGTAACAATCTATAAACTTAAATTAAAATAAAAAGTTAAAAACATTATAAACAACAACATTCATAATTGTGTTTTTATTTCCGAAATATATTCTTATACATATATAAAGATACTCCAAGTAAATTACTTCTATCATGATTCTTATGTCTCAATAAATATAGCAATTATAACTACCTCTAGAGTAAACAACGAGACTTAAATATACGATAGACATGTGTATATATCTACATAGTTTAGAGTATGGGTATCAACATATAATTATAACATAGAAAAGAGATCCTTCATAATCACAGGAGCATATATAACTGTATTCTATTTGTTATTTCCTTTATAAGCCTCTTGGATATTGATAATAAAGTAATTAGTATTGAAGCTACCAACTGAGACTTATATAGTAATAAATGAAAGATAAAGGAAGGATAAAATACGACACAAATGCTTACTTTAACACCTTATTGGTGGGCTAGGCGGTCTAGCAGACCGTAGCGCCCAGCGTTTTTTTTTTTTACCCTAAATAGGGTTCTTTACGTGATCATATTCATGCCTAAATAAGACCCAGAGCGTAAAACAAGTATCTATTCCTGAAAGGGCATAAACAGAGCTTTCCAATGACACCCGAACCATCCTTGTACGATCGCTGGTTCTCTTGCAACACGAGTGCAAACACCCTGTAATTAAGTAATTTCCCTATATAATTCCCTGTGTAGCGAGTGTGAGAGTGGAGGAAAGGGTGGGATTCACTTCAGTTGGTCTACCGAGGTGGTGATGAGCGGTCATACAGTTGCTAGGCTCCTCACACCACTCAGCTCTCTCTCTCAGCAACATTACGTGCTGAAAATGGAGCACGACATAAGTTGTGAACCGCCACTTAGTCCAAATGTATTTCACATGACAAAGTTGCGCGCCGCCAGTTAAGGGTTAATAACAATGATCTAGACCTTCAAAGTTTTGACAACTTCCTGTGTAACTTACCCTGCCCTTCCTTCCTACCTCCCTCCTCCCTCATATATTTTACTTTAACCCGGCGAGCGTGCGCAGGATGTAGTGAACACCACACTTCTGGGCAGCAATATTAAGCTCCATTCATGCCTATAATCGTCATTTTACGATAAATATCGTTATTACTTATTCATATGCGCCTATTTTACGTTTAATATGAAGATAGTAACCTGAAACAACAATAAAACAAATTGGAATATCGTTTGGATGGTCAAAATTGCGAATGATAACCGAGCGGTTCATCCATCAATTGTGAGCCAGCTGGCCGTACGCCCTCTTTTCTCGAGGGCTGAAGCAGTACTGAGCTATTCCCTCACACTCTCCCAGTCTCTACCTTACGTAACTAACATGACCACACCATAGAACCGGCTTGGAGATGTTTACACGAAAATATACCAATGAATAAGGGAAGAACAGGGAAAATAGGTGATAATTGAAGGGGGGAAGGAGGGGATTTTGACAGATGTGGAGCAGTGATAGGAGGTATGGAGGGGAATTATCTCACTTAATAACCATTTAACTAATTTTAAGTGCTACTGGGGCCTTTTAAAAGTTGTTTTTATATGCCTTACCTCTTAAGAGGGTCCTCGCCCATGCCCACCAAAATCTCTTAAGAGTATTTGCCACATGTATTTGTTGATTTCATTAATTGAGTTTAGGAATAAAGTTGGTTGTTGGAAGTAACATTATAATTCATTAGTGTGAGTGCGTGTATGTGCGAGTTTGTGTGTGTGTGTGTGCTGTACATGTGTGCCTTAGTAGGATATCTGTGTGTTTTCATATGTGTGAGTGTATGTACGTTCAAGTGTGTGTGTGTGTGTGTGTGCTGTACATGTGTGCCTTAGTAGGATATCTGTGTGTTTTCATGTGTGTGAGTGTGTGTACGTGCAAGTGTGTGTGTGTGTGTGTGTGCATAATATGTCTCGGTATAAATGCAAGTGTGTATGTGGATAGGATTTATTACTCTCTCTCTCTCTCTCTCTCTCTCTCTCTCTCTCTCTCTCTCTCTCTCTCTCTCTCTCTCTCTCTCTCTCTCTCTCTAGTCACGTCTTCCAGAGTGCCATTTATTTTTACATTTTATTCGTATTTTTTAAGGGGTGTCACGCAACCTACTGACAACCATGACAAAATAACCAGGGTATATATATATATATATATATATATATATAGGGTGATTCAGGATTGCATGCATTAAATGGGAGGACGATCTCCTTGGATAATTTTAAACAACATTGTATCTATGACATAGCGTCGAATTATACATAGTTTGGCTGTTACAGTACATTTACAATGTTGTATTAATGAGGGTGGAAAGTGTAGGGAATCCCGCGTAGATTTCCGAGGATATATTTCTCACGTATTGAGTACAGGAGTACAGTGTGTTGCAGGCACATGGGGGCCAAATTGATGTTTTGTTTTAGCCTATATCAAAGAGGAACACACTGTCGAGATCTGTGAATGAATTTGTAAAAAAATCTATGTGGGTTTCCCTTCACTTTCCACCCTCATTAATACAATATCGTAAATGTACTGTAACAGCCAAACTATGTATAATTCGACATTTATCCTAGACAAAATGTTGTTTAAAATTATACAAGGAGGTCGTCCTCCAATTTAATGCATGCAATCCTGAATCACCCTGTATATATATATTATTATTATTATTTTTTTATTTTTTTTTTTTTTTACATACAGTTTATGTACTTTTATGGCTACCTAGACCTCCATCAACCTTAAACAAAGAACACTTAAGACATCTCTTTGAAATAGATATGCATATTTTAGCCTGGTTCCTCCTAAATTGCAGGCTCGCTATCGCTCGCCAGGAAAAATTGGCACCTTTAATCGCCAAACTAATGGGGTGAAAGTCATAACATCTCAAAACCACAGTAGACCCCATCTTCCCGGTCCCCTCATAATTTAAGTCATATTTAGGGCCATTGTCACGGGCATTAGGGTGAGGACAATGAGGAGTATATAAACAATATTATCTAACCTCCTACTGTAGGGATGGTCAGTTGAGGGGGAGGAGGAGGTTGAGGAGGAGGGGGTAGTAGTGGAGGGGTGGATAACACAGAAAAGGGAAGGGGAAACTAGAGATGAAGGTAGAACAAGAAGGTTGGCTAGAGAGAGAGAGAGTAAAAATAAAATAGGAGTCTTTTATTTGGTGACAGTATATTGACAACTAAAGTGACCCTTGCTGACCCATGTTCTCTATCTAGCCTAACCCCTTCCATTACTTATGGTTCATGGTTTGGTCGATGTTTTCATTTATGTATAATTATATTAGTTTCCTCCCTCCATTACACTTAAAATAACAGCCCCAGCATCCCCCTTCAAGATATATTTGTACATTTGTTTGTAGAAAATGGCCTGGTCGAAGGCCTGTTCCTCCTAAATTACAGGCTCGGTATCGCTCGCCCGGAAAAAATCGACACCTAAATGACACGAAAAGTCGTACAATTGACACAGAAAAGAGGCAAAAAGTCTTAAAATCGCCAAACTATTGGGCCGAACGATTAAAAACCTGAAAACTAATGGGGCTTAGCATGAGAGAGAAGAGGGACCAGAACAAACAGACCATCTCCCCTTAACTTATACTTTGATCACCACAGAAGACTTTTTTAAACTATCACTTGTTTCTGCTATTTTAGTTAGGTACGTATTAAGGGGGGATGGTTCACTTTTTGGGCGATTTTTGCATGTATTCATTATTTTTCCAGTTTCCTCCCTAGACCTCCATCAAATTAAAAAAACACATCCCTTAGATCCCCATTCTAGATAAATTTGTAAATTTTTCGGTAGAAAAATGTCCCGACCGAAGATCGGTTCTTCCAACATTACAGGCTCACTATCGTTCGCCAGGGAATAAAATCGACACCTAAATAGCACGAAAGGTCTAAATATTGACGAAGAAATGGGGCGAAAGGTCTTAAAATCGACTTACTAATGGAGCAAACATCTTAACATCTGAAAACTAATGGGGCTAAACATAAGGGAGAAAGTGGTCTAGAAAACCTGCCCATCCCCCCTTAAAGTTTTCTAATACCGGTCGCTAATAGCGAACTTAGTCACCTAAGATATAGTCCGTTCATTAAAGGTAGGCCATAAATCGTGACTCATAACCTCTTTAACTCAATATGGGCTAGAGCAAATGTGCTGTAAATTTCCACATCTCCTCCCTAGCTGACTCTTCCCAAATGGTAGTTATATTAGCTGGATTACTCTGGTCGTTTATGAGTTATAGAGGGTAGTGATCAAGAGTTTTGACCTACTTATAGTGAATTGACTATAGTTTTACTACATCCAATGGTGCTTGCGATAACAACTCAGGAAATATTGCCCCAAAACATTGTCCCTCCTCCTCCTCATTCAATCTACTACCTTCAACCTCCTCCTCCTAACCAACAACTGAACCTCGAGTCCTCCCTTTTCTCTCCACCTACTCCCATCAACGTTCTCCACTCAACAACCTCTCATTTTCTTTCCTCCTTTCCATATAACTCGTATCAACCTAATTCAGTCAACCAGCTTCTCAACCTCCTCTGCTCCTCTTCCCAACCTCCACTCTTCCAATTTCCTCATAAAAATTACCCTGGCTCCCATCGGCTTGGAACGTGATATACAGTATGTCTCTGATTAAAATTGTAAAAAACCCGCGGCCATTCAGGAGTATATAATGAGATTCTGGTCAGGTACAGAGACTATCAAATGTTATGAGTCAGCTTCATAATTTTTACTGTATCTTCCATTGGAGTAATCATTGTTGCAGTTAAATTTGCCATTTGTCTTCTTCATACACGTGGGCAAATATATATCTGCATATACTAACAGAAAAAAGAAACAAAAATCAACACCTGAATAAGGCTAAAAATCAAACTAATAGGGGGACAGTATAGTATTGTTTAAATATAGTTTATATAATATGTATGTATATCAATATATATAAATATAAATATATATATATATATATATATATATATATATATGTATATATAATATGTATATATATATATATATATATATATATATATATATATATATATATATATATATATATATATATATATATAAATATATATATATATATATACAGTATATATATATATATATATTATATAATACTGTAGATATCCATTCCCGTACTGTTCAAGTGATAGGTTTATTATGGTGTGAGGACTCTCTGTGGTTTTGTTTTGTTAATCGTGGGTGGTGTATCTGATATTTAATAATTTGCCTTCTGTGCCATTTAGGTGTCCTTTTTTATTGTAATTTAGGAGGAATTCACCTACGGCCGGTATATTTTTCTACCGAAAAATGTACAAATTTATCTCGAAGGGGGATTATGGGAGTGTAGTTTTGTTTTAAGCTTGATAGAGGTCTAGGGAGCAAACAAATAACACATAAATACGAGAATGATTTAGTGTTTTTCACATTCAATTAGTTGTTTTGTTTTTACTAGTTCATTTTGTTTTCCATTTACGCTAACACACTGTTCTAGTTTCTGCTGTATTTAATTACGTTGTTTATATACTGTATATATATTTGTTTAATAGCAGCGCTGGCTTTCTCTGCACCTTTATATTGATATATCATTCAATATTGTATTTTAACTTGCAATTTTTAACCTCTTCTGTTCGTGATATTTGTTCTCCATTTCATCTTTGTGTAGCCATTCTGACGTTTATCTTACTATTGTTAATTTCGTTTGGTTTCTATAGAGATTGCCGTGTAAGCTATAGTGGCACATTATATATATTACGTGCTCTAATGTAAAACAATACAAAGGAACACAATAAAATAAAAGATCAATAAATAGAAAGAAAAATAAATTGGGTACGAATCCAACTGTTAAGTATGGAGACTAAAATGTAATAGTCACTTACACATTTCCAGACTGTAAGTAAATCCACTCACTATCATATAATGAGATATTAACAGAATATATAACCAACATATCGGTACTTTTTACTCATACCCGGACACACGCGCTCTCTCTCTCTCTCTCTCTCTCACACACACACACATGTGTACAGACACGTGAACACCACCAATACGTGTTCACCCCAGGAATAAGACCTCTTGGTGGTGGAACGATGAGGTAGAACATGCTGTGAAAGAGAAAAGGAGATGCTTCAAAACATGGAAGAAAGGAGGCAGCAGGGAGGAATACCAGGCAGCTAAACGAACTGCCAACAGAGTTATTTACAATGCTAAAAATCGCATTAAGGACCTGGTCCTCGAACAAGTGTGTAACACTTACAATCCCAATGGGATCTTCAACCTAGCTAGGCGAGTTAAAAATGACAGTAGGGATATTATAGGTGAACAGTGTGTTAGAGATGATAATGGGAAGATTGTGTATGCAGAAAATGAAATCAGAGAAGCATGGAAGGTACACTATGAACGATTGCTAAATGTAGAGTTTGAATGGGATAAGGAACAGCTTAGTATCGAAAAACCAATATCTGGGCCCCCTTCTTTGATAGCATCAGCTGTAGTGAGCGACGCAATCAATAAAATGAAGGACAGTAAAGCTCCAGGTTGCTCCGACATTGTCGCTGAGATGATAAAAGCCTCAGGGGAGATTGGTGTAAACTTAGTCACTGAGTTGATAAACACCATTATTAAAGATGAGAAAATCCCAGAGGATTGGCTCAAAAGTGTAATAGTAAATATATACAAAGGAAAAGGGGATGCGCTAGATAGAGGAAATTATAGGGGCCTGAAAATGCTTGACCAAATCATGAAGGTCTGTGAGAGAGTCCTTGAGGGTTTGATCAGGCAAAGCATCTCTATTGATGATATGCAGTTTGGTTTTATGCCAGGACGTGGTACAACCGATGCTATCTTCATAGTCAGGCAGATACAGGAAAGATACTTACTAAAAGGCAGGGATCTTTACTTTGTGTTTGTGGACCTGGAGAAGGCCTTTGATAGGGTACCTAGAGATGTTGTACAGTGGGCTATGAGGAAACTTGGTGTGGAAGAGTGGCTGGTGCGTGTGATAATGAAGATGTATGAGGATTCGCGAAGTTCGGTGAGGGTGAAGGGTGTACTGAGTGATGAGTTCGCAGTCCGTGTTGGAGTCCATCAGGTTTCAGTGTTAAGCCCCCTCCTCTTTATTATGGTCTTGGAGGCGCTGTCTACAATTTTTAGAGTCGGACTCCCGTTGGAACTGTTTTATGCAGACGATTTAGTCCTAATAGCTGACAGTATGCAGGATGCTGAGGCCAAATTCAGAGAGTGGAGAGAGGGCATGGCGAGCAAGGGTTTAAGAGTCAATATTAACAAAACCAAGGTTATGCATTGTAGTTTGAGACGAGGCAATGTGGAAAAGAGCAGTGCATACCCATGTGCAGTGTGTGGAAAGGGAGTGGGCGTTAACTCAATTCAATGTAGCATCTGTCGATGTTGGGTACACCATGGGAGTAAGCGCTGTAGTAGAATAAAGGGGCCCCTGCCGAAGGATAAGTCAGAAATAGAGAAATTTGAGTGCGTAGTGTGCAAGGCGAGCTTGTGTTGAGTGATGATCCTGTGGCTGTGAATTTTGGAAATGAGTCTTTGGAGCTGGTGAACAAGTTTTGTTACCTAGGAGATACCCTCTCTGCCGGTGGTGGGGCTGAGGCTGCCACTGTTGCTAGAATTAGGTGTGGCTGGGGGAAGTTCAGAGAATTGATGCCAATCCTGACCATGAAAAGAATGCCTCTCCCCCTGAAGGGAAAGGTGTATGCCTCATGTGTTAGAAGTGCAATGACGTATGCCTCAGAAACATGGGCCGTTAAAGTAGAGGATGTCAACAGAATGGAGCGTAATGAGATGAGAATGGTGAGATGGATGTGTGGGGCCAGGCTACAGGATAGAATAACAAATGTTGAGCTGAGGAGACGTTTAGGTATAAAGAGTATTAGCGAGGTGATGCGTACAAGTAGACTGGGATGGTATGGACATGTGGAGAGAATGGATGAACAAAATTGGGTGAACAAATGCAGGTCTGTGATTGTGGAGGGAGCTGCACCAAGGGGTGGACCGAGGAAGACCTGGGATCGGACTATACGCGCCGATCTCAAATCCAAGAACTTGACAAGTGAAGCAGCCTTTAACAGGGTTGCCTGGAATGCCGCCATTAGGACAAGAGACTGAAACTGCACTTATGTGTGGAACACTCAGTCTTAAAATTTTATGTATTTTATGTATAATACCAACAATAACAATATTTTCGAAGCAATACATTATACTATACATACAAAGGACCATGGAGGTGATTAATTTGTGGCCACCCCGTCGAGGATCAAAGCATCTGACAATTGATAGAAAACTTCTTATATTTTAGTAGTATTTATTACTGGTATGCCTCGTTATAAGTATTCTATTTGTTTCAGGTGAGTAAACGTTGCTTGACAGGTGGTAACTAAGGTAAAGGTGCATGTTGTTATTTATACACACACACACCCAACACAAACACACATACATGCACACACACACACCACGCACATACACACACACACACATACACACACACACACACACACACACACACACACACACACATTTATCTATCTATATATCTATCTATTTATATAATATTCCTGTCCATCTGTCTCACCCCCCCTCTCTCTCTCTCTCTCTCTCTCTCTCTCTCTCTCTCTCTCTCTCTCTCTCTCTCTCTCTCTCTCTCTCTCTCTCTATCTCTCCCTCTTTCTTTCTCTCTCTCTCTCTCTCTCTCTCTCTCTCTCTCTCTCACTCACTCACTCACTTACTCACTCACTCACCCTTATTACCAACACAAATCGTTGTCTAGCAAACCTCTGCAGGAAGGAGAACTTGGGATTCGTCGACACCTGGGACAATTTCTACTACGATGACTATTTGTTTTCGGACGATGGAGTTCATCTGAACCAGGTGGGAGCAGCACGTTTTGGGCGTCTTCTCAACGATGCGGTGAAGGATTTTCGGAGAAGAAATCGACTCAGCACAGGACAACCAGGAAGGAGGACCGAAGACAGCGAGGACGGCAACCTGCAAAAGAATTAAATACTAATCCATCAAGAACTGCGAATTTGGATAGAGCTCCACCAACATGACCCAAATTCAAAACCGCCAGGGATAACAACCGAGGACCGAGGACAGCCATGACTGTAAATGTAGATACGACCAGAACCAAAAATTCGATTAAAGAACGTTCTGTTAGTTCTAAAGCCGCAACTTTAAAGGTTTTCTATGCAAACGCTCGTAGCATACGCAATAAATTTTCAGATTTAGAGGAACTAGTGTTTACAGAAAATTATGATGTGATTGGCATAACAGAATCTTGGCTCAATGCAGAAGATAGAGACTTTTTAGAAGAGTATTCACTTCCCGGTTATGTAATGTTTGAGAACAGCCGAATAAATAAAAATGGAGGTTGCGTTTTATTTTATATCAAAGAAAGTCTTAACCCGACCCTCTTGTCAAAACCTCAAATTGTGAACGTCGACACATCTTTTGTGCTAATAAAGAATAATAAAGGTACAAAAATAATATTTGCATTAATATACAGACCTCCAGCTCAATCAGTACAAACTGACCGAGAAATTTACGAACAAAATGCAGATGTAAGTAACTCACAAGACACCGTATTTTTTGGCGACTTTAATTTACCTGTGACCAAGTGGGGCGATACTCTTACTTCACACTCCGAACATGACTTGTATGCGAACTTGCAAGAGAGTTCACTCTATCAATTTGTTCAATCGCCGACCCGTGGTAATAACGTTCTTGACCGTGTACTTGCAACAAAAGAAGAATTAATAGAGAATTTGAATGTTGGTGATGAATTCAGTAACAGCGACCATCGTACAATAATTTTCACTTTAAAGTTTACTAGTAACGAACCAAATAGCAGCATCGAAAAAGTCCCTAATTTCAAGAAAGCAAACTTTCATAAACTTGGAGCTATGTTTAAAGAAACTGACTGGAGTTTTTAATTAACCATAACCACATAAATACATCTTGGGAATTGTTCGAAACCACTTACCTAAAAGCAGTACAGGACTGCATACCATCGAAAATACGGCGCACAGGCCATAATAATAAGCCCAAATGGTGGAATAAAGATATTTCAAACTGTCTGCTTGCTAAAAAGTTGGCTAATGATAGATTAAAATCCTTACAAAATGACGAAGAACGGGTGAAATTTGTGGAGCTACGACGCAAAGCCAAAAAGTTAATTAAGCAAAGTAAAAAGACCCTGGAGTTACATGTTGCGAATCAAAGTAAAACAAACCGTAAAGAATTCTAGAGTTATATCAGAAAGAAAAACGTAGTTACTTCAACTGTTGGACCGTTAGTCGATGAAAATGGAGAATACACCAAAGACAAAGTACAAATGAGTAATGCCCTCAATACCTTCTTTGCGTCAGTTTTTACAACAGAAGACCTCAGTGATATCCCTACACCCTCGCCAATTCAGATTGATAATTCAGATGTTCTAAGCAATATCACCGTTACAGAGAGAGAAGTATTGAATTGTTTAGATAAACTCAAGGTAAATAAAACGCCTGGACCTGATACAATCTCACCTAGAGTCCTAAAGGAAGCTAAGGATGAGCTCTCTAAACCACTGACATTGCTATTCAATAAATCCTTGCAGTCTGGAACTATGCCTGATCAGTGTAAGCTAGCCAACGTAACACCGATATTCAAAAAAGGCAGCAAATCCCTACCCAGTAACTATCGTCCAATTAGCTTAACCTCAGTTGTATGTAAAATGCTAGAAACACTCATAAGAGACAGACTCGTAAATCACTTAGAGGAAAATAACATACTTAAAGATACTCATTACGGCTTTCGTAAAAAACGATCCTGTTTAACAAACTTCTTAGACTTCTTCCACGATATCCTCAACCTCTACGATGAGAGTAAAGCTGTAGATATTATATACCTTGATTTTCAAAAGGCCTTTGACAAAGTTCCCCACAAACGTTTACTGCTAAAACTAAAAGTGCATGGAATACAATTCGGTGTGTTGAAATGGATAGAAAATTGGCTCAGCGACAGAAAGCAAAGAGTAGTCATAAACGGTAAGGCATCTAAATGGACCAATGTAAGTAGCGGGGTATCCCAGGGATCTGTACTAGGACCAATTATCTTTCTAATTTACATTAACGACATAGATGAGGGTCTCACCTGTACAATCTCAAAATTTGCTGACGATACAAATATTGCAAATAGCGTACTCTCAAAAGAACAAGTTGACGATATGCAACACAATCTAGATAAATAATCATGTTGGGCCCAAATTTGGCAAATGAGTTTCAATGCGGACAAATGTAAAGTATATACTACATATCGGATACCAAAATGAGAAAGCAAACTATTTGATGAATGGCACTCAGCTTAAGAATGTAAACAGAGAAACAGATATGGGAGTAACAATATCGAGAAACCTAAAACCGAGTCAACAATGTTCAGAAGTTGTTAAGAAGGCAAACAAAATAATTGGCTTTATAGGCAGGTCATTTGAGCATAAATCCAAAGACGTTATCCTAACCCTTTACAATTCCTTAGTCCGCCCTCTTCTGGAATACAGCGTTCAATCCTGGTGCCCTTATTACCAAAAAGATATAGACAAGCTAGATCGAGTTCAACGTAGAGTTACCAAAATTATACCTAGACTAAAGAACAAACCATACGAAGAGCGTCTTAGAGAATTAAATATATTTCCTTTAACCCAGCGCAGATTAAGAGGCGACTTAATTCAAGTGTTCAAAATCATCAAAGGCATCGACAATATGAACTGTAGTAAATACTTCACTATCTACCAATCTAATTACACGCGGGGAAATGGGTGCAAAATGATTGGTAAATCTTTTAACTCACACGAAGCTAAACATTTCTTCTTCAATCGAGTTGTCAACTTATGGAATGGACTTCCCCGAGATGTTATAGACTGCAGCACCGTTGATTCATTTAAACTTCGCCTAGACAAATATCTCGCATCAAACCCACGACTGACTGTGTTTGTAAATGAATAACTCTATTTTATCCTCCCCTCAGTTACTAACCCCTCTGTCCCCTACTAACTTCCCAATCCTGCCACGGACATTAGTTCCAGGGCAGTAGTTCCCTTTCCAATGTTCCCTTACCCACTCTAAACCACTGTTTGGATACTTGATCCTCAGTGTTTTGGAGGACAAGCAGCCTAGAAGGGTCACTAGATCTGTTGTTGCTTGATTTCCTTTGTACTCCTTTGTACTCGTACCTCTTGTTAAAGGCTAACGAGACCTATTGTATGAGGGATAATACTTAATACCTAGACAGTAAACAATAGCCTCCTGTCTGATGGTAATACTGACCCCACCTATAACAATAACAACAATAATAATAACACCCACAATTACGGTTATTACAGATGCCGGACTGTAATTATACTTTGTTTTATATACTGTGTAATGTAATGTGGGAACAGTGACCATAATGTATAAATGTAATTATGTTTTTTTGTTTATATACTGTATACTGTGTTTTGTAATGTGGAACCAATGACCAGAATGTCTCACTGTAATTATATATAGTTTTTTTTTTAATATGTTATGTAATGCGGAGAGTTACAGTTATTACCTCCACCAACGATAACGGACGGTGGTCATGTTTTTGCCTCTGTTTGTCTATTTGTTTGATAATATAACAGATATCTTTATAAGTTGTTAACCGATGCACACGAACGTTGGTGGCCAGGTAATTTATACGCCAAGGATGAAGTGATTACATTAAGGGGAGATGAGGCGGTTTGCTAGACAACCTTCTCCCTCATGTTTAGCCCCATTAGTTTTCAGACTTTAAGATGTTTCCCCCATTAATTTGTTGATTTTAAGACCTTCCACCCCATTTTTTTGTCAATACTAAGACCCTCCGTGCTGTTTACGTGTCAATTTGTTTCCTGGCGAACGATAGTGAGCCTGTAATTTTTGAAAAACCAGCCCTCCCGGGACATTTTTCTACTGAAAAATGTACAAATTAATCTAGTAGGGGGATCTAATGGATGTTTTTTTAAAGTTTGATGGAGGTCTAGTGAGGAAACTAGAAAAATAATAAATGAATGAAACAATCGACCAAAAAGTGAACCATCCCCCCTTAATATGGTGATCGGTAGACCGCTTACCTCTGCCAGTGTAGGTGGAGGTATGCGCTCTACCGAGTGCCCTCTCTACAGTAGTTACAGATATTTGTACAGTTATTCAAGTTATTACAGGCTCTGAACTTTGTTGCATATTCAGTTATATACCGTTCATATTGAATAATAACAGATACATTTATTACGAGTAGTAGACTATAATGGATACTGTGAATCACATTTGCTTTTTTTTTAATTTATGTTTTATTCTTTTTAAATATATCTCGGAGTCTTACTGTTATTATAAAAATGAGACATAATGTTTTTGCTTTCATTAGTTATATAGTAATGTTTTAATAAATCCTGCGATTGATATTTGTATCAGTACTACGCTTTAATGATTTACCATGGCCAAATATATATCTACTTTAATACTAACAGAGACATATAGCGTATTGTAGATTTATAGAATATGGGAATTAATCCGAGTGCTTTGAAGGCAACTACAAATAGTAAAAAAGTAATTAACATTCAAACAAATACATACAATCAATCTCGCAATATTAATCAGAGTTCGAAATGAAAGACACGTATTGGATTTTGTGTTTAGCATCGTTCTTAACACCAATAATCCCCCAAATGAAATTAATGAAAGCATGTGATTCTCCCAGGTATTAGGATAAACATTTCTGCATATGGATTTAACATATAACTCACACAAAACACAAAGTACTAATCCTTCAGCAATATTGGTACTATACAATTATAAACATGACTAATCGTATTATATTGTTAGGGTACAAAATCGGAGTATAATTATTAATATTAAGGGGAGATGATCTGTTTATTTCTGGACACCTTTCTCCCTCATGCTTAGCCCATATTTTAGTGTTAATATTTTAAGATGTTTTCCCATTAGTTTGGCGATTTTAAGACCTTTCGTCCCATTGCTTTGTCAATATTAAGACTTTCATGCTATTTAGGATTCGATTGTTTTCCTGGCGAACTATAGTAAGCCTGTAATTTTGAAAGAACCGGCCGAATTTTCTACCGAAAAATGTACACATTAATCTAGAAGGGGGATCTAATGGATGTTTTTTTTAAGCTTGATGGAGGTCTAGGGAGGAAACTAGAATATTAATAAACAAATGACAAAATCAACCAAAACAAATTAGCCATCCCCCCTTAACTATTAGCCATCCCCCCTTAACTATTAGCCATCCCCCCTTAACTATTAGCCATCCCCCCTTAACTATTAGCCATCCCCCCTTAACTATTAGCCATCCCCCCTTAACTATTAGCCATCCCCCCTTAACTATTAGCCATCCCCCCTTAACTATTAGCCATCCCCCCTTAACTATTAGCCATCCCCCCTTAACTATTAGCCATCCCCCCTTAACTATTAGCCATCCCCCCTTAACTATTAGCCATCCCCCCTTAACTATTAGCCATCCCCCCTTAACTATTAGCCATCCCCCTTAACTATTAGCCATCCCCCCTTAACTATTAGCCATCCCCCCTTAACTATTAGCCATCCCCCCTTAACTATTAGCCATCCCCCCTTGACTATTAGCCATCCCCCTTAACTATTAGCCATCCCCCCTTAACTATTAGCCATCCCCCCTTAACTATTAGCCATCCCCCCTTAACTATTAGCCATCCCCCCTTAACTATTAGCCATCCCCCCTTAACTATTAGCCATCCCCCCTTAACTATTAGCCATCCCCCCTTAACTATTAGCCATCCCCCCTTAACTATTAGCCATCCCCCCTTAACTATTAGCCATCCCCCCTTAACTATTAGCCATCCCCCCTTAACTATTAGCCATCCCCCCTTAACTATTAGCCATCCCCCCTTAACTATTAGCCATCCCCCCTTAACTATTAGCCATCCCCCCTTAACTATTAGCCATCCCCCTTAACTATTAGCCATCCCCCCTTAACTATTAGCCATCCCCCCTTAACTATTAGCCATCCCCCCTTAACTATTAGCCATCCCCCCTTAACTATTAGCCATCCCCCCTTAACTATTAGCCATCCCCCCTTAACTATTAGCCATCCCCCCTTAACTATTAGCCATCCCCCCTTAACTATTAGCCATCCCCCCTTAACTATTAGCCATCCCCCCTTAACTATTAGCCATCCCCCCTTAACTATTAGCCATCCCCCTTAACTATTAGCCATCCCCCCTTAACTATTAGCCATCCCCCCTTAACTATTAGCCATCCCCCCTTAACTATTAGCCATCCCCCCTTAACTATTAGCCATCCCCCCTTAACTATTAGCCATCCCCCCTTAACTATTAGCCATCCCCCCTTAACTATTAGCCATCCCCCCTTAACTATTAGCCATCCCCCCTTAACTATTAGCCATCCCCCCTTAACTATTAGCCATCCACCCTTAACTATTAGCCATCCCCCCTTAACTATTAGCCATCCCCCCTTAACTATTAGCCATCCCCCCCTTAACTATTAGCCATCCCCCCTTAACTATTAGCCATCCCCCCTTAACTATTAGCCATCCCCCCTTAACTATTAGCCATCCCCCCTTAACTATTAGCCATCCCCCCTTAACTATTAGCCATCCCCCCTTAACTATTAGCCATCCCCCCTTAACTATTAGCCATCCCCCCTTAACTATTAGCCATCCCCCCTTAACTATTAGCCATCCCCCCTTAACTATTAGCCATCCCCCCTTAACTATTAGCCATCCCCCCTTAACTATTAGCCATCCCTCCTTAACTATTAGCCATCCCCCCTTAACTATTAGCCATCCCCCCTTAACTATTAGCCATCCCCCCTTAACTATTAGCCATCCCCCCTTAACTATTAGCCATCCCCCCTTAACTATTAGCCATCCCCCCTTAACTATTAGCCATCCCCCCTTAACTATTAGCCATCCCCCCTTAACTATTAGCCATCCCCCCTTAACTATTAGCCATCCCCCCTTAACTATTAGCCATCCCCCCTTAACTATTAGCCATCCCCCCTTAACTATTAGCCATCCCCCCTTAACTATTAGCCATCCCCCCTTAACTATTAGCCATCCCCCCTTAACTATTAGCCATCCCCCCTTAACTATTAGCCATCCCCCCTTAACTATCAGCGATCCCCCCTTAACTATTAGCCATCCCCCCTTAACTATTAGACATCCCCCCTTAACTATTAGCCATCCCCCCGTAACTATTAGCCATCCCCCCTTAACTATTAGCCATCCCCCTTAACTTTTAGCCATCCCCCCTTAACTATTAGCCATCCCCCCTTAACTATTAGCCATCCCCCCTTAACTATTAGCCATCCCCCCTTAACTATTAGCCATCCCCCCTTAACTATTAGCCATCCCCCCTTAACTATTAGCCATCCCCCCTTAACTATTAGCCATCCCCCCTTAACTATTAGCCATCCCCCCTTAACTATTAGCCAGCCATCCCCCCTTAACTATTAGCCATCCCCCCTTAACTATTAGCCATCCCCCCTTAACTATTAGCCATCCCCCCTTAACTATTAGCCATCCCCCTTAACTATTTACAGTAACGGTACTTAAGGGGAGGCAGACCGTTTTTCTGAACCCCCTTTTTCCTAATGTTAAGCCCCACTAGTTTTGAGATTATAAGACGTTAGGCCCATTTGTTTGGCGATGTTAACACCTTTCGCCCCATTTTGTTGTCAATTTTAAGACCTTTCAAGCCATTTAGGTGTCTATTTTGGCCTGGCGAGTGATAGCGAGCCTGCAATTTTAAGAGGAACCGGCCTTCGGCCGGTACACTTTTCTACCGAAAAATTTACGAATTTATCTTGAAACGGGGTGTTTTTCTAAGCTTGATGGAGGTCTATGGAGGAAACTAAAAGAAAACAATATATGAATAAATGAATTAATAGACCAAACAAACGGTCAGCCTCCCCTTAAAGTTCAAATGGCGATGTAATTGATTAATGCTTTCATTTACAGCCATTACAAGCTCTGGAATTATGATCGAGGTAAATCTGTGCTCTCTCTCTCTCTCTCTCTCTCTCTCTCTCTCTCTCTCTCTCTCTCTCTCTCTCTCTCTCTCTCTCTCTCTCTCTGTGCAAATGAATGCGCTTTTAATGTGTTTCTATAATTACATGCACCCTATTCTTACAACAAGTTTACATATACCGGTATATCCCCCCCCCCCCCCCCCGCACACACACATATCTACATACACTAACGTTCGTACAAATATATTCAGTAGCTTAATGATAACATATGATTATGAACATTGTGTTAGTATATATATATATATATATAGATAGATAGATAGATACATCGAGGGAGAGAGAAAAAGAGAACAAAATAATATATTACCTTAATCTGGTGTAGGAACGTTTTTACTGTACACTACTGTATATATCCGTGTGTGTATTTACTGTATACTACTGTATATATCTGTGTGTGTTTGTACTGTACACTACTGTATATATCCGTGTGTGTATTTACTGTATACTACTGTATATATCTGTGTGTGTTTTTACTGTATACTACTGTATATATCCGTGTGTGTATTTACTGTATACTACTGTATATATCTGTGTGTGTTTTTACTGTATACTACTGTATATATCCGTGTGTGTATTTACTGTTACTACTGTATATCTGTGTGTGTTTTTACTGTATACTACTGTATATATCCGTGTGTGTATTTACTGTATACTACTGTATATATCTGTGTGTGTTTTTACTGTATACTACTGTATATATCCGTGTGTGTATTTACTGTATACTACTGTATATATCTGTGTGTTTTTTTACTGTATACTACTGTATATATCCGTGTGTGTATTTACTGTATACTACTGTATATATCCGTGTGTGTATTTACGAGTCTAACTTTCTGCAGCTGATCAAATATGGAAATGAGGCTTCACAAACGGTACTGCAAAATATGTGTGAGTGTGTACTTGTGTGTGTATTTATGTGTGAGTGTGTATGGTTGTGTATTTATGTGTGAGTGTGTATGTTTATGTGTATTTATGAGTGAGTGTGTACGTTTATGTGTATTTATGAGTGAGTTTGTACGTTTATGTGTATTTATGAGTGAGTGTGTACGTTTATGTGTATTTATGAGCGAGTGTGTACGTTTTATGTGTTTTTATGTGTGAGTGTGTACGTTTATGTGTATTAATGAGTGAGTGTGTATGTTTGTGTATTTATGCATGAGTGTGTACGTTTATGTGTATTTATGAGTGAGTGTGTACGTTTATGTGTGAGTGTACGTTTATGTGTATTTCTGTGTGAGTGTGTATGTTTCTGTGTGAGTGTGTATGTTTCTGTGTGAGTGTGTATGTTTCTGTGTGAGTGTGTATGTTTCTGTGTATGTTTCTGTGTGTATGTTTGTGTGTATTTATGTGTGAGTGTGTATGTTTGTGTGTATTTATGTGTGAGTGTGTATGTTTGTGTGTATTTCTGTATGAGTGTGTATGTGTGTGTGTATTTCTCTGTGAGTGTGTATGTTTGTGTGTATTTCTGTGTGCGTGTGTATGTTTGTGTGTATTTCTGTGTGAGTGTGTATGTTTCTGTATATTTCTGTGTGAGCGTAGGGTGCGTGTGTACTTGTGTGTGTTTGCTTGGATACTTAGTTGTCCTTGTGTCTGATTCCCATTAAAATGTATTCCTGTAAGTTTTCTTAAATGTTTGTGCATTGGGATCATGCTTTAGTGTATTATGTGTAGGTAATGTATTTTCCGATATAACAATATATATACAGTATATGGTGGAGTGGTCTTGCCACTGGACTTGTAATCCAATGGACTCGGGTTCGAATCTCGATATGTCAATGAGAAGATATTATTGGGATGGAATTTATGCTGTACCTAGTATCAGTGTATTACCACAAAGCCCACCTAAACGCCAAATAAATACCCTCATTAGTCCCTGATTAAATAGCACTGTATGAATATTCCCATATTCAAAATATGCTACAAGGGAGCAATGCCTAGTGAGTTAATCGCTCAATAGGTGGCATTCTAGGAGTGAGGGTACGAGTATATGGGGTGATACAGTGAAGCGCCGAGATGAATCAGCTTCAGAGATGGGGCTGTTTCGAGCCGTGAATAGGTACTTCACATGTCTCACTCCCTAGACTTGAACGAGACCTTACATGCTTCACCGTGTTGAGCGGTAGAATATACAGGCTCTCAGCCTATGCCTGAGAGGGATTAGTTGGAGAAAAAATAAAATAAAATATATATATATATATATATATATATAAGGTATATATATTCTGACATACGGAGCCCTGTATGTTAATTTAAGAGTTAGAATTAGAGTTGAAGGAGTGTCAAACTACCCAAGCGGCGAAGCAGACTAGCGAGCGAACTAGCGAGTGGGAAACCAGCTCGCCCGCATACCAGCAAACAAGCCTTCACACCTGCGTGCGTCATAGGGGACCCTGCAAACTACTTCGATGACCCGACGCTATGATGTATGATCGACGCCAGGAGCCCCGATTGGACCAGTCACCTGTTATGCAACTCGAGGAGCTATGATAGGAGCGCGCACCATCACTCGCCTCCTGATTCGTTCCGACACCATCATTGTTTAGTATATAAGACCCGAGTAGTGGGCATTCAAATCAGTCTCATTTGGAGTTGGGGAAGGTGAACTTGCAGCTGGAGGAAGACGGGGTGAAGTATTATAATGGGTTTGTGACTGTCAGTCAGATTATACAGGGTGTTTCATAAATACCTTTCATAAATTTCAGAATGAATAGACCTAGCAATAATAAATATACTTTACGATGTGACGGTTTTGGAAATTTCTCATATTTACCGGGATATTACACATTTAAGTTTAAATAGGAAAGTCTAGGGGATGAACACAATCAGTAGATTACCATCACCTCAATTACTTTATTTTGTCATAAATGTTTGAACATCATTGTATTTTACAGTATTTACAATAGGTGCTCGATCAATTTGCTTCATGGGTTCGAATACTGTATGAATGAAGCTTCACAAATTGAAGGTAATGTGAGAAGTTGAGAGAAAGAAGGATGTACTGGCAGTCTTAAGTAAGTACCAGACATGGAGCCATACACCTCTGCTGAGTACACAGACATGTTACTTACTTTAGGTGCAGCTGGAGGAAATGCAGCTGAAACAGTAAGGATGTACGGTGAACAATATCCCAACCAGAGGCAACCATCTCGGCCTACTTTCCTCAGCGTAGAAAGACGACTACGGGAATATGGCTCACTGAATCCACGTGTAGTAGACAGAGGAAGGCCTCATGATGAGCAACTACTCGATGCAGAAGAGTATGCCTTGATGCCATCGCAGATGATCCATCTACAAGCACACGTCGACTTGGTGCACGATTTGGTGTGGCTCATGCATCAGTATGGAGGATTGTAAACAGACATGGTCTGTACCCATATCATCACCAGCTCATCCATGCTCTGACTGAACGTGATTATCACCAACGAGTGGATTTCTGTCGGTGGCTCCTTACTCAAGAGAGGGAGAACAACGGTTTTATTGCAGAGGTTTTGTTTAGTGATGAGGCAAATTTCACAAGAAATGGCATGTTGAACCTACATAATACACATACATGGGGAGCAGAAAATCCACATGCAACAATAACGAGGGGACATTAGGAACGCTTTTCGATTAATGTTTGGGTCGGTATTCTTGGTGACCATCTAATCGGACCTGTTATGTTACCACAACGACTTACAGGCAATGTGTACACCAGATTTCTTCAGGATGACTTACCCATACTACTTGAAGATGTGCCTCTCAGAACACGTAGACAAATGTGGTTCATGCAGGATGGGGCTCCAGCTCACTTTGCACGAGGTACGAGGGATTTCCTTAATGTTATGTACCCTGATAAGTAGATAGGCCGTGGTGGTCCCATCGCCTGGCCACCTAGATCACCGGACCTAACTCCACTTGACTTTTATCTTTGGGGACACTTGAAGTGCAGGGTGTATGCTACACAAATCAACACCTGTCAGCAACTGTGGCAACGAGTTCAAGAGGCATGCAGAGAAGTAAGAAACACACCAGGGATATTTGAAAGAGTGCGACAGTCTCTTATGCGCCGAGCCCAAGCCTGTATCAACGAGGGTGGGAGAAACTTCGAGCAACTATTGTAAATACTGTAAAATACATTGATGTTAAAACATTTATGACAAAATAAAGTAATTGAGGTGATGGTAATCTACTGATCGTTTTCATCCCCTAGACTTTCTTATTAAAACAAAAATGTGTAATATCCCGGTAAATATGAGAAATTTCCAAAACCGTCACATAGTAAAGTATATTTATTATTGCTAGGTCTATTCATTCTGAAATTTATGAAAGGTATTTATGAAACACCCTGTATAAGTGTGTGTTAAGTGTGTTCGGTGTAAACACTTACGTTATGTTGGTTAGTGAGATATGTGATTGCGAATTAACGTTAACGCTATTGTTATGTACTTAACTATTTTAGTTGACTAACTTGTGGACTAAAGCAACTCTTTAAGTAATTGGGTTATGATGAAAGTAGTACTATTGTTTTATATTAATACTTACGAGTTCTTTAATTTTCTTTTAATTAAGCTTACGTTGCTTAACGGTGCTTAGTACGGTGATGCTATTGTCACATAATAGTAATATCGCCTTAGACTAACATGGCTGTGTTAATATTACTTCTAGTGATTTCCTAAGCTGAAGAAAATTCTTTTAGCTTCAAAATATTATTTTTGCTTTTCATATTATTTGAGTGAGACCTGAATCGAATCTATGAAGCGATCCTGTAACTTAATTTACTCATTATCATACCTCAATGTTACGTGGTTAAGAAATATATTTAACTAATTATTAAATATATATCTAACTTTTTATGTGACTTTGATATTAATCCTGATGATAATAATAATATAATACTGTTAACGTAAGACAAGAACCAAGAATAATTACATTAAATATAAATAAAAGGACATATAAGAAAACTATCTATTAATTTCAAAAAGGGTAAGAGACAGAAATATTCTTACTTTAATATTTATCTATCAAGACTTTTTATAGAATTAATAGTCCTTTAGATATAACTTCTTCGGTTCATAACCATAGCCTACTAAGCTTCGGTTAAATAATAATTCTTTATAAATACTACATGACTTTAATTAGTTTCAGTATTTTTCATAATTAAAGAGTATCAGTCAATAAAGGATACCAAGTCCTAAGATCCAAAAGGAAAGGAAGCAACAACAGGAAATAATTTTATTATATTTTACTTTTGTTTTGCCTCAGCTGACTGATACCTTAACATATATCTCTGTGCTATCTAGATTCAAGTTAACCACTTGAGGATCAAGATACGTAACAATATATATATATATATATATATACTGTATATATATATATATATATATATATATATATATATATATAATATATATACATACAGTATATATGCTATACCGGTATGTGAAAGTATATAATTTATCTCCTCACATTATCATAATTATGATCTTTCTTCCTCCTCCTCTTCCCTCTTTAACTTGCATTGGCTATCACTTCATGTCCACTGGCTTCCTATCTCCCTTTAACTCTCTCTCTCTCTCTCTCTCTCTCTCTCTCTCTCTCTCTCTCTCTCTCTCTCTCTCTCTCTCTCTCTCTCTCTCTCTCTCTCTCTCTCTCCCTCAGCTTAAGAATGTAAACAGAGAAACCGTTCTGGGAGTAACGATATCGAGTAACCTAAAACCGAGTCAACAATGTTCAGAAGTTGTTAAGAAGGCAAACAAAATAATTGGCTTCATAGGCAGGTCATTTGAGCATAAATCCAAAGAAGTTATCCTACCCTTTACAATTCCTTAGTCCGCCCTCTTCTGGAATACTGCGTTCAATCCTGGTGCCCTTATTACCAAAAAGATATAAACAAGCTAGAACGAGTTCAACGTAGAGTTACCAAAATGATACCTAGCCTAAAGAACAAACCATACGAAGAGCGTCTTAGAGAATTAAATCTATTTCCTTTAACCCAGCACAGATTAAGAGGTGACTTAATTCAAGTGTTCAAAATCATCAAAGGCATCGACAATATGAACTGTAATAAGTACTTCACTATCGACCAATCTAATTACACGCGGGGAAACGGTTGCAAAATTATTGGAAAATCTTTTAACTCGCACGAATCTAAGAATTTCTTCTTCAATCGAGTTGTCAACTTGTGGAATGGGCTTCCCGAAACGTTATAGACTGCATCACCGTTGATTCATTTAAACTCCGCCTAGACAAATATCTCTCATCAAACCCGCGACTGACTGCGTTTGTAAATGAAAAACTTTATTTTATCCCCCCCTCAGTTACTAACCCATCTGTCCTCTACTAACTTCCTAATCCTGCCACGGACATTAGTTCCAGGGCAGTAATTCCCTTTCCAATGTTCCCTTACCCACTCTAAACCACTGTTTGGACACTTGATCCTCAGTGTTTTGGAGGACAAGCAACCTAGAAGGGTCACTAGATCTGTTGTTGCTTGATTTCCTTTGTACTCCTTCCTTTGTACTCTCTCAGTGCCCCAGGGAACCACAATAAATGACCATCGTGATTACTGAATATATTGCCAATATGTCGGTCGGCAGTGAGACAGAGAGTGGGGTAGGCAGGTCGACAGTCAAGCAGGGAGGCAGGGAGAGTGGGGTAGACAGAGATTTAGGTAGGCAGAGAAAGTAAGTAGGGAGTAGGCAGGAATAAATTGTAGAGTGTCATGCAGAGAGAGTGGGGTACGCAGTGTGAGAGTCAGGAAAATAGAGTGTGGTAGGCAGGGTAAGTAGGCAGGAATATACAGTAGAGAGTCAGGCAGAGAGAGTGGGGTAGACAGTGTAAGGTAGGCATGGTAAGGTAGGCAGGGAAAGTAGGCAGTAATAGACAGTAGAGAGTCAGGCAGAGAGAGTGGGGTAGGCAGGGTAAGGTAGGCAGGGAAATTAGGCAGGAATATACAGTAGAGAGTCAGGCAGAGAGAGTGGGGTAGGCAGGGTAAGTAGGCAGGAATATACATTAGAGAGTCAGGCAAATAGAGTGAGGTAGGTAGGGTAAGTAGGCAGGAATATACAGTAGAGAGTCAGGCAGAGAGAGTGGGGTAGGCAGTGTAAGGTAGGCATGGTAAGGTAGGCAGGGAAAGTAGGCAGGAATAGACAGTAGAGAGTCAGACAGAGAGAGTTGGGTAGGCAGGGTAAGTAGGCAGGAATATACAATAGAGAGTCAGGCTGAGAGAGTGGGGTAGGCAGTGTAAGGTAGGCATGGTAAGATAGGTAGGGAAAGTAGGCAGGAATAGACAGTAGAGAGTCAGGCAGAGAGAGTGGGGTAGGCAGGGTAAGTAGGCAGGAATATACAGTAGAGAGTCAGGCAGAGAGAGTGGGGTAGGCAGTGTAAGGTAGGCATGGTAAGGTAGGCAGGGAAAGTAGGCAGGAATAGACAGTAGAGAGTCAGGCAGAGAGAGTGGGGTAGGCAGTGTAAGGTAGGCATGGTAAGGTAGGCAGGAAAGTAGGCAGTAATAGACAGTAGAGAGTCAGGCAGAGAGAGTGGGGTAGGCAGGGTAAGTAGGCAGGAATATACAGTAGAGAGTCAAGCAGAGAGAGTGGTGTAGGCAGTGTAAGGTAGGCATGGTAAGGTAGGCAGGAAAGTAGGCAGTAATAGACAGTAGAGAGTCAGGCAGAGAGAGTGGGGTAGGCAGGAATAGACAGTAGAGAGTCAGGCAGAGAGAGTGGGGTAGGCAGGGTAAGGTAGGCAAGGAAAGTAGGCTGGAATATACAGTAGACAGTAGGCGGGGAGTTGAGGTAAGCAAACGCTAGCCTGAGAGTTACATAGTTCTACGTACATTGAGGATTACATAGAGTTACATAGATACACAAAATACACAGACCTTGCGGTCCCTACTTGGTAGTCCGGACTTAATGCTAAAATCAAATTTACTACAAAGTGGAAGACAAGGATAGCAAAGCAGAAGGCTGTCTCCCCATCCATCTCTCCCTCCGACCGTTGGTCGAAGAGAGAGAGAGATAACCCAGTTACCCAACTACCCACCTACGTTGTACTTACTCACCCACCTACATTCCACCCCTTTTTCTACATACCCACCTACCCCTGTTCTACTTACCAACGTACCCTAACTACCCACCTATACCTATGTTGTACTTACCCGCCCACCTACAAACCCCCCCCCCCCCCTTCTACTTACCCGCCTACCTACCTACAGCTTACATTTCTGATGTCGTTTCAAGCTGTGTGAAGGCAAGGGGAAAATCGGAGGGAGAAGGGGGAGAGAGAGAGTGAGAGTGAGAGTGTGTGGAGGGGAAAATTAGGGGAAGGGGAGTAGGAAATTGTGTAGTTTGAGAGGCGCACACACACACACACACACACACCCACCCACACACACACACACACACACACACACACACACACACACACACACGCGCGCGCAAATACACTCACACACACTGTCTAGGGTATGGACAAGGGTAGTGGTCCGATTTCCAGGTGTTTGGCCCAATTTTTTTTTTTTTTTTTTTTTTATATACCGTATATAATGTAATTGTATATGTGTTTTAAACATATTCGTAAATGTTCAATCGATGGCCTCTTTTTCTAACTATTAACAACGTATTCTATGGTGTATTATATGATATATAGACATATAGATGAAGAGATACGTAGGAGAGTGGGGCAGCAGGAACATTTGTCAGCCAGAGTGGACAGAAGGGTGCTGAGCTGGTATGGTCATGTTGAACGAATGGGAGATGAAAGGCTTACAAAGAGAATATGTGAGTCAGGTACAAGGGGAGATAGAAGGGCAGGAAGACCCCCATTGAGATGGAGATACTGTGTAAGAAAGGCTTTGGATGATAGAGGAATTACTATAGATCAGGCAGGGGAAGTGGTGGTGGAGAGGAGTGAATGGAGAATGCTTGTGAATAGTTGAGTGAACACGTGGTCATTTGGAGTAAGGGGTCGGGCGCAAGTTGGATTAGATAATAGTCCATCAGGCGCCTGGCCCGGGGAGACGATTAATATGAAGGGTGCGCCTGGAAGTGTGGTGGGAGGGCTTGTGGCTTTGGCTCCGCTGCATGTCTGCCTGCCGAGATCGGAACCTCTCCGGGTGGTCGGGGGCGGGGGCCGGGGGAGTGCTGGAGCGACCTTGGTGACCCTGGTCTCTGGGTCTTCTCCTGGGTGACCTGGATGTGTGTGAGTTTGTGCTTTTTATCTGTGTTTATTTGTTGTTTTATGTTGTTTTTGTGTTTTCCCTGTTCTTGCTCTGTCTTGAGTCGGCTATCCCCAAAATGGGGATTGGGCCTGAGCATATAGATAGATAGATAGATAGATGATATATAGACGCAATAGAACTGTTAAAATGACCCTGGAAGTGTACCGGTATATTAAACTAAATGCAAAACTTTGTGTAGCGCGCGCTATCGGAGTAAGTCCACGGATGTTTGTTTACATTTTGGGTAGGGAGCTGACCTTGCCTCTTCAATAGGGTTCATAGTATACGTATTTCCTTAATTGACCGACAGGTGGCATGCGGGTGGAAGCAATAGTTGGATTTTAGGCCGTTGGAGGGCCGGTGGTAAGTTTGAGATTGCAAACTATTAATCTAGTTATTTGCACTATTTTAACAATATTTATGTTTTTTTATCATTAACAATAAGTATTTGTTTGTGTTTATTAAGGTTCTAGATATTTTATTTTATCTAAAATAGGCGTATTTTTGATTTAAAAAAAAAAAATCTAGAAATTTCCATTACCCCGTAAGAAGACACGTGAGGTCAAGGATTCCCATTCATTGTCCCAGTATAGCTCTAACATGGTGGCGTGTTTCGATTGTGATAGTGGGTTACAAAGTTTTTGTGCGCTATGGGGTTATTTTAAGAGCGCAAAACAGTGGTCATAGTGCGATATGTGACACGATGCTGTGCTCAGGATTAAGCATAGGTAAGAGACGTTTTATCCTCTATATCAAGACTAGTGGGGGTCTGGGGGCGGCAGCTCCCAGGTTAGGCTAGGTTGTTAGGTTAGGTTAATGACCTAAGACCACCCAGGTTAGGTTAGGTTGTTGGGTTAGGTTAATGACCTTAGAGTAGCGGGGGTCTGGGGGCGGCAGCCCCCTGGTTAGGTTAGGTTGGTAGGTTAGGTTAATGACCTTAGACCAGCGGGGGTCGTGGCATGGCAGCCCCCAGGTTAGGATAGGTTAGGTTAATGACCAGCTATGTAAATTGATATCCATAGTGTATTTTTTGTTTAGTCTGTGCTCAAAAATCCATTTTCTTTAATACTTAATTTTTGTCAATCTAGATTACGAAAACATGTGAATTCATATGGTCTCCTAAATGACAAACAAGGGTTTTTAAGCATTTCCCTTTTCTTGAGCTACATAAAAAGAAAGGGTTTTTTTAGGGGGTTGGTGGGAGGGGGGAGGGGGAGAGAAGGCCATACACTGAATTTTACCAACATATTCACTGAGTTTGGTCACTTTAGCAATTTTTTTTTGTTTTCATAATTTTTAGCCTATTTGTTTTTCAAAAATTCGCCAAAAAATAAAAACAAAATTGTAACCCCTATCAAACTTTTATGGAGCATTTCTAAAGCATGTATCTCCAATACATCAAAGCTATTTTGTGGTATTTATATTGATAAATGTCCTAAAAACATTTTAGAAATCGTTTTATAATAACATTTCTCAAAATCCAACCTGAAAATATTTGCCAAAATTCTTTTATGCCAAAATTGGGAAAATACTCATCGATGTTTTGTTCATATATGTAATGCATCATTATAGGACTATCAGATCATAATTATACCTAAAACACGAATTAGAGTCCATAATCGACGAACGGAGTTATTCACAAACAAAATTTTGGAAAGTCACAAAATCAGTCTGAATTAGTGACCCATCTTATTCACAACGGTTTTTTCTTATTGCTATTGTAGACAATGGCTTAGAAAATATATTTTAATGGGTAGCTCTGGTAAATGGAATTTTGTTTAAAGAGTACAGGGTAATATTGGGTATATTTCCCGAAAATTGGGGCATTTTTGGGGTGGATTTTAGTGGGGTTAGGGGGTGATTCTATAGGGAGAATTGTTTCAAAATTCACACAGAGTATTGCAACAACATGTACCAACATCTGAAAAAATGAAAAATGTTGAATGGTGAAAATAGTTTTGGAATGTCTTTGGTGATGGGAGGGGAGGGGGGGTCGAGGGGGCCCAGGGGGGGGGGGGGGGGGTGATTATAATTTGTTCACACTAATTATGGTGATTACAAAAATGCAAAGAAAAAAACAGCAAAATTTCGCCAAACACCCTTTGCCCTACCCTCAATTAAACTTACCATAGGAAAACATAGCCCACCTTTTCGATACCATTATTCTGAATACCGTTATTATATCATAGAATAATGCACTACATTTATGACAACAAATGTGGAAGATAAACACTTGGGAAAAAAACATATATATATATATATATATATACTGTATATATATATATATATATATATATATATATATATATATATACAGGGTGTTTCATAAATATCTTTCATAAATTTCAGAATGAATAGACCTAGCAATAATAAATATACTTTACTATGTGACGATTTTGGAAATTTCTCATATTTACCGGGATATTACACATTTTAGTTTAAATAGGAAAGTCTAGGGAATGAAAACGATCAGTAGATTACCATCACCTCAATTACTTTATTTTGTCATAAATGTTTGAACATCAATGTATTTTACAGTATTTACAATAGTTGCTCGAAGTTTCTCCCACCCTCGTTGATACAGGCTTGGGCTCGGCGCATAAGAGACTGTCGCACTCTTTCAAATATCCCTGGTGAGTTTCTTACTTCTCTGCATGCCTCTTGAACTCGTTGCCACAGTTGCTGACGGGTGTTGATTTGTGTAGCGTACACCCTGCTCTTCAAGTGTCCCCAAAGATAAAAGTCAAGTGGAGTTAGGTCCGGTGATCTAGGTGGCCAGGCGATGGGACCACCACGGCCTATCCACTTATCAGGGTACATGACATTAAGGAAATCCCTCGTACCTCGTACCTCGTGCAAAATGAGCTGGAGCCCCATCCTGCATTTATGACAAAATTCAGTAATTGAGGTGATGGTAATCTACTGATTGTGTTAATTCCCTAGACTTTCCTATTTAAACTAAAATGTGTAATATTCCGATATATATGAGAAATTTCCAAAACCGTCACATAGTAAAGTATATTTATTATTGCTAGGTCTATTCATTCTGAAATTTATGAAATGTATTTATGAAACACCCTGTATATATATATATATATATATATATATATATATATATATATATATATATATAACAAGAATAATAAAATATAAACAACATAGTACAATATAAAGATAAAAATACATTGCTGACGGAACGTAATTATGGAATCCAGACGTAGCAGTATTGTTTGTCGGTCTAATGTCCTCTTGCTTTTATCCTGCCCTCAGATATTCCATGAATTGGTAATGTGGTGGGGGCATCCAGATGTCAACAGAGAGAGAGAGAGAGAGAGAGAGAGAGAGAGACGGGAGGAAACGGTGGGAAATGTCTATTGAAAAAGCTAGCTTGGACTCATAAAATGTCGTGGACCCCCTTGGTGTTTCTTTATTTAATTATATATCTGTCTGGATTGATTTATGGATATAACTTGTTTTTCAATTAGTGGGTATATATATATAGTTTTGTAATTGTTTTATAGAAAATTATACTCATCAATTGATTTCCAGAGATATACCGGTATTTCCATAGTTACAAATAGGTGAAGTCCACGAATAATTATGAGTGGGCTAGATACTATAGCATCCGAGTGTACCAAGAGACGTATTTGTAACTGAATTTGTACCGGTAATGTATTATACCTAAACAAATTACTGACACACACACACACACACACACACACACACACACACACACACACACACACACACACACACACACTCTCTCTCTCTCTTTGACCTTCCACTCTCTCAGATCCCCACCAGCCATTCAAGGATTTTTTCTCTTCCTCCTTACTCCTCTCATTGGCTGTTTATTGCGCTTTACCTCGGGCTCTTCCTATGTTTTCTGTTTCTCTCTTTATTTTGTACTCTCTTTACTCTTAGTTTGCTCTTGTTACTCCTTATTTCTCTCTTTTGTTCTTTTAATTTGTACTCTCGTTTATCTATATTTGCTCTTTTGTTCCTTTATGAGCAAAAAGAGTTCTTTGATCTGAATGTTGGGTCCCCATGGTTGTTTACTGTATATATGGATGGAGTCATGAAATAAATACAAGGAAGAGCAGTGGATGTTGGTGTATCGCTGAAAAGGGAGGGAAACGAGTGGAAGCTACCTGTACTGTTGTTTGCTTATGATACAGTTCTGATGAGTGATAATGAATGGGAGTTGTAGGGTCTGGTAAATATGTTTGGAACAGTTTGCGAAAAACTTAATATGAAGGTAAATGCGGGGAAGAGCAAGGTTATGGTCTTCGAAAGGGGTAAAACCACAGAGTGTGAGGTGAAATTAAACGGTCAGGTTATGAAGATTGTCAGGTCATTTAAGTATCTGGGCAGTGTGCTGAGTAAAGATGGGAGTATGGATGAAGAAGTGCAGGAGAGGGTGCAACAAGGGAAGAGAGTTGTAGGAATGCTGAAAGCAGTAACAAGAAATAGGGTGGTCAGTATGGAAATGAAAAAGTACTTGCATGACAGTGTGGTAATCCCGACACTGACTTACGGAAGCGAAGCGAAGCATGGACGTTGATGGAGAAACTCAGACCAAGAGTGAGAGGGGTGGAAATGAGTTACCCGGTACTTGAGAAGTGCGTGCGGAGTTACATGGAGGGCTAGATAGACGAATGAGGAAGTAAGAAGGAGGTGTGGTGTGGAGGTAGCTGTGCTGGAAAGTGTGAAAAGGAACGCCTTGAGATGGTTCGGCCATATGGAACGTATGGAAAGCGAGAGAATGACTAAGTGGGTGTACGAGAGCGAGGTGGAAGGACAGAGAGGGAGACGTAAACTGAAAGAGAGGTGGAAGGATGGAGTGAAGAAGTATATGAATCAAGGCAGAGCTGGTTGGGAGGAGGGTCGTCGAATGACTGGGGACAAAGGTGCATGGGGACATTTCGTTCGTGGCCACCCCTTCGGGGATCACGGTGTCAGGCAATAGATAGATAGTTCCTTTATATTGTACTTTTTTTTCACTTTATTTGTTCTTTTGTCACTCCTTATTTTTCTCTTTTGTTCCGGTATTTTGAACTCTGTTTTATATGTATTTGTTTTTTTGCTACTCCATCTGTCTATGTCTTGTTTCTTGGTTCCTTGGTTCCTGTCTTCATTCTTGTTCACTTTCGTTCTCTGTTTTCTTCTATGTTTGTTTATGCTTTTTTCGGCATTCCCTATACATATACCGGTACTTCTCTCTCTCTTTCTCCCTTCCCCTCCCTCCCCCCTTCTCTCTCTCTCTCTCTCTCTCACACACTCTCTCTCTCTCTCTCTCTCTCTCTCTCTCTCTCTCTCTCTCTCTCTCTCTCTCTCTCTCTCTCTCTCTCTCTCTCTCCCACCCATCTTCCATTACCCCCACCGTTCCCTTCACTCGAGAGGTCATTTATCTTTAGAAAACAATATATATACACCGAAAGGAAAGCAAAACACGAGAGGGAGAGAGAGTGTGTGAGAAAATGAGAGAGAACGAGTAGAAAGTTAAAAATATCCTATCAGTGTGTGTGCATGTGTAGGTGTTGGTGTGTCAGAGATGTACATATATTTATATGTATTTACATAGATACACTGACCACACAGACCTTACGATCCCAGCGAAGAGGCCAGGATTAAATTATAATAGAGAGAGAGAGCCTGAGAGAGAAAGAGAGAGAGAGAGAGAGAGGGCAACCATAATTTGAGGCCCAGTTAGCCAGAGTAGACAGTGATCACACGTCTTGCCCTAAAACTCTACGCTAATTTGTCTCGTAAACCTTCCCAAGACATATGAGAGGGGATTAGTGCAAGGATATGAGAAGGAGAGAGAGAGAGAGAGAGAGAGAGAGAGAGAGAGAGAGAGAGAGAGAGAGAGAGAGAGAGAGAGAGAGAGAGAGAGAGAAGGTAAAAGGGGAGAGAGAGATGGAGGAAGGGAAGGAAACAGAGAGAGAGAGAGAGAGATAATTACACACAGATACTCAGACCACACTGACCTTGCAGTCCCTACTAGGCTTCAATGCTACTAGAGATAGGCATATATAATAGCGGAAGAAAAGGTCAGCAAAGTAGAAGAAAGAGAGAGAGAATGTTTTATTATTATTTGTATTATTATTATTCAGCTTAGGAAGGACGTCTACCCATTGAAAGGCTACAGCCTATCTACATTAGTCCTCTTAGCTACCATATATCCGTCCTAAGCTTCCTAAAGTCGTCTAAAATTAGCTTTATCAAGTACCGGTACTGAAAGAGTGGGCTAAGCAACAAGTATAAAGAAGCAAATAAAAAAAAATAAGTATAACATAAAACCATACTAAAATGAAAGACACAGAGGAGAAACTACTTTAAATACAGCCTGCTTCACAAGTAAAAGAGCTCAATGTTTATTCCAAGTCCTTAATTGGAACGCAAGAATCATGTATAAAGAGAGGAATTAAATACCCCAGAACACACAAACAATTACAGGTTGAGTAAGTCACATCACGGTCTTTCTAGAGCTGAAGCACTTTAGTTGATGGCCGTGGTAATCCGTTTTTATATATATACAGTATATATATATATATATATATATATATATATATATATATATATATATATATATATATTATTATTATTATTATTATTATTTTTGTTTGTTTTTTAAATTTACGTCCAGTATTCGATAAATGTATATTAATCGTAGTCATGTGCTGTACTTATAACTTTCTTGATGGTGTAGTGGTTAGAGTGTTTAATATCTGTGTGTGGTAACCCGGGTTCGAATCTTAAGATTTCAGGCTCGCTGTCGCTCGCCAGGAAATAATCGACACCTAAATGGCACGAAAGGCCTTAAAATGTACAACAAAATGGGGCGAAAGGTGTTAAAATCGCCAGACTAATGGGCCGAACGTCTTATAATCTCAAAACTAATAGGGATAAACATGAGGGAGAAGGAGGTCCCGAAAAAACAAGTGCCTCCCCTTAATCTCAACAGTCCATCAGCCTCACCTTAACAAGTTTCAACTCAACCAGTATAAAGTAGAATTTGATAGTGATTAAGTTGGCCCTGGTTGAGATCGACAAGTTGAAATGGACTATGGTTGAATTGAGGTGGAACCCAAGATGAATAGATAAGAAATAGATAAACAAGAGGAAAATATAACCAAATGTTGCACTTATAATGAAAAGGTTGTCACCGGTACTGAACGGGTTAACTTAAAAGGGAGCCCACCTCGCTTTTTTGTTCTTTCTCTCCCTCTTTCCCTGGCTTGTATCCATTCGGGCCCATTCAGCCTACTATCGTAAGACGTTTGCCCCCATCCAGTTGTTAATATTTTCCTGGCGAGCGGTAGCGAGCCAGCATATATATATATTTTTGTTTTACAGCAAGCTAAATTTGTACATTTTTCGATAGAAAAATGTATGATTTCTGCATACAATGCTGGCTCGCTATCGCTCGCCAGGAAAATAATAGACACCTGGACGGGGATAAACATTTTAAAACAGTTGGCTGAATGGGGCCTAATAGATACAAGCCAGAGAAAGAGAGAAAGGGAGAGAAAGAGAAAACAAGCTGGTGACCCCCCTTAAGATAAAAAAAAAGGGGGAAGAAGAATATGAATTAGAATAATAGAAACTATGTCCCACACACAACCGAAAATACAAAGATGTCAAACTGTAATAATAGTAAAGCAGCAAGAATAGCTAGAACCATTAAGGGGAGGAAGGAGCTTTGTATGGATCCCCTTCTCCCTCATGTTTAGCATATTTGTTTTGAGATTTTAAGAAAATCGTCCCATTAGTTTGGCGTTTTTTAGACCTTTTGTCCCATTGTTTTGCCAATATTAAGACCTTTCGTTCCAATTAGGTGTCGATGTTTTTCCTGGCGAGCGATAGCGAGCTTGTATTTTAAGACGAATCGGCCTTTGGGCGGGAAATTGTTTTACCGAAAAATATACAAATTGATATCGAAGGGGGTCTTGGGTTTTTTGTTGTTGTTAAGCTTGATAAAGGGTTAGAGAGCAAACTAAACCCCCTCCTTAAATCATTGAGCCGAACCAGTAAATTATGCTGCACAATACCGCCTGGGCTCCCTTAAATATTAACTTCAAACATAAAATGAACCTCTACTCACATTCAAGCTACACCCAACTCAAACCAAGCCAAGAATTCACCCGCGCGCCTCTCCCACCGAATTAATTAAACCCAAGTCAAGACCCAAACTCGCTCGAACGCGCCTCAAAAAGCTGGGCTGAATCCTAATTGGGCTATTAAGAGTTAGGCGGAAAATGCGCTCAGATTCGGGCTATCTTCGCTATCGTTATCTGCGGTTGGAGGTCGTAATATTTAGTATTTGAATTAAGCGGGACGGTATTATCACTATAATCTATCTATCTATCTATTTACTCAGGCCCAATCCCCACTTTTCGTATTTATATTTTATTTTTATTTTATTATTATTATTTTTGTTTTGGCTGACTCAAGACAGAGCAAGAACAGGGACAACACAAAACACAACAGAAAACAACGAACACACAAAAACAAAATACAAATTCACACACATCTAGGTCATTCAGGAGAAGACTATAATGCTAGAGAGAATTCCAGCAACACTGTCATAGTACTGATAGGGTAAATATTTCATTATCACTAGGAATTCTAAATGGGAGGCAAACCGTTTTGATGGACCCCCTTCTCCCTAATGTTGAGCCCCACTAGTTTTGAGATTATAGGACGTTCGGCCCATTAGTTTGGCGATTTTAACACCTTTCACCCCATTTCGTTGTCAATTTTAAGACCTTTCGTGGCATTTAGGTGTCGATTATTTCAGAGCGAGCGATAGCGAGCCTGCAATTTTAAGAGGAACCGGCCTTCGGCCGGGAAATTTTCTACCGAAAAATGTACAAATTTATCTTGAAGGGGGTTCTAGGAGGTGTTTTTCTAAGCTTGATGGAGGTCGAGGGAGTAAATTAAACAAATATATGAATAAATGAATTAATAGAACAAACAAACGGTCTGCCTCCTCTTAAGTGCACCAGAGCAACTAATAATTGAAATACAGGGAAAACGAGAAGACGACAGAAACCCCCAGGAAACAACACCAAACCAAAACACGAACATCAGACCAGAAGAGAGGCACCAGCACCCAACCGAGACGGGAAAGAAACAAAGAACTCCTCCCCTTCGAGATCATCCCCAAACCAAGGTCACCACCTCCAAAACAAGGAAGTTTTTACCTCATCAACCAGCCCGGACAACTCACCCCAAAATGGCCGACTCCAAGCCCCAACCTCCAACCTCCCAAAGGGTTGTGTATTCCCAACCCTTCTCCAAGGTTGTGCGTCCTCAACCTCATCAACCAGCCCGGACAACTCACCCCAAAATGGCCGACTCCAACCACGACCTAACCACAACCACCACCAACCCCTACCCAATGATTCCTACCCCAGCAATACCTTACATACCACCTCCACCCTCCCCTGCCCCGTCACCCAAGCCACACACACACCCCCCCTGAAGTTCCGCCAGCACACACCCCAAACCCCACACCCACAAAATATCGACCCAGGAATCACACAACCCCCATCCCTACCAGACGCCCCCCCATGAGACACCACGCCCAACGCCACCTCCCGTAACCCACAAGAGAAACCCACCAAGTCATGCCACTACGAACTACGATCCAAAACCTTACCCCAACCACGACTCCCAATTTATCACCGAATTAAGAGACTGAGCAAGACAAAAACACATTCCCACAAAACAAAATCCCTCCCTTCCCTAACACCCCCACCACCCATAAACAAAATCCTCCCTCGACCAATAACCTCCTCCCCTAACCTTTCCTCCCCAGCCTCCACATCCCCACCAAACTAAACCCCCAACTCCCACCTCACCACCGCAACTTTACCATCCCCATCCCCCTCCACCAATCCTAAACCAACCACCCCCCCTAACCCCAGGCCTACCACCTCCAAGATGACAACTAACACCACCCCTTTCGAATTACCAACCTGCCTTGCCCCGCCAACTTCATCACCTTTTCCCTCGACAGGAACTCCCCCCGAACCCCCTAAACCCACCAGACGGCAAATCAACCCACCCAAAAAACCCTCAACCACCCAACCCCTAACCCCCAATCCCAGACCCACTCACTATAAATCATCCCCCCCCCCCCCCCGAGTCTAGTCCTGAGGCCCCCAATAGACGAAGCATACGTACACAATCAGGCTGACTAAGTAAACAACCTGAACGATTCTCGTCGATACTCGACACAACCCACACCACCAACATCAAACACGAAAAACTACCACCACCAAAATGAACAGACACCACAAACACCAAAATCCACCAAAAACCAACCACAAAACAAACCAAACACCCAAAACAAACACACCCATGCAGAATAGCCGTAATCACCTGCTCCCCCAACCCTCCGGCCTTACACCTGAACTAATTTACCCCCTCACCGTTAATCCCCGCTACACCTGCGTCCGCATCTACATATGACCCTCCGCTACCACCACGACAAATCACCACTTGCCTGGCTACCTCCGACACCACCACAACCCTCTCCCGCACCAGCCAAAATTTTCCTTCAGCCAACATGTCATCCACCCCCTTCATCCGGAGAATTAAAGTGACCTCGGATACCGGACGCCTAGCCAGAATCCGACACACCTACAAAGCTGTCACCGCCAACCTGATCAACACCACAGAAACAAGCCTCCTTGTCAACATAGACCCAATCAAGACCCCGGACAAACGATCCATCAAATGGTGGGACTTCCTCCATAAACAAATCATGACCTTCCACCACTTCAACATTTTCACATTCGACCTTAAGACACGAGGTCGTACCTACGACGAAGGAGAGGGAAGTGAAATACAGGGAAAACGAGAAGACGACAGAAGCCCCCAGGAAACAACACCAAACCAAAACACGAACATCAGACAAGAGGAGACGCACCAGCACCCGACGGAGACGGGAAAGAAACAAAGAACTCCTCCCCTTCGAGATCATCCCCAAACCAAGGTCACCACCTCCAAAACAAGGAAGTTACTACCTCATCAACCAGCCCGGACAACTCACCCCAAAATGGCCGATTCCAAGCCCCAACCTCCAACCTCCCGAAGGGTTGTGTATTCCCAACCCTTCTCCAAGGTTGTGCGTCCTCAACCTCATCAACCAGCCCGGACAACTCACCCCAAAATGGCCGACTCCAAGCATCAACCTCCAACCTCCCGAAGGGTTGTGTATTCCCAACCCTTCTCCAAGGTTGTGCGTCCTCAACCTTTCTAGACCCAACCCCTCCACCACACTTCACAGGTACACATCTTTGTTTAACTCACAGCCTTCTAATATACAAACCACATTTCTTTCCTCCCTACCACTTCTTGAACCCCCAACTAAGTATGTTTTTAATGATGTAAACCCCATGCCCCTTTTTATGACGTAAGCTATAGTGCCGTATCGTGTGCATGTTCACTGTGACTGTTGTAATTACCGTTGTATTAAATTGCACGTGCGTTTGGCTGCAGCACAAACTTAACTACAACTGCCACAGACAACATACCTGCAGACCATGTATTATTGATTAATAAATATGTTTATCTTTAACGATGACAACCCCTGAAGGAAAGGTAAGAGGAAATACACCTATTAGCTCTCTGTATTATGAAGGTTATAGGTATATAAACTATGACAATTATTGTGTTGGGTTATGTCATTACCATTTTTATTGTTACTTTTGTTGACATACTAACCCCGCATACTGACTGACCTACTAACCTTAGACTAGTAAGAAAACCATCACCTCACACAATATTTTTCCCTAACCTTTGCATTACATAATCCAGCATGCCTTTTTCTTTCTAGTTTTTCCTTCCACACGCCTTCTACACGCCTCGTCAGACACTACCTTCTCGGACTACAGTTCACATGGCTCTATCCTTTTCCCGTTGCAACCAAGCGGTGTGCCAACTGTGCATGAATAGATGATGACCTCACCACACAACGGAAGCGCCAATGCCTTGCGTCGTGTGTTTGCCTCAGGTGCGTGACCATCCCCGTCTATCACCATGATAATGATAATTGCACTGCCGCCTGATTACGCCTGTCATACTTTGTTGACCACTACCTTGTCTGTAATTTTCCTCTCTTGATTTTCTCTCACCTTGTCCACATGTAGCCTACGTGGATATTTCCAGCCTGACCCAGGTGGCCCGACAATAGCAACCCAATTAACTCGGAGACCCAGCCGCCGAGTCCGTGTCAGGTCATGGAGGGACACCTGCTTCCCCCCCCTCCTAGACCCCGCCATACGGGACCACTGGGGCACCCGCGGTTAGCAACCACCTGTGTACGCATGCAGGCACATCTGAGGTATTACAGGACTTGTCAATTAAGATCACCAAGGCCTACAGGCACGAGAGAACTGTTCACTTCTTTTCCCCTCCTTTCCTTCCTACCTAAAAGTAACTACTTATAAGAAGTCGAGCAATTAGCCAGCTGACCCTTCTGGGATAGGTGCTCCGCCCCCCCAGCTCCGTGGACAACAAAACACGACAGGGTCCTCTTGCCACACTAGCTATCAATTATTCTTATATGTCCGGTGTGTGAACTAACACTATTATCTACTCCAGAGCATTGGGAACGAGGGGCCAAATTACCAGACCATGACTCCACAGCCCCTTCACAGCCGCCCCCCCCCCCCTGAATATGAGGGAGCCACCCCAGCCCAGGCAACACCCGCCTCCAGCATCCTCCATTCCTCCACCATCTTGCCAACTGAAGAGCCTGTTAGCTCCAGCCCCAGAAGTAATGCATCTGCCTCCTCTCCACCCCCTGAAGTGGGCCCCCCTGTGGGGCTGCCCTTAGCAGACAAAGTTTTCCCTACCCGGGACCCAACCAACCAGCAATGACAAACATTACCAGCCCCTGGCCCCGGCAACACCAGGCCACCCTGCTATATAAACCCCAAGAGGAGGAGAGAAGGGTGAAGTACAAATATCGCTTTTTGACGAACGGCACCCCGCTCTGCTTGAAGACTGTTTCTACTCGCCAACCATATTGCTGATAGACGACTGGCACCCCGAAATCTTCATAACAACAGTGACGTTGCTATACTATTTTTCGGGATCTTTATTAATCGTGGCAACCCGCCGATTAATATAGAGACCTGTGATCAATAGATATCTACATACATAAGTGATTAAGGATTCATAGTTGGCAACTCCTCTGCCACTTGAGTTCATAACAACTTATATAGAGTGCAATCAGAACTAAGTACTAATAGCTAATTATTTCTGGCCACCCGGAATTTAATATAACTATTGTTACTAGTGTGTTATCTAATATAATAGAAGTATTGAACAGGCGTAATACCCCTACCTTTCAATATTATATTATATTAGACATATACTTGTACTTAACTAACAGAGATCTAGGGTAGAAAGATCTGCTGTGTTAGAAGGGTCTATGCAAGACACTCTTCGGAACTCTTAGCAAGAATAGATCCTTGGCACACTCCATCTGTGGCACCCCGTAGAGTGTGTGACATAAAGGGTAAAACCACCTGAGTTCACTGAACCTCTCATATGGATCAGAGACAGTTAAGCCGAGTCCTTGAGTAGACTCTCCTTACGTTTGTTCGATGGGATGCTCCTCTGGCCTCAGCCAGAAGCATAACATTTAAGATCCTAGACCCGAGAGTACCTTAACTGGACTTCATCAACGGTTGATGGCCCACCTGTAAAACTTCACCACACAACTGGACTCCTGGACGGCCCCACCTGGAGCAGCCGAGAAGCCCCCGACGACATCAGATCAAGAGGAAAAGAAGACAACCCGACAGTGCCCTACTCAGTATCATTGTATCAGTGCAGAGATATTGTGTTACCAAACCGTTGTATTTGTCTATGCTCACCTTGAAGTTATTTGCTAACCGTGAAGAGTGTTTCAAGTTCGATCCAATAGTCCCCTGTTTCTTGCCAGAGATTTCGTGCTAGTAAATGTATTACGAGATAATTACCGCGACAATATTTACCCTCAGCCACGACACAAGTTTTACTAAGTTGGATGTTATGGTATAGATATTCTGTCATCCCGCAACTTAAGGGATAGGTCGTAAAGCGAATTGATCTCAGTGACGATCTCCCATACGTGCATTAACAGTTGAAAAGTATACAAATTTAATTGTCTATTTACTCAGCCAGATCTTATAAAGTTGAAACTTGAGGTTAACTAACATCTAAATAAAATAACTAAGCCTTAGGCATAAGCAACGAACTGTACCAGATACTGCGAGATATGAACCAGTGCCCCCCTCGAGTGACTTTCTTTTCACTTCTCATCTTGTTCGTATCAAAAGAATAATACCCGAGATCCATCCAGATCCACGCTTGTGCTCGGAGAATTGAAAGACCAAGCTTTTACTACTGAACTTGTTACTCCTACTCATGTTCTCCAAAGTGAATTAATTCTTTTTCTATGCCGCAAGTGTGTTAATTAAATAAAGCTGTATTACCAATCACATTCTAAGATTCTACTTTATATGTTCCATTGATTCCTTGTATGTATGTATATGAAACCAAATATCCCAGTCTTGTAGAACTCACTTACGCAATCGTTAATCCTGAATAAAATCAGGGCAAAATAATAATATATCAGGATTATGTGTGTTATTATAATCTCTAATACAACACACTCTCAGCCGTAAAAGATCCTGAATTAATATATGGTATATATCTATCTATCTACAGTATATACTCAAGAACATAATTTTTTTTTTTTTTTTTTTTAGGGTGGCCGACTCGAGACAGACCCCGAACAGGGACAACACAACATAACAAAAACCAAACCAAATACAAAACACAAATTCACACATATCTGGGTCGCCCATGAGAAAAACTCAGAGACCCAGGCCCAGCTTAAGATTCCCAGGTCCCACATCTCCCAGAGAGGCTCTGGTTTCCGCAGGCAGACATGCAGCGGATCACACCACAATGCCCACCCACTATGCACCCAGGCGTACCCTTCATATATACCGGTGCCTAAAGTATGGGTACATCGCCCGCAGTGAAAGGGTTAACCACCACCACCACTACAACCACCTCCACCACCACCACCTCCACCACCACTACCATCACCATCACCACCACCTCCCCCACCACCACCACCATCACCTCCACCACCATCACCACCTCCACCACCACCACCACCACTACCACCTTCACCACCACCACCACCACCACCATCACCACCACCACCACCACCTCCCTCACGATTTTCTTCAGTTATATTTTTGTTTCACTTTTAATTTCCTGTTTGATATTGTTCTTATGAACTGAGATCATTCCGGAGCGAGGAACACTTTTATATTTAATGAATGTAATAATAAAATAATAATAATAATAATAAACGGTTTATTAAAGAATGGCAGCCTCATGAGCTGAAAATACACATTTTACAATTAGTGGATGAACATGAGATGTACAGATATTAAAATGGTAAGCTCAGTTTACAATGGGTGAGTATAATATACTTTACATAAAAAACAAAAAATTAATACAATAATTATGCTAGTGTAAAATACAAATTATCATAAATTAACCATAAGAGTAAGTGATTTACAGTGCATATACTGTAAAGTACACATTTATTTTACTCATATATATATACAGAACATACATATATACGCATACGTACACACATACATACGCATATATATACATACATATATAAAAACATAAGAACATGCAGTAAGTGTGCACATGCCCGTATACATAAACGCTCACGTATGCAAACAAACATACATACATACAAAAACTGTTCTGGTAGGGTCAGGTGAGGCTAATAATGGGAGTAAATCCTTGGGAGAGATTAAATGAGGGAATTGGAAAAGGGTTAATGGGGCAATGGACTGTAGGTCAGGTAAAGCCAATTAGAATGGAATGTCAAACGTCGGAAGAGATCAAATGAGGAGTTTGAAAAGGGTAAAGGCGAAACGGCCTACGGGTCCGTACAGGTAAAGCCTACTACAATGGGAGGTAATCCTCGGTAGAGAACAAAAGAAGAATATAAAATAAGGAGAGACAGCTGGGGGGAATTATAGTATATGGGACATTCTTCAGTGTAGGTGTGTGTGTGTGTGTGTGTTTGTTTGTTTGTTTGTTTGTTTGTGTGTGTGTGTGTGTGTGTGATAGAATACTCTCAGCCGGGCTCGAGCCTCGAACCACAAACAGTATACACTATAGACACATACATATATAGATAATTAACGCATACATACATACACATATACGCACACATACATACACATATACTGTACATACATAAATGCACATATACATATACATATACACACATATACATAAACAAACTCAAGCAAATACATATATATATTCTAATACACACACGCACACACACTTATGCATACATTATTAAAGGAGGGCGCGTATATATGGTGTGACAGGCCGTCATTACACATTATTAATAATATTTACAATGGTTGGGATAGGACTATTTTTGTATCTGTCAGTTCTTGCCCTTATTGGTTGGAGTGTGTTGAAGTGACGAGCTGCACGTGTTGGTCTAGGGGCGTCTGGTGGAAGTAAGTTTCTGTGTCGTGGGTGAACAAGTAGCTTAGATGCAAACTGCTTGAGTGTGTTGTAGTACATACACTTACATAACATTTTAAGACTGAGTGTTCCACACATAAGTGCAGTTTCAGTCTCTTGTCCTAATGGCGGTGTTCCAGGCAACCCTGTTAAGGGCTGCTTCACTTGTCAAGTTCTTGGATTTGAGATCGGCGCGTATAGTCCGATCCCAGGTCTTCCTCGGTCCACCCCTTGGTGCAGCTCCCTCCACAACACAGACCTGCATTTTTTCACCCAATTTTGTTCATCCATTCTCTCTACATGTCCATACCATCCCAGTCTACTTGTACGCATCAACTCGCTAATACTCTTTATACCTAAACGTCTCCTCAGCTCAACATTTGTTATTCTATCCTGTAGCCTGGCCCCACACATCCATCTTACCATTCTCATCTCATTACGCTCCATTCTGTTGACATCCTCTACTTTAACGGCCCATGTTTCTGAGGCATACGTCATTGCACTTCTAACACATGAGGCATACACCTTTCCCTTCAGGGGGAGAGGCATTCTATTCATGGTCAGGATTGGCATCAATTCTCTGAACTTCCCCCAGCCACACCTAATTCTAGCAACAGTGGCAGCCTCGGCCCCACCACCGGCAGAGATGGTATCTCCTAGGTAACAAAACTTGTTCACCAGCTCCAAAGACTCATTTCCAAAATTCACAGCCACAGGATCATCACTTAACACAAGCTCGCCTTTGCACACTACGCACTCAAATTTCTCTATTTCTGACTTATCCTTCGGCAGGGGCCCCTTTATTCTACTACAGCGCTTACTCCCATGGTGTACCCAACATCGACAGATGCTACATTGAATTGAGATAACGCCCACTCCCTTTCCAAACACTGCACATGGGTATGCACCACTCTTTTCCACATTGCCTCGTCTCAAACTACAATGCATAACCTTGGTTTTGTTAATATTAACTCTTAAACCCTTGCTCGCCATGCCCTCTCTCCACTCTCTGAATTTGGCCTCAGCATCCTGCATACTGTCAGCTATTAGGACTAAATCGTCTGCATAAAACAGTTCCAACGGGAGTCTGCCTCTAAAAACTCTAGACAGCGCCTCCAAGACCATAATAAAGAGGAGGGGGCTTAACACTGAACCCTGATGGACTCCAACACGGACTGCGAACTCATCACTCAGTACACCCTTCACCCTCACCGAACTTCGCGAATCCTCATACATCTTCATTATCACATGCACCAGCCACTCTTCCACACCAAGTTTCCTCATAGCCCACTGTACAACATCTCTAGGTACCCTATCAAAGGCCTTCTCCAGGTCCACAAACACAAAGTAAAGATCCCTGCCTTTTAGTAAGTATCTTTCCTGTATCTGCCTGACTATGAAGATAGCATCGGTTGTACCACGTCCTGGCATAAAACCAAACTGCATATCATCAATAGAGATGCTTTGCCTGATCAAACCCTCAAGGACTCTCTCACAGACCTTCATGATTTGGTCAATCATTTTCAGGCCCCTATAATTTCCTCTATCTAGCGCATCCCCTTTTCCTTTGTATATATTTACTATTACACTTTTGAGCCAATCCTCTGGGATTTTCTCATCTTTAATAATGGTGTTTATCAACTCAGTGACTAAGTTTACACCAATCTCCCCTGAGGCTTTTATCATCTCAGCGACAATATCGGAGCAACCTGGAGCTTTACCGTCCTTTATTTTATTGATTGCGTCGCTCACTACAGCTGGTGCTATCAAAGGAGGGGGCCCAGATATTGGTTTTTCGATACTAAGCTGTTCCTTATCCCATTCAAACTCTACATTTAGCAATCGTTCATAGTGTACCTTCCATGCTTCTCTGATTTCATTTTCTGCATACACAATCTTCCCATTATCATCTCTAACACACTGTTCACCTATAATATCCCTACTGTCATTTTTAACTTGCCTAGCTAGGTTGAAGATCCCATTGGGATTGTCAGTGTTACACACTTGTTCGAGGACCAGGTCCTTAATGCGATTTTTAGCATTGTAAATAACTCTTATGGCAGTTCGTTTAGCTGCCTGGTATTCCTCCCTGCTGCCTCCTTTCTTCCATGCTTTGAAGCATCTCCTTTTCTCTTTCACAGCATGTTCTACCTCATCGTTCCACCACCAAGAGGTCTTATTCCTGGGGTGACCCTTTGTTTTCCCACAGACTTTGTCAGTGGCAGCGATAAGGCTATGCTTAAGAAAGTTCCATTGGCTATTTACATCGTTAGGCCTAGCTTCCTTATTTCTATTAATTTCCTCCAGTTCATTATGAAACCTATCCCTAACTTCCTTGTCTTTCAGCAGCCACACTTTCCTTTTGGGTATGTAAACCTTCTTGCGCTTAGGATCTCTGTATAAGCTCATGTCGCACACAAGTAGCTTATGCTGGGGAATACATTCTTCGCTGGGGATGACCTTTACATCTCGAACTAGTTTCCAGTCTTTCCTGTTAACCAAGAAGTAATCTATCTGGCTACTGGAGACCCCAGAGTTATATGTGATCAGGTGGCTCTGTCTTTTCTTGAACTTTGTGTTACACACAACCATGTTGAGTGCAACGCAGGACTCCAATATATATTCGCCTTCTAGATTTCTCCTTCCGTAACCAATTCCTCCATGTACCCCCTCGTATCCATCCGCAGATGCTCCCACGTGACCATTGAGGTCCCCCCCCACGATAGTTATTTCGTTCTCCGAGAGGCCTGAAATGACACTGACGGTGTCATTCCAGAAGTCCTCTTTTATCTCTTTCTGTAAACCAGCCTGTGGGTCATATGCAGATATCACATTCAGAATTCTTTCACCAACTTTCAACTTCAAAACAATCAGCCTTTCACTAACTCTCGTAATCTGAAGCACACTTTCCACCAGCTCTTCAGCCACCAGAACACCCACTCCTCCTTTCGCTTTATCAGTCTCCACACCCATCCAGTATATCCAATATCTTTTCCTCCTTCCGACAATCCACTGTACCCCATGCCTCTTCCAGAGTGTTTCCTGGGTACAGCAGACGTCCACTCGCCTCCTCTCACACATCTCAGCCACTTCATTCGCACGCAGATTCAAACTACCAACATTCACACTAGCAAGTCTGAGTTTGTGGGGGGCATTTGTCATTGTCCTGGTGGGTTGAAAGTGCAGGTATGCTAAGGGTGGTGAGAGCTTCCTCGTACCCTGGGTATGTGCCACCCAGGATGATCCTGCATGCCCTCTTCTGCACTCTCTCCAATTGACGTTGTTGTGTCAGGGTTAGAGAGGAGGACCAGGCGGGAGAGGCATAGGTGAGTTTAGGGAGTATGAATGTGTTATATATACTCTTCAGCTCATTCTCCGGCGCCCCCAGGGATCTCAGCCGCCTTAGCATAAACAACTTGTATGTGGCGGTCCTGACTGTGGTAGACACATGTTTCTTCCAGTTCAGCTTGTTGTCCACAGTGATTCCGAGGAGTTTGGTGGACTCAACAAGCTGAAGGGAATGAGGACCAATTGTGACAGTGGGTGGAGGAAGGTCGGTAACGGAGGTGTTGGTGTGCATGACCACTATCTTGTCATGATTGATGGTCACATGATTGTCTGTGGTCCAGGCTTGAAGACGGTCGAGGATGTCTTGTAGGGGGTCATAGTTAGGGGAGGTGTTATCGACAGTAATGCTGACTGCTGAGTCGTCCACGTACTTCCAGTGGAATGGAGTGTCCTTTAGGGCATCATTAATCAAGATGAGGAACAATAGAGGCCCCATCTTTGTGCCCTGTGGGACTCCACATGTGATGTCTAGGAAGGTGGAGATGAAGCCTTGATATCGCACTGCTTGCCGTCTGTCACTAAGGAAGTCGGTCAACCACGGAACCAGGGTAGGATGTAGCCCCAACTTTATGGCCTTGTTGATGATGATGGTGTGGTCAACAAGGTCAAATGCTTTCCTAAAGTCAATAAAGGCAAGAGCGAGGGAAGTCTTTCTCTTCTCAAGATTTGTGTAAATATAATCTAGGAATCTAATAAGACAGGAGTGGTGGAGGAGGTTTTTACATTGCCAAACTGTTGGGGATCTATTAAGTGACGGATTTGTGAGTAAGCCCAGGTGAATACAAAGTCCTCACAGATTAGACAAGGGATGGGCATTATGGCAACTGGTCTGAGTTCATTAAGAGAATGTGGGGAGGGGGTTTTGGGAATTGGAGTGACGTATGAAGTTTTCCAGTCTGCAGGGCATTTACTTTGCCTTAAGGAGGCATTAATTATCGAGCAAAGGGGGGTGGCAAATTCAACCGAAAATTCTTTGTATATTTTCATGGGTAGGTCTACTGGGGTTGTTGATCTTTTTTATTTGAAACTGGAAAGCTTTTTGGCCACTTCATATTCTTGAACAGTTACTGGGGGGGAAGGGGATGGGAGGAAGGCAGGGAGGTTGGTGCGGTCTAGTTTAGGGAGGGTCTGGCATATGGTAGAGAAGTGATTATTTATCAGTTCAGGTGCATCTTCACGAGGGACATGGGAAACACAGGGGATCGAAGGAGTCCCACTACTTAAGCCACAAAGATTCTTAATTTTAGAGTACCACTGACTGATATTGGTTTGTTTTAAATTATGAATCTTTGTAGGGTAGTAGGACTTCTTCGCCCAACGGATCTCCCTTATCACAATGTTGCGTAGGTCCTTGTAGCGATTGTTGTCCATGTAGAAGGCCTTATTCCGATTCTGCATCAGTCTCTTGATCCGAGGAGTAATCCACGGGACGTCAGAGGGGTGCATTTTGGTCCTCTTAGTGGGGAAGAAGTGGTGGTAGGCTTCGGTGGTGGTAGATACGAAGTTGTCCCATTTGGCATTGACATCTTCTTCAGTGAGAACCTCCGTCCACGGGTAATGAACCAACCACTGCCCGAACCCCCGCATTGCAGAGTCTGGCGTTGGTCGGTAGGTCCGGATGACGGGGGTCTGTTGATGGGAGGTGCTAGGGGCAGGTGACCAGAACACAGAGAGATGAGTACTGCGTCCCACAGGAGGTAAAGGTTCAGGTGGGAGGTACTGCTCATACATGTCCGTCAAGATAAGGTCAAGAGTGTTGTGGTTGTGGGTGGGGAAGTCAACAATTTGTGAAAGATGCAGCTGTTCTTGAATCTCACTGGTGTCTAGTTCATTGAAATCCCCACAAACCACCAACTTGGCTGATGGAAATTGGAGTTTGAGATCATCACATGTATCGATGATGTGGTTGATTAGTGCGGGGCCGGTGGGTGAGCGCGGTGGGTGGTAGATCACACAGTAGATAATGGAGGCAGTGTGACGAGGGTGGGAGGGGGGATTAACTCTCACCCAGAGTGCTTCGATTCCCTCCGGGACCTCAATATCCAGGCGAGATGCACACAGATGTGAGTGTGTGTGTGTGTGTTTATTTATTCTGGAAAATGCTGAGGGCTATTTATAGAATCTTATTGAGGCTTATTATTATTTTATTTTTTAATAGAATGAGGCTGATAATATGAATATATTGGATGATTGTATATGCCTGGAATTCATTATTTGTGAGAGGAAACCAGATATCTTGTAATGTATTAACCCTTTCAAGATCCGATTAAGCATTTCTTTTCTGCTTCCTGGCTATTGTTAGACAATTTTCTTAAGGTTAGCAAGGGTATATTAAAGTTAGAGGGTTAATTGAGATAGTCTTTACCCGTATAATTCCAACAGATCCTTCCTAAACTCTATAAACTCGTCTAACGCTAGCCAGAATAAACTGTTTAAAAGCGTCGTAATCTTCAAAGGGTTACGGGAGGGTCATGTGAAAAATCTGTCGAGCAATTTGTTCTACCATTTAGAAAGGGTCAGCCAGGTAATAGGTGCGGTAATTAATGCCCATTTGATCGAGCCCTTTTTTAGTTATAAAGTTTAGTGTTCACGGATTCTGACCTACCTATTTGGAACAGAGTATTGTCATTGTCATTATTTTGTTTACTTATTTATCAACCTGTTTGTCTCTTTGATTGTTTCTTAAGGAGGAGGTAGTTACTTTTTCTGGACCCCCTCTTCCTCGTGTTTAGCCCCATTAGGTTTCCGATTTTAGGACGTTCGGCTCATCAGTTTGTCGATTTTAAGACGTTTCGCCCCATTGCTTTGTCAATATTACGACCTTTCGTGCTATTTAGGCATCGATTTTTGACCTGGTGAACGATAGTAAGCCTAAAATATTGGAAAATGTACAAATTAATCTAGAAGGGGTATCTAATGGATGTGTTTTAAGCTTGATGTGAGGTCTAGAGAGGAAACTAATATAATAAGAAAAAAACATACATAAATGATAAAATAAATACGCCCATCTCCCCTTAATTAAATATAAGTTTGCTTAACTATCTATCAAATTATATCTATGTATGCTGTCTAAGTATCTACTGCATCTTTCTACCTAACAACAAATCATTAAAAATATATAGCTGGACGAACAAGGGCATTAAAAAAAAAAAAAAAACTTCAGAGAAACGATGCGAAATGTGAGAAGGTTAAACATATATATTGCAATTCAAACTATTACGAGAATTTATACCTACCAAGTCCAAAATAAAAACGAATGTTGAACAAATTGGCATGATATAAATGTTAAGGAAAATATGAACAGTTTTAAAATTTAGCAAATATAATATACGTGAATTGGAATATGTATACACCCAGAGCCTAACAAACGTACACACACACACACACACACACAAACACATACATACATACACAAACACACACTCATACACACACAATCATTCACGCACCATCCATTACAAATTTACAATAACAGTTGGTAATGTACAATTCCCAAACTTTATATTTAATAGTGGCCCCTCCATCATTGACGATGTTGCCTATTAATATAATAGTCTCCATTCAACACCCACGTCAGTCGTTTGAATCAACCGCCCCGAGGAAGAAAGAGATTAATCTTCATAAGTGCAACGTATACGCTACTTCTCTTATGGAATCGTCATGTTGATCGGGTACCCACTACGAAAAAACTTCGTAAAAAAAAAGAGAACAAAAAAGGAAAAAGAATTTCCATTTTAACACTGTTATACACAAGCTTCCCACATTCGGTGGATTTTCTTGCGTTGTGGCTTCTTACCGCCTCTCGCCAAGTGCAACGATTCGTCCTTCTTTTCCTCGCGGCCCAACCGACAACACTAGTGCCCCCGAGCTCCGGCTTCATTCGACGTTCGCTTTCCTCTTGTGAGTCCTAACTCATTTGTATATATCTGGGGGATAGTGAGCAAGGGTTTAGATTAGCTAGCACGGGTTGTGCATTGTTGGCCCGCAGGTAATGTTAAAATTAGGGTACTTTCAGGCAGTTACTTGTTGTGTTCATCCTTGTTACCACGTGCGTGGTTTTAATTGTTGCTATGCGCCTTAGTTTTTGCTTTTCCTTTAGTTAGGAGGCTCTTTTATGCTTCGATAGCTGTTCCTTTGTCCAACTGTGGGTCTTGGGACCCCATCTTTGTCTTTTTAGCAGACGTGCTGGGTTAAGGTTGTCACACGTGGTTGTGGAACCTTCTGGCGTTCCGTGTCTGCCGGGAAGCCCCGTTTGAGGGCTTTCCCAGAGCCTTTGTTAGTTCTTTTTCTTTCCCTTTAGTTAGGAGGCTTATATTCTTCGCTAGCTGTTCCTTAGTTCAGCTTTGGGTCTTGGGACCCCGTCTTTGTCTTTTAGCAGACGTGCCGGGTTTCGGTTGTCGCACGTGGTTGTGGGACCTTCCGGCGTCCGTGTTTCCCGAGAAGTTCCATTTGGGGGCTTTCTCTGAGCCTTTTGCTCTGCTTTCGCTGCTCTTTCTTGTTTTTTTCATTCTGAAAGTTATTTTCTCATGATTAAGCCTTTAGGTTCGCTTTTGGGGGGGATATATTTATTTGTTCTCAATGTGTGAATTAATTTGTGTCCCCTTTTCTTGCGCTCCCTGTGGGTTAGTGTTGCACACTTCCCGGGAGTCCAAGGAGACGCCTTACGTCAGGATTGTTTTGAGGGTAAGGGTGGTTTTCTCTCGTTGTTGTGCTTTTCACCGAGTGAACTCCTCTCTGGCCCCGCCGGCCTCTGTTCTGAGTCCGTTTAGTACCGGCGCGTGGTTGTGTTCCTCTTTCCCCCCTGTCTTGGGATCTTTGTGGTTTCCTTTCTTCCGGCGACCTGGGAGGGCCGGCGGAGGGAGGGATGTCCAGCAAGGATAAAGATTTTGGCGTCCCGCCCGGCCCATTGTTGTGTTTACCCCGTCTTTCAAGGCGGCTAGGGTAAACGTACCGGCGCCTGCTAGCCTTTTTTTTTCATAAAAAGCGCACAGATACCCGCCGCCAACTGGCCTAAACAATGACTAGTCATAGGATGGCACTCCGTCTTCTGTGTGAATGGCCCTTTGTTGTGTTTACCCCGTCTTTTCCGGCAGCTAGGTGTGTACATGTACCGGCGCCTGCTAGCACTTTTTTCTAAATTGCACGCAGATATCCGCCGCCAACTGGCCTAACCAACGATGACTTAGGTCATAGATTGGCATCTGTGTGAAGTTGATGCCTCTGGACAATTTTGGATGGTTTTTTCCGGCGGTTTTGTTTACTTAGCAGGGCCGCCAGTTTCTATTTTACAAATAGTTAAACCCTCCGAATGTCCCGGCGTGTGGCTTTCCTACATGCCTCCCTACGGGAAGTGCTACTTATTACAAGGCCCCTGTACTCGGCCCACCACGGGAATTTGCCCTGATTGGTAGCCGAGCAATAAGACTTACCCTCTCTGACATACGACACGAGCCCATTCACGGGTAACTTCGGGTCATATAACACGGCTAATCGCTCAGCGAGTCCGTCAGGGTGAGGGAGTCTATATACCCGGGACCTCCGGCTTCATCGCCCTGCGGGGATCCAGTTACGTAGGTCAGATTATATGCTATAATCTATACGGTTTTTGGGCCAGTGACGCTAGTCACAGGTAGGCACTTTCTACACCAAATAATTCCAATATTGGATAGACTCAGGTCCGGTCGAAGGTTAGACTAATAGTGACTGTTTTTTCTAACTTTCCGGCGGACTTGTACTAGCATGTTAGTAACTCCTCTCAGATTATCCTTAGGAGCATTGATTCCTGGAAATTCTTTCCAGATCAGCACGGCAGGGAGAAAACGAGGGGGGGGGAGGGATCAGTGGGTAGTCAAAATTTTTACTTTTGCCCCCACACGGAACCCCCAGATCTTTTGCGTCTTGATATTTTAATTATTTGCACTCTAAGATTACGGCAGGCTGCATCTACGTTTGCCTCTGGAATTCCCAGCAATGCCCGGGGCGGCATAGATCCAGGTGCGGATTGGACGAGTTTTTGTATAGATCAATTGGGCCCGGCGGCAATGATCGAGAGATACCTAAATGCCCACAGCATTGGAATTGTTTACAGTTGCTAACTTTCAAAACACAAAATTCCCCAGAATCAGGGATAACTTTGCATATAGGCAATCACTACTCACCACTTAGCTGAGCAATTAGCCATTGGTTATGACTCAGCCCCCATGCACCCCCCCCCCCCCCCCCCTCCCCGATACATATCACGGCAGCTCGATGCAAACAATTGCTACTCAATCATCATACAGCATTAGTTCAAGCCGGATACTGCAAAAGAGTATTAAGGTCTCAAAATCCTATAATTAGGCATAATATTCCTATTATTAAAGAAGGTTTCATGGTTCAAAATGTGGTAAATTTGTTTCGAAACACTTATAATGTAGATGTACTAGGAGAAAATCTAGATGTTTTGAGAGCCAGGATTGAGTGGGTACAAGGGCATGAGGACAGGCGAGGTCCATGTTTCTATTATGGGTTTTATCTCTAGAAGGGCGGGACTATTATTTTTTAACAGTGGTTATATGTAACAAGTACGTTTTAGAAATTGCATTTTAATTGTATTCGATAATTTCATTATCGCATAACTTCCATCCTCATAATTGAGTTTTGAATGCATATATTTTTTATAATATTTTATTTGATGATTTTATCCTGACTATCAGAAGCTAATATTGTAAATAGTTTGTATATATGAAATAATTTTGAATGTTTAATACATTTTGATTTAAATTTACTATAATTTTTATTGGATTATGTAATGTGTGTGTTTTGTACTGTGTACTGTACATATGTATTGCGAAATAAAGGAATTGAATTGAATTGAATTGATACAAGAACCCTCCAGGCTCGCCGGACAACGTTCTCGATGGACACTTACGAGTAATGGAACCTAGGTCTCCGGCTCGGGTAAGTAAAATTTTCTTTCCTTCAACAAATCTAAGTTAAGAAAAGTCGATCAGTATCTCGGGTAATGGTTCCTCCGATTACTTAAGCTAGTTATACGGCTCATAAATATTCTTTCCTTAAACAACTCTAAGTTAAGAATAGTCGATCAGTATCTCAGTGAATGGTTCCTGCGATTACTTAAGCCAATCATATGGCTCATAAGTATCAAGCACTTAGGCCGGCGGGACGGCTCGTTTGTTTACGCTCAACCTCAGCCGGCGAGGCGACTCTCATCCCCCAATAATTAGGAAAACAAAAGCCAACAATGTTTACCTTCTTTTGTTCACGAATCTATAATAGAATACGAGTTCTTACGGATAAAGAGTGGGATGCGTTCAGCGGTAATTTAACGACATACCACTTACAAGTACGATGTGTTAATTTATACTGCCGGTTTATGGACCGTTTTACAAGCCTGTCTGTAGACATCAGCTTGCTAGGTATCTAAAAAAAAAAAAAAATCCTATTATAGGAAATGGTGCGATGCATAAGGTGTTGATTTTCGGTGTGAGCATCCTGGGTTCGAAACCAAGGTATACCTTGTAGATTTTTTTCTCACGGATTCCATGGATTAAAAGTCTCATTTTGTTTAATCATCACAGCCCTCCCGGCGCTTCGCCCCGTGTTAGGCATACTTACAAATAAATCATTGAGGACTCAGTAAGGCCAAAAGTGGAGGTTAAGTCAGAGGCCTAAGTTCATTACTCAACGACCTCTAGCTTTCAATTCCACTTGAATTATTGAAATCGAGGAGGATCCTCATCTAATTCAATAAAGTAGGACCGGTGCGGTGAGAGGCAGTATGGCTCTCACTATGAAACTCTAGGGACTTAACATGCCGGAGTTCACTATCTCCAGGTCTACATACCACGAACGGATGGGTGATCTTGGTAGCATCGGTCCCAGGGGTTTGTTTATCAGATCGACTCGATAGTTGTACAATCGGTCATCTCAATTTTTATCCAATGTTGTTTCCTAAGCCTTAAAATATCTCCCATGTCCCTATGCCGGGAAATCAAAAAACATTTTCACTGGAACGCTAGTTGTCAGGGTCAGGAAACGGTATTACGGCGGGACAACACATACCCGGAATACTCGACGGATAACCGGTCGAGTACTTGCTTCCGGTCGTTTTCCCACCTCACCCAATTCTGGTTGGGATGGGCGATGGACCATGGATAACGTGGGATCAGGAACTCCCACAATTTGCAATAGTTTTTTCCATCTAACCCTCTGTCCCCAGTTTCATCTCCATTTCCGAGTTTGACTGGCTAACACAACAACCGGGAGGGGTCCCCCTCCCTATTTTTGGATTTTTTCATCGCCCCTTAATTAACTGCAGAGGTTTTTCCTTTGCCCCTCTTTGCTCCTCGGCCTCTTGAACTCCAAAGGTAATTTTCTCGTCAGCGATAATGCCCACAGGAAGTTTGTTAGCTTCCTGTTTACTAGGACTACGCCCCCAAGGCGGAAGGAGGAATTAGCTAAAAGCTTCTCATTAATATCTCCTCCCTTCCCCGGCGAGAACTTTCACGAATCCAGACAGCCTTATTTGAGGCAGTCAGGTCACGGCAGATCCTCAGACTCGGTATGGCTCAGGGGACCTATGAATGCTTATTATAGGATTTGGTTCTCTCTGGTCTCCACCGCGAAGCTCATGATTAGCTAGACAGGGAGATGTGGAGGTTAGAAGGATATTGAATGTAGGGAACCCCATCAGGTTTCCCCGAAGGCTACAAGCGGCCAACGGACAGTTTCCCCTCCCACTCTCTAGTACATTTAACATAAAATGCTTTAAGGAATGGGTCGTGTGTTCTCCCTCCGTCGCCCTCTCTCCCTCGACAGTGCTAGTGCAATGGGGTTCCGAGGTTCGACGAGGTGTTACTTCCAAAAGATGGCTGCGCCACCTTATCTCTTCTGCGCGAACCGGCCTACGCCGGTCACCGCAATGTGCTCGCCACAAAGTCACGCGACTTGGCCTCACCCGGCGTGGCATAACAGCATGATACAACCCTCTGCGTAAGGGATGCGATACCTAGTAATTACACAGGACACACACGATCCCCGGCCCAGGTCTGGTGGACGTATGCCGTTAACCCTGCGACAGACACACACCAGGAAGGGGCACCTCTCTCTCACTTACTTGGGTTATAAACCAGACAACCGTCCGCCGGCAAGCGGCTACCGGGAGGTCTTTAGGGTGCTGTCCTACTAGTTAGTACATTTAAATAGGTTGGAGGGCGGTATCCTCAGGTTTTTTTTTTACAGTTATACTTGTCATTTCCCAGGATGTCCCCCTCTTTACGTTACGTACGGTACAACGCGAATAAGTATTCACTCTCGCTAAGCTCACTTCATGATTACACAATGTTTCAGCCCTCAGCAGGCCTTGTTGGGGGGGTCCCTTTTTGGGAAGCGTCCCGCCGCGGGGGGCTAGCAGTTCGTCCCGGCAGGATCTTATGCCCATCTCTAATTTTAGAGAGGACTTCTTCCTCTTTCCATACGATTATTTGAGCTGTGCGCACGTACCGAGACGTTTTACCGGGGTCAGGGACAGCTTAGCGGCAGGTCCCCACCTTTACGGTAACCTCTTAAGGCCAACTCAGTTATTTACTTTCCCCCCATTTTTTTTTTTTTTTTTTTTTTTTCTTTTTTTTTAAAGAGACAATGAACGGAGGAAGGAAAAACACAGATAAAACAAAAAGGTCCATGTGCCTAAAGGCATCCTCCATTCATAAAATGTTTGTAACAACTGGATTTAAACATTTGTAGATTGTAAGTTTGTGGAAAGCAATTCGAGGGAAGTGAATTCCAAAGAGTAGTAGCTCTGGGGATAAATTAATTCTGATAAGCAGAAGGTCTGCATTGTGGAGGAGAAAGTGTAAATTCATGAGCGCTCTCAGCTGCCCTAGTTCTTCGGGGAAAGATGTGGAGAGGCGGCACAATTGAAGCAAGTTCCTCGGAACAATTGCTGTGAAAATATTTGTAGAATAATGCAAGGGATGCAACGTTTCCTCGTATGGATAATGTAGGAAGGTCCTGTGTGATTGCAGGGTTATTGATTAATCTAATAGCTTTATTTTGAATTTTGTCCAACTGCCTCAATGCAAGTGAGATAAGATGAAAACCACTTGGGATCTCTCGCCCTTATTCTGTTCCATCTGAAATTACAGCCGGGTTCTCCTTACACACGGCCAGTAGAGCGGCTTTTAGTGATCTGGCAAAAGCGTGCATTGTTTCGATTACTTAGGCTTATACTTTCAGTAAAACCTAGCAATAACTTAATGCTGTTCGCAGTCCTTACGCACCAGAGATCTCTCTATGTCAGTCTCATCCTTAGCCTTCCACATATACCAGCTCTCTTCAAAAAGTGACAGTTTTTCCCCTTTTCAATCCCAGGCTCTTTGTTTTCCTCCGGCTTAAACTAAAAACGCCTGTCCCTCCGTAATATATGGCCAGCCACGCTGAACCGGAGCTTTTCTCTGACCTCTTTGTAATCGTGAACGATTTTTTGAGTGGTATAAGGAGAAAAAGTTCAGACTGAGGTACGTTTACCGCCAGGGGAAGCCGGAGTCGGGGCCATTCAGGTCCTACGGCTCATGTCCCTCCAGGTATCTTGTTCGATCCTCTTAGACTAGACAATTTGTGACATCCCCCGGCAGACTAACTGATATAGCCAGTTGTTGTTCTAGCTCTCTAAGTTGTTTCCTGGATCCTACGTGTCCTCGCTCCACACCAAGTGGGCAAAGGACGTGGTAGTCACAGGAGGCGCCCTCGGTGCAGGCTTTTGTCTTTACATGTGTTTGTTCCCTTTACAAACTCGATTTCGTTTTCGACCCAGCCCTTTTGTTCTTATAGTCTGCACATGGGCACACTCCTTTACTTGTTTCCTTGTAATTCAAGCCGTTAGTACTGTGATGTAGACGCCCAATAGGGGCTTAAGAAAAAGGTGGGGGGGGGGGAGATATGCAGATCCCAGTACAAGAGATGAACCCCCTTCAACAGGATTACAAGTTAATGCAGGGCAAGCTAGGCGTTATTTACGCCGGGCCAAGCCCAATTAGTTATGCACGAGCTAAGAAGCTCGGGAAAATGTGTTTAAATTATTAAACCTCGTGTATTCATTTTAAGTTTGCAAAACTTAATTATAGCTCATGTAGTTTACGAATCATAAAAGATTGTGTTACACTACTGTTCATTATACTGTATATGTTACTTTTAAGTTTGCAAAACTTAATTAAAGCTCATGTAGTTTACGAATCACAAAAGATTGTGTTACACTACTGTTCATTATACTGTATATGTTACTTTTAAGTTTGCAAAACTTAATTAAAGCTCATGTAGTTTACGAATCATAAAAGATTGTGTTACACTACTGTTCATTATACTGTATATGTTACTTTTAAGTTTGCAAAACTTAATTAAAGCTCATGTAGTTTACGAATCATAACATATTGTGTTTCAATACTGTTCATTATACTGTATATGTTACATTCCGTTTTCTTTGCTAGCGGCACTAGATTACGGAAAACTGGGTTTTTGTCGAGTTAACTCGAGAGGTTCAGAATTGCTATTTATGCAAATTGCACGATTCTAGGCTAGTTGCACTAAGATTACGCAAGGTTGGTATTGGTCGACATGACTCAACACAATCATGTTCCAGCCTAGTTTACACTAGATTCACTAAGTTTAGTATTGGTCGAAGTGACTCAATAAATGGACCTAAGGACCAAGCTGAGCTCAGCACAGGTTACAGATCGAGGTGACAATTTTATTTTTGCATTTAACTCTCTGTGTCACACGGTACAACAAATACCTCATGGACGAGGACTCTGTTGTTGGAGCAGCTTTCTTTGAAGCAACGCCCTGCTCACACTCTTTTCTATTTTATACTGTTGTAGGCACAACAGAAAACAATTTCTAGTTCTTTTTCCTGTTATAAGGTTTCTTGGTTTAACCATACGGTTATTTAGGGTTTGATATCTACGAATGTCCCCCTCCAGTCTTGAAATTCAGGCAACATCGTTAATGATGGAGGGGCCACTATTAAATTATAGGTTTGATTCCCGAAGGGAAGTAGAGAAAACCTAATATTTAGTAGGGGCCCCGGAATCATTGACGACGATGTCCCTCCCAGCCATCCCCTTCCCATTCGCTGATAATTTGAGTTTATCTTGGTATATCATTGAAGGACGAATTGTTGCGCTTGGTGAGAGGCGGTAAGAAGCCACAACGCAAGAAAATCCACCGAATGTGGGAAGCTTGTGAATAACAGTGTTAAAGTGGAAATTCTTTTTCCTTTTTTGTTCTCTTATTTTTTACGAAGTTTTTTCGTAGTGGGTACCCGATCAACATGGCGATTCCATAAGAGAAGTAGCGTTGCACTTATGAAGATTAATCTCTTTCTTCCTCGCGGGCGGTTGATTCAAACGACTGACGTGGGTGTTGAATGGAGACTATTATTTTAATAGGCAACATCGTCAATGATTCTGGGGCCCGTACTAAATATTAGGTTTTCTCTACTTCCCTTCGGGAATCAAACTTATAATAATGGGTCTCACCTGTCAACACACAGTACACGCCCACCAATGGGTAGCTGGCCTAACATGATCCAACATATAAGGTTATCAGTTAAGGGGGGTCACCGGCTTTTTTTATCTGTCTCTCCTTTTCTCTCTTTCCCTGGCTTGTATCCATTCGGCCCCATTCAGCCAACTGTTTCAAGATGTTTATCCCCATCCAGGCGTCGATTTCTTCCTGGCGAGCGATAGCGAGCCAGCATTGTATGGAGAAATCGGGATTCGCCTTAGACATGTTTCTATCGAAAAATTTACAAATTTAGCTTGCTGTCAAAACGAAAATATATATATGCTGGCTCGCTACCGTCCGCCAGAAAAATATTGACAGCCAACTGTTTTAAGATGTTTATCCCCATACAGGTGTCAATTTCTTCCTGGCGAGCGATAACGAGCCATCATTGTATGAACAAATCCGGCTTCGCCGGAGAATTTTTTTCTATTGAAAAATTTACAGATTTAGCTTGCTGTCAAAACAAAAATAGATATATGCTGGCTCGCTACCTCTCGCCAGGAAAATATTGACACCTGGATGGAGGTAAACGTCTTAAAACAGTCGGCTGAATGGCGATGAAAGAAAAAGATAGAAGGAGAGAAAGAGAAAAAAAGCGAGGTGGGCTCCCTTAAAGTACAACGGAGTACAAAGGAAATCAAGCAACAACAGGTCTAGTGACCCTTCCAGGCTGCTTGTTCTCCAAAACACTGAGGATCAAGTATCCAAACAGTGGTTTAGAGTGGGTAAGGGAACATTGGAAAGGGAACTACTGCCCTGGAACTAATGTCCGTGGCAGGACTAGGAAGTTAGTAGGGGACATATGGGTTAGTAACTGAGGGGAGGATAAAATAAAGTTATTCATTTACAAACGCAGTCAGTCGCGGGTTTGATGCGAGATATTTGTCTAGGCGGAGTTTAAATGAATCAACGGTGCTGCAGTCTATAACGTCTCGGTGAAGCCCATTCCACAAGTTGACAACTCGATTGAAGAAGAAATTCTTAGATTCGTGTGAGTTAAAAGATTTACCAATAATTTTGCAACCGTTTCCCTGCGTGTAATTAGATTGGTCGATAGTGAAGTACTTACTACAGTTCATATTGTCGATGCCTTTGATGATTTTGAACACTTGAATTAAGTCACCTCTTAATCTGTGCTGGGTTAAAGGAAATATATTTAATTCTCTAAGACGCTCTTCGTATGGTTTGTTCTTTAGGCTAGGTATCATTTTGGTAACTCTACGTTGAACTCGTTCTAGCTTGTTTATGTCTTTTTGGTAATAAGGGCACCAGCATTGAACGCAGTATTCCAGAAGAGGGCGGACTAAGGAATTGAAAAGGGTTAGGATAACGTCTTTGGATTTATGCTCAAATGACCTGCCTATAAAGCCAATTATTTTGTTTGCCTTCTTAACAACTGAACTTTGTTGGCTCGGTTTTAGGTTACTCGATATTGTTACTCCCAGATCGGTTTCTCTGTTTACATTCTTAAGCTGAGTGCCATTCATCGAATAGTTTGCTTTCTCATTTAGGTATCCGATATGTAGTACTTAACATTTATCCGCATTGAAACTCATTTGCCAAATTTGGGCCCAATGTGACAATTTATCTAAATTGTGTTGCATATCGTCAACTTGTTCTTTTGAGAGTACGCTATTTGCAATTTGTGTATCGTCAGCAAATTTTGAGATTGTACAGGTGAGACCCTCATCTATGTCGTTGATGTAAATTAGAAAGATAATTGGTCCTAGTACCGATCCCTGGCGTACCCCGCTACTTTCATTGGTCTATTTAGATGCCTTACCGTTTATGACTACTCTTTGCTTTCTGTCGCTGAGCCAATTTTCTATCCATTTCAACACACCGTCTTGTATTCCATGCGCTTTTAGTTTTAGCAGTAAACGTTTGTGGGGATCTTTGTCAAAGGCCTTTTGAAAATCAAGGTATATAATATCTACAGCTTTACTCTCATCGTAGAGGTTGAGGATATCGTGGAAGAAGTCTAAGAGGTTTGTTAAACAGGAACGTTTTTTTACGAAAGCCGTATTGAGTATCTTTAAGTAAGTTATTTGCCTCTAAGTGATTTACGAGTCTGTCTCTTATGACCGTTTCTAGCATTTTACATACAACTGAGATTAAGGTAATTGGACGATAGTTACTGGGTAGGGATTTGCTGCCTTTTTTGAATATCGGTGTTACGTTGGCTATCTTCCACTGATCAGGCATAGTTCCAGACTGCAAGGATTTATTGAATAGTAATGTCAGTGGTTTGGAGAGCTTCCTTTAGAACTCTAGGCGAGATTGTATCAGGTCCAGGCGTTTTATTTACCTTGAGTTTATCTAAACAATTCAATACTTCTCTCTCTGTAACGGTGATATTGCTTAGAACATCTGAATTATCAATCTGAATCGGCGATGGTGTAGGGATATCACTGAGGTCTTCTGTTTAACCCTTAATTAGCGGCGAGCAACATAAGTCGAGTTAAAAAAAGCTGGACTATGTGGCGGCGCTCGACATAACTCGAGTGGCAATTTCAGCACGTAATGTGGCTGAGAGAGAGAGACAAGTGGTGGCAGGAGACTAGCGAGCGTATGACTGCTCCAGACCACCGCGGCGAACCTACTGACACAAATCTCAGCTCCCTCCTCCCTCTCTCACTCGCTACATACTCAATTATGTACTGAAAGTACCGAATTACCTGCTTTTTGCACTCGCGTTGCACGGTTATTGCAAGAAAACTATCCATCATACAAGGATCGTTATGGTGTCATTCGAAAGCTCTGTTTATGCCCTTTCAGGGATAGGTACTTGTTTTACGTTCTGGGTCTTATTTAGGCATGAAAATGATCACGTAAACAGCCCTATTTTGGCTAAAAACACCCCGCTGTGCGGTACACATAAATAAACCGCATAGGCCGCTCGTAAGGTGTTAAAAACTGATGCAAAGAAGGTATTGAGGGCATTACTCATTTGTACTTCGTCTTTAGTGTATTCTCCATTTTCATCGACTAACGGTCCAACAGTTGAAGTAACTACTTTTTTCTTTCTGATATAACTATAGAATTCTTTCAGGTTTGTTTTACTTTGATTCGCAATATGTAACTCTAGGGTCTTTTTACTTTGCTTAATTAACTTTTTGGCTTTGCGTCGTAGCTCTACAAATTTCACCCGTTCTTCGTTATTTTGTGAGCATTTTAATCTATCATTAGCAAAATTTTTAGCAAGCAGGCAGTTTGAAATATCTTTATTCCACCATTTGGGCTTATTATTATGGCCTGGACGCCGTATTTTCGATGGTATGCAGTCTTGCACTGCTTTTAGGTAAGTGGTTTCGAATAACTTCCAAGATGTATTTATGTCGTTATTGTTAATTAAAAAGCTCCAGTCAGTTTCTTTAAACATAGCTCTAAGTTTATGAAAGTTTTCTTTCTTGAAATTAGGGACTTTTTCGATGCTACTATTTGGTTCGTTACTAGTAAAGTTTAAAGTGAAAGTTATCGTACGATGGTCACTGTTACTGAATTCATCACCAACATTCAAATTCTCTATTAATTCTTCTTTTGTTGCAAGTACAATGTCAAGAACGTTATTACCACGGGTCGGTGTTTGAACAAATTGATAAAGCGAACTCTCTTGCAAGTTCGTATACAAGTCATGTCCGGAGTGTGAAGTAAGAGTATCGCCCCACTTGGTCACAGGTAAATTAAAGTCGCCAAAAAATTACGGTATCTTGTGAGTTACTTACATCTGCAATTTGTTCGTATATTTCTTGGTCAGTTTGCACTGATTGAGCTGGAGGTCTGTATATTATTATTTTTGTACCTTTATTATTCTTTATTAGCACAAAAGATGTGTCGACGTTCACAATTTGAGGTTTTGACAAGAGGGTAGGGTTAAGACTTGCTTTGATATAAAGTAAAACGCCACCTCCATTTCGATTTATTCGGCTTTTCTCAAACATTACATAACCGGGAAGTGAATACTCTGCTAAAAAGTCTCTATCTTCTGTATTGAGCCAAGATTCTGTTTTGCTAATCACATCATAATTTTCTGTAAACATTAGCTCCTCTAAATCTGAAAATGTATTGCGTATGCTACGAGCGTTTGCATAGAAAACCTTTAAATTTGTTATTTTAGAACTCCCGGAACGCTCTTTAATAATATTGTTGGTTCTTGTCGGTACTACATGTATGTTCATGGCTGTCCTCGGTCCTCGCTGTCTTCGGTCCTTATCGCTGGTGGTCCTCGGTTGCCTCTGTTTTTTTCTTGGCGTTGGATGATTTATGTCACTGCTGCTTCTTCTCGGATGGCGTTTTTTGATCCATGGCTGCGGACTGCTTCGTGTAGGAGACGACCCATGCGTGCTGAACCCACAGGGTTTAGATGAGTGCCATCCTTGCGGAACAGAGTAGGCTGGTTATAGAAATTATCCCAGAGGTTGATGAATTCAACTTCTTCCTTCAGACAAAAATATTTTAGTCGGCTATTTGTGCTGAAGGCCTTGTCGTAGAATTTGTCAGGTGCGTCGATCTTGGGGAGAATGCCTGAGATGATGATATTCCTTGACTTGTTTTTGTAGTGCTGGATCATCTTGCGATATTTCTCCATCAACTCTTCGGATCTGGTGCGCATGATGTCATTTGAACCAGCATGGATGACAAAAAGGGTATTTTCGTTTGCATCCTTTGTGGTATCTTCGAAGGCTTTCACAATGTCGTCCAGTCCAGCTCCTGGGATGCAAAGTATTTTTCGTCGATTTGGGACTCTGTCGCAGAACTCTTCGACCTGTCCTCATAGAATGGAAGCCCCAACGAGCCTGGTCTCTTCTGGTTCGTCTTCCATCTCTACCAAGATCTCAAATCTGTTTGACATTGTGACTGGTAGATGAGACCTTTTCTGCGTTGGTCGTGCACCATTCCTCACTGGTGTAAATCCGGAAATCTGTGGTGGCGAGACTCTGCGTACAGGTCGGGGAGAGGAGTGGTTAGAACGGAGGCGAGGGGTTGGTACTGTTCGTGGTAGCAGGCTTCTTGCACGAGGAGTGGGGGAGAGACTAAGGTGAAGAGGGCGGCTGCCCTGGTTTGATGTCGGCTCAGGTTCATCAGAAGCATATGCTGCAGTGGCTACTGCAGGTGTTGGATTGTTGGCAGATGACGTTGGGGCGGTGGTGGATGCTGGAGTTGAAACAATTGGAGTTAGTGATACTCCAACGTTGAGTGTTACAAATTCTTGGAGTGATTCCAGCTTCCTGGTGAGGGCGTTGATCTTGTTGTGGGCTTCATCCAATTTTGCTGTCAAATCCTCTCGTTGTTGGCAGAGTCGTCAGACTTGTGGATCGGCGGGAGCAAACATGGAAGCACCAAACCTACCGGCGCAGTTGGTACAGGCACGAGGCATGGTGACGGATCACTTTCTTCAGATCACTTCACTCACTTAAAAACACTTAACTCTCTTTAAAAACACTAAACTCCCTTTAAAAAACACTTATCTCACTTTAAAAACACTTAACTCACATCAGGTCACTTCACTTACATAAATAGGCCTAACCGAAAACAACAAATTTGAAATACGCACAAATAGGTTATCAGCGGTGATAGCCTAACCGAAAATTAAAACAAAACAAAATTATATTTAAATACGCAGTGATAACCGAACCGAAACAATTTTATTTTTATTTAAACAGAAATAGGCCACCAGGGGTGATAGCCTATCCTAACCGAAAACAAAAATAACCAAAAACAAAAATTATGAAATACCGGTACGCAGAAATAGGCCACCAGCGGTGATAGCCTAACTGAAAATTTAAAAATTTAAGTACGCAGAAATAGGCCACCAGGGATGATAGCCTAGTGTGACGCTCACCGCTTCCCCCAGAACCGCATGGCTTACTCGCTAGGACTCACCAGGGCAGAGAATGTAGCTACAGTCTACCTATCATTTTGTACTTTCCTTCTCGAGAAAGCTTGTGTTGCAGACAGTTCAGAACTGTTCTTTGTTTTCGTCTGTCACAATCCTTTCTATTTTATTTAGTCAATTGAAAGTATTGTGTTAAGTAGTTGAATGATGGGAAGGCGAGTGGGAGAGAGAGAGAGAGAGAGACCAGGTGGTGTGACTTGGTGGTGAGTGTGGCGCGTGGCCAGCCTCCTTACATAGGCCTCGCGGGATTCGTTGCCTCCTGCCTAACACGGCCTACTAGGCGGCTGCTTACTGGGCGACTGTCGCACGCCCTCGTGCCATTCCTGCGAACTGGGACTCCACCCATGCGGTCCCTGGGAATATCCTGGTCAGATCCGTCCCAGACAGCATACTCTAAGCATCTCCCATGAACTGTTCCACACTCTTGTCTTTGAATCTTTCTCTTCTACTGCCTCTATCATTTCCACTACTTCCTCACCTTTTATTAATATCAATCCCCCTCTGGTTCCCTGCATCCACACCTTGAATTGGTGGCCAGACTGTATTATATGCTGGATCTCACATTTCTTATGTACTAGGCTAAGGTTGAAGATAGTCATTGTCTTTTTTGGGAGATTGTATTGCTCGGACTGTCTCCATCAATCACTAATGTTTCTACAGGGTTAAATAATGCTAGACTAGGGATCAGGTACTTTGCTGTTGGTGTTTTCACTGTGTGTAGGCTACTTTTGAGCTGCACGACACTACAGATTCTGTGGGTTACCTGGGTGGATCTTTTGTCTGTGTACCTTGGAGTTTAGACTGTGTAGTGCGTGAGGGCTGCTTGCCTAATCCACCCAACACTGTTCTAACTCTATTTGCTTTTACTTTTGAGGGTCGCCAGGAGGATACTCGATACTTGTGATCGAGAATCCTCAAGAGAGCACCCGTTCATAATACCGTAATCAGGCCGCACAGACCCAAGGTCCACACTAGGCTAGGAGCTGCCTTGCTCCACCAGAATTCTGTACCTTTGCGCATCCCAGCTAGACTTTATTAACCCGGGTAGACATTAGCTGGATTAGATCATATACTCTTTTATGCATACCCATTATTTCTACACAAGCATTTTGAGGTCTAGGTTGCTGTAGAGAGACACAACCAGCATAGACCGGTTTTGTTAATAGGAGTACTACTTTTTCGTGGCGAGCATTATTACTGTTGCACCGCTTATAATATTCTTGTGTCCAATAACATTATAGGTCCAGCCTTTTTGTGTATTTAGCCTACACGCGCATTGTCCTGCCTCCTGCTATTTTGTGGTTCCATTTCCGATACGTTCTTCTTAGTAGCATCCGACATTATTCAGAAGATTCCTTGTTCGGTGCTTGAGGACTTTACAACACTTTCTTTCATAAAGGAGTGACAGATATTTTTGATTAAAGTAACGTTAAGTAAACCTTCTTCTTGTTTGCATTAGATCATTCTTGCGATTTAATTAAGTTAACTATCTTTTCCTTGTGTACCATAACTAAGCAACCATATGTTATAGGTAATAGGCTGTTTCAGAGAACATCAGCCTATAGTAGAAGCACATAGATACTGAGAGTTAAGATACCCCGCTATCGCAGATATAACTCTGGAGGGTATTATGTGTTCTTTGTTCGACGGGATTATATATCAGGGGTTGGATCTAGCGTTTCCGTTGTTGCATTGATGCCAGTCTAGTCCAATGTATAAGAGCCACTGATTTATACGAGACCCGATCGTAACAAATGGCGACCTAGCTCAGGATTTGGTGAACTGACATATAATTGCAGGTTATTGTGCAGATTTTTCTCACAGTTTAGGCAGTGAACATTTGTTGATTTTGTGGAATATTTTTTGAGGACATGCAAGAATTATTTTTTTAGCAAAGTAATATAGCACTTAAGCAGTCTCCGAGAATTTTTTATTGTGAATATTGTGGTATAAGAGTTTGGGATACTTCTTTTTTGTGTATCAAAGTGAAAAATCTTCAGTGAGCATCATGTCTTATAGCGGATCAGTGCAGGATGAAGACACAGTACGTGATGTAGAAGCTGAGGAGCAGCAGCATGGGCAGGTTGTTAACTTGGTGAACAGTGAGGAGGATGCAAGGAATTTTTTACAATGGCCTGTTACTTCCGACCGGTTGGTGGGTGTGAATCGGTACGGTCTCCAGTGCTTAGCCGCAGCTATCGGTCATGTATGTACTAGTGGCATGACCTAGGATGACCTGATGACGTGTGTGCTGGGTAGGGTGACTGGCGTACGAGGTAGGGTGAGTGCTCAGAGCCCTTTGGCCGAGCCTCCCCTTCACTCGACTCCCAATCCTCCTATTGGAGTACCGACACTGAGCACGCTTCCGCAGGTGGGTAGTGACTGGCAGGGTGGTTTGCCCCTGGGGGGATCACCGGGTATTTCTAACATCATTGCATCTCCTCCTCCTCCTCAAGGTTTGACCCCGGAGATGCTCTTTCAGCTCGAGATGGCAAAGATGCAACATCAGAGTCAACAGCAGACAGACCTAGCTAAGATAGAAGAGAGAAAAGAGCTAGCTAAGATAGAAGAGAGAAAAGAGCTGGCTAGGATGCAGCAACAGACGAGGGAGGGTGAGCTTAGGACTGAACTAGAATCTACAAGATACTGTGCCGACATGGATTTAGAGAAGTCTCGTGTTGAGATGACGGGACAGCGACTCGGTACTAGAAACCGTGCGCATGATCAGTCTCTGTCGCACCTTCTCAAACTGGTCCCTGTATTTGACGAGTCTGGTGTCACAGAGTTTTTCAATAGATTTGAGAAGAAGTGCCGGGAGCATCAGTGGCCTGAAGTTAAGTGGGCGGCCCTTGTGTCCTCTAGACCCGTAGGTAAGGGGCTCAAGGCTTACGATGCACTGCCTTTGGAGTCCTGCGTTGTTTATGAGGAGCTCAAGGAGGCTGTCCTGCGGGCATACGAGCTACAACCCGAGACATATAGGTTAAAGTTCCGGGGTGTGACTAAGGGGCGAGACAGTACCTTCTTGGAGCACGCCCGGGACCTGTCCGACGCTATGGGAAACTGGCTCAGATCAGAGAAGACAACTACGTTTGATTAGATGAAACAGTTGATGCTTCTAGAGCAGTTTTATAAGTGTACGGGCGGCGACTTGACTTTAAACCTTAAAGAGAAGAACCCAAGAACTCTCGTAGAAGCAGCAGAGATGGCTGATCGTCGGTTGTCACTAATTCAGGGGTGCGGCTCTGCACAGAGAAACGATGTAGGCGTTAAGGAGCGTTACCCTCCCCCTCCCCGGAATATGGACACACATAAATGTAAAAGCAATGACACCAAGACTGATCACAAACCTAGCACCGCCCCGTTTAAGAAGGGTCAGGGGACTTTTACACCTCAGTATAAGTCCAAGGGGAAATTTGAGTGTTATCACTGTCACAAAGAGGGGCACATGGCAAAAGCTTGTCCGAGCAGACCTCCCACGGCGGCTGTGTCATTGGTTCACAGCATTGGGGTGTTCCAGAAGTCTTCTGTGTTTGCTGGAGGCATAAGATCAGAGGATGGAGCACCGCCAGTGAAGAAGGATCCGGAAGGCTCGAACCCTGTCCGCGATGCCTTTTACGACCATAGAGGGCATGGCTGCGTGAAGTGGGGGGGCAAGAAGCACAGGGTACAGGTTTTGCGTGACACAGGTGCCTCTCAGACACTCTTGAAGAATTTCACTGGTAGACCCATAAACGCGGCGCGGGTAGTTGTGGTGCAGGGAGTTAATGCAACTAGGTCATACCCGCTTGTTAGAATGGAGCTTGAAGTTGACGGTGTGACTCGCGAACTGGATGTGGGAATCGTGGAGAAATTGCCTGTTGGGGGCGCCGACCTCCTTCTCGGCAATGACTTTGCGGTGCCTGCTTCTAAGGTTTCACCTTTAGTCGTTGCCGAGGAGCCGGCCGACGTGAGTAGGGAGGAACAGGAGTGGGTTGAGAAGTGTCAGGTGCAACCAATGGCGTGTGTTGTAACCAGATCTCTCTCATCCAGGGAGCCACAGCCTAACCAACAATCTTCAAATAAGCGGAGGAACGGTCACGAGAAGGTGCTGAAAGCTGATACGGTGGAGAGTCTAGTACCAGCAGCGCTTCTTGGGGACTCAGTATTAGCATCGTTATTAGAGTCTGGAGAAGCACCACCACCTGTCACTGAGAGTGTAGAGGCAGGGCTTAAAGAGACTCAGCGGCAGCAACGGTATACACGGAGAGAGCAACGGGATGCAGAGTTCGATGTTGGGGGAGGGCATGAGTTGTTTTGCAAACACTTAGACAGGCTAGCTCCCTCAGATATTCGCAAATTGCAGCTAGAAGACCCGGAGATTCTAAAGTGTAGTGACGGTGCTGTCGAACTTGCGAGTAGAGAACGAATGTTGCGTAGTCTGGAGTTGGCTGGCCGCAATCTGGTAGGCTCTCAGGCCCTCATGAAGGACAGGTACGACCACAAGGTGAAACTCAGGGAGTTTCACGTGGGTCAGGAGGTGTTGATACTACTCCCTCTTTTAGGTCACCCCTTATCCGCAAAGTACGCTGGTCCTAATAGGGTAGCAGAGAAGCTCTCGGACTTAGATTACCTGGTGGCCACTCTAGACAGGCGTAAGAGGAATCAGTTATGTCATGTCAACCTGATGAAGGAGTATGTGAGGCGCCCACCTGAGCCTCTCACTGTCCCCGTGATGACTTTCAGCAGTCAAGATGGACAAGGAGAACGGGACAGTCATGCGCAGGTGGATGACAACTGGGATTATCATGTTTCTGCAGATCAGTGGGCGGGAAACACGAGACAGGCGGCTCATGAGGCTTTGCAACACCTACCTGAGCAACAGCGTGTGGCTGTCGAGCCCCTATTCTGTTTATACCCTACTGTATTTGCGGAACACCCAGGCCTCACTACTCATGAGGTGCACGACGTTGACGTCGGAGACCACCCACCCTTCAAATCAGTGCCCTATTGGGTGCCCCCTATTAAACTTCCGGCCCTCCAGGCGGAGTTGGAGTATATGTTGCAACAGGGACTGATCAAGAAGTGGGCGGTAAAGTGGACATCTCCCGTAACGCTGCAACCTAAGCCGGATGGCAAGGTGCGCTTCTGTGTTGATTACCGCAGGCTAAACGGCTTGACTCCCACCAACCCCTATCCTCTTCCCCGGGTCGATGACTGTGTAGACAAGATTGGCAGGGCCAAGTTCTTGACCAAGGTGGACCTGGTAAAAGGTTACTGGCAGGTGCCTTTGTCTGAACGGGCGAAAGAGGTGTGTGGTTTTGTGGTTGATGGTGCTACATATCGTTGTAATGTCATGCCGTACGGTCTAAAGAACGCACCAGCGACCTTCCAAAGCTTGATGAACGAGTTAGTGGCTGACATTCCGAACTGTACCGTGTACCTGGACGACGTCATTATCTACGATGACAATTTAAAGAGCCACTGTGAACATGTAGGATCCCTATTAAGAAATTAAGCGAGGCAAACTTGGTGGTCAACCTGGGAAAGTGTGATTTTGTGCGGGCTACCGTGCAGTATCTGGGGTTCATGGTGGGTTTGGGCCAGGTGTGCCCCCCACAGAACAAGATATTGGCTATTAACCACTTCCCCAGGCCGTCCACCAAGAAGCAGATCATGAGGTTTTTGGGCATGATTGGTTACTGCTGCCACTTTATAAAGGGCTATTCTACTGTGCTGGCTCCTCTGACGGACCTATTGGCCAAAGATAGAAAGTTTAAGTGGGCACCTGAGTGTGAGAGGACTTTTTTGCTAGTAAAACACCTGTTGTGTACTCACCCAATCCTCAGGGACCTGGACTTTAGCCGACCATTCCAGCTGGCAACTGATGCCAGTGGTGTGGGGGCTGGTGCCGTTCTGATGCAATCAGACGAAGATGGGCTTGAGCACCCAGTCAGTTTCTTCTCAAAAAAGTTCAACTCGGCGCAGAAGAACTTTCAGTAGTTGAGAAAGAACTGCTGGCGATTGTGCTAGCGCTCAGGCACTTTGAGGTGTATGTTCCAGCCTATGGACCAGTTGTGGTGATCTACACCGACCATCACCCCCTCAAGTTCCTGAATCAATTCCATAACCGGAATATGAGGCTGACCAGGTGGTCATTAGTGTTGCAGGAATACAACCTAGACATACGCCATATTGCCGGTTCTGAGAATGTGATTGCAGATTGCTTATCGAGGGTGGAAGACCCGGGGTATTTCATCACAAGGGTAGCCTCCTACTTTGGTTTGATTAGTATGTTTACGTCTGGTGCTTGTTGGCTCGCGTGGGTAGCCCAGCGTATTGGGTCGTAAAGTAGGAGTTGCTGTGTTGGTATAGAAGAAAAAACTAGGCTACCCCTGTAGTGCAGCCGCCATAAACATGTTAAAAATATAAAAATCCTATAAAAAACTCTTTCTTTGATAGTTAAATTTTTGTTAAGTATGTTATAGCAGAAATTCTGAGTTGTACTCCTCTCAGAAGGCTGGGCTAGTGAAGCTCGCTTTTATGATCCATAACTATGTAATTTAATCTATTGTGTTGGGAGGGGTTGTTCATTTTTATAATGTGTTATTTTGAAGAGAACTGTGCTTTACATTTCATTGTCGCTGGGTGACTAGGAGTGGCGAATTTTGTATGGGTTCTGGTGTCAGATTTAGAGCTCATAGTTGGAGCCTCTTAAAAATCTTGGGTGGGGTGTGACGCTCACCGCTTCCCCCAGAACCGCATGGCTTACTCGCTAGGACTCGCCAGGGCAGAGAATGTAGCTACAGTCTACCTATCATTGTGTACTTTCCTTCTCGAGAATGCTTGTGTTGCAGACAGTTCAGAACTGTTCATTGTTTTCGTCTGTCACAATCCTTTCTATTTTATTTAGTCAATTGAAAGTATTGTGTTAAGTAGTTGAATGATGGGAAGGCGAGCGGGAGAGAGAGAGAGAGAGAGAGACCAGGTGGTGTGACTTGGTGGTGAGTGTGGCGCGTGGCCGGCCCCCTTACATAGGCCTCGCGGGATTCGTTGCCTCCTGCCTAACACGGCCTACTAGGCGGCTGCTTACTGGGCGACTGTCGCGCGCCCTCGTGCCATTCCTGCGAACTGGGACTCCACCCATGCGGTCCCTGGGAATATCCTGGTCAGATCCGTCCCAGACAGCATACTCTAAGCATCTCCCATGAACTGTTCCACACTCTTGTCTTAGAATCTTTCTCTTCTACTGCCTCTATCATTTCCACTACTTCCTCACCTTTTATTAATATCAATCCCCCTCTGGTTCCCTGCATCCACACCTTGAATTGGTGGCCAGACTGTATTATATGCTGGATCTCACATTTCTTATGTACTAGGCTAAGGTTGAAGATAGTCATTGTCTTTTTTGGGAGATTGTATTGCTCGGACTGTCTCCATCAATCACTAATGTTTCTACTGGGTTAAATAATGCTAGACTAGGGATCAGGTACCTTGCTGTTAACGTAATCAGGCCGCACAGACCCAAGGTCCACACTAGGCTAGGAGCTGCCTTGCTCCACCAGAATTCTGTACCTTTGCGCATCCCAGCTAGACTTTATTAACCCGGGTAGACATTAGCTGGATTAGATCATATACTCTTTTATGCATACCCATTATTTCTACACAAGCATTTTGAGGTCTAGGTTGCTGTAGAGAGACACAACCAGCATAGACCGGTTTTGTTAATAGGAGTAGTACTTTTTCGTGGCGAGCATTATTACTGTTGCACCGCTTATAATATTCTTGTGTCCAATAACATTATAGGTCCAGCCTTTTTGTGTATTTAGCCTACACGCGCATTGTCCTGCCTCCTGCTATTTTGTGGTTCCATTTCCGATACGTTCTTCTTAGTAGCATCCGACATTATTCAGAAGATTCCTTGTTCAGTGCTTGAGGACTTTACAACACTTTCTTTCATAAAGGAGTGACAGATATTATTGATTAAAGTAACGTTAAGTAAACCTTCTTCTTGTTTGCATTAGATCACTTGTGATTTAATTAAGTTAACTATCTTTTCCTTGTGTACCATAACTAAGCAACCATATGTTATAGGTAATAGGCTGTTTCAGAGAACATCAGCCTATAGTAGAAGCACATAGATACTGAGAGTTAAGATACCCCACTATCGCAGATATAACTCTGGAGGGTATATGTGTTCTTTGTTCGACGGGATTATATATCAGGGGTTGGATCTAGCGTTTCCGTTGTTGCATTTATGCCAGTCTAGTCCAATGTATAAGAGCCACTGATTTATACGAGACCCGATCGTAACACCTAGACTAACCGAAAACAAAAATAACCGAAAACAGAAATTATGAAATACCGATACGCAGAAATAGGCCACCAGTGGTGATAGCCTAACTAAAAATTTAAAAATTGAAGTACACAAAAATAGGCCACCAGGGATGATAGCCTAGACTAACCAAAAACAAAAATAACCCAACCTTAAACAAATATATGAATAACAGAATATGTAACTAAATATACAATTCACAATTCACCAAATAGAGATTATATAAAAATAAAGTGTGACTGCACACAAGGGGTTAATATACTGTGTCAACAGATGGATCTGGTAGCCTAGTAAAGCAGTAGCCTACTCTTTTTAGATAAAAAAGTGTATCAGTCAAAGGGTACTACAAGATCGTACAAGCAACAACTAAAATTACAGATATATATAAAGTAAAGTCTAGGGGCGTACACTGAAACAGCCCATTATTATACTGTATAGCTGCAGTGCTCATCTCCATATCATTATTATACTGTATAGCTGCAGCGCTCATCTCCATACCATTATTATACTGTAATAGCTGTAGATATTATATACCTTGATTTTCAAAAGGCCTTTGACAAAGTTCCCCACAAACGTTTACTGCTAAAACTAAAAGCGCATGGAATACAAGACGGTGTGTTGAAATGGATAGAAAATTGGCTCAGCAACAGAAAGCAAAGGGTAGTCATAAACGGTAAGGCATCTAAATGGACCAATGTAAGTAGCGGGGTACCCCAGGGATCGGTACTAGGACCAATTCTCTTTCTAATTTACATCAACGACATAGATGAGGGTCTCACCTGCACAATCTCAAAATTTGCTGACGATACAAAAATTGCAAATAGCGTACTCTCAAAAGAACAAGTTGACGATATGCAACACAATCTAGATAAATTGTCATGTTGGGCCCAAATTTGGCAAATGAGTTTCAATGCGGATAAATGTAAAGTACTACATGTCGGATACCTAAATGAGAAAGCAAACTATTCGATGAATGGCACTCAGCTTAAGAATGTAAACAGAGAAACTGATCTGGGAGTAACAATATCGAGTAACCTAAAACCGAGTCAACAATGTTCAGAAGTTGTTAAGAAGGCAAACAAAATAATTGGCTTTATAGGCAGGTCATTTGAGCATAAATCCAAAGAAGTTATCCTAACCCTTTACAATTCCTTAGTCCTCCCTCTTCTGGAATACTGCGTTCAATCCTGGTGCCCTTATTACCAAAAAGATATAAACAAGCTAGAACGAGTTCAACGTAGAGTTACCAAAATGATACCTAGCCTAAAGAACAAACCATGCGAAGAGCGTCTTAGAGAATTAAATCTATTTCCTTTAACCCAGCGCAGATTAAGAGGCGACTTAATTCAAGTGTTCAAAATCATCAAAGGCATCGACAATATGAACTGTAGTAAGTACTTCACTATCGACCAATCTAATTACACGCGGGGAAACGGTTGCAAAATTATTGGTAAATCTTTTAACTCGCACGAATCTAAGAATTTCTTCTTCAATCGAGTTGTCAACTTGTGGAATGGGCTTCCCCGAGACGTTATAGACTGCAGCACCGTTGATTCATTTAAATTCCGCCTAGACAAATATCTCGCATCAAACCCGCGACTGACTGCGTTTGTAAATGAATAACTTTATCCTCCCCTCAGTTACTAACCCATATGTCCCCTACTAACTTCCTAGTCCTGCCACGTTAGTGGCAGGGCAGTAGTTCCCTTTCCAATGTTCCCTTACCCACTCTAAACCACTGTTTGGGCACTTGATCCTCAGTGTTTTGGAGGACAAGCAACCTAGAAGGGTCACTAGATCTGTTGTTGCTTGATTTCCTTTGTACTCCTTTGTATAGCTGCAGCGCTCATCTCCATACCATTATTATACTGTATAGCTGCAGTGCTCATCTCCATATCATTATTATACTGTATAGCTGCAGCGCTCATCTCCATACCATTATTATACTGTATAGCTGCAGTGCTCATCTCCATACCATTATTATACTGTATAGCTGCAGCGCTCATCTCCATATCATTATTATACTGTATAGCTGCAGCGCTCATCTCCATACCATTATTATACTGTATAGCTGCAGTGCTCATCTCCATACCATTATTATACTGTATAGCTGCAGCGCTCATCTCCATACCATTGCCTTTTGGAGCCTACGGTCTATCTATCCATTAACTCAGGCCCAATCCTCACTTTTCCTATTTTTTAATTTAATTTATTATATTTTATTTCACAATTATTATTATTATTTTATTTATTTTTTGAGGGGTGGCCGACTCAAGAGAGAGCAAGAACAGGGACAACACAAAACACAACAGAAAACAACGAACACACAACAATAAAACACACATTCACACACATCTAGGTCATTCAGGAGAAGACCCAGAGACCAGGGTCACCAAGGTCCCTCCAGCACTCCCCCGGCCCCCGACTACCCTACGGTGAAGAAGCCAATACATCACTACTGCATTGTTTTGGGTTTCCACAGTTAACATATCGAAAGGGGACGTCACAACTGTCCACTAACGCTTTAGTCTGTTCAATTACAGCTTCCCTTAGCAGCTGATTTTTCGATACCTAATGATATGAAGTTATTTTGTCTCTATTTATGATTATTGCCAAGTTTTCATAATTAACAACATAGTTAGCTACACAATACTTGTAATATCTGAATAATCAAGATGGAAACGTGATATATTATCGTCAACTGGAAACAAAACAAAGTATAAGTACCTAATTTGCTGCTTAGGTGAACAGAGGCATTGGGTGTTAGGAGACTGCCCATCCGTCTCACCCTGCACGGGAATTGAACCCGGGACCTTCGGCTGTGAGCCAAAAGTGCTAACCACTGCACCACAGGTTAAGCCCTTATGTATATACCGTCATTATAATTTTGTTCTTTGCATTACTTGTTTGTCAATCTGGGAATATTTGTTGTTACCGAAGAGAGAGAGAGAGAGATATTATAATTTATTCAACACGGGCCAATTAGGGAAAAATTAAAATCGCCTCACCAAACTTTTCAGATAGCCGAATATTAAAAGTATAGTGGAAAATAATTTATCCTAGAAAAACACGAAAATCATTATCAAGCAAGGCCAAAGATAAAATGTAATTAATTTATTTCACTCCCAACACCAAACACCTCCCAATGAAACAAATGAAAGCATGTGAACCTTCCGGGATATGAACTTGAGATACGACATCAACAAATAAATACAAATAAATAAATAAATAAATAAATAAAAAGAAAAAATTATATTATGATTTGAACATGAATTTATAATAAAACTTATGCAAACTATAGGTTAATACAGAGAAAACATAAGAATATCCAACTAAAATTAATAATAATATGCTAATGGTGTAATATAATAATTTTAGCTACTTACAACGATTTTCTGCAGCATCGCCTTATGAACAGCAACATATAAAATGACGAAATATGTGAACGAGAATGACAACAACAACAAAAAATACGATGAAAAAGAAAGATAGATTAAATAACTTGGGAAGAAATATACGAAAATTATAAACTAACGAAAACAATTACAACACCAAATATCCTCGACGGAAATTATGTTGTGATTGAGGAAATTAAAGATGCGGCAAAAAATAAGAGAGGAAATTGTGAACAGTGGTCGGAGATTACTATAATGCAACACAAAGCCTATGATTAAAGAAAAAAAATACTTGTATTAACTAGAATGTACTATATATATATATATATATATATATATATATATATATATATATATATATATATATATATATATATATATATATATATATATATATATATATATATATACCGGTATGTTTATATATATATATATATATATATATATATATACCCGGTATGTATATGCATATGCTGTACATATATATATATATAATGAGGGGAAAAAACGTACCGTGGGAAGCCTGACAGAATGTTCACCCCTTGAGGATTATGCCGCGTTTTGACCGATTATTCTGGCTATCACTGGGCGATTTTATACCAGTTAGGAAGGACCTGTGGGAATCTAAAGGGTATACACACTATCCCAACTAACCGGCCTATGACTTCCATATTACCCTTCGTAATCTGAATAACATTATCTAATAAAATCCGGAAAATAGAAAGGAAATGCGTCATCGTATCTTCAAAGAATGTGGTATGTGAAAACACTTTAGGGAAAATTAATTTATATATAAAATTAACTTAGAAAGAAAGAATAATTATATAAACACTTGTGAACCATTACGTAGATACAGAAAGGTTTATTATACTTTTTGGAAACTAAATTAACTTGATGTATAAGAATTGTATGGCGATTTGTTTCTATAATACTAAATTCGGGAAAATCTCCAATAAAATGAAAATACGATAGAATTAAATTATGTACATTGTACACTATTATAAGAAGAAAAGGGTATACACAGTACCCTTCTAATGATATATCAGGAGTAGTAAAAACAAACTTCTACAAAAATCTAACTTAGAGATAGAAAGGTATGTCAACATATACTAATATTATTTTGATATATATATATATATATATATATATATATATAGAGAGAGAGAGAGAGAGAGAGAGAAGCAACACAAAGGCAATCAAGCAAAGCGACATGTACGAGGCTATGCTGAAGAATACCACAATATAAAACGACAGTGAAGAGTGAAGTGGGAGTCAGACAAAGAGAGACTTAACTAAAAAGGGACTATTTTTGTCCAGGTGTTTTTCGGATTTGATCGTACAAACCACAATTTTGCACCCGGGAGAGTTATTTAAATTGTGAATGAATGTAGCTTTTATGCCAAACAATACCCTTTGAGGATTACGACGCGTTTTGAAACTTTATTCTGGCTATCATTAGACGATATAGTAGTCATTTTCAGAGCTTCCGTGACCGTGTTTAGGATACCAAAGTTTCTCAGTGAATTTAACAAGGGCAACTGATACTAAACAAAAATAAGCCCCCATACACCTCACCAAAATGACGGGAAAGTTGTTATTTTAGAAGTTTTCAAAATGGCCGCCGCCGTCATCTTAAAAAAATGATAAAGTTCTATTTCATGAAGTGAATGGCCAAAAATGACAATTTTGGTGTCTATTCCCACTAATGTTGGTGTCAGAAGATCAATGGCATGGCACAATTAAAAAATAATTAATAAATAATTACCAAATAATTAAGTAAATACAAAAATAATTAAGAAAATCAATGGGATGGCATTATTCATGATTTAGAGTCCCATTAACCTCAACATCTAAGACAAATATGATGTTGTTAAATCCACTGAGAAACTTTGGTATCCTAAATTAATAAATCATGAGACCTACTGCATTAAGATGCACTATCACTGCAGGACAAATATGATGCACAACTGTCAGAATCACTTCCGCTGTCATCATCGCTGCTCTCCATTTGTGGATGACTTGGAGTTTTTAGAAGATCCAGGAATGATGGAAGTGCAGGTTGGGTATAGCGTACTGGGAGGCATAAGCCATTTACAAGGTGCCATCCATGGCCAATTGGTGATGGATGATTCTGAAGCTGGAAATTCTTCTGCAGATATGTGAGGTAATTGGTGCGCTCTAAGTGTGGTCGTAGACTGGGTCAGAATCAGGTATCAGTCTGATGATCTTCTTTTTCTTGAGTACTGACCACTTTGCTGCTCTCACCTCTGCTAGGGTCTTGTGTTTGGTGTCACAATAGATGTACCGGATAACAAATTTCTGTAAGTCATAGATGATTTCCTGTGTGACTGGTATGATTGTGCCACAACTTTTAAGGAGGTTGCGAGCTTCTGATGATTTTTCTACACGGTCAACAATAGTTTTCTTGCCTATTCCATAAAAGCCGGAGTTATGGTCGCATCCGGTAAGAACATAAAGCGGGATCAAAGACTCCGCCATTGCCTCACTACACAAACACCGAGCATTTATCAGCTGAGATTTGCGTTTCAAGCACAAGAGTCCTGATATTTGCCGAGCCACATAGGCTGCCTGAACGTAGTTATCAGTATCTTCAGTGTCTATGACAACTGCTTCTGTATACCCTTCTGACCGCAGCTTACCATAAAGAGTGAACAGAGCTGTGTCTGCTTCTGCATGGGCGTATTTGAGATTCTGCAAAACTTCATCTGTGGTGAGATTCCTTGCTGGTTTGCCAACAACACAGTGTATGAGCTGAATAGTGGTTGTAGATGCCTTTCTTTTGAAAGCAGCCTTGATAAATGCTTGAAGGCGAACTTTATTCTCTGGCTTACCAAGAAGAGCATGAAAGTCTCTATTAGAAGGAAATTTGTCCTCTGACTTCATAAACACATTGCAAATGGACTTATTTTTTTTACGGTGTTGTCGTTCACTATCTTTGATGGAGAAGTCTTGCTCGTACGAGTCATTAACCAAGATAACACATTCTGCATTCGAATGTCTATTCAGGAACTGTGTCCAGATGTTGTTCATCCGTTATCCTTGGTCTGATGGGTGGTTCACCACGCTTGACTGTTTTGTATGGTTCAATTCTTTGCATCTGGCTCCCAAGTTCTTTGAGGCTATCAGAGAGGTACGAAGGCAAGGTGCTATTTGCAACTGGTCTATCATCATCTAGGGTAGGTCGATTTAGCTTAGGTAGGTCTGGCTGAACAAACATGACATTTGTACGGTGTGATTGGCCACTTCCAGTCAAAGTGTCACTTTTGAAGTCATCGTTGTCGACTATACATATTGCCGGTGTTCCTTCAGAAAGTTCAAAAGGACACTCAGTTGAATGCTTCAGGTCAGTAACTGCCCAGAAATCTCTAAGCAAAAGCACATCATTGTAACTGATTCCCAGGCCATCCTTATGTAATATGTCTACCATTTCTCTGCTCTTTGTCATACCATGTAGCAGTACACCGAGGTTTGTCTCAAATGCAGTACGTCTTCCAGTGATGTAGCTAGTCAAAATAGATGCAATTGATCTGACTTGGGGCTTGTCATCGACTTCATACTTTGTGGGGTGCTTTAACCAAGTGATGAGCTTCAAGAGGAGATCATTCAGGTCTTCATATTCTTCTAGCTCATGTATGTATGGAGGCCAAGGAACAGTTTTTGTTTTGATGATCTGAATCTCTGAGTCGCCCAGCTACATTCTTCACCAGCTGATCGTCACTTACACCTAGAGAGGATATTGCAGCCTCAAGATATGAACCTGCAGCTCTTGCATCATATACCAGTTCACTCACATTCTTCTGACCTCGTTCATGAAATGCTATGTCATCTCCAAATTCCTTGATCAGAATTTCCTTCACGAAACTGGACTTTGCTGTGGAATAGTAACCATAATTTGAAGTAATGCCTTTGTAATCCTTTACAAGACCTTGCAGTGTACGGATTTCATGATCTTCAAACATAACTTGACAGACATGATGAAAGAAGATATTTTGGGCCTCTCGAAGATTAACATGTTGCAGATGCTCTGTTTTTTCATCAGGAAAAGACTCCTTCAGAGGGTTCCTGACATAATTGCGCCAACATTCACGATGATAACGAATTTCCAATCCAAACGCCGTTCGACTGTCTGGGATAGATGCAAGTAGGGTATTCAATCTTTCTCTTATAGGCTCATCTGACAGACAAACTATATGCAACTTGAACCGGTTCAATGCGTCTACTGTTGACAGCAGCAAAATTTTGGACTTGCCAGGATTACTGGTTTTTTGTGGTCCTTTCATACACCACACACAGATTCTTATCATGAACCACTCCAGTACTAGAACGAAGCTTTTTAGGCACATTTCCTGGGAGTTGTTGACTTGAAGTTGATACTTGAACTTCTTGCTGTTCAGATTTCCGTTTACGATTCTGTGCTTGCTGAATATAGCGATTACTACTGATCTGGGTGTAACATTTACTATGCATGTACAGGCCTTTACGCCCCTTGTCCCACTCCACTGCTGCATAGGCATGCTGAAATTTATCAAGTTCCTTCCACCGAAAACACTTGCTCCTTAGATTCTCCCACTTTGTATCAGATGTCTTGTCTGTACTATCATCAGCTATACAGGGATGTTGACATAATATGCATTTTAATCCAGGTCCTAGGTCAGGCACATCACTAACTCCTCTACGTTCCATGCTTATGATTCTTCACGCCAAATTCGATGCAACAAACCTGAAAAAGAAGGAATTGATCAGTCAACATTGTTGGTTTACATTTTAAATTATATATTATATTATTTGAGTAAGTTTCAGAGGATCCGTGACCGTGTTTAGGATACCAAAGTGGATTTAACAACATCATATTTGTCTTAGATGTTGAGGTTAATGGGACTCTAAATCATGAATTATGCCATCCCATTGATTTTCTTAATTATTTTCTTATTTTCTTAATTATTTGGTAATTAGTTATTAATTATTTTTTAATTATGCCATCCCATTGGTTTTCTGACACCAAAATTAGTGGGAATAGACACCAAATTGTCATTTTTGGCCATTCACTTCAAGAAAGAGAACTTTATCAATTTAGAGAGAGAGAGAGGCCATTTTGAGAGAAACGCTAAAATAACAAGAGAGAGAGAGAGAGAGAGAGTGACCAAGTGGGGCGATACTCTTACTTCACACTCCGGACATGACTTGTATACGAACTTGCAAGAGAGTTCGCTTTATCAATTTGTTCGAATGCCGACCCGTGGTAATAACGTTCTTGACATTGTACTTGCAACAAAGGAAGAATTGATAGAGAATTTGAATGTTGATGATGAATTCAGTAACAGCGACCATCGTACGATAACTTTCACTTTAAATTTTACTAGTAACGAACCAAATAGTAGCATCGAAAAAGTCCCTAATTTCAAGAAAGCAAACTTCCATAAACTTAGAGCTATGTTTAAAGAAACTGACTGGAGCTTTTTAATTAACAATAACGACATAAATACATCTTGGAAGTTATTCGAAACCACTTACCTAAAAGCAGTGCAAGACTGCATACCATCGAAAATAAGGCGTCCAGGCCATAATAATAAGCCCAAATGGTGGAATAAAGATATTTCAAACTGCCTGCTTGCTAAAAAATTTGCTAATGATAGATTAAAATCCTCACAAAATGACGAAGAACGGGTGAAATTTGTAGAGCTACGACGCAAAGCCAAAAAGTAAATTAAGCAAAGTAAAAAGACCCTAGAGTTACATATTGCGAATCAAAGTAAAAACAAACCCGAAAGAATTCTATAGTTATATCAGAAAGAAAAAAGTAGTTACTTCAACTGTTGGACCGTTAGTCGATGAAAATGGAGAATACACCAAAGACGAAGTACAAATGAGTAATGCCCTCAATACCTTCTTTGCATCAGTTTTTACAACAGAAGACCTCCGTGATATCCCTACACCATCGCCGATTCAGATTGATAATTCAGATGTTCTAAGCAATATCACCGTTACAGAGAGAGAAGTATTGAATTGTTTAGATAAACTCAAGGTAAATAAAACGCCTGGACCTGATACAATCTCGCCTAGAGTTCTGAAGGAAGCTAAGGATGAGCTGTCCAAACCACTGACATTACTATTCAATAAATCCTTGCAGTCTGGAACTATGCCTGATCAGTGGAAGCTAGCCAACGTAACACCGATATTCAAAAAAGGCAGCAAATCCCTACCCAGTAACTATCGTCCAATTAGCTTATCCTCAGTTGTATGTAAAATGCTAGAAACGGTCATACGAGACAGACTCGTAAATCACTTAGAGGAAAATAACATACTTAAAGATACTCAACATGGCTTTCGTAAAAAACGTTCCTGTTTAACAAACCTCTTAGACTTCTTCCACGATATCCTCAACCTCTACGATGAGAGTAAAGCTGTAGATATTATATACCTTGATTTTCAAAAGGCCTTTGACAAAGTTCCCCACAAAACGTTTACTGCTAAAACTAAAAGCGCATGGAATACAAGACGGTGTGTTGAAATGGATAGAAAATTGGCTCAGCGACAGAAAGCAAAGAGTAGTCATAAACGGTAAGGCATCTAAATGGACCAATGTAAGTAGCGGGGTACCCCAGGGATCGGTACTAGGACCAATTCTCTTTCTAATTTACATCAACGACATAGATGAGGGCCTCACCTGTACAATCTCAAAATTTGCTGACGATACAAAAATTGCAAATAGCGTACTCTCAAAAGAACAAGTTGACGATATGCAACACAATCTAGATAAATTGTCATGTTGGGCCCAAATTTGGCAAATGAGTTTCAATGCGGATAAATGTAAAGTACTACATATCGGATACCTAAATGAGAAAGCAAACTATTCGATGAATGGCACTCAGCTTAAGAAATGTAAACAGAGAAACCGATCTGGGAGTAACAATATCGAGTAACCTAAAACCGAGTCAACAATGTTTCAGAAGTTGTTAAGAAGGCAAACAAAATAATTGGCTTTATAGGCAGGTCATTTGAGCATAAATCCAAAGAAGTTATCCTAACCCTTTACAATTCCTTAGTCCGCCCTCTTCTGGAATACTGCGTTCAATCCTGGTGCCCTTATTACCAAAAAGATATAAACAAGCTAGAACGAGTTCAACGTAGAGTTACCAAAATGATACCTAGCCTAAAGAACAAACCATACGAAGAGCGTCTTAGAGAATTAAATCTATTTCCTTTAACCCAGCGCAGATTAAGAGGTGACTTAATTCAAGTGTTTAAATCATCAAAGGCATCGACAATATGAACTGTAGTAAGTACTTCACTATCGACCAATCTAATTACACACGGGGAAACGGTTGCAAAATTATTGGTAAATCTTTTAACTCACACGAATCTAAGAATTTCTTCTTCAATCGAGTTGTCAACTTGTGGAATGGGCTTCCCCGAAACGTTATAGACTGCATCACCGTTGATTCATTTAAACTCCGCGTAGACAAATATCTCGCTTCAAACCCGCGACTGACTGCGTTTGTAAATGAATAACTTTATTTTATCCCCCCCTCAGTTACTAACCCATCTGTCCCCTACTAACTTCCTAATCCTGCCACGGACATTAGTTCCAGGGCAGTAATTCCCTTTCCAATGTTCCCTTACTCACTCTAAACCACTGTTTGGACACTTGATCCTCAGTGTTTTGAAGGACAAGCAACCTAGAAGGGTCACTAGATCTGTTGTTGCTTGATTTCCTTTGTACTTCTTTGTAGAGAGAGAGAGAGAGAGAGGAAAGAAGTAAGAGCATATTGCGTTTACTTGAAATGTGTGTCTTCTCTCTCTCTCTCTCTCTCTCTCTCTCTCTATCTCTCTCTTTCTCTGTGTGTGTGTGTGTGAGAGAGACTGACTAACTAACATCGGTGTATATGTATGTTACGCAGGATGCAAGGTGTACGTTTGTGTGTACTTTGTCGGGATATATGGTAAATCTTACATGCATGTAGGGAAATGGTGTGTATTTGCGTTTATGTGTGTGCGTTAGAAGTATGTCTGTATTTTCGTATGGAATATATATATATATTTTGATGTGCCCAAATAATTGTCTATATATCCGTATTCTCTTCAAAGTTCCTACGACTGAATTGAGTAGGAAGGGAGCATGTATTTCAGGTACACGTTAATCCTAGGCTAATATAGGTAAGTTAATTATAGGATAGGAAATATTAGGTTCGGTTATTAGAGGTATGGTTATATTAAGGTAGGTTAATATAACTTAGGTTATTATAGGTTAGGTCTTGATAGTTAAGTTAAAAGTTAGGATATAATAGGTTAAGTTATATATATTTAAGTTAATATAAGTTAAGTCATGATTCGTTAGGTTACTTTAGATTAGGTTTGAATCTTTGGAATACTGTTCAAGATAATTATTAACTAGGAAAACTGAACCTGTTAAATGTTCGGGTGAACACTAATTAAGAACTGGCATATTCATCTGTTTGCATATTTTACCTAGCAATATCTTTATGCTCCCCCCCCCCCCCCATCATCCTCCCATCCCCCTTCTCTCTTCATTCCCCCTTCCTCCCCAATAGTGGGGCAGATAACTGGAATAATCGTTCATTTCTGGAAACAAGCACCAAAATTGGCACACATACTCCTTGGGGATTGCTCTTTTGATAAAACCCGTTAGCCACCTAAAAATTCAAGATGGCGGCCATTTTTCAAGATGGCCGCCATTGAATATACAGAAACATTGCATTTCGCAATAAAATCGCAAAGACTTGTCCTATTTGAATGATCTTGGTGTCAAATCATAAATTTTTCACTATGTAGAATCCGAATTTGGAACCATGGACTTACTCACTAGCTTCCTTGTACCATAATATGAGTCCCGTTATCATAATTAGGATAATAAGTGCCCATATCATAGGCACCATCAGTCCGATATATTATTGGATGTACATGTAGGCAGTAGGCCTATACTTGTTTGTCACTTATTGTCTTGCTGCCTGGATGAGTATACTACAACGCTTCTAAACCTCGCATCTGCAGCTGCACAGTGCCGTACAGGTCAGACCAAAGCAGTAGGATTTGCATCGACCGCAGCATTCCGACTTGCATCCACACTTGGTCAGCTGCTGGCAACTCATCTGCAATGGGTGGGAGCTCTGTCCAAACGATCTGCCACAGATCTCCTTTCTTGGTCCAGCCCCAGTTGGCAGGAGTCTGCGTTTCTGGTTGACGTACTGTTGACTGACTCCAGATGCAGCCCGCCTGGTAGGCATCACGCTTCACATGCTGCTTCAGTGCTGCTCGGGTTGGAGGAATGGCTTCGTACGGCCTCTGCTTCCAAGCAAACATGTCCAACCTCGCATCATCGACACCTTCAGCTGTACTGGATCTGTCGTACATCATGACCACAAACTTCTCCAAGGTCTCCAGGTCTTCATCATTAACTACCGGTGGGTACTGGCTGAGTTTGCTGAAGACACCGGAAGCCTCATCACAAACATCCCAGGTTTGCCAAGCAGACTTCTTCCCTTTGCCACAGAATGCTGAAACGACATCGCAGCCAGTGAAGGCATGGAAGAAGAGCATCCCTTTGCTCTTTTCTGCAAGAGTGCAACACAAGTCATGTACAGGAACCCACCTCAGGTTCTGTCCTTGGCCAAAGGCAACCCACAACTGCTGCAGACCTAGCTCCTGAAGTGCCTGCAGAACACTGACTGCGATGACGACAACATCTGTGTCGCTGGCTTTGACCATGCTGACTTTGCTGCCTGCTTCTGTTGCATGCCTGGCATGCACAAAGATCCGCGTGTCAGCTTCTTCATGACTGCACGGTGCCACCCCAGCCAGATTGATAGTGCGGTTGCTGACAGCATCTTCTTCCTTGGTCACAATGACCACATTTGGTGTGGCCACACATGCAATCTTATCAGCCAGAAAGTTGAACAACTCGTCTTTGTTGTCATTTTCTCTCAGGAAGTTTCGCCAGTTTGAGGGAATTTTGCCCTTCCCTGTCACCCTACGTCTCACCCCGCGTCCTCACTTTGATCTAGTTTCAGCTTTCAGACTAGATGGCCGGTAGACATCAAACACAATGTCTGTTCTCTTGTACTTGGTAGAGTATGCTTGTATTCTAGGAAGGACATCGAGCATTGTGTACTCTTCGAACGTCTTTGAACTCCGTGGGGGCAGAGTGTTCACCAACGCTGCACCATCAATGATGATGGTGTCGGCATCTGGCTCTGCCTCAGGGGTTGTAACTTGGCTCTGAAGAATGGTAGTGAGGTGGGATTTCTGACAGGTGTGGAGCTTTCCACCATCACTGAGGGCAGCAGGATGTGACTGGTTCTCATGACGGAAGAACTCCTTAAAGTCACACTCTCTGCTCTGGCATGATATGAACAGCTTGGAGAACAGTTGACAGTCTTCCTTCAGCACTTTTTGCTTTGAAGAGTCAACAGAGGCTCGAACCTGTCGGAAAAAGTCAACCCTGTTCTTCTTGATTGGTTCATAGAAGGTGGATTCTTCTTCCCCTTCTAGTCCCTTCATAAACTCCTGGAAACGGACCTTGCCTTTCTCAAGGTGTGTGCCAATCAGCTTGGCGGCAGTGTGGTGAGCAATATCCTTTGTATCAAGCGAAAGCAGGTCCCGACTCTCCTCCTGGAAAGGATTGCACATATCTGTTATGGCTTGTGAGAGCTTTTCTACTTTCTCAAGGAACACTCTTTGTGCTCGTTCTGTCTCCTCATGGTGGCTGGTGTGTTCAGTACCCTCTTTGGTCCCACATGCTGCCTCATACTGTGCAACCAAGTGGCTGACTTGAGGACCAGCTATCATCCATCTTCATCCATCCAGAACAATAGGCATCTCATTAATTGCGTGAAAGAGGGGAATAGTAGTCGCAATCACAGTGTAGCCATCATGTTCTTGTGGTTGTTGTGCACGTGGTGACTTGAGCTCTTCACTCTTCTTCTTCTGGCAAAGACAACACTTGCTCCAGTCAGTCCGGAATTTAGACGGTCCTGGATCTGTATTTGCCATCTTGGTGAATACAGTATGATAATTTTCTGTAACACAGATATAATAGATAACAGATAATTACAGTATATAACAGATAATCACAGTATGATATAACACAGTATGTTATATGATAACAGATATAACAGATAATCACAGTATGATAATTATCTGTATTCAGTGAATCAAGGCCAAGGGGTTATCCTTTTACCACCATGATCACAATCATGCACAATAAGGTATGGGATACGACTAGGTTCGGGAATACAAATATATGACCTACACCTAGCCCGATCGCACATCCAGTATCATTTAAGTCCTGTGCGATCTGTACACCATCCAGGTAACTACATGCAAAGCAATGTAAAGCCCCGTTACCCTTGGCTCGGCTCTCCCGCGCTGGCACACCCTGTCAATTCAGGCGCGGCTATCTAACTAAACATCTATGTTAAACTACATGTAATCTACAGTAGCTAATTGATGCGGGGCTTATTAGACAGCATTTGGGACACTAAACTAATTATTGTAGCTACACTAAACTAATTATTCAACTGATACTGAACCCCATGCTGAGTTTTACAGCAGCGGTGCCACCAGTGTGCCCTGGCTGTGCGTTGACATCCGCTCTGTTGAGCTACTACTCTACACCTTCCGCTGCAAGTCTCTCAACGTCCCCCCCCCCCCCCCCCACCGCATTGTGTCATGTCCAGTTTGGAAGCCTTGTACAGGAAGATGCTACACATACTAAACCTCTAACACTACTACGATATACACTACCATGCATTTTAGCCGAGTCAGACGTAACATGAACCTCTAATTTAGCAGAATATTAGGATTCCGGGACTGATATTATGGTACAAGGAAGCTAGTGAGTAACTCCATGGTTCCAAATTCGGATTCTACATAGTAAAATAATGTATGATTTGACACCAAGATCATTTAAATAGGACAAGTCTTTGCGATTTTATTGCGAAATGCAATATTTCTGTATATTCAATGTCGGCCATCTTGAAAAATGGCCGCCATCTTGAATTTTTAGGCGGCTAATGGGTTTTATTAAAAGAGCAATCCCCAAGGAGTATGTGTGCCAAATTTGGTGCTTGTTTCCGGAAATGAACGATTCTCCTGAAATTTGCAGTTATCTGCTCCACTACAACCACATTCCTACCCCCCTACTCCCCCAACCCCCTACTCTTCCCATCCCTCTCCCCCTTTCCCTCATATCCCCAACCCCCCTCTCATCTCTCCAACTCCCAGGCTCCACCCCCAACCCTCTCCCTTCTTCCACCCTAACCCCCCACCTCTCTCCTGATAGACCCTTCATTAAAGCTTCGGGAGGCTCTTCATCATGCTAATGTACTCTCCCCCCCCCTCCCCTCCTCTCTCTCTCTCTCTCTCTCTCTCTCTTATTTCCTTCTTTCTCCACCTTTTTCCTCTCTTCCATTCCCCTCTCCCAGCTTTCTCATATTCCCCTCCCTCCCCTACTGTTCTTCTCCTCATTCTATCTCTCATTCCCCTCTTTCTCCACCTCTTTCCTCTCTTCGATTCCACTCTGTTTGCCTATATCCTCCTCTTTACTCACTCTCATTCCCTTCCCCCTCCTTCTCTCTTCCTTTTGTGTCTCTTATTTCCTCTTTTCCTACCTCTCTCTCCTCTCCTTTCCTCCTTTCTATTTCACTCTTCCTCACCATCTCTCCTCCCCTCTTCCTTCCCTGTCTCTCCTCTTTTCCCCCTTTCCCCTCATACTCCACCTCTCTCTCCTCATCTTCCTCGTCTTTTATTCCTTTCTTTCATTTATCTCTCCTCCTCTTTACCCTCTCTCTCCTCCTCTTCCACATCTCTCTCCTCCTTCTCTTCTCTCTCTCTAATTCCCCCCTTCTGCCACCTATCTTCCCTTCTGTTCTTCCTCTCGCATTCACCTCTTCCTCCACTTCTCTCTCTCTCTCCTCCTTGTCTTCTCTCTCTAATTACCCCCTTCCACCACCTCTCTCTCCTCCTCTTCCTCCTCGTTTATTCCCCTCATCCTTTACCTCTCTCATCCCCTCTTCTTCTATCTCTCGCTCTTCTCCTCAGTCCTCTCTCTCTCTCATTCCTCTCTTCTCCCTCACCTTTCTTCTTCCCTCCCCCCCCCCCCCTCCCGAGCCAAGTGTAGCCCCGTCAATAGGGAGAATCATGACAACCTCTTTACATTATAGGCACCAAGATGTCCGCATAAACTTGTATCCTCTCCATTATATTATTAATGAAGGTACAATTAGGATGATTGACTGACAAGAACAATTAATTGAAACCCTTTAATTGATCATAGAGAATAGCTACCGAATATGAAATTACATTCATAATTCAGTCATACGTATTTTCCTTCCATACGTAAAATAATACATAGATATATAATTAATACACGTTAATATAGCCAGCTGTTCAGTCGCGTTTAAAGGTCATGGTCCACCTTCACAATTCAACCTGTTCAGTACCAGTTCTGTCTTTTATAGTTTATACTGGCTAATAATAGGATATTGTAATCACTTAAAAAAGGGCCTCCAGCAAAAAACATGCTTCGAACTATCTTAATTATCCCTTTTTACTACCACATATCATTCTTAAGCTGCACAACATCGTCTACATATGGCTAAAATAAAATTAAAATTACGTAGCCGGTACAGAAGGGGTTAAACTATATTATCTTCGTCATACAAGAAAACTTTTATATATCATTATTAACGACCAGAATTGCAGAGACTTGATTATGAGACTCTTCTTTCATGAACCATTATTACGTGACGACAAAATTACGGCCTATAGCACTTGTAATTCTGACTGGAGACAGAGGTGCATGGGGGCGCCCCGGTTCGTTCGTGGCCACCCCTTCGGGGATCAGGGCGTCAGGCAATAGATAGATAGACAGACTTGTAATTCTGATGCTGCTCCAACTTTGCTTTCTTTATAATGGCAAACATTCACCTTAAACAAATACGACAATAACATACATAACCCAATCCCTTAGCAAAAGAATATAAGATAATAGTAAAGAAAAATACAATCGAATAAAAAGTGGAATACTGTCATTTCGCATGCAAAACAAAAACACACAACGAAATAAAAACGAGGTCACTAACAACGAAAACAAAAAAGAAGAAACGGAGAATGATGTCGACGAGGTGAATAAAACAGTGAATTAGAAATTGAAATTGGAAAGAGTGGGGAACAAAAACTGTGAATTGAGAAAAGAGGGCAGGTTGGCATAAAGAGTGGTACAATAAAGAGGTCCGGGGAATGACTAACTGAGAGAGAGAGAGAGAGAGAGTGAGTGAGTGAGTGAGTGAGTGAGTGGGACAGAGAGAGAGTGAGTGAGTGAGTGAGTGAGAGAGAGAGTGAGAGTGAGTGAGTGAGTGGGAGAGAGAGAGAGAGAGAATCACACAAAGTTATGTATAGTTACATATACTGTAGAAAATTCAGGGGTTCCCAACCTTTTTGTTCTTCTGTACCACTTGGGCATTCTGATAAGTACCCATGTACCCCTAACAATTTAGGATAAAAATTGAAAATTTGTTGTACAATTTATATTATTTTATTATGAAATATGTATGTGTACACTGCATAGGGATCTTAGTATTGATATTATCAATAAAATGAACTCAGTGACATTAAAATATTTTGATCTGTCACATACTCGGACATTATCGGGCGGTACTGCAGCTGTCTCGAGTTGGTATACATACCTGTTTGTTTCACGTCCAATTCAGATTGTTGGCCGCAGGAAGTCACATAATATTGAAAAAAATTGAATAGTCACCTCACTGATATAATTTTAAGGGAAGGATGTAGTATCCGGGTGTACGGTCCGACGGTCGTCATAGGTTTATCGCTCGCGGTTAAGTTCCCATATATTTTGTTTGTTATTTGACCCCTGCTGGCAATATGATGATGACAATAAGTCATGGGTGGTGAGGAGGGGCAAAAGCCCCCCTTATCCCACGGCAGTCAAAATAGACTGGAACATGATTACGAGCATCCGCGTAGTGTAAGACTAAGTGTAAGACTGTAGTGTAAGTGTAAGACCGGTCCACCCGGTAACTACATTCTTGCCAATTTTAATATAAGTTTTGCTTACTGAAATGAGGAAATTGATAAAACACAACTTTGTGCAATCTGCCTGTAGATTAAAACACCGTGTTTTGTACACTATGGTTATTCTCTCAGACCCCTATGTACCCCCTGAGAAGTGCAAATGTACCCCTGGGGGTACATGTACCCCTGGGGGTACATGTACCCCAGGTTGGGAACCTTTGAGTGTAGATACTCAGACCACACATGCCCCGAGGCCCTTAAACCGATTGTTTCCCTTGTATAACTCCAGACTCCTCTAGATACACGGCAAGCCTCCCCTTGAAAACGTTACTTGTATCGCTCTCCACCACTCTAGCTGGCAGTCTGTTCCACTCCTGTAGGTGAAGAAACTCTTTGTGACGTCTAGGTTTGCCTTCCATTTAATTTAATTCCATTCCCGCGAGTTTGAGAACTATTGTTAACTCTGAATAATGCATATCTATTGACTCTTATCTAAGTCTTTCAGTATCTTGGCGCACTAAATTTGTTGATCCCTGTCTTCCCTCTTTTAGCGAGAACAGATTTAAGGGACAATAGGCCGTTTTTCTGGTCCCCCTTTTCCCTCATTTGTTTTCAGATCAGAAGACGTTCGGCCCATTAGTTTAGCGATTTAAAAAAAAAATCGCCCGATTTATGAGTCAATATTTAGACTTTTCGTGTCATTTACGTGTCGATCTGTTCCCGAAGGATTGTAAGCTAAAAGTAACAAAAGAATGTAAAAAAATAAAAAAATAAAATTTATGAATGTTTGTAAGCTTAGATAAATAGAGGACTACTGTATATATATAAAACAAATATGAAGGATTGGAAGCTAAGAAAAACAAAGGAATGTCAGAAATGTACAAAAACAAAAGATAAACCAGGGAGGGCGTGCTTAGATACATACACAACATATCAAATGCTAACAATAAACAGACGAACCAGGGGGAGGCTTAGAGAAATAAAGGGATGCAAGAAATATCAACACAAAAGATAAAGCAAAGGAGGCACAGAGAAACAAAGAGGTATACAATAGTAATGAAAACAAGATGAAGCAGGGAGCACGTAGATAAATAAATATACATGTATAATAACAATACAAAGATAAACCAGGGAACGTTTAGATAAATAAAGGTATAATACACAAATAACAATACCAGTTAAACCAGGGGGTGCTTAGAGAAACCGAAGAACACCAAATGCTAACAATAAAAAGACGAAGCAGGAGAGGCATACATAAACAAAGACGAAGCAGGAGAGGCATAGATAAACAGAGCGATAACGCAGAGGGAAAGGGAAATAATGATAAAAGAGTAAATAGCAGAAAATAGGCGGAGGGTCATGGGACTGAGGGGTGATTATTGCCAGTAAAGGGGGTCTGCATTCCCTTCTCCCTCAAGTTTAGTCTCATTAGTTTGGTGATTCTAAAGCCTTTCATGCCATTTAGCTTTTTTTTCATGGCGAGCGGTAGCGAGCCACGGCCTTCATCATCATCATCAATTTGACGCCCCGCTACCGTCCTTCTACCGAATAATGTATAAATTGATCTCGAAGTGGAGGTTTAGGGTATATTTTTAAGCTTGAAGGAGGCCTAGGAATAAAAAGCACACTAAATGACATAAACTATAACATGACAATAGAAACATAACAATACACACACGGCACAGGGGAGACAGAGAAACAAAGAGATAACACAGAGGGGAAAGGGAAATAAAGATAAAAGAGTAAATAGTAGCAAGCAGGAGGAAGGTCATGAAAGTATTGGAAGGGAAGGGTGATTTCGAGTTACAGGCTATAAGGAAGTTGGAGTCGTGTATATCAATATTTAGCAGTATTATCAGCTAACATATGGTCGTAGTACATTTAAAAAGAGAGAAAGCCAAATTAATATTATTTCTATCCATCATAAGCCGACATTACTATTACACTTCTGTTTATATATCAAGGTTTACAGCTCCAATTTCTTTATAGCCTGAAAATCACAAGTGATACAATTGACCACTTGCGAGTTTCAGGCTATAAGGAAGTTGGAGCCGTAGACATTGATATTTAGCAGAATTACCAGCTAAAGTAGGGGTATAGTGCATTCATAAATACATAAAACCCAATTCAACATAATAATTCTCAACCTGAAACCTACATTATTATTAATTATCTGATTTATGTCGATGTTTATGGCTACAACTTCTTTATAGCCTGGAACTCGCAAGTGGTCAATTGAGAGTTGCGGGTCGGAGTTGGAGTTATTGATATTTATCAGTATTATCGGTGTTAAAAGTGTGTGATGAATGGGAGAGAGAGAGAGAGAGAGAGAGAGAGAGAGAGAGAGAGGGAGGGAGGAATGAGGTAGGATAATAATATTGGAGACGTCAGGTAGTAACTAACCTGTCCTCTCTCTCTCTCTCTCTCTCTCTCTCTCTCTCTCTCTCTCTCTCTCTCTCTCTCTCTCTCTCTCTCTCTCTCTCCAGTATATTCTAACCCCTGCGTCATATATTTCCTCCTCCCTCGCTCTTCCCTGTTCTCATCTTCCTAACTCCCATATTTATTGTTCTATCTTCCATCTATCTTTTCTCCATGTTCTTTATTCTCCATTTTTTTAACTTACCATTTGTTTTTATGTTATGGTGATTTTGTATTATAGTATTGAATAATTACGTACGGTACTATAGTTCATCTTAATAAATAAAGGTCAATTTTGTTCTGTTTGTCAGTTACTCGACATTTATTACTAAACTCCTCCCACAGTTTTGGTGGCAGGTGGGAGTGTGGGGCACCGTTGGAAAGCCCAGGCTTTGGAGATGATTTTAGGCGAGTTTAGTGGAAATCAGAGACACTTTTCTTTAATAAAAATTTCGGCAGAACTTATGTAGTATACGGGAGCGAAAAAAATGCTAAAACAAAATGGCCGTTTGGGGCAGAAGGAGGCCTCCGATCGAAAAGGTGTATGGAACGAAAGTTGTTCGCAGCTCCCCAAAATGGGGGTACTGATGAGGTCAGATCCAAAATCGGAGGTCATTTAGCGGCCGAAATCGAGGTCGCCGTTTAATAAAGCACAGGGAGGTCGAGGCCGGTGATTATGGTAGTAGTAGTATTGTGATGCTTGTGGTAGTAGTGATTGATGATGGTGATTATGGTAGTAGAATTTAAAACCGGGCAACGCCGGGTACCCCTCCTAGTTCATTATAAGTAGGCGAGAGATCTTAACTTTTATCCTACATAACTCAAAAAGTATTCAATATTTCTCCGAGAGCAGTTAAGTTAATATTTCTACCATTTAGGAAGAGTTAGCCAGGGAATAGGTGTAGCAATGTACAGCCTATTTGTTTAAGCCCTTTTTAATTAAGTTACAGAGGATATAAGTTAAGATCTCTCGCCTAATTATAATTAATGGACTTTAGTATATATAGGCAATTGGTATTAATTATCACGTCCATGTGACACGTGATAAGTATAACCAATTATCTTTCTGTAGCAGTTCGTAATTATTCAATATTATGATACAAAATCGTCCAGAAATTGAAACTAGTCATTCCGAAGGGATCGTGATTATTTTGCAGTAGCAACTATATCTGATGTTCACTTCTGATTGTCTTGGTTCGAATCCTGGTTAATATTGTTATTATATATAATTATTTATTTATTTGTTTTACTTCAGAGTACATTTTTTGGGGGACCCGTTCTCACTCACGTTTAGCTTCATTTCCTTTGAGATTTTAAGACGTTCACCCCGTTAGCTTGGCAATTGTAAGACCTTTCACCCCATATATGTGTCAATTTTAAGACCTTTCGTGCCTTTTAGGTATCGATTAGTTCCTGGCGAGCAAAAGTGGGCCTGCTATTTAGCAAGAAGCGGTCTTTGGCCGGGACATTTTTCTACCGAAAAGTTTACAAATTTATCTGGAAGGGGGCGGGGCCTTAGGGGTATTGCTTGTAGCTTGATGAAGTTCTTGGGAGGAAAGTTTATAATATACAAATAAATAAGTATATAGACAAATATAGTTAATAAAAGGATGAATGAATAAAATATTGATTTTAAAATAATAATAATAATAATAATAATACTTATACAAATAATAATAAAGACAATAAACTCTAGCTTTAATAATACACATTAATAATATACCTGTGCAACAAAGTAATGTTGCTGAATTTCGGCGCAGCGTTAGTATCTGAATAATGTTGTACTCGCTGTGTTAATCTCTCTCTCTCTCTCAGTTTCTCTCTCTCTCTCTCTCTCTCTCTCTCTCTCTCTCTCTCTCTCTCTCTCTCTCTCTCTATCTCTCTCTCTATATCTCTTTCTCTCTCTCTCTCTCTCTCTCTCTCTCTCTCTCTCTCTCTCTCTCTCTCTCTCTCTCTCTCTCTCTCTCTCTCTCTCTCTCTCTCTCTCTCTTCAATACATCGATGAATATACTTGTTTTTGTATTCCAGTTTATTCCACAGACACATATACACACACACACACACACACACACACGTGCACATACTCACTTGCACATATACACACACCACATACAAATTTAACTTATTTGTATGTGTCTACATCATATATATATTCACCAATCTATTAACTTGTACGTGTTTTGTGTTCATGTAATCATTCAAAATAACTCACATACTTCACCTGTTTCTAATATGGAAGTATGTCTCTCGAAACAAATTTAAGAATACAATTTTCTCTACTTCAACTTCAAATAAATATAATGTACACCGGTACTATTAATACTGTACTGTACACCGGTACTATTAATACTGTACTGTACACCGGTACTATTAATTGAAAAGCAAGTTCCATCCTATATTCAATCCAGATAGTAACATTGTACACAGAAGTTCATAATGGTCCACAAATGTCTATAAGTGACTGTGTTTGTATGTATGTATGTATATACTCAGGCACATACGCTATAGCGTATAGCGTATAGCGGGAGGTGTGGTGGAGTGGTCTTGCCACTGGCCTGGTAATCCAAAGGTCCCGGGTTCAAATCCCGATGTATCAATGGGAAGATATTATTGGGATGGAATTTGTGCTGTACCTAGTATCAGTGCATTACCACAAGCCCACCGAAACGTCAATAAAATACCCTCATTGTTCCCTGATTAAATAGCACTGTATGAATATTTCCATATTCAAAATATGCAATAGGGGTGCAATGCCTGGTGAGTTATCTGCTCAACAGGTGGCGTTGTGTGTGTGTAAGTGTGAGAGTCCGAGTGTAGTGGGTGAGACAGTGAAGCACAGGAACGAGGTGGCTTCAGAGAGGGGGTCGTTTCGGGCCATGAGTGAGCACCGTGCCTCATGTGAAGGCAAGATGGCAGGTGCTCGTTGTACTCTACGTGCTTCACATGTCTCACTCCCTAGACTGGAACAAGACCTCACGGGCTTCACTGTTCATTGTAAAGCGGTGAATGTTAAGGCTCTCAGCCTATGCCCGAGAGGAAGTAAGTTGGAATATAGAAAAAAAAAAAAAAAAAAAAAAAAAAAAAAAAAGCGGGGGGTGGCTGACTCGAGACAGAGCCCGAACGGAAACAACATTTAATGTTTCAATTCTTAGAGTTCAGGACTATTTGCGCGTTCCCTCGCCCCTTACTCTGTCTCGTCTAGTAGGTACATTTTACAAGGGCAGGAGGATTCCTAGCCCCAACCTCTCGAAGGAAATAGTAGCACATTAAAAAAGACAGACAATAACGGCTAAGGTTAGGTAGAGGATGCCAAACATCACTCTGGATAGGACCAGCCCTCACCCAATACGTGACTGTACCTATTATAATCTTAGTTGATTAACTTCACTCCCAATATCATTCACCCCTTTATCAAATTAATGAACGCATGTGATCCTCCCGGGACTCGAACCTGGGACACCACATACAGAACTCAAACGCTTTAACCCAACTATCTGTCTACCTGTGTGTTGATCACCTTTATCTCCGCCATTTCTCCTCATTCCCCCCCCCCCCCCCCCCACCCCCCCACACACACCAGCTTCTCTCTCTCTCTCTCTCTCTCTCTCCCTCTCTCTGCCATAATATATTTACAGCTCCCAGGCAGACAGTTCCCGGCTTCCGTGTTGTAGGCTCACAGCTCAATTTGTTTTATCTTTATACCCAACACACCAAACCTCATAGCTTTCATCTATGTAACCGAGAAAGCGTTCATAACTTAAGGGGAGGTTTTTATTTTTTTCCCTAGACCTCCATCAAGCTTAAAATTATACCCCATTGAGCCCCTTTCAAGATAAATTTGTACATTTGTTGGTAGAAAAATGTCCCGGCCGAAGGCAGGTTCCTCTTAAATTACAGACTCGCTATCGCTCGCCAGGAAAAAATCGACACCAAAATGGCACAACGGGTCTAAAATCGCCAAATTAATGGAGCTAAGCATGAGGGAGAAGGGGTACCATAAAACACAAAACTTCTACTTAATCTAACATTAGCTAACCTTACTTAGTATAACTAGGGTATAAATGCATTCCAATTAACAGTATTGGAGCAGTACTGTCTGTATATGGGAAAATAATTTGTTATCTAAATATAATTCTGATTAGTAATTATAGTAATGTAAATTTAATTTTCAAGCTATAATAAATTCTTGTTTGTGTCTGTTTATACGCAGTCAGAATGATCATGCGCGTTCATAAACTATCAAATACCGGCATAGGTAATTTTAATGAATATGTAGTAATTTTTGCAACAATATAGTACTAAAGCGAGACCAATATTTGCATTACCTAATCCGAGAGTACCTGACTGTAAAACTGGTCCTTCATAATAAAGAAAGACACAGTGCAATATATATTTATATACATTTATGGATATAATCTTCAAACTGCTTAGGCCCTTGACCTGCTTAATCAACTCAACAAAATATATATATCAAGTAGATTTTATTCGGTCCATGTAGCTTAAAAAAATATAACCCATTCATCGCATTGACGCCTTTTTAATTATTACCATAACTTATTCACATTACAGTAGACGGTTTATTCAGCGAGTCAGTACACATTAGCCTAACTCGGTTGAATAAAGGAGTCCTGCGAGCCGGACTTCCCTTTTTAGCTGTAGTCTGGCGCGGTAGAATGAGAGTCTGAATACCCTCCGGTTAAGGGAAGGTTGTTAGTTTGTTCCCTAGACCTCCATCAAGCTTAAAATTATACCCCCTTGACCCCTTTTCAAGAGAAATGTGTTCATTTGTCGGTAGAAAAATTTCCCGGCCGGAGGCAGGTTCCTCTTAAATTACAGGCTTGCTATCGCTCGCCAGGAAGGAATCGACACCTAAATGGTACGAAAGCTCTTAAAATTGACAGAAATGGGGCAAAACTTCTTAGAATCGCCAAACTATTGGGGCGAACGTCTTAAAATCTGAAAAGCAATATGACTAAACATGAGGGAGAAAGGGGTCAAGAAAAAGATCCCTCGAGTGGAAATCTGCTCTTAATGCTGCAGATGGGGAGCTAGTTCGACTTTAACATAATATAAACAAACTGGAAGAATTATTCTCTTATTACTTAGCCATAGTTTTCATACGCAAATCTTAATTATTGAAAAATATTTGATACCTTCGCACACGCCTGCTCATTAAATGGCTAATACTCAGTATACCTGTACACACACACACACACACACTGTAATATATTTATTTTCATATGTACGAAACGTGCATTTGTGTGAATAAAACCACATTAATTAGCGATATGAATAATACCAAGTAAGTAATAATTCTGATACACGTGATTATATGTTGATTAGCTTAAAAGGAGTATTGACTAAAGATGTACTGATGGTGGTAATTCTCTTCTTTCTCCCAGCCCATCATACATTAGACTCCCTTGACTCCCTACGGCCCCTCTCCTCTTCCTCCCTCACACCTGCCTTGTTGGAAGATTCTTATTTTGTTGTTTATTTATTTAATATGTATTATTCCTTTTTAAGCATGGTTCACACATACAAAAGTCGGTGCCCGAGTCCAGCACGAGTGAAGACATTTTCAGATTCGGCCATGACTCTGGCATACTCTTCGTGACTCGTGTTACACTCGTGTGAGTCGTGGTGGTATCGGGTGTGTGTCCTGGGAACTCATGACGTGGCCTAGAAATTTCATGCCTGCATAAAATTTCTTGTCCCCGTCAAGAGTCCGAAGGACACACGTGTAGACACATGTCAACACGTGTTGACTCTTGTTGACTCTTCGTGACTCGTGTTGACTCTTGTTGAACTCTGCATAACTCTTTGTGACTGGTGTTGACTCTTGTTACACTCTTGGGTGAATCGGGCACCTGCACAATGGGGGCCACTCTTGGGAGCACTCTTTGTGACTCTTGTTACACTCTTGTTGACTTTTGTTACACTCTTGTTGACTCTTGTTACACTCTTGTTGACTCGTACAGACTCTTTGTTTATTGGCTCGGAAAATTGACCGTTATTTTTCAAATTTCCTCAACTCCTGTTTGGTTCGTGTTACACTCTTCGTGACTCTTGTTGACTCTCCGTGACTCGTACTGACTCTTGGATGAACACCTAATGACTGTTGGTGAATCGGGAACAGTGACCTTACTCGGGCTGGTTCTTGCCAGATTCACGAAGATCCACGAAGAGTGTCACTCTTCGTTCACTCGTACTTGATTCTGGCGACTACTCTTGAATGTGTGAACCATGCTTTAGTTCCCTCCCTAGATCTCCATCAAGCTTAAAAGGAAGACAACCACCATTCGAGATAAATTTGTGCATTTTTCAGTAGAATAATGCCTCAGACGAAAGCTGTGTTTTTCTAAATTTCTGGCTCACTATTGCTTGCCAGGACAAATTCGACACCTAAATGGCAGGACAGATCTTAAAATTGCCTAACTATTGAGGAGAATGTCCTAAAATCTCAAAATTATTGGGGATAATAATGAGGGAGAAGGGGGTACAGAACTTCCCTCCCCCCCTTAATTATTACAGCCACCTCCATGCATGTATGTATGTATGTATGTATGTATGTATGTATGTATGTGTGTATGTAGGTATGTATATATGTATGTATGTATGTATGTATGTATACTGTATGTAGGCCTATGTATGTGTGTATGTATGTATGTATGTATATACTCAGACACATACCCCATAGCCGAGGGTGGGTGACTGGAGACAAAGCCCGAACACAAGCAACATTAAATTTACCATTCTTACAGAACCATTTTCGCGTTCCCTCGCCCCTTCTCGCACTTCTTAATTACTGACTCCCTCTTTACTGCTACCTCCTACCCTTTGTTTTCTTCATTAGGGCTGTTTATTGTTGTCTCGCTTCCTTCTTTACTTCTTCTATTCCTGTATAGCTTTCTCTTTCACATTCCCCCGTCCATAATTACTTACTTTTCATCATTCCTGACACCCTCTGTACTGCTATCTACTCCCCTTTGACCTTTGTCTCTTCTTCATTAGGGCTGTTTGTTGCTGTCTCCTTTCCTTCTTCACTTCTTGCATTCCTACTTCTCTCTTACTCTTCCATCCATTATTACTTACTCTTCTTAATTACTGACACCCTCTTGACTGCTACCTCCTCTTTTGTCTCTTCTTCATTCTTCGTTTGTTGCGTTCTCCCTTCCTTCTTCACTTATTATACTCCTTCATTCCACCTACCTTACCTGTTACCTTCCACACCTTTCTTAACCCTTTGAAGACTGTAACGCATTTCAACAATATATTCTGGCTATCATTAGACTATTGTATGCAGTTTAAGAAGGATCTGTGGTAATTATATGGGTGAAAACTATCTCAATTAACCCTCTGACTTCCATATACCCTGCCTAATGTGAATAAAATCGTCTAATAATAGCCGGAAAACAGCCTGTCTTACTTAGTGCCCTTCCTTAATTACTGACTCCCTCCTTAACTCTCACCTGTCACCCACCACATAATATGTCTTAAGGGGAGGCAGACCGTTTTTCTGGCCCCCTTCTCCCTATTGTTTAGCCCCACTAGTTTTGAGATTATGGGCCGAACGCCCATTAGTTTGGCGATTTTAACATCTTTCACCCTATTTCGTTGTCAATGTTAAGACCTTTCGTGCCATTTAGGTGTCGATTATTTCCTGGCGAGCGATAGCAAGCCTGCAATTTTAAGAGGAATCGGCCTTTGGCCGGGACATTTTTCTACCGAAAAATGTACACATTTATCTTGAAGGGGGGTCTAGGTGGTGTTTTTCTAAGCTTGATGGAGGTCTAGGAAGTAAACTAAACAAATATATGAATACATGAATAATAGACCAAACAAACGGCCAGCCTCCCCTTAATTAACACACCCACCACTACCACCTCCAGTCTGTCTTAGTTAGTGCCCTTCCTTATTTTCTGAGTACCCCCTTAAGGAGGGATGGGTGAATTTATTTCCTCATTTATGAATCCTGTTATTATGGGTTTAGTTTCCTCCCTAGAGCTCCATCAAGCTTAAAAAAAACACGGTTCCATAAGCAACCTAGAAGAACGACCTACCTTACCATCAACTTTTGCCACTACACCACAAACTCACCACTATCTATAGTACGTATAGACATCAATGCCTTTTCTCTCTCTCTCTCTCTCTCTCGTTTCATCATCCCCTTCCCCTCTTCTCTTTTGCCTCTTGTTTTATTTCATGGTGTCTCTCTTTTGTTCGCTTTTTGCCTCCCCTGACCACCACCCACCTCCGTTGTTCTTGTATATTTGTGGCGCTTTGGTTTACCTTTCCTCTCATTTCTCAATTAGTTCACATACACACACACAGATACACACACACACACACACGCACACATACATACATACTCTGACATACGGAGCCCTGTATGTTAATTTAAGAGTTAGAATTAGAGTTGAAGGAGTGCCAAACTACCCAGGCGGCGAAGCAGACCAGCGAGCGAACTAGCGAGTGGGAAACCAGCTCGTCCGCATACCAGCAAACAAGCCTTCACACCTGCCTGCGTGTGGGGACCCTGCAAACTACTTCGATGACCCGACGCTATGACGTATGATCGACGCCAGGAGACTCTATTGGACCACGCACCTGCTACACAACTCGAGGAGCTGTGACTGGAGCATGCACCATCACTCGCCTCCTGATTCGTTCCTACACCATCATTGTTTAGTATATAAGACCCGAGTAGTGGGCATTCAAATCAGTCTCATTTGGAGTTGGGGAAGGTGAACTTGCAGCTGGAGGAAGACGGGGTGAAGTATTATAATGGGTTTGTGACTGTCTGTCAGATTATATAAGTGTGTTCGGTGTAAACACCTCGTTATGTTGGTTAGTGAGATATGTGATTGGGAATTAAACGCTACTATTATGTACTTAACTCTTTGATTGGGAATTAACGTTAACGCTACTATTATGTACTTAACTATTTGATTGGGAATTAACATTAACGCTACTATTATGTACTTAACTCTTTGATTGGGAATTAACGTTAACGCTACTATTATGTACTTAACTATTTGATTGGGAATTAACATTAACGCTACTATTATGTACTTAACTCTTTGATTGGGAATTAACGTTAACGCTACTATTATGTACATAACTCTTTGATTGGGAATTAACGTTAACGCTACTATTATGTACTTAACTATTTGATTGGGAATAAACGTTAACGCTACTATTATGTACTTAACTATTTGATTGGGAATTAACGTTAACGCTACTATTATGTACTTAACTATTTGATTGGGAATTCACGTTAACGCTACTATTATGTACTTAACTATTTTAGTTGACTGACTCGTGGACTAAAGCAACTCTTTAAGTAATTGGGTTATGATAAAAGTAATACTATTGATTTATATTAAGACTTACGAGTTCTTTAATTTTCTTTTAACTCTCCCAGACATATATGACGCGATCGCGTCATATGGCAGAGTGAACCAATAACTCATATGACGCGATGGACTTATTATATTGCTAGAAAATAAGTTTATGACGCAATTGAGCCGGTCTTTTGGCTGGTAAGTCCGATAAGTTAGATGTACATGTGGACACATCTAGCAACCCCCTAGCGTCCCTGTGAGGGCCCCGCGGTGGTAGAGAGAGCCAGTCTCTTCCCTTCAGCCAGCCTAGTAGGTGGGTGTGCGCGGCCCTTTAAACCAAGGGGCCTCCATTTTGCCCAGCCTGGCTGGTAGTACCGCCCTAATATAACCCAAACGAAGTGCTATATCATTGGGTTATCGATGGATTATTGTGTTATTCTTATTTAGGGTAAAATAACCATGTTAGTGATGTGTTTTGCTAGTCTGGTGTACGTGACCAAGGTGGGCTCCACGAGGGGCCATGGTTTCGCTTGTTTGTGGATCACTTTCATACCATATCGAGTCAATTATATTGCTATTTATCACATGAAGTAGTGTATCTTACTTGTATAAGTATTTCGTAGTGAAACACTTTTATTACTGGTTGAGCATTCTCTGGTATAGGCTACGTGAAAAAGGTGGCCCACGCGGGCCCATGCTTTTTGCCTATACGTTTTGGGTGTTTCTGGATCACTTTCATATTTATAGCCGTCATTTCTATTGCTATTTATCTGTTCAAGTAGTGTATCGTACGTTGTAATAGTGTTTCATAGTCAAAAAGTTTCATTACTGTTCGACCATTCTCTCGTGTTACGTGACCAAGGTGGAGGAGCCCACGAGGGGCCATGCTTTTGCCAAACGTTTTGCTTGTTTGTGGAACACTTTCATATAAATATCAGTCATTTATATTGCTATTTATCCGTTCAAGTAGTGTATCTTACCTTGTATTAGTGTTTCTTAGTGGAAAAAACTTTCATTACTGGTCGAGCATATGTCGCCATGCTCCCTCAGCCCTGTGCATGTTTGCTCGAAAATTTAGTGGTGGAAAGTGCTTGCATTTTTGCTCGATAATTTATTGGTGGAAAGTGCTTGGGAGGTAAGTTTTTTATTGGCAAAAGCACTCTACATATACGGCTTGGTGGCCACGAGGGAATCTCAGCAGTGTGAGTAAGTACAGTCAACATTTTTGGTGGTGGTGGCGGTGGACGTGATGGTGGTGGTGGTGGTGGTGGTGGTGGTGGTCATGATGGTGGTGGTGGTCGTGGTGGTGGTGGTGGTGATGGTCGTGGTGGTGGTGATGGTCGTGGTGGTGGTGATGGTGGTGGTCGTGTTGGTGGAGATGGTGGTGGTGGTGGTGATGATGGTCGGGGTGGTGGTGGTGGTGATGGTCATGATGGTGGTGGTGGTGATGATGGTGGTGGTGGTGATGATGGTCGGGGTGGTGGTGGTGGGGGGGATGGTGGTGGGGTTGGCACCAATAGGGTAGGGGCCCTTTTCTGGCCGTGGGTCAGGTCAGAAAATGAACTCAACCCTATTTGTGCCAACCCCACCACCATCCCCACCACCACCACCACCATCTCCACCACCACCACCATTTTATTATTTTTGTGTTTAGGCCTATTTTATTATTTGTATTATTATTATTTATTATTATACCTGTTATTCCTGTGTATGGGATCACCCATAAAAAGTATTTATTTTGGTATTTAATTATATATTTTTGCTTTATTATATTATAATTTATTATTAATTATATATTATTTAGTTATTATTTATCATATATTTATTATTTATTATTTTATTATTTATTATTATTATACCCAACATAAATGTCCCCCACCACAAAACTCTTATTCTATATAATATATATATATATATATATATATATATATATATATATATATATATATATATATATATTTTTTTTTTTTTTCTTTTTTTTTTTTTTTTTCTTTTTTATTAGGGGTAGGCCCAGCATATATATATATATATATATATATTTTTTTTTTTTTTTTTGGGGGAGCCTATATATATATATATTTTTTTTTTTTATTTTTTTTTTTTTTCCCTATACCACACCTCCCCCCGCCTTCCCCCTATTATGTATGTATAATTATATATATATATATAAGCCTACGGTATATATATGCCTCCACATTTCTGTCAACACAGTGGTGTTAGTTGTGGTGGTGGTGTTAGGTGTGGTAGTTGTGGTGGTGGTGATGGTAGTTGTGGTGGTGGTGATGGTAGTTGTGGTGGTGGTGATGGTAGTTGTGGTGGTGGTGGTGGTGATGATGGTAGTTGTGGTGGTTTTCACACCTTCGAATACCACTCCCTTGGCTTCACACCTCCCATAGGGTACCTGGACCTGAGTTGAACCTGAGTGACCCTTCCCTAGACAGTCACTTGATCTCTTGTATATACTATGTTTTTTATTTTATACCCCCTACCCCCATTATATCCCCCTCCCACCTCCCTCCCCATTATATCCCCCTCCCCCTCCCTCCCCCATTATATCCCCCTCCCCCTCCCTCCCCCATTATATCCCCCTCCCACTCCCTCCCCCATTATATCCCCCTCCCACTCCCTCCCCCATTACAACCCCCCTCCCCCTCCCTCCCCCATTATAACCCCCCTCCCTCCCCATTATACCTCCCTCCCCCATTATATTATATATTATATTTTATTATATTATTATTATATATTATTATTATACTCCTCCCCTCCCTCACCCCCCTCCCCCCCGTTCCCCCTGCCCCCATATAAATATTACTAGGCTAGTATCTATTTATTATAGATTATTATTATACTCCTCCCCTCCCTCCCCCCCCCCCTTCCCCCCCACATATAATATATATATATATATATATATTAATTTTTTTTTTTTTTTTTTTTTTTTTTTTTGGGTGGGGAGGTTTATTTTTTATTTTTATTTTATTTTATTTGTCTAATTGTAGATTGATATATATATATAATATCATTCGTATTTATGTATTTATCTGTTATGCCCCCTACCCCTCCCCCACATACCCCGCTCCCCCCATATAATCTTTATGTATTTATCTATTTATGCCCCCTCCCCCAGATACCCCACTCCCCCCATATAATCTTTATGTATTTATCTATGTTATGCCCCTCCCCCATATACCCATTCCCCCCATATAATCTTTATATATGTATCATGTTATGCCCCCTCCCCCTCCCTCCCCCCCTTTTATACCCCCCGCCCCCTCCCTCCCCCCCATTATTCCCCCCTCCCCCCCATTATACCTCCTACCTCCCTCCCCCTTCCTCCATCCCCTCCTCCCCTCCCCCTTCCCCCATATAATCTATATATATATAATATAATTCGTGTTTATGTATTTATCAGTTATGCCCCCTCCACCTCGCTCCCTCCCCCCCATTATACCCCTCCCTCCCCCCTTATACCTCCCTCCCCTCCCCCCCTCACCTCCCTTCCCCCTCCCCCTCCCCCTCCCCCAATATATATATATATATATATATATATTTTTTTTTTTTTTGGGTGGGGGAGGGGTATTTTTCATTTGTATTGTATTTTATTTTTCTAATTGTAGATTGATATTATATATATATATATATATATATATATATATAAAATCATTCGTATTTATGTATTTATCTAAGTTATGCCCCCTCCCCCTCTTCCCCAATTATACACCCTCCCCCTCTTCGCCCATTATACCTCCCTCCCCCCATATATATATATATATAATATCATTCGTATTGATGTTCTTCACTGTTATCCCCCCTCCCCCATATACCCACTCCCCCATATAATCTTTATGTATGTATCTGTTTTAGTCCCCTCCCTCCCCCCCTCCCCATTATTCCCCCCTTCCCCTCCCTCCCCCCCCCCTCCCCCGCCCCATTATACCCCCTCCCTCCCCCATTATACCTCCCTCCCCTCCCCCCCCCCCTCCCTCCCCCTCCCTCTCCTCCTCCCCCCATATATATATATATAGATATATAAGATTTTTTTTTTTTTTTTTTTGGGTGGGGAGGTTTATTTGTATTTTTTTTTTATTTTTTTTTTCTAATTGTAGATTGATATTATATATATATATATATATATATATATATATATTTATATATATATATATCATTCGTATTTATGTATTTATCTAAGTTATGCCCCCTCCCTCCCCCATTATTCACCCTCCCCCTCTTCCCCCATTATACCCCCCTCCCCCCATATATATATATATATAATCAATTCGTGTTTATGTATTTTCTGTTAGGCCCCCTCCCCCATATACCCCACTCCCCCATATACCGTTATTTTTTCTGTTATGCTCCCTCCCCCCCTCCCCATTATACCCCCCTTCCCCCCCTCCCCCCCCCCATTATACCCCCTCCCTCCCCCATTATACCTCCCTCCCCCCCCATTATACCCCCCTCCCCCCCCCCCATTATACCCCCTCCCTCCCCTCCCCCCCCTCCCCCCTCCCCCTCCCCCTCCCCCCATATATATATATATATGTATAATATATTTTTTTTTTTGTATTTTATTTTTATTTTATTTTATTTGGATATTTGTATATTGATATAATATTTATATATATATATATATATATATATATATATATATATCATTCGTATTTATGTATTTATCTAAGTTATGCCCCCTCCCCTCCCTCCCTCCCCCATTATCCTCCCCCCTCCCCCTCCCCCTCCCCCCATATATATATATATATATATATTTATTTATGTTTTTTATTTGGGTGGGGAGGGTTAGGGTTTTTATTTTTATTTATTTATTTATTCTGATAAATTATACATATATATATAATATAATATATATATATACCCACACGTAACGCTAATTATATCCCCTCCATTCGCATCGACCTCACACTATATATCCGTGTATATATATAAAGATTGGATTCCTCTTTTTTTGGGTCAGTGTTAATATTTTATTTTTATCCCTCTATATTTCAAAATATATATTTATATATATATATATATATATATATATATATATATATATATATATATATATCATTCGTATTTATGTATTTTTCTAATTTATGCCTCATCCCTCCCACATTATACACCCTCCCCTCTTCCCACATATAATCTATATATATATATATAATTCTCGTGTTTATGTATTTATCTATGTTATGCCCCCTCCCCCCTCCCCATTAATACCTCCCTCCCCGCTCCCCCTCCCCCCCTCCCCATTATACCCCCCTCCCCCTCCCCCCCATTATTCCCCCCTCCCTCCCCCTTTATACCTCCCTCCCCCTCCCTCCCCCCACCTCCTCCCCCTCCCCCTCCCCCTCTCCTCCCCCTCCCCCTCCCCCCCCCATATATATATATATATATATATATATATATTTTTTTTTTGTATTATTATTTTTTTTTTGGGTGGGGGATGGGTAGTTTTTTTTATTTTTATTTTATTATTCTAATTGTAAGATTGATATATAGATATATATATATATATTATATATATATATATATATATAACAATATATATATATATATATATATATATATATATATCATTCGTAGTTATGTATTTATCTAAGTTATGCCCCCTCCCTCACCCATTATACACCCTCCCCCTCTTCCCCCATTATACCCCCCCTCCCCCCATATATATATATATATAATATCATTCCGTATTGATGTTTGTTTATCTGTGAGTATGCAGCCCCCTCGCCCCATATACCCAACTCCCCCATATATAATCTTTATTTATTTATCTGTTTATGCTCGCCTCCCCCCCTCTCCATTATACCCCCCTTCCCCTACCCTCCCCCCCCCCCCCCCCATTATACCCCCCCCCTCCCTCCCCCATTATAACCTCCGCCGCCCCCCCATTATACCCCCCTCCCTCCCCCCCCCCATTAATACCCCCCGCCCTCCCTTTCACTCCCCCCCTCCCCCTCCCCCTCCCCCCATATATATATTTAATATATATATATATTTTTTTTTTTTTCATTTTATTTTTTTTTTTTGTAATTTGTAGATTGAAGGTATTATAGTAATATATATATATATATATATATATATATATATATATATATATATATATAATATCATTCGTGTTTATATGTATTTATCTAAGTTATGGCCCCCTCCCTCCCCCATTATACACCCTCCCCCTCTTCCGCCATATACCTATATATATATATACCACTCCCCCTCCCCCCCTCCCCAATTATACCACCATCTCCCCCTCCCCCCCCCCATTATTACCCCCCTCCCTCCCCCATTATACCTCCCTGCCCTCCCCCCCTCCCCGTCCCTCCCCCTCCCCCCATAGATATATATATATATATTTATATTTATTTATTTTTTATATATTTGGGTGGGGGAGGTTTATTTTTTTATTTTTTATATTATTTTATTTTTCTAATTGTATATTGATATATATATATATATATATATATATATATATATATATAATATATATCATTCGTAATTTTTTATTTATCTCAGTTATGCCCCCTCCCCCTCCCCCCCCCCCATGATACCTCCCCCTCCCCCCTCCCCCTCCCCCCAATATATATATATATAATATATATATTAATTTATTTTTTATTTATTTTGGTGGTGGAGGGTTATTTTTTTATTTTTTTATTTTATTTTATTTTCTATTGTAGAATGGATATATATATAATATATTCCATATATATATATCCCCCTCCCCATATATAGATTCATTCGTATTTATGTATCCTAAGTTCTGCCCCCCTCCCCCTCCACCCCCCATTATCCGCCCCCTCCCCCCCCCCCCCCCCAGTTACCTCCCCCTCCCTCCCACTCCCCCCATATTTATAATATATAATAATATATATATATATTGATTTATTTTTATTTATTTGGTGGGGGAGGGTGATTTTTGTATTGTTATTTTATATTATTTTTCTAGCTTGTCGATTGATCAATAATATATATATATATAGATAGTATATATATACTTTATATAGATAATTATATATATATCTATCATTCGTAATTTAGTATTTATCTAAGTTATGCCCCCTCCCTCCCTCAATATTATACACCCTCACCCCTCTTCCCACCATATAATCTAATTATATATATAGAAATTCGTGTTT